>JAWZSL010000003.1:18384995-19584995 GCA_034769285.1 Lutjanus argentimaculatus
TGCTATTTAAGATTAGCTGTTTCATTTTTATCTCTCTGTGTCTTGTCTTCATTTCCAATCCCATGCTCAGTTTAGTATAATGGGATAATTACAGTATATCTTAGTTTAGATTTTTCTATTCAGTGCCAGAAGCCTTGATTCATCTGGCTGAGTGCCATAGTCCACTTGGCAACAACAAGTTGGCAGCAGCTGAAGTATGTGACAGAATCAGTGAGCGGCGGCAGTCAGCAGAGAAGTGCTGGACGCCCTCACTGGAAGATTTTTGTTGTAGATTAGCTAAAGGGCCTGTCGCTCTCGGTGAAAGTGCCACTAATCGCCTCTGAAAGAAATTACACTGATATCCAAGTGAGAGAGGGTGATAACATGCGGCATTTTGGGAGATGGAATTACGGCTAATGAATTAATCAACCGCTCCTGATGAAAGACGCGTGATCAAAAGTCCTCTACCTGGTCGGGCTCTTTTCATCAAAGCTGACATAAACGCTCGCACACCAAACACACATGTACGGAAGAGTGTTGCTACCGTGCCAGAAAAAGAAATATGAGAATAAATGATGCGGTAGTCGGAGAATTGCAGATACTGTCATCGATTTCAATTGATGAAGTTGAGGGCTCATTTCGATCGGTTGTGACACTCCAGTTTAGTTTTAATTTAATTTAATTTAATTTAATTTAATTTAATTTAATTTAATTTAATTTAATTTAATTTAATTTGTGTTCTGCCCAAGTGCCTTTGGTGTGTATTCCTTTATACTATAATTGTTTTTATCAATTTAGTTATTTTATTGATTATTTCCTCTGTTTCTTGTAGTCAAGTCATTTAATTATTTTTCTTGTTTAGTTGTCTTATTCCATCATATATTATTATTTTTGGTATTTTGTTTTTGCCTATCAGAACCGTATAGTGCTGAATGTTGTGTGTATAAAAACTGAATAATGTCCGTTAACTGAAAAGAAAAATAAATATGGATCAGTGTCACATAATAAGGTATAAAGTTTATTGTTATAACAGGATGTTTTTATTTTATTACAATATTAAAAACTTGTCATGTTACAATGAAAAAATGTTCTGGTTTTAGCAATATACCATTTATCTTGTTATAACATGAGACATTTTGTGTTTTAATGTGATTTATTGTTGTAAGACAAATGTTTCATGTTATAACACGATAACGTATTGTTATAACAAAACCTCTTGTGTTATAACAATGTAGTATTCATCTTGTTATAACATCAAATTTTTTCAGAACTGACAATGCTCAAGCCAGCCATTTTCATCAGGGGGATCAAAGTGACAGAAGAGTTGCTGAGTGCCAGAAATATTTTAGTCATGGAAAAAAATTTTCAGAAATATTGCGATTTCATGCAGTTCTTGAACATTGAAGTGCCCCGTCTCCCCCCCTCCCCAAGTTGACAATATCAGTGGCACTTGCCAATAAATTTTAAACACTTGTCATAAAAAGACGTAATAAAAATATAAGTTACACATTAGAGTATCAAATGTTATAATCACTTGAAAATATCTTGTATAACATAAATTTTTGGGTTATAATGTGATACTGGATTAATTTTAGTCCTTTTCTGGTGTGGCAGCAACACGCTGCTGTACACCTGGGGGTGCCAGGGGCAATGTTGTGAAATGTGTTCCTCTTTGAGAATTTATAAAAAGGGGGAAATAAATCCTAGCGCCTGCTCTCTGTGTTCATTCTCAACAACAACATGTTTGTATTTGTTATGTCCTTTTGCAGTCGAAGGCACTGAGGGAGCGCTGGTTGTTAGATGGAGCTCCAGCGGAGGAGGAGACTCAGAAGCGTCTGCAGGAGGACGAGGTGAAGACCAAACTCCTGGAGCAGGTCATCCTCAGGTCAGTATCTAAAAACCCCATTTCAGATCTTTGAAACAAACAGTCCAGAATATTACTTTATTTGCAAGTGAACAGGTCAATTTGTGTGTGGTTGTTATGGTGAAATCGTAGGCGTGCGTGCATAGATTTGCTCAGGCGGTGTGTTTTTCCAGTGCTAATATAAAACTGCAAGCTGCAGGACTAATGAAGATTTATCATCTCATTCCGCTAATCATGGAAGAGAACTCTTTCCATCGAGGCAACATTAGAGACAGAGGACACAGCACTATAAAACATACAGACAACCAAAGCTGCAACAGTGCTGTGTTGAACAGGAATTTAAAAAATAATGGAGTAGGTAGTTCAACCACCCATTTCCACTGACTTTCAAAGCTGGTCTGGCAGTGTACAGGGATGAAGATGCTTTTGATGTCATGTGAGGGTTATACGTTGTGTTACAGGTGATGTAATCCAATTTTAGTGTCCAGACTGAGACAAATCTCAAGAAAAGCAATTTTAACCAGACACTGAAACCATAAATAATTTTGATTATGTGGCGTCTGGACAAGATCAAAGAAATCAGATTCTAATCTGTGTATGTCTGAGTGCCAGGTCCAAGCTTAGTTAGGTGGCATGTGAATAACTGGTCAGTGTTTTTGTACTTTTTTAATGTAATAATTATGTAATAATTATTATCATGTGATTGTGCATGCATGCATGCATACATGCATATGTGCATACATGTGAGGCCTGGAGCTCGTCCAGAGGTAATCCACTACTGGACCGATCAGCCTCAACTTTTTTGTGCACATTTATTTATTTGAAAAAGCTATTTTTAATGGCAGGAAGCATTATGTTTTCTGGTCATTCATCCATCTGTCCCATTCTTGTGAACACTCAAAAATGAACTGTTTTAGATGTTAGTGGTCAATGGTCAAGGTCACTGTGAACTTCTTTCCCATTCTTGTGAATGTGGTATCTCAAGAATGCCTTGAAGGTATTTCTCCTCAGATTTGGTACAAATGTTTACTTTAGTAACTAACATACTTGCAAACCTTGAGACCTCAAATATAGGGAGGATTTTGATACCAAAATGTTGAGTTTCAGCAACTGCATTCTGGTGACTTTTAAAGAATGAAAATAACAAAATAATAAGTACACTGTAACAGCATTTTTATGTTGAATAGCCTACTTTTAGTGGCTAATGTGAACCTGCATAAATCTCTGACATGAACTACAAAATGCATTCTACCTGCGACGCACCCACCAAATGAGAGAAAACATATCTCAAAGCCTGTTGCGTACCGTTTCAGTAGGGCTGCACAGTTAATCGAAATTTTATGGAACTCACTATATGGCTTTCTGCAATTTTCAAATCACAGGAGGTGCGATATTTGTTAAAGGCAAAATGTGTCAAAAAACCACAGACTTGAAAATTATCTTCATTTGATACAGATTCCTGAAAAAAAACAAACAAAAACAAAAAAACACCACAGTCATTTTAGCGTGTTTTTCAGTCAAAATAAGAATAATGATGTAAAAATGATCACCTCTAATATCACAAATCATATCACAACTGCAATATCAATCAAAATAATTGTAATTAGATATTTTTTCAAAATCATTCAGCCCTGTTTTGAGGCAACGTTTGTTTAATCCAGAAACTGTGGCAAAATGGTGCATAGCGTTTTAAGATTGAACATGCCCTGGAATTCTTCAAAGTTTGGTGCAGCTGTATTGTCTCAGTGGAAACAGTATACTTTAGTATTGTAAAGGGCTTATACATGCTGTACAGTGTCACGAACAGGTCATGATAATGAAAAGGGGGTGGGGGAGTATGAAAATGTTTTCAGAGACTGGGTTAAAGGCTGGCTTAGTTGATACAGCCTTCTTCCCATGTACAGAGGCTATCAGTCCTCAGCAGCAGTCATGGGTTCGATTCCTGCCTGTGGCCCTTTGCCTCATGTCATTCCCCCTCTCTCAACCCAATTTACTGTCTAACTACTATTCTTTTTGGGTTGACCAGCGTATCTTCTAGTTAGAAGTGGAACCTGCAAATGGCGTATTAGAGGAATCATCTTGCTCATCATTCTTTGAAAAACTGGCCATATACTCATCGTTTGCGAACAGATCTTATAGCCTCTCTGGTGTAAAGGAATTAGACCTTCATTTTAATTAATTGTCGTGTGTGTCTTCTTGTGTGTGTCCTCTTGTGTGTCTGTTTGTGTCTCTGAGCCAGGCTGGAGCAAGAGATTGAAGAGCTGGAGACAGGCGTACCAGCCAGTAAGGGTGTGGCCAAAGAAAATGGAGGTAAGTTCAGTCCCCATGGCAACGTATGATCACATATGAAACCATGACAACGCAGCCTGACCACTTGTGTCAGAAAGAGAGAGTGAGCCAATAATGGCCTCTTCATTTGCTCTATTAAATTGTTTCTTTTCCGCCGGAGGTCATTAAAAAAAATATTTCCTTTCTTTCTTTGTCTCTCTGACTTCGGCCACCCTCCTTCCTTCACTCGCCTCCTAACCTCTCAATGATACTCTGGTGCTCCCTATAGGTGAGAACGGAGTAGTGCAGACCTCTGGTCAAACCCCCAAGAGAGAGGTGACGGGGATTGAGGCCAAGCTGCTGGGTCCCAGTCCTGACCAGGCTAGTGCAGACAAACCCCGTCACCCTGGTGTTCATGGGCTACAAGACCGTCGAGGAGGAGCAGGAGACCCGCACGGCCTTGGGAATGGAAGGCGTGGATGGCAACGTCAAGGCTGAGTTTGTTGTCATCGAGGACGGGGAGGGGAAAGCGGGAGGAGAGGCGGCCACGGCGGAGCAGGCGCCACCCAACGGGAGCATGGCGGAGAAAGAAAAGGCCAACGGAGGCGGAGAAGAAGGAGAAAAGGAGAAGGAGAAGAAACAGACCTGCAAATGCTGCACGGTCATGTGAGCTGTGTGTGCATGCATGTATGTGTGTGTGTGTGTGTGTGGGTGGGTGTGTGTGGGTGAGTGCACACTTGCTCCTGTGCAGGCATGTGTGCCATTGCATGTGTCTGTATTTGCAGATGTGTGTGACTTTGTGTCTGTGTGGGAGTGTGGGAGTGTGTGTGTGTGTGTGTGTGTGTCAGGACTGGAAAAAAAACAACAAAAAACCGAAGTACAGTTCCACAGCCAATACACCAACAATGAGAGCCAATACAAGCTCCAGCTACAACAACAAGAACCACAAAGACTCATAAGTACACTTTACTCTGTATACTTTCTCTGATATGTATTTGACTTTTGATTTCTATTGATATTTTTCTATTTTTCTGTCTTGACATTTATATTGTATTCAGTATGTATATCTTTATTATGGGACGGTGTACTGTAAGTTCATTGTTATTATTGTTGGAAAAAAAGAAAATGTATTAGCTCTCTGGATTGTACTGCTACCCACTGGGAGGAAATCTGGAAACTTTAATTCATTTAAGTCAAAACAGCAAACTATGAAGGACACAGATACTTAAATATATATATATATTTCTCTGTGTAGGCCTACCAACTATTTATCGGTCAATTTCATATTGCAATATTGTCTAAGATATTATTTTAAATAGTATTTTAATATATTGATATGAAATTATGTTTTATACAATGTATTTATTGTTTTTGGTTCTCTATATCATCTCCAACCATTAACTGCATGTAAGCTTGTAAGCACTACCAGATTCGCGTTACAATCATTACAAGTGTCTGTGCTTTCTTAGACTCATATGTGCTCATATCTTTAGTCACGCAAGTCTTTCTGTCAGTAACAGTTCATATAATTCATCCTTCCTAACTCTGACTATTTTTCGCTTTGTGCTCCAAAGACAGTTCAGCAAGTTTGGTATCTCGGTCAACTTTCTCCTTTCCTGTCCACTTAAATATGCAAATTTCGCAAGCTCGTCTATGGTGAAAAGAAAATTTTAAAAAGGATGTTGCTAGGGGACCTGTAAAAGTGACATATATTCACAATAATTAGGTAGTTAGTTAGCAAGTATTTTGCTAATGTCAGCTACCTAGTTAGCTAGCATTCTGCTAACATTAGCTAACTTAGGTTGTGACCCTACAGAGGGGCGAAGTCTCACTCTTTAGGCGTGTCCCATGCAGGGTTGCCAGGTCCACATTTTTTGTGCGGAATTGGGCTCCTTATTAAGTATTGCTGTGGGATGGATTTTTGTGTTCGCTGGTTGGGTGGACCTACTTTGCATCCAGATTACATTAATGATATCTATAGATACACATCCAAATGAAATGAAAACATTTATTCCTACGTAAATCCTACCAAACTGACTCCAGATCAGCACGTATACCCACAGGCATGGCACAAGTCACACACATACCCACATAAACTCCCTCAAATACAACGTGCCTATGCTCTCTGCCTGTGGGCGCTAGTTTTATTGGCCACTGGGCTGGTTTAGGCTGGTTTTGACCTACCATTGGCTTGTTTTTGTCACACAGACCTGGCAACCCTGGTCCCATGAGACCTTATTTAAAAAAAAACAAAAGACCACAGTAGTCAAATAATTTTTGATGCCATTTGACCTGTGCCATGAATTACTCATTTGATTTTTGTCCGTTTTTTGCTAAAAAAAAATAATTTTACAAGTTGAAACTTGCACAATATAAGTCATCAACACCAATGTTAGTACTAATGTTAGTAAAATGCCAGCTAACTAGCTGGGTAATCTGCATCAATCATTAGCTAGTTAGTTAGCTAGTGTTTTCCTAACTTTAGATGTGACCCTGTATGCTGCTTTTACAGAGAAAGGACACAGTTGACCAAGGTATCAAGTTCTGCTCAACTGGTATTGGAGCACAAAGCAAAAAGGGGCGGGACTTAGGAAGGGTTAATTGCAGTGTTAGAGATGTGCATTAAGTTTTAAAAAAAACCTACAGCACGGAGACAACAAGGCTAATTAGAACAGTGACCACATTGCAAAACGCATTAGCTTGTCATAGATACTATATGTGACACATGTACATGAAGATCACAGCTTTTGTATTTTTTAAATAAGATGGATACACTCACTTTACGATCAGTAGAGTCATGACGAACCATTGCGCAATGATTAGAAATGCTTGAATAATTTTGTTCTCTCAACAGTAGAATCAATGTAAATCTTATGAGGTAGCACTGCATGAAGCCTTGCAACTGTTTGGACTGTCTTGTCACTTGTTAGGTCTTTATTATACGCTATCACGTTCACATGAATGTAAATCCAGGGGTTAAATTGGGATTAGTTCTACCATAATGGAGGCGGGCTTGCTCAGCTCACCATTTAAAAAAAAGAAAGAAAAGCTTTTTGTCTCTTTATGAACCAAATAAAATCTGATAATACTGTAATTTCACTGTGTGTTGGTCGGCTGCTGGTTTCTGTCCTGCTCGCTCCCAGTTTAACCCCTGACTCCTTGTCCGTAGACCTGGGGCTCAGTAGTACTTTAATAGATTCACAGAAATAGAAAAGATTTGGGGCTTTTGAATAGACTTTTCTCACAAGTAAAGATACTATCTGGGGACCTCTCTCTCCTCAGTCTAAGAACACAGTGTAGCTGTGCCTAGGCACCCAAGCTTTTTAGTAATTATTGTATTAGAAATAGGCCTTATTCTATAAGAAAAAAAAAACAGTCTAACTGTTTTAAATTGTGCAGATTGTTTAGCAAGACAAATTGTGCATGTACAATATGGCAATTCAAAGTCCCGAAAGCCTATTGAAACACACTCAACAAAAAAAAACGCAACTTTTGTTTTTTTCTCCCATTTTTCATGAGTTGATGAAGATGCACACTTTCCCTCAAATTTTGTTCACAAATTTGTTCAAAATTGGTGTTTGTGAGCACCCCTTTGCCTTTGCCAGGATAATCCGTCCACCTGATGGGTGTGGCATGTAGAGATGCTAATTAAACAGAAGGATTGTTGTACTTGTGTTGCTTGGACTGGTCACTTTAAAAATCTAAAAGTCACTTTATAATGTGCAGATTTATCTGAAAACATGTATTTGGAGTTGAACTATGGCCATTTCACACAGAGCTACAGATACATTTTATTTTTCCAGGAGGGCAAAGTCATGACCTGCCCTACTCTGGTTTTGATTGGCTACTGCTCATTGCCTTCATTGGTTGGGTCAGTTAGGTTTAGGCACCGAACTATAGCTATTCCACGTAGAGCTAGAGATACAAAAGAAAATTCCCAGGATGGCCAAGTTATAACCTGCCCTACTCTACCTCGGATTAGCCTATCGTGAGATTCTCTATGCGAAATAGGTGTCGTTCAGTGCCTACACCTAACTGACCCAACCAACCAAAGCAATGAGTGCTAGCTAGCCAGAAGCAGAGTATGTTAGGTCATGACTTTGCCCTCCTGGGAAAGACATTTGGCACCTGTAGCTCTGTGTGAAGTAGCCATAGTTTGGTGCCTAATAAGTGTCTTTTTTCAGGATAAAATTGCACATTTTAGAGTGGTCTTCTATTGTGACCAGTCCAATGCACACCTAGGTAATAAACATGTAGTTTAATCAGCATCTCTACATGCCATACCTGTCAGTTGGATGGATTGTGTTGGCAAAGGAAGTTCGCACTTAAACAGACTTTGACAAATTTGCGAACAGAATTTGAGAGAAATAAACCTTTTGTGTGCACAGAAGAAATATTAGATTTTTGTGTAAAAGTGTTGCTTTAATATTTTTGTTGGGAGTACATTTTGGCCCAGCAGAGGCCTTTGAACGATCTCGGACGGTGATTCTATGCCACCAATTCATCTGCCCCACACCCCCACCCCACACCCCCCCAGGCTCACCCATGTCTCTGATGTCACCCACACACCATCACCATTATTTCATCATCTCGCTGTTTCATCCTTGTTGTCAAAACGCACACAGCCCCACCTTCTATGCTCGGAGACACGCAGTTCAAAAAAAAAAAACCTCTGAAGTTGGTGCTAATCCTGAGTCTCGTCAAACACTCTTCCATCCACCAACTATTTATTTTTCTCTACCCGTTCCCTCTGTCTAACTCAAACCGCTGGTGAGGGGGATTGTGGGAATCTACTGCCTCCAGCATACACTTGTTGAATATAAGAGAGTCTTTCGCAACCATCAGTGCCAGATGCATTCTCTCTCAAGTCCTGCCTACATTTACCACCAGAGAAAACATCCCTTCTAACATTCCAAAGGGAGGTCAACAGGCGTGGGCAGATGAAATATAAGTCTATGCTTTCCATATGTACAGTTCCACTGTAATTGTACAACTTGCAAGTTTGTTTCTTATATTGACTCTCATGTTTTTTTTTTCTTTCCTATGGCCTCTTTGCAAGGCGGTATATTGTATTTGATGTGTGTATTTTTAAAAAAAAGATGACTACATCTGTGTATTGTTGGTGCCTTTGTCAGGTTCAGTTGGTTGGACTTGTCTGTCTGCTGCCATTTTTATTAGACCGGGGTTTTTACTTGCTCTGCTCCTGGTCATGACGACCCACTAGAAACACTGCCTTCTAGTCTAGAGGGTCACTACACAGCAGTGATTAAATATTCTAAACATTTTTCACACGATCAATCAATAAATGCAGCTCAGACAATAGGTAATATGCAGACTACTGTTGGTGTCTTGAAAAAACACCAAGAAACTACACCCAAAGTTTAACATTTTGCTGGGATACAAACTTTATGCAGGAGACTACCTGACAGTCTGTATGTATTTATGTACAGCATACACACATGTATATATGTGTGCATACCTATAGGCATACATACATCTGTGTACATAGAAATACATGTAAATTTGCTGAGCTAAAAGCTTTGCTTCTTAATAGTGGGTCTCTGGGACAGCAGCAGAAAAAGCAACCTTGTGTTAGACCAATGCCTGTTCATCTATTCTGTGGTCGTCTAAATGTTTAATCTTGAATAAAACTACTGTTTGTTTACGGCAAGTCACATTAGTGTGTATGTAATTAAGCAAATGTACACATACTGTAGATAGAAGTGCACACAGAAGCCATGGGTAATGATGTGTGTGTGTTTTTGGCATCTTAGCTGATGGAGGCACAGATGGGCACAGGACACCCTTCTGGGGAGAAGTACACATAATTATATGCAGATAAACCATCCATTTGTTATAGGACTAATGCAATTGGCCTGTGGAAATAACTAAATAATATACAATTGACTAACTCTTTGTTTATGGAGATTGAATAATGTAGAAGAGTGACTTCAGAGGTGTGATTTTAGGAGATAGAGGTGATTTCAGCAGCATAAGGCGAAAAAAGCAGCAGCGCAAGGGTAAATGTATTAAAAATAAAATAAAAGTAACAATAGAATAAAAATAGATAAGAGAAGATAAAATATGAATACAATATACCAGAGTTTTCAAAGTGAGAGGCAGGCCTTCCCAGGGAGGCTCTCAACAGTTTCAGGGGATGCTCAGTGAATGGAAGTAAGAGAAGAGAAGAGTTTTACCCACTTTCCCCAGAGTCACAAACTAATAAATGCCTTTGGACAAACCTTTGTTGTGTATGTAGTGTGATCTGAAGTTATATAAAACAGTAATATTAAGCTATCTCGTCTCAATTATTGAATATCTATGGAATAACTCGATAGAGTGCAGATCTCCATCAGGCAAACCGAAAAGAACATTTGGATGTAACCCCTTTGTTATCAGCAACATTTTGATTAGTAACTATAATTTATGGTGGTAATTGTGTGTCCCTTACCTACGTTTTCATTGTTATTTTGATTTAGCCCTTTTCAGAATCAAACCCAAAGTTAGCAACTAATGAACTGTGCTTTCTCTTTGACAAAAAAAAATCCACTGCTTTTTAAAGCTGTATGGGGTAATATTTTCCAAATGACTGTTCACAGCATTTGGATTGAAGATCATTTGCAACAGCGCCACCCATGGAAGAAGGCTCTGAAACAGCTGAGTGTTTGATGGCAATATGAGAGAAAACACCACATGAATATTTTTCTGTAGTCATATTTTTTTAATAAATGTTTTGCAATTTAAATAATGAATACTGGATATAGTGAGCATTTAAAAGATATTTTAAGGGACAAAAATTTTGCTGTTGAGCCTTTCAGGAAGTCTCAAGCATCAATCCAGGAGATCCTCTGTTTTTATCACTACGTATGTAACTAGTAACCACTACCCCCCAGCACTGCTAGTAGATAAGCACTGTTTTTAGCCAAGCAGTTATTGATGACTACTGGAAGGTAAAGAGGAGTGAGCAGTCAGTATAGGTTATATACAGGTTTTATAAAAGTTTTTCAGTGTTTATCAAAAAGTTTGAATCACTGCAACCATGAGAGGTTCTTGAGCAAGCAGTCATAAGTGTGCACGAAATATTTTAGGCTCCACACACACAGATGCGCACAAACAGATGACCCATCGCATAATCTCCACCAGGCATAATAAATGGATCTGTGTGTATTTCATTAATTACTACTATACAGGAAAATATTAGATGTAGCATTGCAGATCTGTTACAGTCAAACAGACTCAGTTGAAACTGGTTTACAGCAGTAAAGGTTCCTGTTCTGCAGCACATAAAGACAAAATCACATCACGATACAAAACAAAGGCAACAGACAGGGACAAAAACAACAAGATATAAAACAGCTACACAGACATGTAGGGAGGAGAGGACGAATGAAGGTTAAATCAGTGGCTGCAAGATAGCGTTTATGCGGCTCTTTGAAATGTGCAGTTATTGCTCTACAATTTAATCTCATGTATTATTTTTATACTGGAAAGTATGCACATGTGCAATGTGCAAATGATCCTGCAGTATGCACACAGTACATACACTCATAAAGTCTGTTTGTAGGGCTTGATGAGTGTAAAATCTGACATTTCAACTCTAAGAAAGGCAGACTAGAAACATTAAACAGAGTTATAGAGAGCAGTTCCACCAGCTGTTCTGTAAATTGGGCATAAATGGGATTCCAGCATCATTAGAGCTACATTCAGTGTGTCAGTTAGCTGGGGTACTCTGTCAAGTGTAGTACCCAGAACATGCCACTAGAGAGCATACGTCTACTGCTTTGGAAGTGCGTTTCAGTTTCGTCAAATACACTGTGTGGGGTGTGTGAAAGACAGGGGGTGGGGTAATTAAGGAGACAAAGACAGACAGGGCATTTAAACAAGGCATTCATCAGATGCAGGTCAGGTATGCAGCATTCAACAGAACAGCCATAATTATGTTTCTTTATGCTGCAGCAGTCCTGCCTCTGATAAATAACAATTTAAAAAACATCTATTGAGCCCAGTATGAATGTGACATATTCAGTTACACATTCTGCGACGAGGCAGATTTTACTATTTAATAGAAGAGGCAGAAGCGTGACCACATGACGGGACACAGAATATATTGTGTGATGTTTTTAGGTCACACCCGTGAATGTGCTTTTCCGCACTCACACACACACTCTCTCTCTCACACATACACACATACAGGCATGGAAGAAAAACATAACTGTCCTGGATGTGACCGGTGGAATATAAAAAGTCATTGGAAAATAAGAAAGAGATGAAGAAGCTTTCATTTAAAGTTAATGTTAAAGGTAGAAGAGAAAATTCCATTTCTGTCCTAACACAGAAATCATCCCAACCAGCCCTGTGAGGGCAGAGTGAAATCCAGTTGCTGCTATGGCAACACGTACCAGTTAATTACCTCTTCTCTGCTGTTTGTTTGTTAAAGAAGAAATATGAGATATATTTACTGTAGTAAATCATAAAATGACCATGATAGGTCATCAGAAATAAAGGAAACATTTTAAGTTGAAATACTCGCTTCTCTGGCAAAATAATCCTTTGACATTTCTATTCCATCCTGTAACTTGTGTTATTGTTTTTGTCCCATTTCACATTTATTGTGAAATTGAATGAACACAAAACAATATTTTCACACGTGCGTCCATTAAGAGATATACGAAGTCTCGTGAGATCGACGCCATGTTTACATCCTACCGGCTACATGCTACAGTTGACATTTCAGCTAAAAACATGGCATAAATGGTGTCTTTTGTTGGTTAATTTTTAATGTCGCTGCTCGCGGACACTTGGATTACACCACACAAGCAGGATGGAGACATTTTGTGTTTGTTTTGAGTTCTTTTTTTAACGTTTTAAACTGGGTCACCATTCACTGCCATTGTACTGGATTTGGCTGCAACCCTGTTTTCTGCTGAAACTCCAGGATTGTTTTGTGAACTGAAGATCTTCACCCATCTTCACATCAGCATAGGGGTGAGTACATACTGAGTGGATGATTATCTAAGAGTGGAATATCGCTTTAATGGAGTCTGGCAGGCAGTAAGACAGGCAGTCACTGAACTCAAAGTCTAGAGTGTGGATTTTCAGAGGAGTGGGCTTTTGTTTTCAGGATAACAAGCTTAACTTTACATTGACAGACAATTGACAGCTGATCAAGAGGACTCATTGTTGCTGCTCCTCCTCAGACTCGAGCTTCCTCACGTCTGGGGAGGAGGAAATGGGGGGAAACAACTCACCTCAACTATAGACTATTTAATAAACCATCTATGGCTCCAACTAGCTATTTGGACTGCAGAATTCATTTTTGGATGCGCAGTTGTAACATGTTTATAGTTTATAGTTTTTATTTGCACAATTAAAACATGCAAAAAAGGCAAAAAAAAAAAAAGAGAAATACAGTGCATGAAAAGGTAAAAAACTCAGGGGCTTATTTGAAGCCTCCACCTAACAAAATTGCTCCTTTAAATGTGAGCCTCAGCTACCCCAGTATGAGACGCATTTTAAGATGGGCAGGCAATCAATAATGTAATGAAACAATTCACCATTCACCCCAAAGTAACTCTTTTTTTCTCTGAATATTTGTGGGAATCAGTGGAATTGAGTCATGTCCTTCGTGTTTCAACAATGTTTCACCACCAGCTGCACGTGGCTCATATTTTCCAGGACCAAATTACTGCGTATATACACATCTTATCCACACACCATGTTCACCATGTGACAATTTGCCTGCCGTCAATGGCCACTTTATAAGGATTTCTCTGCCTTCTAAACATCAACCCTATCATTCTTTCACCTCAATAATACAACTGCTCATTGTGACAGCTGTATGAATTAACGAATTGTATGTTTCTTCATATGAAGATCCCTTCTTCTTCTTCTTCTTCTTCTTCTTTTCTTCTTCTAAATTAGCCTGTATGTAGGATGTGAAGCACTACAGGCAGCAAGATAAACTAGAAGAAAACTGATCAAACAAACACTCTGCTAGAACTTTTTTCTTTATGACTGTAGTTCAGATGCTCTCCAAAATGAGAAAAAGTTAAAAAATGTTATTGTTTTTCTTGCTTCAGTGATGATACCAGTTCATTACTTTTTAATAACACCTGTTGAACTGACTCTGGTTGATTACAGTGTGCACAAACTCCTAATGGGCGCTTATATTACTTCAAGTATGGTGTGTGTGTGTGTGTGTGTGTGTGTGAGCTGAACCTAACTTAAAACTGGTTATGTATGTTGGTGACCTATTTCTGGCAGCTACATTGCCTTGTATTTGTCTGTTTCCTTGTTTCGTTGTCTCCACCAGAACTCTGCCTTTTCCAAGTTTAAACTAGATAATTGTGCCCAGTATCTTTTCCTGACTTCATGCTTGATGTACTGACAAACATCAAGGCAGTTACCAACTTGCCTGTGTTTTACCCCACCAAAACTACAAGTACTGTTGTTTATACATTACAAAGAGTAGTGAAAACTGCACTATGTTTGCCCTGAATCTGAATACTTCAAACCTTTATAGGTCCACAAAGTGATGCTCACTATGACTGTGTACATTTATGTAGGCTATGTAAGTTAGAGAAGAATTCCTTTTCCACCAAAGACAGCTCAAACTGGATTTGTAATTCTTCCAAGGTGACCAGTGTGGTATGAAGGTTAACCCAGTAGACACACATTATAGACCGACTCTCCTTAGTCTCATATTTACAGTGGTGAAATGAATTTAACTAATTAAACATGAATAAGCAATGAATTACTCCTCCCAATTTATTTAACAGCTAAATATACTATTTACTTACAGAAAATATATGAGCATCTGATTAAGATAAAATCCATTGTCGATTGATCTACAATAGCGTATAAAGTAGGAGTTGTATACATTCCAGCTTTCTATACAAATATTCTGTATTCTCAGGTAAGATTTTAAGTGTAGGACTTATTCTATGATGGAATATTTTACACTACACAGCAGTGGCTCTCAAACTTTTTAATTAACAATAACTGATGAAGTTATAAATTAAAAAAAAAAAAGAAAAAAAAGGTTAACATAATATCATCCCCAACATTTTGTTTATTTCTCTTGCAAAAACCATATTCATTCAACTTTGTTTCACTCTAGATTTCTGCCCTGGTCATCCACACCCCCCTTGCAGGCTCTGCATCTCCCCCCCTAGCAGGGCCCGCCCCCAAGTTTGGGAACCACTGCTCACATTAGTGCTGCTCTTATGCAAGTAAAGGACCTCAATACTTCTTCCACCACAGCTCTTGTTAGTGGTGGAAAGGAACTAAGCACATTTACACAAATACAGTATACTATTTGAAGGCACTTTACATGAGTATTTCCATTTTACGCTACTTTAAACTCATACTTCACTGCATTTCAGAGGGAAATATTGTACTTTTACTCAGCTACATTTAATAAAGAAATTAAAATTTAATCAACAAGTGTAGGTTATGACAAGACTTTATTGATCCTCGGTGGAAATTGACAAACTACTCAGCAGTAAAATATTAAAATCAGCTCCATCTTTACCACAAGTAATACTGACATGACTTGCTCGCTGTACATTATCCCGCTTATACACGCCTACTTACTTCAAAAGATCAATAATGTGACACTAAATATTTATTTAAAAATTATTTTATTGCTCCTCCGGAGTCTATGATCAAAACTGCATCCATAGCAACGGTCTTTTCCTCATAGCAACGGTCTCCTATACAGGAGTAACAGACCAGAGAATGCTGCGACTGACCAATTAGAACTGTGTATTTATCAAGGCCGTGTTATAAGTTGGGGTCCTGCATCAATCCTGTCGGGATTTATTTCACAAACGACCTGCTCACTGTACATTATTCTGCTTATTACCATGTTACTTACAAAAAAATTAGCACACGTTCACGTAACATAAAATATTAATTTTAAAATGATTTTATGACTTTATTTTGCAATTGTGACTATCTCACTGTACATTATCCTGCTTGTTGCATGGTTACGTATGACAAAATCTGTAATTTGACACAAAATATTAACTTTAAAATTATTTTAGTGATTTAACAATGATTGTATTGTTCCTCCAGAGTCTATGATCACAACTGTGTCCATAGCAACGGTCTGTTCTCTATAACAATGGTCTGTTACACATAGCAACAATCTGCCATACGGAAATAACAGACCACAGAATGTTGTCATTGACCAATCAGAATCAAGAATTTAACAAAGCCATGTAACATATGGCCCCTCTGCGTGATGGGTAGTTTTTAAGTTGTTCTACTTAAAGTATATTTTGATGCTCGTTTTTTTTTTGTACTTTTACCCATGTGATATTTCAAATGCGGGGTTTTTACTTGCAACAGACCATTTCTACACGGTTACTACTTTTACTTCAGTAAAAGATTTGAATACTTCTTCCACCTCTGGCTCTTTTAAACCAGACACAGCATCGGTGTTGAGGACACTGATGCATCACCAAACCACTTCCTGAGTATTCATGTTTGAAGATTTGGGTTTTTTTTGTATATAACTGCTTTTCCCTACTCCCCCCTAGTCCCGCCTTAAGGAAAAACTCGACAGGCTTCTTTTATATTATGAACATGACGACTCAATGTACTCTTTTCATCTCACAACACTCAATCAAACCTGACCACTTGATTGATGTGCTGGAAATTTGCCGCGGCCTTCTTTTTTCACAAAAATGATGGTCGTCTTGTCCAATCGCGACTCGAGCAGGCGCTTGTCCCCGCCCATTTTTGGCTCTTGAAAGTGCCTGGACTAATCAGCGCTCGCCTCCGCGTGTTCAGCCATTTTGTAAGAAAATCAAGCAAGTCTGCCGCCCTACCTTCGCCTCAGACCTGCAGTTTTTTTCTTGTGCAATGGACGGGTAAGTGAAAAAGAACGACACTTAAGACTTTATTTTCTAAGACAAATCGACCTCAGGTTAATTTATTTTCATAGTTCGGTTTCTAAGAAACGTATCTTGATCCCCGACGGCTGTTTTTTCTTCACCGTTAAACCGGGAAAGTTTTGAAACAGTTTTTTTTTTTTTCACCAAAACATGCAACAGTTAGCAGGAGCGTAAGCTAACTAGCAGCTGCTAGCCGTTGCTACTGCTAGCAAACGTTAGTTATGTGAACGTCCTAACGGCCATATTTCATGTTTTTTTTCTTTAAAGTAGTCTAAACATAACTTAATAAGAGTCGGGATTTGAGCAGGCTTGTTCGTTTTAGCAACACGCTGGCAGTACTCCGTCGTTTTCTAGCGCAGACGTGAGTTAACATTAGCTAACTGCACCTTGGTAACGTTAACTTGGCTTCACGGGAGCTCGAGCGCTAACGTAGCTAAAGCAACGTGTCTCATTTCCGCATTCATTTGTCTGCGGAGCGCCTGCCAGGGCCATGTTGAAGATGTCTGGCCTGAACATTTCACGTTGATTCAATCAGAGGCTTCCACGCCGGGTTATCTGAACAGGGGTTAGGGTACACAATAACGCGTTGTTTCATTCAATCAGGCGCGTTTTACTCTTTTGATCACCTGGATTCGACAGTTTCAAGGACTTTTCCGTGCAGTGGGATGGTTGTGTAGCAGTCGCTCAGCAATACGCGTAACGTAAAATCGTAATTAAGAGATTTGTTTCATCATTTCTTTTTTTTTGCTGAGTTTCTACTCTGAAGTTTGCTTTTATGTTTTGCCAACCCACTCCAGCCGCCTAGACGCTGACTTGTACCCTCTGGGATCCGGCTACGTCCCTGAAATCGAGTAAGTATTTTGTATGTTTTTTGCATGGCTGACTATGTGGTGCTTTCTGGATTATACGCTTCCTAAATATAGCCTTATCTGAATGAGGAAGTCGGTTTGCGTTGGGTTGAAAAAGCACTATATCATTTGTGAAGGCTGTGTTTTTCCAGGGTGCAGAATGTGTTGTTGTGATGAACTGTTGAACGGGATCTCGTGATATAATGAGGCTAATATTCTTTTGATGTCCTGTGTAATTTTGAACTTTCTTTCTCTTTCACAGCAGTGTCCATGACATATCAGTTGGCACAAAGGTAGGTTTTTTTTAATTATCTCTTTGCAGCTCTGCCTCTTTTTCACTTTCCCGTATTTCACTGCCTAGACTGCATTAATGCCAAGAATAACAATTTGTATGTAGTTAATTAACAAAGTCAATACTGTAGTTGTACATTTATTTATTTATACATTTTTGAGGAGTGTTGATTGTGACACCCTGTCATTTGTCAGATTTGGCTGCTGTGGGACATAATCTTACGAAAATGTAAATGCAAAGAAACTCATTATTTGATCTCAAAGCTGCTTTGATGAATATGGTAGCTCCAATTGCATTACAAATGTTGGTCTGATAAGCCAAAATAAGAGCCATTTTGAACTATTAAACCTACTGGAGGCACTTTTTTTAATCATATCTTTGCAGCTCTACCCTTTTGCTTTCCCTTATTTCACTGTTTCACTGTCAAGATTAAAAGTGTGTGTGTGTAGTTTTGTAAAACTTTTGACATGGTCTTTACAAAGTCAAGCACTGTAGTTTTACATTTGTCATTGGTGGTGTGATACCCATTGAATCATTTGTCAGTTTAAATATCCAGTAGGATTTGTAGTTTAAACATGTCTCATATTTTGGCATTAATAGCCTTATTAAACATAGATCTTTATGCTGTATTTGGGATTACCATTTTCACCAAAGTAGCTTGTGGTCTGATAAGAAGTTTTCATGGTATTTATATTTTTTCTAACTGTTGCAGGGATTTCCATGTGTTCCACTGCAGCGAATTAATTCTTAAGAATCAGAGGTTTGAGAAATTTTTCAAGTCAGAATGGCAATGGAAAAGAACTGTGTCGACATAGGGGACTTAGTCTGTCAGTTTGCAAGAGCTTCCTCTATAATTACAGAACTGCTGTCCAAAGCCGTTTCTCATGTGTAATGAGTTTGCAGTTGCAGGCTGGCCCTTCTTTTAAAGATTTATGACATACAACCGAATGGTCAGCACATATAGGTTGCAGCAACTCCTCAAGACTGTGGACATGGAATATTTGATCATTCAATTAGAATAGATTATCTTAGGTGGGGCTTTATGCTTTCCTGTCCTGTTTCAGTTGGGTTGTGTGGCTGGGAAATGAAACTTCCTGTTGTTTATTTTGTGTGTTCCTTAATAGCCTGTTGGCCTTACTGGAATGTTAAGAAAGCAACTGAATCCAGCTCTGGCACTCTATTCTGTTTCATTTCACAAGTGTCTCACAAGACTGCTCAAACACCAAATCGCAAAGTATTGTCCAATGTTAATCTTTTTTTTTCTTTAGTGATCAGAGAGCTGTTGCATGCTTGTGTAATCAAAACAGCAGCTCTTCTCTAGATGTTTGTGTTTGCAAATGTGGGCAAACTTGTTGAAGCGGGAACACATTTGTTTTTGGCAAACTGCTGGTTGTTAACTGGCATACCCAATAAAAATGCCTGTTAAGGAGTAATCCTTAGTAACAGGGCCTGGGGCAGCTATGTGTAGGTGGAGTAATTGAACTCAACTTCAGCTGTAACCATCCTCCCGCAACAGTCCTCATCCTCCCGGGCAAAGGTCTTAACACTGTTTAAACAAGCACTCTGATACACACGCCCGTAACAGGGACACACCCCACCCCCTCTATTCATTTCAAGCCTGTTTTTCGACATGTTAACAATGCATGATTTAATGGGCGCTGATCGATACTACAGATTTGACTCTTGTTGTGGTTCTTTGTTCTTTAACTTTAACCTTTTTTCTGGATTTGATGCACTGTGGTAATGATGATGCTGAGTTATGGAGCTCTGCCTTGCTGGAATCTGTAATTATTCCGTCTGGGCAGAGTGTCTGGCATTCCGCGGTTGCATTCCAATCTCCCCCCTCCAGCCCCCTGGTGAGGCACAGCTCCCTGCCCCCCTCCACTGGCAAAGGCTGATCACAGTGAACAAACATGTCTGTACCTGTGCTCGTCTCCTTTGTGCTTTTTTCCTGAGAGATTACCGCCCCCCTCCCGCAGGAAGGTCCAGAATAAGGTCGTTTGCAGATGCCAACACAAGTACAAATGAATCCCCTCAGGTTTAGTTGCCTTATAAGATCTTAATAGGTTTCTTTTTTAGATTGGAGATTCTATTTTCTCTTTCCTTCTTTGTTGCAATGCAACCCAGGCGTGATGTGGTTTATGGTGCAGGGAAATTGCCTCCAGTCCATGTTCACTTTTTGAAATTGAAGTTCAAGGTAGGCCATTACCATTGTCACAAAGAGGAAGCTGCTCAACAAGTTTCAGTCTGAGGGCCAATAATGTGTCATCACCTCCCAAAGGTTACTATTACACTGTCAGCGTTCTGAGCAAACAAAGGATGTGAACAAGTTGATACACATTCAGAGGGTTTGTGTTGGAAAAATGGGTTTGGCACTGTGTTGGGAGTCAACTAACAAACCATTTATAAGCTGGATTTTTCTTCCATCGGCTTTGTAACTTTTCCCCTTGTGCTGCTCTCCACTCTCTGCCAGACTCCCTCCAAAACCTATAGGTATATTTTTCAGTCAATTGTTACACAATCCTCCGTTTTGTATGTGACTTGATGTTTCTGCTCTGCACTGAACTGTAGACTGCCTCAGCTCTGTGGTTATTATTAGAATGAGGAAGTAGGGGGAGAGAGAGGGAGAAAAAGTCGAGTCCTGCCATGGAACAGTAACCATCAGTCCCCAGGAGGAAGTTTAGCAAAGCCCTGGAAGCAGGCCTGATCTTTCTGCTCTTCCTGTTTGGAGTTAGTCTGCTGACTGATAATGTGACACCGCCCGCCCATGACCATAGAGTCAGACTGGAGCCACTTCCTTCATTTCTCATGGCTTGTATCTGCCCTGGGCTCATTTATCAAACCAAAATATTGTTTTTTTTACATTTTCCTTCCCAGCAACATGAACACTCCACTCTCACCCATTCAGTATAGTCTGCATTGCAAGCCTTTTGTTGTTTTGTACTCATATTTGTATGCCTCCACACCAGTGACAGCCGTAGCTGGAAGTGTGTTTCTTGATTGTCTGTCAGTACATAGATATATACGTCTGTCTCATTCTCATGAGCTCACTCCTACTCTCTTGGGGGAATTTCTACAACCTTTGCATAAAGGTCCATTTCGACTCAAGGATGAATTGATAAGATTTTAGGGGCAGAGGTCAAGATCACTGTGAATTCACAAATTATTTTTTTGGCCATAAGTCAATAAACCATATAGGGCTGCAACTAGCGATATTTTTCATTGTCAATTAATCTGTCGATTACTTCTCAGTTAATCAATTAGTTGTTTGATCTAAAATGTCAGAAATTGTCAGTCAGTGTTTCTCAAAGCCCAAGATAATGTTGTGTTTTGTCTAGTGATTAATTAATTATTAAATTAATCATCATCTATTTTGATAATCTGTTGATTGGTTTGAGTAATCTAAGAAAAAAGATAAAACTCTCAGATTCCAGCTTCTTAAATATGAATATTTTCTGGGTTCTGTATTCCTTTATAACAGTAGCCTAAATATCTTTGGATGGTGGGCAAAATAAGACATTTGATCTTTGGGAAACAGTGATCAACATTTTTCACGATTTTGTGATATTTTATAGACTGAACAACTAATTGATTATGAGAAAGCAAAAGATATGTAGTTTAAAGGAGTAAAGAAACCAGAAAATATGTACATTTGGAATCAGAATTTTGAATTATACCAAATATGATTTTGATAAAAGTCAGCAGTAGTTAAAGCTCTAAAAGCATATGCTAATGATGAAAAAAATCAGTCTAAGTGAATAAAGTCAATGGAAGTCTAATGGAATAAAATTAACCAACACTTTTATCCAAAAGGACATCATCACTGTAACATCTTAATGGTTGCAGATATACCCTCTTCAGTAAAAATAGTGTCTTACGAGGGATATTTCTAGTGGAAACCGTACAAGTCACATATAGTGTATAGTGAACTTGCCTTCAGGATTAAAAAAAAAATCACTTAATACCTTTTTTATTAGAATCCTTCAAAGTGTCCACTCAACTTGGCAGAGGCATACAACCCAGAGGCAGTCAATTCTCGTTATTATTGGATGTACATTCTAGATACTGATGTAAACTAATTGGCACCTTCTGTTTTTTTTTTTTTTTTTTTTAAATCACCCATCTTTTCGGTTGCATCCCATTCTTAATAACAGTTCATTAAATCATTTTAAGTCGTGTCAGAGTCTTTCAGTCTGTTGTGTGTCTTAATATTAGCTCAGTGATTGCCTGACATGTATACATTCCATATATGTTAAGATTTGAACATTGGCCAAAGTATGGGGCCCCCGATCCTGAAGCCTCAATGGAAAGGCTTAGGAATGTCTCTTGTTGCTTTAAGTTCGTGGATTGAGATAGCAGACGCTGTTTGTGTGGGCCTCAGATGAGAGTGACCACTCAGCTAAACCATCTGGAAGTCAAAGGGTAGTTTATACTTCTGCTTACAGTGTTGTGCTCTCAGAGCAACCGACTCCAAGCCACCCCTTTATGTTCTTTAGAAGCACCACCAAATGTGCTGTCTCAGTTCAACTTATTCATGCCTTTAAGGGTAGACTTTTTAGCCTGACTGGAAACCACCCCCAACACATTGCATATTTAAAGGCCAAGATTCAAAAGGTGGAGAAGAATGCTAGCAAACCTGCATGACTGGTTGTTGCAAAAGGGCTCCGGGGCTCTTCAACTCCCAGAGTGTCCTTGGGGCTCCATATGTGTGTGTGCTGCCGTGTAACAATGCCCCTAGTCTCAGCCCGAACAGGACCTTCATTGTGGAGTGTTGTAGAGCTTAGGCTGCTGAGCCACTTCTTGTGACTGCTATACTTCATCTCCCACAACCACAAACACACTCACAGCCCTGAAACAGCACTTTATATCTACTAAAGAGAGTGAGGACAGACGAGGCTGTTTTTAGCTGACAGTAAAGTAGTGTGGGCTGGGAGTATCCCCATCTTTCTTCAGGGTGTGATTCTTCCTCGTAAGGATTATGAGAAGATGGCTTGTACTGACTGACAGCTGCTGTTCAGATGAAATTTTATTGCTGAATCGTAACTGTTCCTAATGTAATTTTAGGTAAAACATGATCATTTACAGGGTTCAATGTTAATATATTTTTTAATTGCCTGGGCAGAATCTACTTGCCCTAAGTCATTTTTTACTTGCCCCTGTACAAATTGAATGGTTTATGTAATCATTATCCAATAACAACAAAGACTGCAGTTAATTGTCATGTTTAATCCAGGACTGCAACATCTATAAAATGTCAGAAAATCTTCTCAAAGTTCAAGATGATGTCTTTTTAAGTGTCCTTAATCAAAGATATTCATCATTTATCATTAATATGATAAATAGAGTAAAGCAGTAAATCGCCATATTTACAAGGCTGAAAATAGCATTTTCTGCCATTTTTGCATGAAAAATTACTTAAATCAATAATCAGTTATCGCTAGATTTACTTGCCTCACATAGCATTTTTCTTGCCCGGGCAAGCGGGCAATCTTTATTTCTTGAGCCCTGTTTTCAGCACATTGCCCAAAGTCAAATATGATGGCCCATCGTGGCTGTAAGGTTTTGAACTAGGCCATACTGTGTGAGAAGAGGAAAAAAATGGAATAGGAAGACATTATTATGATGAAAAGTCAAATATTCCTGCTGACAAGCTAGATCACTTAATTCTTCCTGGTGAGGAAGGTGGAGTTCTTCTCATGCTTGTTTGCTCAATCCTCTTTTGGTTATCAGATTACTTCCTGCTTTATCACACAATGGCTGGGTAATATGAGAGCCGTGCTCTCCACCTGCCATGCTGTGCCCTCATTGGTGAATGCACTGAAGTGAACCATTGTTTTCTCTCCTTCTGCAGAGGGGATCCGACGAACTCTTTTCTTCCTGCATATCCAACGGGCCCTATATCATGAACTCAGGTAGGGGGGTTGCCATGGAGGGGTGAATCCTTTTTATTGAAGTGTTTGTCGTGCCTGGTTTGTTTGTGTTGCCATGACGATCAATCCATTATTCAAGAAGCACCAGAGCCTTCTGTTCCCTCCCTGATTGTATCCGCTTCTGTTTTTTTTTCCTGCAGCCAATGGCAACGACACCAAAAAATTCAAAGGTGACGTCCGCAGTCCTGGTGTTCCGTCACGTGTTCGTCCACGTACGCAAGCTGCCCAACGACATAAATGAAGCTGAGGTTATTGGACTGGGACTGCCCTTTGGGAAGGTCACTAATTTGCTGATGCTGAAAGGGAAAAACCAGGTAAGGACCAGTATATGCAGGTCAGCTCACTAAACCTGTATGTCTTGCACTCCTGGGTGAAATTTATCTTTTGGCCTGAGTCAAGGGATCAGCTTTCTATCCCTCTGTCCTGACCTGAAGATCCTGACAATGACCCTTTTGTCACATCCTCGTGATTTAGTGGGTAGGATGAGAATTTTACATGCTGAGTTTTCCTGGAAGATGACACTGAGTCCCTCTGGAATGTCATCATTATCTCGTGTTTTCTATTACCTGCATTTCTGTGACAAAACTAATAAAAGTGCCAAATGAAATTTGGCTAAAAATAGACAAGCAGTGATGGGCAATGAAAATGCTCATAATCAGAAAGGTTTACAACAGATCTACTAATTTATTAGGACTGCTTAATAAATATTGCCTTAGAGCGGAACCTTTTATATATGATGGAGAAAATAAATTGAATATGTTTCTCTGGTCCTCCTCTGCAGGCGTTCTTGGAACTGAACAGTGAGGAGTGTGCACAGACGATGGTGAGCTATTACTCCTCGTCACCCCTGTCATCAGAAACCACCCCATTTACATGCAATACTCAACCCATAAGGAGCTCAAGACGGACAACTCCCCCAACCAAGTGGTAAGTGCTTGCACCACTAATGCATGCACACTTGGTTTTCAGTGTTACTGTACATTTTAGGCTTAAGTTACTGTTGAAGCCACTAAGAATAATGGTGTTTGGTGGAAGTAAGAAATGCTGCATTATCTGCATTTAACAGTCTCAAATTTATTGGTACAGTTTGTAGGGCTGCAACCAAGATTATATTAACTGTCGAGTAAGATGTTGGTTATTTTCTCAATTAATCAATTAGTAGTTTGGTGTATAAAGACCAGTGTTTCCCAAAGCCCAAGATGATGCTCACGGTCTTGTTTTTTTCCACAACCCAAAGATATTCAGTTTACTGTCAAGAAACCAGAAAAACATTCATATTTGGATGCTGGATTAAGGAAAGGATTTTGACTTTATATTTTTATTTTACTGATTAAATAGTTGTTGATTATTTAATAGTTAACAACTAATCAATTAATCGTTGCAACGCTAAAACTTCGTGATACTTTTCAATATAGCGTCAAAACAATGTGATGTAATGTTATGTCTAACAGGTTCATTGGAGCATGCTGATAAAATATGGCAATTGCCTTGACCAAAGTATTATCAACACACATACACTCATTCATTTATTTCTGCACACTTTCAATGTCCATGCTAAAAAAAGCTCTTCTTGTCATTTCTCCTTAGCGTGCCCAGGCAGCTCTGCAGGCAGTCAATGCACTGCATGGAGGTGGGATGGGAAGCATGGCTATTTCTGCAGATGCAGGGAGCATCGGAGGAGCAACAGCCCAAAGCCCTGTCCTCAGAGTCATAGTGGAAAACCTCTTCTATCCCGTCACCCTGGATGTATTACACCAGGTACAGGCAGATTTTGTAGCTTGGCAGAGCCACTACAGTTTTAGCTACATATATTATAGGCTTGCCAGTTCTTTTTAATCTTTAAACAGGCCTTGTACTTTGGAAAGTGGGCATTAAAGTGACACTGTGTTTGTGTTGTTTATATAATCAAATGTTTGTCCGTGGCTTCACATTTATTACATTCTCTGCAAAATGCTTTGCATATCTGGTAGTGCTACATAAACAAAATATTGTGTTGGTAATGGTGTGAATCTGCTTAAAAATATATATGCAAATTTATTCTGTTTGTTTATCTTCCAGTACAGTTGTAATGAAAAATTGTCTGAGGAAGTGTTTATGATATCATCCCTAATCGTGCTGTCTCCCCTCCCCAGATTTTCTCAAAGTTCGGCACCGTGCTGAAGATCATCACGTTCACAAAGAACAACCAGTTCCAGGCTTTGATCCAGTATGCTGATGGAATGACAGCTCAACATGCCAAACTGGTAAGACTCGTATAACTAATGCTCTTTGTCATATTGTTTCGGTCTGAGCTACCGTTGGGTAACTGGATACTTTGTCACCTTTACGCTCTTGAATATTTTGGGTTTACTTTCACTGCTTAACTGTAATGGTATTCTATTCTTGTAAAGTGTTTTGTAGGACAGCATTTGCTCTACTAAGGTGATTGTTACAAGACTCCCACAGTTTGTGCTATTCACCTGCTAGTCCAGCATCTTGGCAGACAGCTCAGTTGGTTAAAAGAGAATAGTGCTCGACTCAAGGTTAATAAGACAAAAGCATCAGGAGACAGGAAGGTATGCAAGCATTAAATTCATGTCTATAGGCACAGACAGGTAGCCCGATCGATATACAGTAGGTGTTGATGTTCTATTTAAAACTAGTGCAGTGAAATTTCTGCAGGAATCAATAAGCACAATTAAAATAAAGATTTCTTAATGATGATTACATTGGAGCCTCTTCCTACTTGGAATCGGTTCCTGATACCAACCCCACAATAACCAAATTAAAGCACACCAGTGCAGTTGTTTGTGCAGTGTGTGCACACTGTGACCAGTTGATCAAAATGTGTAAAATAAATCATACATTGTCTAAAATCTAATCCTCCAAATATGTCTCAGTCTCTGGATGGACAAAACATCTACAATGCCTGCTGTACCCTGAGAATCAGCTTCTCCAAGCTCACCAGCCTCAATGTCAAGTACAACAACGACAAGAGCAGAGATTACACCCGACCAGACCTCCCCACTGCAGACTCACAGCCCTCCATTGACCACCAGACAATGGCAGCTGCTGCATTTGGTAAGATTGGGACATTTAAAGAAGTTTTTGTGTTTGGTTCTGATCTATAGCTATAAATGTTAAATGACTGTGTTTAGATAGTCCATTTGTCATTTAATTAGTGCTTCTAGATTTTATTTCTCTGATTTCATGTTTGTTTTTCAGCATTTTCTCATTTGATTTCCTGAGGGGACTTTTTTACCCTGAACATTATTGCAAGTATTGATTTGACGGAAAAGTTCTTTTTTTTCTTTACTAATTTATTTTAAACATAGTTGAGAGCATTTCAACAACTACAAAGAAATAGCCTTGCAGTATAGACAGCATTACAAATCTGCAATATATGAACCACACAACTTGAACAAACTATTGTTCATTCTGAAAGAGGGATGTAACAAATATGAGCATTAACATGTGGAAGACAGTTCAATAAATTAACAAAGATTTAAAAGAAAAATGGTTAGGGGACTTTGTGACCTTTTACTTGGATAGTAGGGAGAAAAAAATGATTATTTGTTAACTCTTTGAAGTGTGACTTTTGTACATAGGACACCCATTGTGACCATAACTCATTAAATCTTTAATTTGTTGGTGAAGTGAAAAAGTAAAAAAAGGGGGAAAGTTTGTTCTTATTTGTTGTTTGCTGCCTCTTGTTCCAGCTGCACCAGGCATAATCTCAGCCTCACCATATGGTGGAGCCCATGCCTTCCCCCCAACCTTTGCCATCCAGCAGACAGCAGGTCAGTATACAAACCTCCTCTTAACCCTGCTATTTCCCTGTACAATGAGATCTGTATCCCTTCTCCAAACGTTGTCTTCTATGTACAGTAATTAATTGGCCTTGATGCTAACACTCCATGGTAGGGATGTACATGCCAAATCCAGTATGATAATGATAAAAAGTTCATGATATGATATTTCATAAACAAAGATAATAATGTCCTTTATTAAATAATGAATCTAATGTATTCAGTATTTTGGTTATATAAAATTTTCCCTTTTAACTTGACAAAAAATTGGCATGAGTTGTTCTTGGCCATTTGAATTATGTCTGTACAATTGCAAAGCAAAAAAATGCAGCAGTCGGTATCAGTCCTTTTCTAAAATAAAAAGCAAAATAATTAATCATGGAATTTGGTAGATATTGTCACATTTTTATTGTGATTTTGATATATTGTTACATTCTTAATCCATGCATTTCAGTTTTCAACAGATCTCTTCAATATGAGGATAGCAATAAGTTGAAAGTATTAAGTATTTTGTTCCTTTTAGGTCTGTCGGTGCCTGGTATTCCCAGTGCCCTGGCGTCCCTGGGTGTGGGCCATAGTGGCATGGCGGCTGCAGCAGCAGCCGCTAGCCGGCTTGGCCTGTCAGGGCTCGCGCCCTCTGCGGGACACAATGTCTTGTTGGTCAGCAATCTGAACCCTGAGGTCAGTAAACTCCACTAGGCTTAAACAGCTCCACATCCTGCAGTGCTAAGAAACAATAAAATGCTACAGTTCATTTGTTTACGCTATGGTTCATGGACCTGGATCTATTTGTTCAAGAGCTCCAGTGTTTTTGCCCCCACCCCATTTCCCATCACCTCCATGTGATCAGACTACCCTTACCACTGTTTTTAATTCAAAGGGGGTCATCGAGTCAAAAACCTCTTCTTTCAGGACCTCTCTGTGTTTGACCAAACCTGCTGCATTTTTCTGACCTGCCACTTTGCTCACTGTGAATTTTAAGTTTATTCAAAACACTAACTTCTTTATTTTAAAACTTACCATTTCATATCTTCATTTTTGTCCATTAGTTGAAATCATTCTTGAGTTGTTGGAGAGACAATATTACTTTTTTCTTTGTATTTTTTAAAGAAACACATCATGTTTACATTTTTTTAATATAGTGTGTAGAATGTATAAGTAGTCTGTTACAATCATTACATTTACTGTAGTAGTTACTGTAATGTAGTCATTGCATTAGACATGTTAATTTTAAGATCAGCTTTTAAGTTATCATAAATTGATATTCACATTTGACTGTTTTATTCTAATTTTAAATAACCTAAACAAACCTAGTATGTAATTTAAAAGTACATATTGTCTCTGCCTTTTTCTGTATTTCATTGTTAATCTTTTTTTCTCTTCTTTTTCTCCTAGTGTTCCCATAGTGACAGTGCATTTTAATTTAGCCAGTTCTACTGTCTGAAGCACTACATTTCTTTGTGTATACTGACCTTGTTTTTTACTTCTTCTTTCTCTCTCTTCTTTCTCTGTCCCCCCTCTCCCTCTTTTCTTTTTTGTTTTAAAACCCCCTCACCTCAACTCTTGCCAACTGACTGCACGCCCCACGACCAATTGTTCCTTCTGTCCTCCTCCTCCTCCCCTCTGCCACTCCTCTGTGACTACTACAACCTCTCCTCTTTCCCCCCACCCAACCCTCTTTCTCCCCAATTTGGACATCACCCACAAATTGAAAACACGACAAAAACACAACATTGGCACCTCTCTGATCATCTGTCCTTCCACTCTCTTCTTTCTTTCCTCCACCTCCATCTTCTCTTCTCTCTCCTCTCTCATACTGTTCAACTCCTCTCCTTCTCCTCCTCTTCTTGTCCACTCTTCATTTTCTTCGTCCCTCATCTCCTCTCCTTCCTCCATGGTACTGTGGCCTTCCTGTGGACCTCGCTGCCTGTGGCCTGCGGACATGTCCCGACTCCACTCCACTGTCCTCCACTCCGCTCCGTCTCTTTTCCCCTGTCCCCTGTTCCCTATCCCCCTTTGGCCCCCCTGCCCCGCTGCTCCCCCTGCTGTCTCTAAAGAGCGTTACGCCACACTGCCTCTTTATTCTTTTCGGTACGTTATCATCCTTTCATCTCCTTTTTTTATTACTACTGTTACCTCGCAAGGTGGGCATGTCTTGTCTCATGTTGTTGGCTTTGTTTTTTTTTTTTTAACCACTGATGGCTGACCATCAGGCTACAGGGGCTATGAAGGGTGGGGGTGTCGGTTGTTTTGGGAGTTTGTATGACCTGTTTTGGTTGTTGTGGGTTTGTGTGAGAAAAGTAAGGTGAGAACACCACACAAAGCTGCAGCATTTCATTTAATTTCTAACAGAAGTGGTTGGCTGTCCATGGGCAAAAAAAAAAAAAACATTTGCAGTTTTTCATCTTCAAAGAGCACAGCCCCTCAATGGAAATATTGCCCCACTAAATAGAAATGTGGGGATCATTTTGTTCGGGAATGAGGCGGGAAGCCGATCTAAATTCTAAAGCATCACCCGCAGGAAAAGGATAAAAGTCAACACTTTATTTGGTTCCGCACGGTCCAATTTCTAAGCCATGAAAATTCATCAAATTTTATTTCTGTTGCGTTGATTTTTCAGTGGTTGCCTTGAGTCACTCAGCAACAGTACACAGAGAGATGAAATGCTGCCGCTTTTTTAGTGATTGTGAGTTGACATATCCCTCGGATTATGTCACCATGTTACTCTTTTGCAGTCTGTCTCAGTTACTCCAATGTGGGTATGTGCATGTTTAGTTTACTCCTGCATGTCTCTTTATTAGGCCCTCGAGTTGGTCAAGAAATCAACCTTTTCTTCACTGTAGAGCGGTCAAACTGATCAGAACCACTCATTTTACTACTCTTGATTTTTGCCTTCAAATCACTACCTCCCCCTTCTCTCAAGCATAACCATTTTAGCTGTCGGCATCTGTGTAATTGTTATCTAAGAGGGCTTATGTAGGATTAGCTCTAGAGATGCAGAATTAAACAGAAATTTAGTAGAATAGCCTGACAATTACTTATTAATCAGCCAGTGCTCATTTAGCAGTATGAATATTAATGTCCCTGATTTGATGGTTTAAATTGTTTTTGTTGCTGTGATTGGCTGTGTGGCTCCTGCTAAGGCTGTGTTGTTCTTTGTTGCTTTTGTGTTGTGACACCTTCCTCTTCCTCCCTAGGCGTGTATGGCGATGTGATGAGAGTGAAGATCCTGTTCAATAAGAAGGAGAATGCTCTGATCCAGATGTCTGACGGCACACAGGCTCAGCTAGGTAGCTACACACCAGTCCTGCAAAACCACCATTTGCTTTCTTTGATCTATAATTTTCTTTCATCTTGTTTATGCCTCACACAGTTTTGCAATACAATATTTTGAGCCGTTACCAAGTAGGTCTCAACTGAGCAAACAGAACAGGTCTTGACTGGTTGCTTGTTTTCTGATTATTTATTTGTCTTGTTTGTTTTACAATCATGATGGTGCTAAAATATCCAGAAAATATTTAGAGACATATGACGTGGATGAATATGTATCAAGAAAATAAGGATGGAAATTAATTAAATTGGCTCCAGTGGCCCTTTTGTTTAATTAATAATAGAAATTAAACTATTCAATTAAAGTGATGCTGAATCAGGGTGTTCATGGGGTCTGAAATCCAGCAATCTAATAACTTGAATTTTAGGCCTTAAATGACTTAAATGTCTTTCCATGGCACGGTGAATAAATGAGGCTTAACTTTTTTCAACTCATTTTAGGTTCTTATTTATAAAAGGGACAAAATAATACAATATTAATTCAATATGTTAAGGTAAAATAATACAAGCATAGTTGCACCTTTAAGTTTGCTTCCTCTTTGGGCAGAGATGTTTGGCGGCAGAAAGTCCGACATTTCTGTGTAGGAGTTTGGACTGAATGGTCACAATGAGATGGCTCAGTGCAAGTTGTCTGAGGGCTGGCTGGACAATCCCAGATATACAGCAGGTTGACTAAAGATTCCAGTGGGAAAAGAAAGCTTGATGTAAACTTTATGCAAAATATTCATTTTTTTCAATGGATGGGGGGAACATGGTTAACTGAAAAAAATTGATTCTAAAACACTAACTGAAACAATATTGTGTACATACAGTTAACTAAAACAAACATTATACTGGGAATGTCTTCATTTTGAGTCTTTGTCAATTTGGTCAAATTTGTTAATACAAGCATGAAGAGGGATTGGTACACGTTTATTGAGACTAGGATGTCAACATGACTGAATAGATTGTATTCCAATACCTTTTCTGAACTTCTTAAATCTTAACTCCGACAAACACCCCCATATTGTAATTTAAAGAAAATAAAATAAAACAAACACTGGAATCATTAGAGCTAAACCAAATATATTAAAGACTAAAGTGAATTCAAAATAAAAACTAATGAAAAATACAAAATTGTTAATAACTAGGAACACTGACACAAAATGGATCAGTGCATCTTTACCAACAAAAGAAAAACGTGTGAAATCTGACAAAGCAGTCTTGTTCTGAGATGGATGTGGTTCATGTGTGGTGTTGACCGCCTTATTGATGTTTCTCAGCAATGAGCCACCTGAACGGCCAGCGTCTTCATGGCAGAGACATGCGCGTGGCGTTTTCCAAACACACCACCGTGCAGCTGCCCAGAGAAGGCCACGAGGACCAGGGCCTCACAAAGGACTACAGCAACTCACCGCTGCACCGCTTCAAGAAGCCCGGCTCCAAAAATTACTCCAACATCTTCCCACCCTCTGCAACACTCCACCTCTCCAACATACCGTGAGTGCTGCCGCTGCAAGAGCCTCATTTTCATTCCCACTCTCCTCCCCAGCAGCCTTTTGTGCTCTAAGCTTTTTCCTTTGTAGTCCTGACTCATTTTTTTTCTATATTTAGTGCTTGGGATTAAGTAGTTGTGACAGTATTTTCTAAACACACTACTCCAGAGGTGCAGTTTTAGATTTAATGATGCCTCTTGTGTTTTCACCATACCAGTAAATAAACGCAAGAATGCAAATAAGTAAAGGGAGGTAAACCCACATAAATGCTTTGTTTTTTTCCCTGTCTCCTTTCAGGCCTTCTGTGGTGGAGGATGACCTCAGGAGGCTTTTTGCCAGCTCAGGAGCCACAGTCAAGGCCTTTAAGTTCTTTCAGTAAGTCTCACTCCAGTCTCACTCAATTTTATTGAATTGTTATGTCCTTATTCAACACTCCACAACCTCCACAGTTGTTATGAAGCGTTGATTCATTGTTCAGAGTCAGATTTTTCTCTTTGCTCTACAACACACCTTCCTCAGTCTTCCAAGCTGCAAACAACCTTCACAGAAGTGGGCAGCATGTTGACACTTTGAAAACACATTGTTCTCTTTTCTTTCAACAGAAAGGACCGCAAGATGGCCCTGATCCAGATGGGCTCAGTCGAGGAGGCAATCGAGTCCCTCATCGAGTTCCACAACCACGATCTGGGCGAGAACCACCACCTTCGAGTGTCCTTCTCCAAGTCCACCATCTGAGTGCCTTTTCTCCCTCCCTCCAAGTCGACCGCCACGTGAACGCGACTTTCGTCAAGGTTGCCTTCAGTGGAAATGGCCACCATTACATATTTATGGCTGTGGTTCTTTGTAGAACGTTGCTCCCTTCATTCCCGGTCTTAATTATGCCCTGGCGTTAAAAGGTTTGGGTTAGGATTTAAATTGATTCTACTTGTTGATTCTGGTTCTGATTCCCGGTTCAAATTTTTGTCATAAGACACCAAAGTATGTCAAAGACCTTCTTTCTTTTGATATAAGTCATTAACTCAATTTAAGCATAAAATTAAAGGTATTATAAATTTAAATCAAAATATAGACAAATAAGAACTTCCAATGCACAAATTGTTTGCTGTTTTACACTTGTTTTTTTTGAGCTAGACGTGCTAACATTAGCTGATTCTGGGGCATTATGACCTGCATTCTTGTACCATGCAGCAGTATGTTAGACATGTCCACTGCAGGAGTTTACTCTCTTTTGTGAAGCTTAGCGACACCTGTAAGTGGTACTGCCTGTAATGACGTCAACATGATCCACATGCTTTGGTACAACTGTAAACTAATGGGTCCAAATCAGTTGGTAGAATCATAGTGTTCCTGATCAGATCCCAGGGTTTGATAAAACTGGAACTGGTTCCTGGTACCCAAACCTAATTATTAATACGTTCCATCATAAAGTTTTAATCAGGGTCGTGGGATACGGGCAACATTCTGCGATGAACACGTTATTATATTGGAGGTGAAGTAGGGGCAGCTGATGAACTGTCACTTTAGACCAAATCGCTTAAAAAAAGAAAAAAAAAAAAAACACCCTCCACCATGGATGTATGCTTATGTGGATGAATCGCATCCACACCAGACACACTTCAGCATTCCTTTTACTATGATAGTCGTGTGGATATATCTGTGTGTGTGTGTGCCTTTTTTGAAACGCCACTTTGAACCTGTTTGGCCAGTCAGAAACGGTTTGAGACAAAAGGATTTTGTTTTGGCTCACAGACCACCCAGCAATTTCTTTCCCCTAGTATCAGTTTTTTTTTTTTTTTTTTTTGAAAACTACCCACCTCTTTGCTTCGGGGGATCCATACCACTATCTGAAGTTATTCAATAAGGACACATTTTTCTTTCGGTGTCTCTTATCTACAGCCTTGTGCCTTACTTTGCCCCTACCAGATTGCCTAAAGCATTGCTCTGGCTTCATTTGGAAAAAAACAAAAACACGTAGCTCTCAAAATGCCTTTCTTTCATGCCTTTTGATATATACCAGCATTGTTTAAAATGGGGGAAAGTGGCTCATTCAACCTTCTGTTTCCTTTTAAAAAAAACACAAATGTTTATCTAAGGATTTGTATGCATATATCCCCATTATATGTATGTAGAAAATATGAATGTAAGTCAGTTAGATGCCTGATATTTTTGCTAGGTGATGTAGCTCTGTTAGGTGTGTCGTGGCAGGAGTAGAGCTGTATCCAGCCTTCCTGTCTTACAGTCCCCATTCACCACCATTTTAGTCCTTTTCACAGTTGGGACAAAAGTGTTTGGGGGCCTCATTTAACCATATTATGTTCATCTATATGTGGACGCATATATATTCATTTATCTTTTCTTTTAATGTTAGCAATTTACATGTGTATCACTTCGAAGCTTAACTGATACCTATGTGTAGTGGCTGGGTTTGATCATTATCACAGTGCCTTGACTCCCTGTCGAGTTTTTAACCTGAGGCTGAAACACTTTCTGGCCCGGTCAGTTGACTTTGTTTACCTCTCATTCAGGTGTTTTATCTTACCTGTCTGCAAAGATGCCTTTATCCCATTTTATTCAGGTAATCCTACCTGTGAGAGGGCAGCTTGGAGGCATATGTCAATTGAAAAGTAACAGCAGTCCTGGACTGTGTCTAAAAAAAACCCAGTATATATATATTTTTTTCTCTTAAAATTCAGGATAACAGGATTACAGGGTGGGGACAGCCCTCACCCATTCCCTGTCTGTGTCCCCTTACACCACAGTCAGGTTCTTTAGTGCACTTTTACTCTGATAGGTCCAAATTGGCACCATCACGCTGAAGTCTTAAACGTCGTCACATTCCTGCGTGCCTCAAAAGCACCAGTTAACACAAGCCGCCTCGACCACTGTAGTTTTGGACCAGATACAGACGCGCTCTGTCTCTATTTTTGTAAAAGATTATTATGCATGGTTTAACAAAGCTTCATGTAGCTGCAGACGGTTATTGCTGTTAAGGACCAAAGTATCTTCTTTTACCCCCCTGCTGTTTTGTAGTGTTGTGATTTCTTAAAGGTTTTTCACATTCTTGCTATTCCACAAGTACACAAGGCTTCAATTTCCTTATTTCCCCACTTTCTCAGATGCCTTGGACAAAAGTCACATGACGTTGAAATATTTTGTGGATTTCAACCTATACTGTATATTGTATCCCTTTTTGTTTGACTTTACAAAGAGCCTACTTTGATAGAGATCGCTTTAGAAAGGATACTTAAATTGAAACACAGTCCTAGCTGTGATGTTGACAGTGTAGAAGAAGATATGCCTTTCGATTTTGTTTTGTTAAAAGCTTTTATTTTTCTCTCCTTTTTTATATGGGGGCGGGGTGGGGGTTATTGTATGAAGCGGGGTTGATGGTTGTATATATTCATGTTTTTGTACCACAAAATCATTTGGATTATATCCACTTTACGTTCAAAACATGTATATTTTGATAAAACAATACAGACCTATTGAGCTCCCCGGAGCTGTAAAAACAAAAAAAAACTTTTGTAACACAAAAACATTAAACCTATCTGAACACAGAAGTGTCTCTGTATGTGCCCCGCTCCCCCCCTCCCCCCTTTGCCATTCTGTTCTTGTCTCTTGCATCTTCTGCTGCCTTCAATAAATCTTTAGTTTGTTCCTTCTTTCATCTGGCCTCATTTGGTTTCTGCCTCTTCCTCTCTGTCCTGTGGAACTGCTGCTCTGTAACAGGTTTTTAACACCTCGTAACATTTTCCACATTTCCCATCCTGTTTACTACCGGTGGGTTTTGTTTTGTTTTTTTAAATCTTTTACTGTTTCCAACTTTGTACTCATCCCATCTGAAACTTGACTGACTGCTCATCCGGGCTCAACCCAATCCCGTCACAATCCCTCGACGGAGCAGCTGCGATGACGATGGCGGGGCGGAGGAGTTAATTTGATAATGCAACGCTGGATACTTGCTGTTCTCAATGATTTCTAAATAATCCTCCATCCTTCCTGTGCTCGGCTTTGACCTTTTCAGTTTAGCAGGTCTGTCCCGACTGTGATGAGATGAGTCAGGTTGCTGTGGAGACCAAGCCTCTGTATCTCACCAAGATGAATAATTAAGATAAAACACAAGCATGGCTATCGGGCATATCTGGCATCCATGTTTATCACCAGGTTCCTCGGGGATGTGAGAGGAAAACCTCAATGACAAAGTAGTCATGCACCTTTTGAGCCACTAGGGGGAAGTCTTGCTCTCTGCTTGTAATCAAAGGTTGTTGAGCAGAGGTGACTTTACCTGCCACTCACACAATGTCAATAGTTAGTGGCTTAATCTCAAGTGCCTCCTTGGGCTTTCTGGCATTATACCTTCTTTTTTTTCCCCCTTCGACTTCCTTACAGAGAGCAGTGGAGAGGATTAACCTCAGATCTTCCCTGCCTTTTGAGAGAGGGACAAATGAGAGAAAAGGAGAATCGAGTCCAGGGGTGTATGTATTTGTGGCTGAGAGGAGCTGGATTTTCGTTGTATAATCCCAGCAGTTTGTGGAGTGCCATCTTGAATGTAGTGAGCCCCAACTTGGTGCAGATTCCACAGCGGAGGTACTTGTATCTCCTCTGTTGTTCCTTTGCATAAGGAAGCATGCCTGAAGGTCATTGTAAAGACAGATCCCAGTCTCAAACATGCTAGGCAACATGACAGAAGTCTCAACAGCATGTTTTAAGATACCAAAAAAAAAAAGGTTGTACACATGAGCACTTGATTTATATTAATGTTGGCCTAAGGTGGTTGGATAGTCATCTTTGTAAAAAAAACAACTGAACATATCTTGGCAAACATCTTCAGTACTACTCAGGAAACTCCATGGCAGCAACTTTAGGCTTTGATGCTGCTTTGATACCTCAGACCCTTGTTTACTTGCAGCATCTTAGTATTTCACTCTGCACCAAAGAGTAATTTAGAGCAGGGAGCAGTCTACACAGAATCCTCTTTGGAATATATTGAAATGCAAAGAGATTGCATAATTGGGTGGAAAGATAACTCAAAAGTAAGATGATCCAAACATAGATTTGTGATGTTCTTGGGTTATCAAATTCCAGACATCACTGGCACATAAAATTCGGCACTTCATATAATTTTAATCTGTCGAGACACTTTTTTTTTTTTTTTTTTTTTTAAAACACAAACTGGCAAGCACGATATGTACAGCACGGGTAAACATTTATTTTCCAAAAGTGCTCAGATCCAAAAGTTATGACACCAAAGGAAAAAAAGCCAGTATGTTCTACAGGTTCTGTTCCAACATTCAAAACATCAAGAGGTCACTCCATTTGTGCTTTTAACCAGTTCACCGTGTCATGCATGTTACTGTAGCCTACCCCACCTCCTCGCCATTTGTTTGCAGAATCCAGACCCCCTTGAGATGATTCTGGCTTCGTCCAGTGTTCTGTTCACGGGACTAAATGAAACCATGTGAGGTGGAGGTCCTTCCACATCTGGCAACATTTATTTACATTAGTACTGCAGTCTCTAATCAAGCAAATACTGGCAACTGCTGAGGCCACACACAGATGCAAACCTGGTGGAGACTGAAAGGGGAGGGGTCAGCTGGATGGATTACTGAACAGGTCTACTGGGGACAGACCCAGGGGCTTAAAGGGTCAGTACCCCCCCCCCCCCGGGCATGACCTGCAAAATATTACTCAAAGAGACATATACCTACTACAAAGACACATACCAAACTGACCACGAGGAGATGAAAACCAGAGAGACCAGAAATGACCACAAAGAGATTTAAAACAACTAAAAAGGGACCAAAACTACCAACAGACAGGAAGTGACCTCTGATAAATGACTACAAACAGACCAAAAGAACTAGAGACAAAATGAGAGACAGGAAATGACCGCAAGACAAAATTACCGCAAAAGTCACATGACCACAAAGAGAATCAAAATGACTAGAAAAAGAGACCAAAACTGCAAAAAAAATACAAAATGACCACACAAAATGATAATAAAGAGATGCAAACAACTTTAATAAGAGACTGAAATAAAATGACCACAAGGAGACACAAAACGACTACAAAAAGACGTGAGAAGGCACAAAGAGACAACCACAAACTGATCATAAACAACCACCAAAAAAAACCAAAGTGACCAAAAAGAGACATAAAATGATCACAAAGAGACACAACTGACCATAAATTGATGCGAAATGACCAGAAAAGATAAGTGACCACAAGAAGAGACAAAACTACCACAAAATGACCACAAAGAGACTCAAAAACAACTATTAAGAGACCTAAAAAAATACCACAAAAGGATACAGAATACCCCAAAAAACAACCATGGACACAAACCAAGAGGTTATAATAACTGCCAAGAGACAACTACAAAGAGACAAAACTATAAAGTGGGCAGTATCACCACAGAGAAACACAAAACTACAGACAGAGTGTTAAGAGCTACAAAGAGATACAAAATGACTGCTAAGCTACTAAGAAAAGAAACTACAAAAACAGGTAAAACAACCACAAAGTCTGTGTCTTTCTCCCAGGAGAAGTGATGGGGCCTTTTACATGTCTGTGCCCGGGGGCCCGTGTCTCAGAATCCGTCCGTGGAGAGGCAGGATGATGAAGTGGTTCATGAGACTGTCCTGTAAATAATTTGTGGCACGTCGAATCCCAACAAAATCCAGTTAGTCACTGAGAAAAAAATTGCTGGATGTTTGATGTGTGAGACTTGAAAGAATCGCTGCTTTGTTAGTAAACAACTCGAAGACGCACATTCATCTGTTTGTGTTTTAAGACGTGGAGCCGGGAGATACATCACGTGTCCATAATTTATGTCTCTGTTGAGCCGAGTTAAACTGCAGAGCAATCACAGACTTAACCGGCGATAAATTCCAGGATTTAACGCCCTTTTAAGGAGGCGTGCGTCCAGACGCTGACTCTCTGACCCACATTAATTTAGATTTAGGATCACTTAGGAGGCCTTCATGTCTGAACACACCCAATTCTGTGTAGTCTGCACAGCTTACATGAGATTTAGACTCGCTTTCAGAGTGACACAGCAGAGGAGGAAAAGCCTGAAGCTGAGGTGAAGGATGTCTTTTTGGTCTATAGTGGCTCCCTTTAAAAAAGCCATCAGGAGACTATCCACCTGTTTACATATGCACGCCTCAGACAGATGTTGAATAATTCATCCACAGAGAGGCGGACAACATGCAGCTGTATTTGGGTTATGGGGGTGCATGGGTTCTCTCCCTCTGCCTGAATTCATGCAGCCCAAATTATAGGCATTACTTTGCAGGCAGAGCAGGGCAAAGCAAAACTAGGACACTTTGCATAAAGGATCCAACCGAGAGGCACAATAAGATGTGAAAGATGGAGCTGCGGAAAGGTTCAGTTTAAAATTATAACACGGGCGTGTTAGGATGGTGGGACAAGTCAGTCGGTTTGATTTTGGAGAGCGGTCTTTTGTAGGGACCTGCTGCAGAAAATCCTCTTTCTATTGAGTCTATAGATTACAGATTGTATTGATTTCTCTCAACTCCCCTAACCCCCTGTCCTGGCTAACACGGTGATACCCTTTTAAAGAATGCAAATGAACTCACTGTAAAAAAAAATCATACAGGAATTTAGCTGAATCAACTAATCTTTTCTCCTTAGCTTGACGTAAATATACAAGTTTTGTCCATTCAAGTTAATTAATTGGAGTATTTTGATTTGAAATGCTGAGTTGAATGAGTGTACTGTACAGAGTTCAACTCATTAAAGAAACATAAGCATATTAGCAGATTTCCCAGCATGCATTGTGTGAGTTTGTGGGCGAGTACAAGTGAAACTCTTCCTGAAACCTTTCTTTTTTTCATAGTTTGAAGAGAACATGTAGTACCAGTCTGAAGTTTGGTGACACTTTTCAGCCATTGTTTTTCTTTATTTTTTATGAGAAATGGTTCAGATTCTACCAACAGTGTGCAGAGCTGTCGTCAAACCAATATTTGGCTACTTTGAAGAATGAGTCCACCATAAAAAGCAAAAAGTCTTGTACACTGTCTTCAGGATTTGCAAGCAAAGATTTAATAACAATGTTAATAACAACATTAATGACCATGTTATTAAGTCTTTGATTTCAAGTGCAGAACAGTGTTCAAGAGTCAGTTTTGTAGGAAGTTATAGCAACTAGCTAGCAATGGCTACCAAGTATCACACTATTACCTTGAATAATTTAGAGATTCTTCTTCTGTTTGAACATTGTTGGACACATTTTTGATCATGTAAGTACTCAATAAAGTATTTAACATATGGCTATTTTTTTAAAAGAAGAAAGTGTTACATATTATTGCTTTAAAATATAATAAATTCACTGAGAGCAGTTTCACATATTGTCTTTATGCCAGTGCTGGACCAAAGTGGCTCCAACAAGAGCAGCTGCAGCTGTAAATTTGTTGTGTGAAATGAGGAACTGACTTTTCAAACTGAGAAAATTTAAAAGGAAATTAATTTTGTGTGTAATGTTCATCTCTGAGATGATGATTTGTTAGTTCAGCTCAGTATCTTAGGCTTATTGAACATGTTTTCTCAAGTACAACTGAATCAATATTAAGTTTATTTCACCAGAAAATGTCATTTGTTTTGAATAATTACAAAATTAACTCAACGTATTTGTCTTTTCAAATTCAGTCAACTTAAAATTTGAATGCAGCCTGGACACTAACTCTCAAACTTAAATGGAGTACTACCTCCTGAGTCAGGGCTTTGTAGAGGGCAAAATAATGTCCCAGGAACTTAATTTGGATGCTGGTCCCTGTGGTGCAAACACATTAAGTTCTTCCAAAGGTTCCTAGTCCCTGGAGAAAGGTCCTGTGGTGGAAATGCAGCTTTAATAAGTCATTTCATACTAAAAGGGTCAACTTGTCAAATTCAATTCATTTCAAATTCTTAAAATTTTAGGGCAGCCAGCTTCTTTTTAAGTTTAAAGAAATTTGTTTTTTTTGTTTGTTTGTTTGTTTGTTTACTTTTGTTTTTAGTTTTCTTGTGAAACAATTTTCTAGATCAATTCCCATCTTGTTGAGCCCGATTGAGCTCCAGTGAGGATCAATCCACTGCCAAGTTATCGACACGTTAGAGAAGTATCACGGGGCACTTTGTGGGTAGATGCTATACCTCCCTCAATCAGCGCTGAGACTAAAGGCCTAAGATGGATATGTTTTTGCAGAGGCATGCGTACACACACACACACGCAGGATAAAGGCAGCAGGGGTGGCAGCGCTCTGTCAGACAAAGCTATCTGGAGGTTTATGGCTCACAGGTTTTAGACTCTGTGCTGCCTTCGCTTGCCCTTTGGGCCTAATGGACACTGATGGAAAATGACTCCACTGTTCCAGCGATCCATCAGACGCCCTCTTTCTCTCCCTCCCTGAGCTCATCCATCAGGCCGCAGCTTTCAAACAGAGGGGGAACTTTAAGGGCGCTTTACATAAACCGCCTTGAGTCAAACACATGGTTGTAGAGGTGATTAATAACAAGCAAACAATTAAAAACAAAGGCAACCTAAGTTACAATTGCCAGTTTCTTGCTTCTAAACTACAATACTTCATCTTAGGCTGCGTTTCCGTTTACACCAAATAAAGCGACAGATTTCGTCCTCAGCATAGATGTTCACTAAGGCCTGGACTTTGTCTTCAGTCCATCTGTTGTATGGTTTCCTCTGTAACTCCACCATGATGGTTGAAATTAATGTGCTGCTAGTACTTGAGTAATCAGGAATGTTCAGCACTGCAGCCCCACCCACAAAGCTCCTGTACTTTTGGAAAGTGCTACCCCCCGAGCAAGGACTTTTTGGAGGGTACAATAATGTCCCCGACACTTAATTCAGACCCTGGTCCCTGCGCGCAAGGTTCGCAAGGTTCCTAGTCCCTGTGGGAAAGATCCTGTGGTAGAAAAGTTCTTGGTTCAACTGAACAGCTGACGTTTACTGGACATGTTTTCTCAAGTACGACTGAATCAATATCAAGTTTATTCAAGCAGAAAAGTGTATTTGTTTTGAATTGCTACAAAATTACCTCAACTTAAAATTTTAAGGCAGCCCGTACACTTACACAGAACTTCATTTAAGTACGACCCACGGAGCAGGGACTTTTTTTGGAGGGTAAATCAGTGTCCGGAGAACTTAATTTGACCCTGGAACCTGCAGTGGAAAAGCACTGAGATTCCTTGTCCCTGGGGGAAGTTCTTGTGATGGAAAAGCAGCTTTCTAAACAACTTAATATCTTCAGCTTATTGAACATTTTTTCTCAAATATGACTGAATCGATATCAAGTTATTTGTTTTGATTCATAACGAAATCACCTCAACTTGTCTTTGCCAATCCAGTCATCGTAAATTTTTAAAGCAGCCTGGATGCTAACTCTAGAACTTAATTTAAGTACTACACCCTGAGCAGGACTTTTTCGGTGGTAAAATAATGTTTGCAGAACTTAATTTAGACCCTGGTTCCTTCGTTGGAGACACAATGTTTCTAGTCCCTGGGGAAAGCTCCTGCTGTGGAACTTATTATCTTAAACTTGTTGAACAATTTAATCAATATCAAGTTTATTAGAACAGAAAAGTTTGTTTGTTTTGAATCATTACAAAAATTACTTCATTGTGTCTTTTCAGGTTCAGTCAACTTAAAAATTTGATAACACTAACCCTCAAACTTAAATTAAATACTACCCCACGAGTCGGGGCTTTTTGGAGGGCAAAATAATGTCCCAGGAACTTAATTTGGATCCTGGTCCCTACGGTGGAAACACACAGAGTTCCTCCAAAGGTTCCTAGTCCCTGGAGAAAGTTCCTGCGGTGGAAAGGCAGCTTCAATAAGCCATTTCGTACTAAAAAGGCCAGTTAACTTTCTTAGATAAAAAAATGTGTATATGTGAGTTAAAGCTCTCCTCTATACATCCGCGGTTGTGTCTCACCGGGGACGCAGTGAGTCAGCCAGCCTCGCGTCCCCAGAGAGAGCGCGGCACGGCACGGCTACAGGCCCCGCCCGCGCAGAAAGAAAACGGGAGGCGAGAGATGGAGAGAGAGAGACGGGGGGTGGGGGTTACTTAGACCGAATCAGGGTGCCGGTGAGTGTTGTTGCCGCCATAGGTGGAGAGTGTTTGCATGGGGAGCATGTTGGGATTAAAGCTGTGATCATCGACGGCTCCCTGGCTGCGCTGCGCCGGTCAGCGTGACGCACAGAGAGTGAAGTGAAGACGCACCGCGGCTGGACCGGAGTCACATTTGGATTGGAGCCAGTGACAGCGGAGGGAAGTTGCTGTAGATGCTGAGAGAGCTTGAAGAGGATGCTCCCGTCTCGCAGTTGCATTGTGCGATAAGTTTGGACTGAGAATAGCGGAGAGGAGCGTCTGGGATGTATTTCTTTGAACTGCAGTAAGAGAAAAGGTCAAGTGGACGCAGTTTGAGGCTGTGGATAGATTTCGCAGAACAAAGCGTGCGCCGGGCTCAAACACAAATCTGGGTAAACAAATATGACGGCCGATTTTGACGTTGGCGCACGTCTGCTGATGAGCAGCGATCCCGCAGATAGAATCACAACCCTCGGGTGAATTCTGGAGTGTAATTATTTCTGATTAATTTTATTTCTTGGAGAAGAAAGGGGGATCTAATCCAGGTGGCGCATCTATCTCCGGCGCGTAATGGGAGAAAAGTTTCGGACCTTGCAGTGGAGACGCACTCGCAGCATCCCGCCGACGACGCGCGTCTAAATAACATGTTCATCCCGCTGTTCCGTCCACATCTAGTGAAGTTTGAAAGTGAATTCCAACCGTTCAGTATGACTTGAAAGAGCCTCATCGGAGCCAGTTAACGATCCATGAACCGCCGAGCCGATCTGTCCAAAGACGCGCTGACGGACATTAATGATCTAGAGAAGGAGGATTTCTGCAGCAGCAGCAGCGAAGTGAAAGCCTGATCCCGGCGTGTGTGTGTGTGTGTGCGTGAGAGAGAGCGAGAAAGAGAGAGAGAGAAGGAGAGATTCCACCTGGATGTCTATGATGTTGTGCCAGCTCGGGCAGAAGTGTGTGATGGAGGTGGTGGTGCTCACCGTCCTGTCCTGGGTCTCCGTGTGGGCAGAGGAGAAGATCATCTTTGACAGACACGCTGTCTACTGGAACAGCTCCAACCCCAAGTGAGTTTTTAGTACCAGTTAGGCCTAAAAGTGTTTGTATGAGTGTGTGTTTGAAACATATCTGCCTGCCTGACATCATTTGGATCTCTTAAAATAATGATAAACGTGTCCAAAATGTAGTCAGAGCCATGAACACTAAAATGAACTTCAATTTTTCCATCATTTTTTAAATTGTCCATCACTTTTTTTCCCCATTTTCATCGCTCTTTTCCTTGATTTTATCCTCTTTCCTCCTGTTTCAGTAGTGTTTTGGCTCAATATTGCAATATTGATGTCTTTTACAATGAGCGAGCAAGACATACACACACACACGCACACACACACACACAGGCGCAAGTGGAAGTGTGTGTGCGTGCTGTGTGTATGTGTTTTCTGCACGCACACTGGATATTTTGTTCTGTGGCACAGGGAGCTCCTTTTGTCTTAGACAATGAGGGCATCCTGCCTCCTCTTCTCATCAATGTCTGGAGATTTGCTCCCTCTCTCTCCCTCTTCACTCTCTCGCTCTGTCTCACACACACACACACCACAAACACACACACTCAGAGAGAGAGACACCTTTCTTTCGGCTAATTTCTGCCACTTCTGCCAGTATAAACACAAGCGCACATTATTTCTCTGTCAATTTTTGTAGCACTTGTGTGAAAACTACCTACATGAACATACAAATACACACAAAGGAGGACATAAACACACACACACATAGACACACACAAAGCCTTTACCTGTATTCCAGCCACTTCTGCCAGTGAACACCAGCGGACAGTATTTCTCTTTAAATTTTTGTAGCACTTGTGCAAAAAACACATCCAAAAATAAGCAACCAACACAAAAGAAGAGACAAAACACACGCACAAGGTTGCACGCACACACATGCACACACACACACAAAGCCTTCACCTTTCTTTCGGCTAATTTCTGCCACTTCTGCCAGTGTAAACACAAGCGCACATTATTTCTCTGTCAATTTTTATAGCACTTGTGACAAAACCGCATCCATAGATAAACAAACAAACACAAAGGAAGACGTTAACACACATACATGTGCACGAGGCTGCATGCACACACACGCACGCACACGCAAAGCCTTCACCTTTCGTTCAGCTAATTCCAGCCACTTCTGCCAGTGCAAACACAAGCACACATTATTTCTCTGTCAGTTGCGAGCACTTGTGCAAAAAAGAAACCCACATCTATAAACAAACAAACACGCACAAAGGAAGACATGAACATACACACTGGCACAAGGCTGCATGCGCACACACACACGCACATACATACACACACAAAGCCTTCACCTTTCTTTCAGCTAATTTCAGCCACTTTGGCCAGTATAAACACACATTTTTCTGTCAATTTTAGTAGCTTTTGTGCAAAAACCACATCCATAAATAAACAAATAAACACAAAGAAAGACCCAAACACACACACACGCAGGATGTGCACGAGGATGCACGCACACTCACACACATGCACAAGCAAAACACACACGCGCGGTTGTCTTTAGTCGGGCCTCTCTCATTGACATGGGGCAGAGCACACTGGGCCCGTCTGTCTAATGGTTTGTGACAACCTGGCCTGCCTCTCTCTCTCTCTGTCTCTCTTTCTCTCTCTCTTTCACACACACACACACACACTCTATCACACACAACACCTTCCTCTTCCTCTCCTCCTCTTCTTTTCCCTTCCCTCTCTCTCCCAGGTAGATAAATAAACAGTGAAAGTGCTCCCCCTCGCTGGCTCACGGCTGAATTAGTCCAAACTAACAGCCCTGTCTCTCGCTCTGCATCAACCAAACACACACACACACACACACATACTGAGCTAACAGGCCCGTCTCTGACTGCATCACTTTTCCACAGAAGAAGGCTTCTCAAATATTTAACAGGCAAGGGGGAACATTTTCTCCCTTTCTCGCTGTCTCCGTCTCTCTTTCTGTCTTTCTTTTCGTCTCCCTGTGCTCCCTCTTTCTCCCTCTATTTCTCTCTCTCTCACACTCACACACACACAGAGACACACACACAAACACCTACACATTGCAAACGTCACAGGGTAAATTTAAGCTATATGGACGGAGGCTGGGGGCGCTGTTATTCCGTCAGGGTCGTATACGGGGAAGTTGAAGCAGAAAGGGGCCACATCAAAAATGCATTGCTACTAAAGCAATGAATCTAGGCTCTGGAGCCCCGGCGAGGTTGGTTCCCCCTGTTAGACCCTGGCACTGTCATTGCTCATGCTGCGCCTTTTTTTTTTTTCCCCCGCACACATACACGCACACACAACTCTGTCCCGCTGCACTTGTGAGGACCTTCCACTGACAACATTCATTCCTCAACTTTAATCTAAAGCTAATTCTCTTTCTAAACTTTGAGGATTACGGCAAGTTTGTGTTGAGAAACGAGCCTGCCCGCAAAAAGAGATGAGGAGACAGACACCAGAATCATTCCAGCTCGTGTAACATGTACAGGAAGAGTTTGATTTATTGCAACTTGGGTTTTATTGACAGGGTTTTGGTCATAATAGAAAGATTGTATTCAGAGAGTTACTTGCTGTGATTTGTGAATGCTGTGAAATTGATCCTAAAAAAAAAAAGTCAAACGGGGCCAGAAATAGAGCAGTCAGAAGATCAAACTGGTAAACAAACTTCAAGCTTTCAAAAATTACTGGGAAAAGGAAAAAACAATAATGATAAGTTATTCCCCAAATTGCACAGGAGGAGCTAGAAACATGTAATACTAATAAAACAATGTGAAATGACTCCCACATGGTGTGCCTCAGGAGTCAAGTATTCAAAATCTTACCAAAGTAAAAGCACAGAAGTGCTATTAACAAAATTTATTAGAAGTATAAAAAGTGAAAGTACTCGGAAAATGGCCCCTGTGACTCATATGTTATTACAGGCCAGAGCCTCTCAAAGTCTGGTGTGAGTGAAGGGCCAGTCAATCTGTTCACAGCCCATACCTCCTTTTATGAATATATTATCAAATGTAACGTTTGTTATTTTGAAATTATTTTTTTTTATCGTCAATAAACTGTTCATGACATTGAATCACGGGAGTTCTGTCTCCAGAACAATGTGGTTTTAATGTCCCTTATTTCTCTATCGTTGTCATCGTTGTCATGGCGACGTTAACTGCTGGACAGAGTGTTGTTGCTGCCAATTTAATGCATTAACTTTACAGCAGGGAATTTGCTTTCAGCTCCTAAATTGCTCTTTCTCTTTTCACAAAGCTCTTAATGTATTTTGACTGTCTTGGCTGTCTTGAACTTGAGTGCATGTTGCACAAAAGTTATATGTAAGTTGATTAAATGTTATTTTTGTCATCACCAACTGTTCCAAACCCCTGACCTTGAATAAAAGTCAGATGCAGACTGTTGAGTAATAAGTTTGAGACCCCCTGTAGGCCGACTGTATGTGACATTATTAGATTCTTAATCCTGCTGCATCAGTGTTAAGCAGTATTTCACTGATGTATCTGGTCGAGGCGGAGTTACATTGTTGAATCCACTGCTTCCCAAACGAGGGGTCGGCCCCCTCCGCACGGTCACAAGATAAATCTGAGATGATTAAAGAGGCAGGAAAAAGGTAAAAACAAATGTCTGCAGCACAACTTTATTTTCATTTTTGGACTGTTCTATAATATCTGCTTTTTTGTGAAGTAATGGATAACTTGACCTCTTTGGACCTCAAGCAGTTTTTGAGATTTGTTTAGGAGGAAAATCAGTCTGGTGGTGTACGTGCTACCAATTTACAGACGTTTGAAACATGCCAAGAGGCCCCAAACAAGGAATCCATTTTGTAAAGGATAACAGAATTTGATTTATTTTGTATTTTATGAGATAGCTGATGATTTGATGTGAAATCCTGATTTGAAAAGTAATACTGCTGATAAATGTGGCGGAGTAAAAGTTGCTGTATTTCCCTCTAAAATCGAGTGAAGTTCAAGTAAAGTAAGGTAAAAAGTAGCATCAAATAGAAACACTCAATAAAAGTACAAATACTTCAAAATTGTACTGAAGAAAAAACTTGATTAAATGTATAGAATTGTTTCCCATCACTGCCAAACTGTCAGAGCAAAGTTTAAAGTTTATAGACTCTGACCCATCGTATATGGTGTAGTTGTGCATGCACACAACTTTGCTTTCAGTGAGGAATGGACAATTTATGTGGTCTAGAATAAGAAAAAAAACATCAGGGTACTAAAACAGTATACTTTCACTGGTATTTTTTTAATTAATCATAGATAACTATGAATAAGAAAACACAAATAACAAATAGAACAAATATATATATATAATTTGAATCAATAAAAGGATCAAATATACATAAAGTGCTACCTATAAAACTAAAAAAACACAAAATAAAAGCAGTAAACTGTAGCTGTAAGGAACAAAGTACTTATATTGGCACATATCAAACAACATAAACAACAGTATAGCTGATAATATGGACCAATATGGCTCCAGTCTACATAATCTGTTGGATCGTTTACAACCTGACCTGTTATTATTTGATCACACTTTTCTCACCCCATCTGTCTTAACTGTAGCAATGTTGCCTAATTCCCACATCTGAGCCACTGCCTTGCTGAATAAAATCTTATAATAAATGATAAAAAATGGCCGAAGCTACAAAAATAAGAAACAATTTCTAATAAATGAGAAGTATCCTTTAAAAGTTAAGGTAAATTAATGTAGCTGAGATTACAAAAGTATGATACAGTTTTTACAAAATAACTTAAATGTTTTACTGGCAATTTAAAACCAATAAGTTCTAATAACCTGAATGTACTTGTGCTGGTCTCCCTCACACTTACCTGTTGCCCTCCTACATAACTCCTGATTGGATGATTCAATCACATGTCTGAGAGAAACCAGGAAGTGTTGTGATTGAAGTGTGGGGATCAGTGAATGCTGCTGAAAAGATCTTCATCTTCATCCAGCTTGTATTTCAAGGTAGGACTGACCTTATAACACCATCTGTTGAAACCAGACTTTACACTAATCCTACAGTGTGAGCTGTGATGTATTGAGTGGTGCTGGACAACTAGTGTTCTGGAGGAGACACATCATACAAAAATGAACATGACATTAAATTTCTCTGTGCACTTTTTTTTTTTTTGCACGCCCTGCGTCAAGTGTTCCGTGACAGATTTGATGTAGGCGAATGTCTCTCAGATGAAGTTCAATTGCTGCCCAGATATTTCTGAAAGGTCACCTATTAATACTCAGGATGGTGATTTAGGCGCCGACGAGAGGCTCAGACACGGTGCGGCGAGAATAATGCTTCTCATCTGAACGGCAACTATTGTCTGAGGCGGCGAAATGACACAAACAGCTGGGAAAATGAACAGCTGTGTGTCTTAATTGATCACACAACATCAAGCACACAGCTTGTATTGAGCTATCAGGATGTGCTGTCTCTTCTCGTGTGCATCAAAAGTTTGCTCCCAACCAAACAGCTTGAGAAGGACGTTCTCTACAAGGTCACGACTACTGACTTAATATTTATAGAACTGATTATCGCTCACTGTTTTGTTCTGCCAGCATTAACTTTCTGGTCACAACACAGTGCAGGAATATGAGGCTGAAATAGTGCCAGAAATAATGCTGGCTACACCCACAATACAGTGTTCATACTTTTGTTCCAACTTTCTTTTATAGCTGAAATATGGAGCACCTCAGTGTATGATCCACCTGGGTTACATAGATCAGAGTTTCTCCTGGTTCACTCTCATCTGTGTAATTTTCAGCCACAAAACGCAGCTGTTTTCATCAAAGAAAATCTCTAAAAAACAGACTGTACGCTACCTGCCCAGCACCAAATGGCAGAGAGACAAAGTTATCGACTAGCTGGTGAACATATTGCAGCATTTAGCAGCTAAAGAGCCAGGTATTTCCCTCGGGAGAGGTGGAGACTGAAAACAGGAGAGTGATATTGGACTTAAAGTCATCAGGTGCCCAGAAACTCATGTTCATCTTGCTATGTCTCTGCTGGATGTGTAAACAGGCTAATGTTTGCTAATGAATTAGCTCTGCCAGTTTAACAAGTGATGGTAATGAGCAGCCAAGTTGACTTTACAGCAGCCATGTTAGCTGTTCAAACCTCTGTAATGTTTGTTGTTTTTTCATGTCTCTCAACATGTGTCGAGCAGAGGTGTAAACACAAATCTGATGATTCTAGACTCGACAAAATCAAAAAAAGACTTTGACTTGACTTGGACTTTAACACCAGTGACTCATGACTTCACTCGGACTTGAGCCTTTTGACTTGAAAATACCTTCCGAAGAGTAAAAAGTGTGCCGCAAATCAATTCATTTCCTTTCATGACCTGAACCAACTAATGGTAACACTATTTATTCTCAGCAAGTCGACAGTTAAAGGAGAAATCTGTGATATATTTGGCGTAAAAAATCGTAAAATGACCACAATATGTCATCAGAGATGAAGGAAACATGCAAGTTGAAATACTTAAATAGGATTTCAACCTATTTAAAATAGACTCTGTGGCTCTAACTCACTATTTTGACTGCAGTGCTCATTTTTGCACTCGTAACTGCTACAAATTTCTCCTTTAACGTTACATTACTGAGCAATAGCTGGACAAAATGATACCAAAGATAATTTTGTTTGCATACAACAAACCAAGAATCATAGACAGAGGTGCAACAACTTCCAGTTCCCATCGACATTTGAAGTTTTACAAAGAACAGTGAGTCAAGACTAATAAATAGTTTGTGTTTTGACTTGGGACTTGAGTGCAAACACTTGAGATTTTAACTTGTGGCTTGCGAAACAATGACCTGATCGTGACCTCTTGACTGGTACATAGAAATAACAGATTTTTCTTCATGGCTCGAGACGTTTCCAGCCATGACAGTTCTGGTGTTTTGTGCTTGAAAAGTTCCTCATCAACATGTCTTAGATGTTTCCTGTAAGTCGGAAAAATCTATTCTGACCTTTTTCTGGAGCCCTCTAACTTAGACGTTCTCCCCAAGCAATCTTAGATCGTTTTTTCAATCTTTTGAGCACCACAATGAAGTTCTTTTTACCCATAGGGTTGGGTAAAATTTTCCTACTGGCCACAGTCAGCCCATCAGCCGTTGATTAATGAATCACACTTCATTAAAACTCAACAGAAAAGCAAGTAAAAGTCACTAAAACCATCTTTGTCGATCTTTCCACTGTCCCAACAATCACCAGACTCTGGTTTGATTGAAATAGATCATTAATTCTTCGCATTAGAAGTTTAAAGAGTCTGGCTCTACAGGCTGTTTTCCCCTCATTCCTCAGAGCGCTCGGCCCTGGCTGAGTGGGTTCATACTGTGCCGCTGGAGGAGAGCGCATCGTGGAGCAGCGCCTGTTGCTCTGCAGACCATTAAATTGCAGAGTAGAATAACAAATATCACCCAAAAAAGACAACCGGCGATGGATTCAGCCCATCGCCAATAGGCAATATATTCGTCCAATCGCCCAACCCAGTTACCCACATCGTATTGGCATGTCAGTACACCTCTCAGAAACATGATTCTCAAAAACTGGGCATAAAAACCTGCAACTACCTGTATGGCGAGACACCAAATGTTTTAATTTGGCTGAACAGACCCTTTAAGAATTAGCATCTCCCTGTGGATATGAGCACGGCTGCTCCATATTTCCCACTACAGGTGATGTTTGCTTCAATTAATGTTTGTCTGTCTACCTCATTCCCGCTTGCTCTACTTCTCTCTCGTGTGCTTTTCTGAGATTAATCACCATCCACGCTGACATGTTTTAATTGTTTCTTTTTTTTTTGCTTTTTTTTTTTTTTGCTTTTTTTACCTGTTAATTAATCGTGCTGCCGCTGTGTTAGCCAGGTCTGTTTAGGAGCGCCTTGATCTCAACGAGACTAACCTGGATAAGTCCAGTTGAATGAAAACGAGTTAAACAAATGTTCCAGCTTGAGAGAGGAGGCATATTACAAATTGGCCAAACCCTTTATATGGAGGGCTCTGGCTCTCAGCAGGCCTATCTCTTTCAAGGTCTTGCTGGATAATAGAAAATGTATGAGATAATCCAATTCAAACAGCTCCGGCCACTTTTGGTCACGGCGGGGAGCAGCCGCTCACACACACACTCGGAGTGTTGTCCATCCTCCTGTTGTGATGAGATAGGTGGTGCCGCACAGTAACAAAGTGCTGTAACACGAGGTTTTTCATGTCAAGGACCCCCACAATAGATGCACATTAGACCACTGACCCTCAATTTGAGAGAATTTTGTTTTAAGGAACCCCTGCTGAGTATTTCTTTCTTTTATTTTTAGTTTTGAAGATAACAAAGCAATCAAGATTGGTCTTAAGCAAATAAAACAAAAAAATTTAAAAAGAGCCAGACCGTTACTGGATTATAGGACCCGATACCAACATAATTAGGGAATAAAAAAAAATCAATACTCTTTAGACAGAGTGTAATATACAGAATAGTGCTGTCATGATATCAGATTTCACTACACGATTATCGTGGCCAAAAGAATTCACCATAATGATGTTATCGCGATAGCTATAGAAAATAATAAAAATAAAATGCTGTCAGTCAAATTCATCCTTAACTTTGTTTACTTTGTGTCTTGTTTCTTTTTTTGGCAAATCAGTGACATGCAAAATATGACTGTAGGGAGGTTGAGAGACAGTGTGTACCGATAACTGTTCAAAAGTGTACGAAAATTGCCAAATAAACTAAATAAACTTGCCAAATAAATAAAAATAAACTTTATTGTCCAAAATGACACCAGAACAGTAAACTTTCACCTGTATTTTTAAATAATGCTAATAACTATAACTATGACTATAAAACACAAATAGAACAAAATATTGATATATTAAACTTTAATTAAGAAAAATGATCAAGTATATAAAATGCTGCCTATAAAACTAAAAAATAAATATCTGCATTATGTTCTGTAAAAAAAAGTTTTCATATCAGGACATAGAGCGATAAAGCTGTGATAGGCCAATATCTGTCTGATAATATCGGTATATTGGTTGGGATGATACACGTATTTCTCTATTCAATACTATCACAATACTTGGGTGCAGATTTTATATTTATATATATATATACTACCATTCTTAAGTATTGCGATTTGATATTATAAGTTTTTGTTTCCTTTTTTAACACTAGACCATGGGAAAAAGTTGAATCATACACTTCTGTATATCATGAGTCATATTTCCAAAAACAATGTGCATCACATGTCAGCCAGTCTGAATTTGATTTCAGCAGCATTATTTATATACTGCATATAAAAGTAGTAAATAAAATCCTTTTTGAGGTAAACTGCTACATTCAGCTGTCCCTGTTCAGCAACAAAATAATAAATAAAATAAGATGTTAAAATGAATAGAACCCCTGGCTGTATTTTTAAACCTAATGGGGATTTCTAAGATTGAGTTCTGACCCTTTGCTGGTCAGTGGGAAGCGTCGAAGCCAGAGAAACAAATTGAGTTAGTAATGTGAACTCAGCAGTTATTCATTTGTTTCCACAGAGCGCAGAGAGGAAATATGTGCCTGAAAGTCTGAGCTCACATATCCTGAAGTAAAATTAATCTGTTTGCTAAGATAATATTACCACGACCGTGATGCTAATTTACACGAGCACATTAATGATAATTCCCATTATGTGCTAGCATCAAGCTAACAGACTAAGCGCCACTTACTTATATATATTTAAAAAGTCGATTCAGCAATCAAAAATCAATTAAGATAATCCCCCTAGCAATCTATAGTGATCACTATAAATTACAATCAGTCAAAATGGCCAACCCTATGTCTTCCCTTGTTGTTCTTCCTTTTGCCGGGGACCCCTACAACCCACTCAGCGACCCCTGTCGGTCCCCAGACCCCAGTTTGAAACCAACTGCTCTAACACACATCATCACAACAATACTGCAACACAAGAACAGGATCTGGAAATCTCCCAGACTCTCCTAAAAGGATTTATTATGCCACATGCATGAAGGAAAATATGGGGAACACACACACACACACACACAGAAACGTATGGGCGTACACACCAGTGGCAGCAAGATTTAGGTCACAAACTCACACACACAATCACATACAAACCAGAACGGCTGTCTATTGAATAGGTTAGGCAGCCTCCATTTTTCTATTTACTCGCTGTCGTGCACACTCACTCACACACTCACACACAGTCAGTGTTAGCTGGATATGGAACACATGCACATACACCAGACTGGCTCTCTATTGAGTAAAAATCCATCCTTTTTCCACTCACTGGCTGGCGTACAAGCATGCACGTGCACACACACTCGCACACACACACACTCTCACACTGAGCCCCCTTCTGGCTGCCAGGCCCATATTATAAAGCTTGCAGGTGAGGGGCTTTGTTCACCCCAAGCAGCTAATGTGCTCAGAGCAATGGGCTCTCCTCCACACACACACTCTCACACACACACCCTTACACACACACACACACACTGGCTCAATGGTCCAGAAGGAGCACCTTATCTAATCCCATGGTTTATCCTTCAAAAGACTTTCTTTTCCTTTTCTTCTTTGTTCCTCCTCTCTCCTCGCTCTTCATCTCTGTGTCTTTGAGGAACTCCATGTCAGTGAGAAGCGCTGATGGTTGACGACACTCTCATTCTATGGGACAGAATCTATCTCCTTGGAGACACACACACATGCACCCACACAGCCTTTGAGGAAGCACCCACACACTCATACATATACCGCACACGGAAAGTTTTATATGCACGCACACGTACGCGCACACCACGAGTCCTTGCACATAAACCCACACAAACACACACTACTGTCTGTCCGCCGTGTCCCCTGTGGCGCCCAGTGATATGTGTTGTCACTAGCACTTCCTCAGCCCTACCACACACATACAGACACACACACACACAGATTTGCATCCAATTTACATGTAGACTTGTAGTCACCCCCGCTCAGTTACTGACAGTTTGTCAGACTCAAACCTGCCCCTGGGTTAAATCCATCTTCCACTGCCACCACCACCACCCACTCCACCTCTCCTTCTCTGTCTCTCTGTCTTTGTGTCTCCCTATCAAGCTCTCATCTTCCACTTGCTCTTATCTTCTCTCCCTCTTATCCCGTTGGGATGTGGTTAGCATGTTTTTCTTGTACAGGACCCTGCCTCGGGCAACCTCTTTCTGTACAGTGCACACACACACACACACACACACACACACACACACACATAAAGCTGCAGCACAGCAAGGTTACGTGTTCTCGTCGTGACCTACATGATTGGACGGTGTCATGTGTTTGTTTAAAATGTCAGTGCGGCTGTAGCTCACGTTGGGAGAAAGCAAGTCTCAAGAGTTATCCGAGGAATCCACAACGAGCCTCTCACATCGAGCTGAAGATGATACTTTGAGTAATTAAAGTCAGGGCTCCTACATCGGAAATGATTTCTCCCAGCTCAGCAGGAGAGGCGGTTACATAACAAGATCTAGTGGTAGCTGATCTTAGTCATCAGCAGATTCAATACAATGATTGGCAGGAGGAGGTCGTCTAAATATTCAGGGGCATTTGAGTGGAACAGTTTGTCTGCCGATGTTAAATGCACTGCCAGTTCTTTTAGCTTAAGTATGAATGTCAAAAAAAAAATAAAAAATGGTGGTTTGACAAAACACTTATGTGATTCTTGACCGCAGAGATGTTGTTTTGTTTCTGTTGAATACAGAAATCTCTGCCAAAGAGAAAGGAAACATGCAGTGCAGTGATGTGGTTCTGAAGAAGAGGAGCTAAGACATATCATATTTGTACAGTGAAGTAGAGGAGGCACACTGCCATGGATGATGAAACACTTGCTACGTATGATTGAGGGAGGAATGAAGGGAGTTGCACACACAAAAGGTTTTGATATCGGCACATTCTAGAAAGTCCACAAAGCCAACAATGACGCTTTTGTGAAAGACTTGTGTCACGTTGCAAAATGGACTTCTGTGTCCAACACTGTCCTACCAAATAAGTATTAAGTAAGGACAGGTCAGAGCAAATTTCCACCACAGTTTCAGGTTGTAGGGTGCCGTATAGGGCAGGAATTTCACAGTGGCCATGGCCTCCATGCCCCCTCACTTTGGCCTTATGCCCCTTAAAAAATGACACACTCTGCAGCCACAGTGGCCTTGATGCTCCGCCTACACTGCCTGAACTGATTTCACTGTTTTCTCCTCTGCTTGTTTTCTGCCAATAGGGTTTTTAGACGCCACTGTCTTTTGTTGAGATCTTGATTGGGCAACATCAAGTGACATGCTGTGCACATAACCAGTGGTGGGTTAGGGTTGGAGTCTGGTATGAACCCCTGGAAAACCGGGCTATATAAGTGTAATGGCTCACAATTAAACAAGCACAGAGGAATCAACAAGAATCTTTAATGTCCTTGTTATGAACAAACTGAATTTACCAAGGAACAACAAGTTTTTGTCTTTTTTTTTCAACATGCATTTTACAATGAAAACATAACCAGTCTGATGCTTTGATTACAGATCACTGATTGATATTTGACAAAGCAGCAAACATAACCACAAGTATAAACATAGCTATTGCTTTTGTCCTTTCCTTGTGCTATACTTTGTCTGCTAAATCAACACTTAATGTAATCATGTTTGATTAACTTGCTGTCCATTTAACAGCTTAATGGCCACCCATTTTTTAAAAGGTACCAACTGGTGAGGCAACAATTACACATAAGTGGAAAAAATATTTTATAACACATGTTATAATGATGAAATTTGACCCGAAACAGACATTTCTATAAGCAGTTTCCACTGTAACTAATTATTTCCCAGATAGATAGAAAAGGAATCAACAATTTTTATGCTATAACTGTTGAAGTCATGTACCAAGCAAAAAAAAAAAAAAAAAAGCCAAACATTCTTTGGTTGTGTTCTCAAATGTAAGAATTTGCTGCTTTTCACTGTCGTATTTAATTTATAAATTGAATGTCTTTATGTTTGTACTGTTTAACAGCAAATATATTGTTTTCTTTTTTTTACAAACACAGATGTAGCTGATTACTCTGCACGCTGGCTCACTGGCACAGCATCGTTAATGTGATTAATTACACCTGTGACAACATGCTGTGATGAGCTGAAAATATTTGCTGTGAAAAAGACCTGTTTGAAGACATCAACAACTTGAGTTCTGAATAAGAGCGATGAGCCTTTTCAGTGCTAACAATGAATCAGTTGAGAATATCAGCAGAGTATTTTATTATAAAAATGCAGTTGCAGTCATAGGCTGTTTCCTGACATTTAAATTTCACTTTTTGTTGTCAATCACCCTAAAATAAACCAAACCAAATGGTAGTTTGCTAATGAAGTCGCCGTAAACATGCACTTTCTGTGAGTTTCAGTTTTTATCTCCTTTTCATATCAGTGCATCGTTAGTTGTTCTCCTACTCACTGTCAATCAGCTGATGCCCACAGGGAGCTAGAAAGTCTGTACGAGGAAATAATCCGTCATAAACAGTCAGACTTACAAACTTTGTCACATCCATGCTTCTTGGTGAGGGTGTCTTCACTGTTCTATTTTAGAAATGGAAATTTATATTTTAAAACAACATAAATTCCTAATGCACGCATGGCAAACACGAAGGAAGGAAAATGTGATGCAAAAGAAAGCCTTGAGTTCTTGCACACTGTCGGCATAACATATTTTAGACATACAGTGTTTCTGTCATGGACCGTTGGTTGGGCGTGGAAAAAATGTTAATGTTTGATCCGTGAAGAAGCTTAAATGTTGTATTTCTAATGCACAAAGTGTAGGAAAGACACAGATTTAAAAGAAGAATTGAGTTTCATATTGCATGTTTTGCAAAATGATGAAAGATTATCATCTGGTTATATGTTATATTTTTGGTCACAATTAGAGCCTGACTGATGTGACCAATCACAGATATATTGGTACTGATCTATATGCACCTATATGAAAACTGGTTTTACAGAACATATAATAGAGAGAACAATGTTTGGGGCACAATGAGGACAAGAGGAGCTCCTGGCAGGTGTAAATGTGGAGAAGCAGCTTCTTGTTTTATAACCTGCCCCCAACTGACCATCAGTATTTAAACAGTCAGCAGCCGACTGATACCGAACCGTACTGATGTTTATTTATGTTTATTTATGTTTATCTACAAATATTAAACTTAATTATTCTGATGAATTAAATAATTAATTTATCAAATGAAATACAGTATATCAAAATAGTTTGCAAAAAGACAGAGGCAGATCCTGGGAAAAGAGATAAACATGTTTAATGTACTGTACACAGTTTACTAGGGAAGTAAATTAATCATGCAAGTCTGATTCCTTATATGTACATACAGATCTTTGTGTTCATAATTATGTGTTCACAGGTGCATATATATAGCTATGCATATGAAATATACATTTGAAATCATAAATATATAAACAAAAAACAAATAAAAAGAAACATTATATGTAGATACTGCGTCGTTTGTGGTTGCGCTGTACCATCAATTTATTGCAGTAGAAGTATTAACTAAAGTAACTTAAATATTCTTTTATAAAGTTATTTGTTTAAAGAAGCAACCTTCTGAGTTCCTTTGCATAGTTGTATCCACATAGAAAATGTCTATTTTTCTGTCCAAAAATCCACTATATCTGCCGCCATATCCACAGTGGGTGAATTTTCCCTCTAAAATTGGTATTGGACTCAAAAATCCCTTATCGATCGGGCTCGAGTAACAATAGCATGATTTTTCTTCTATTTCCACCCTGTATGACACTCGATCTTCACCTCCTCATGACAAGCTGCAGGCAACCCTGTGCCCCTGTGCTACTTTACACTGACAGTCTACTGTCAGTGTGTGTAACAATTAGCAGTGAAAATCTATGTCACTTTGAGAAATATCTCCAGCCCCATGATTTTATTTCTCTGTGGCAGCAATAGCTTCCCTTCACTTTAGGATTAAGGATTTTATTCTTCGTGTTATTAAGGTAGTGGCTTAGAATCATAATCCTTGTCTTAGAAATGATTTCTTTTTCAAAGAACCCCCCCCCCCCCCAAAAAAAAAAAAAAAAATCTTCCCACAGAGCGAATGAAACCACACCTCTCATGTGCATTTTTCACAGAAAGGTGCCCTCTTTCTGATATTTCCAAACCTGCCCTGAGTGTCTGAGCACGCTGCAAAATATCATCATCATTCGATCTGCCCATAGGAGTGTAATGATGTGTTTAGTATGTCAGCAGCATGGCACTGAATCTGTAATGCGAGATGAAATGTTTACTTAGCATCCCCCCGCACGTTTGATTGTTCACGCGGAGGTTTAAAGAATGAGTAAAGATATTACGCCGCGGTGCTGCTGCTTCTGTTGCTACCTTCCACTAATGAGGTTTGTTGATGGTAATGACTATGGCAGTGATGGTGGTGATGATGTAAGTGCTCCGAAACAACCTGGGGAGATCCCAGGAGTTGTTGTTTTAATGAACAGAGAGGGAGAGAAACTGTTCGGGCCAGGAGATAGAGAAAGTCAGTGAGCCGGGGGTTTTAAGAAGAGACAGAGAGGCCAACAGACGGGATGAAAGAATGAAAGCATGAATAAGAGAGGACAAAATACGGAGATACCAGCCCAGAATATGAAAGATGCCAGACTGCACTCAATACATGGCAAACAATGGGCATTGTCATTCCTGCTCCATCCTTGTTTCTGCTCCCCTCTAATACTTTTCCTCAGGTCCCGGCTGGTTGTGCTGATTGTGTTAGCCGAGCGAAAGAATAGGACTCTTTCAGTTCTGTCTGCCTGATACTCTGATGGGACTCCGGCCGCTCAGTCTTCATATAGACCAGCTGGAGACTGATAATAACACATGCACTACTGTCTGGCTACGCCTCGGACTGGCCCTGAGAGACAAAAGAAGACAAAAAATGTGAAAGGGAAATACAGAGATCTACTCGAAGGATTAGGGACACTCGGAGCATGAATATGAACAAGGACAAAAAGTTCAGAGTGTAACAAAGACGAGGCCACTTCCATTTTTTCTCACTTCACTTTATTTGAAGGAAACTGCCATGTCATGACACCTGTTATGATTATGTAGGAGTCTTTATGAATGTTTATGACTGTTGTTATTAAGTGTCATTCGGTCAGTTATGTCATTTTATGACATCAGCCAAGAAAACATGAGTCAATCTCTTTGTTATGGCAACTTGACATAAACCAAGATCAAAATGTCTTTTTTTAATCAACATGACAAAACCAAACCCAAAATTTCTTTGTTATGACAACTTGACATTAACCAAGACGACACAATGAGTTAATGTCCTTGTTATGACAACTTGACATTAACCAAGATCAAATGTCTTTTTTTTATCAACATGACATTAACAAAGACAACATAACCAGTCAATGTCTTTGTTATGACAACTTGATATTGACCAAGACAACATAACCACAAGTAAACTAGCTAACTTCTGTCTCTCCTTGTGCTAACTCTGTCAGCTAAATCACCTCTGTACTGTAATCTGTCATCAGACTGGCCTTATAACATCTAATGGCATCTTTATGACAAGTACAAATGGTGCCACTTCACTTTAAGTCAAGTAAAATATTCATAACACATGTATAATGGTCTCATGACGACCAGTGTCAAAGCAAACCACATATGACAGTTTAATGTAATGTTAAAACGTTAAGCTAAACAGTGTCTTTAAGTCTGATAATGTCAAGTTGTCATGACAGTCACTGACAGATTATGTTTTCTTGTTTACTGTCAAGTTGTCATAACAAAGACATAGTTGGCATGAGTAATATCAAGTTGTCATAAGAAAGACATCTTAAACAATGTCAACTTTGCGTGTAAATGATATAAATGACAAAATTACTCTTAATGACGCAGTGATAAACATTCGTAAAGCCTCCTTCATGTTCATGACAGGTGTCACGACATGCTTGTGACAGTGTAATGACAGTATTATGCACACTCTTGAAGTAAAGTCTACCCTCACTTTTTTTTTTACAAAGAAAAAAACAAGCTGAGAAATGACGGAGGAAGGAGAATGAAAGCAGAGGAAGGTATTTGCAGAGGAAAAGAGAAATTAGGTGGAAAAAGTGGTGGAAATCAGAGGTGGCGAGAGAGAGATGGAGGAAAGGGAAGATTACTTCTGGAAGACATACAGCAGTGTAGTTGGGAGCGAAAGCAACTATCAGCACATGGTTGGATGGTCCCAGCAGGTGAATGTCGAGGGGCTGGTATTACAGGGGAAACACTGGCCTTTAGCATGCGGCCTCGCCCCGATGTTAAAGATGCCCTCTGGCGGAAACAGCTTTTAGAATGAGAAAGTTGGCATTTAAAAGACAGGAGGTGAAGATGGAGGGATGAGGTGAAAGATGGATGTGTTGCTCATGCGGATGCCCCCCCCCCCAACCTCTCCCTGTTTTCCACTTGGCATCGTTGCAGGTGAAACTAAACTCAATGAAGAGCTGACCCCGGTAACATTCACGCTGATAATCGGCCTGAGTTCACCCTAAAAATGTTTTGGTTCACGCATTTATGAACAACAGGGTTATTTTCTCCTTGTCAAAATAAACAATAGCATCACGAGACTCCTGGCTTGCGTTTGCATTAGGGTGTGAGCATGTGTGTGTGGAGCAGTGATGAAAACCAGTTTTTCATCTTCATCCAAAAAGAAAAAAAAAATCCCCAGTAGATTTTCAAACAGTAGGAGTGGAAAGTCAAACAAAAGAAGGAGCGGGTGAATCATTTGCATTGTAATCCATCAGACAAGGCTGGGGAGAAATTGTCTTATTCCCAGCCAGCTCTGGACGCCCCGCTACCTTGGTTTCATCCGGAATGGGGGCACTGTAAACAAACCTCTCATTTTACACTATGCTAATGGGGGATAATAAGGCAGAACCAACAGATGTTGCGGCACTCTCATGATTTTGTCGCTACTTAATTCTGCTCGGTGCCGAGGCTGCTAACTAACTCATCCCTCTGATTCCTATACGGCTCTCCGAGGTGTCTGCATGCGAGCCGCCTTGTGTGTAATTTTGTCTGAGCTACCATATTCCCTCTGACCTGCATAATAATCCTCACCTCAGGTCTAATCCGGAGCTAATTCTAAGCAAGACTCCGAGGGCTTTACATTAGAAACCTGGCCTGTAATCTGATGTGCCTCCAGACAGAGAGGATGAGAGGAGGTGATATTGATCATTCTGATATGATGAAGGTGATACCGATGGCACTAGCGATGATGAACATATGGATTAGGATGACAGCTGAGGTGTTAATGCTAACGACGGTGCTTTAGTCTGTCATCATTGCCCACATAAGTCCAGGCTGGAGTCATGTCTTCAGTCTGAGCTCAGATATAGTAAACACATAAATTAAACGGCTAATACATTACAGATTCAGGGCAGGTGCAGATCCATTCAATACAATGCAGTTGTAATAGTTCATCTGGTGTTGTCGAGGATGCTGACAGCCTCAGGGACAAAAGACCTTTTACAAAGGTTGTTTTTGGCCATCTGCATTTTAAAGCACCAGGCTGAGGGGAGCATCGCGAACTCGTGTCGGGGCAACCATTGTCAGAGCTTCCCTCCGCCTCCGTTGTACTTTAGGTCTATTTTAGCTGCTGATTTATTTCTGCTTTTAGGATTTAAAGGGACATTTTGGATTTTTTGAAGTGGGGTTGTATGAGGTATGGAGGTCGGGACGCCCCCACTTTGAAGAGGCAGCAGCAGTACCCATGTAGGAAGCTAAGAAATGTACTGCTGTGGACAGGATCAGTGGCAAAATGTACTTTAGCCACCTAAAAAAATGAATATCGCTCTAACTGTACGTCATATTTAGAATATTTTCACTGTTTTACTTGACCATCAGACAGTCTTTTCCAACAGGAAACTGCTGCTATGAAAGCCAAATATCTCTCCCTTTGGCAAAAGGTAATTTTACCTCATCAAACAAAGGAGTTGCTGGTCCACCACAGCCTCAAAATTATGCCATTTCTACACCAAAATTAGCACATATATGCAGTTCTTGTAAACATGGGTTAAAGAGCTTTTCCCATTGCCAGTAGACAACTTTGCCTTGCTGTTTTTTGTTGGGTTTTTTTTCTGACGTGTTGCTGGAAAGCCAAGTGAACACATCTGTGCAGGACAGCAGAGAGAAAGAGGTTTTTAAAAGTCTTTCTGTGTTCAGCTCTCAGTAATGTTGTAGCTTCTAACTGAATCTCTGTGGTTTAAAGTTTTGTTTCTCACCTGCATCGCTGATTGTACTTTCAGGTATCTGCCTTATTTTACTGTTTCATGTTCGCTTTCAGCTGTATAGGAGTTGTGCTAAGTTACTGCTGATGAAAACCCCACATTTCCTGATTGTGCTACTTCATAATATAATATATAACGTGGAGAATTTATAGGAAATAAAATAATTTTTCGTTTTCAGTCATCAGTTAAATACACACCTTCAAGCGGGTGCAAACTGGCCTGCTGGACAGACGCACCAAGTCAGACCGAGTCAAGTTAAGCAGCACATGTATAAAAAAGGAGCAAAACAGTCGCCGTAGCTACAGACAGAAGCAGCAAGACTTCATTGCTTCTGCTGATCGGAGCTGGAGCTGTTAAACACACGCAACTACTGCAGATTCATTTGATCTGCTAATGCTGATTGAACCCTTTCCCACTGAAGACAAAAGCCAGATGTTAGTGGGTGTTAGTATTTTTTTGCAGAGTGTAAAAGGGGCTTTATTGTGTTTTAATTAATAGGCCGAATTCCCAGACGTCAAACAATAACACAAACAAACTAACTGATTGAGACAGCAGTAGACCAGCAACTCCTGTGTTCTGCAAGGTGTCTGACAGCAAGGTAAAACAGTGAATATATTCTAAATATAGCGTACACTTAAACTGATGTTGATGTTTTATGTGGGGCATTTTTTTATGGAGGCTAAAACACATTTGGCTGCTGACCCTGTCCACAGTGGCACATTGCTTAGTTTACTACACTGTTACTCTTGTTGCTTCTCCAAACCGGGTGCATGTCATCAGCCATCTTCTGTAGGTAATACACTAACTATGCATATTAACATAATACAACTCCACTTCAAAAATTATGAACTATCCCTTTAAGTTTCCAAACCAGCCAGTATTCTCTCCAGCAGGCTGGTAAACCTCTCTTTAACATGCTGCTCTAGCTCAACACCTTCAGCCTCCGAACTAAAAAAAAGAAAAGAAAAAAGAAGAAGAGATATTTGGTGTTTATTTACACAAATAAAATCAGTGTTGATCATGACGACGATGCTAATGATGTTTATGAAGATGATGATGATAAGGATAATGAAAACAGCAGGGAACATCACCATAGTGATTAAAATGTTGATGAGGAAAATGAAGCTGGTGACAGCGATGATGACAGGGACGATGACGGTCATGTCAATGTTTTCATGTGATGTTGATTATATTAATGGTAATAATGATGATGATGGCGTACATGATGATGATGATGCTGTTGGTGGCAGTGGAGGAGTGTGTTGTCCAACTAGGCCAGGAAATCTGTCTTAGTCTCACCAATAAAGACTATAAACATATATTTACTTTATATTATAATCACGTATCACAAGGCAGCAATACAGCAACATATTTGCAAAAGTGGTTTTATAGCCTCAGAGGGCATAAACACAAACCATTAAATAGTAGAAATCATGAAAGTGATCATCATGGTATGATGATGATGATGATGGTAGTGCTAATGGTGATGAGGAAGAAAAGATGGAGAAGAAAAGAATAAAATGCTGAAGAGTGTTGTTGATATTCTCAAGAAAGGTGATGACATTATTGCTAACAGAGATTGTGTTGGTGATCACAGTGATTACACTGATAAGGTGATGATGATGATGACGATGATTAAGATAACTGTGACTGGTCAGTGATGATGATGATGAGGATAAGAGGGCTGAGGAAGATAGGTGAAAATGATGAAGCTGATTTGGCGCGATGAAGATGATGATAAAGCTGGCATTATGCTGTTGACAGTTACACTAATGATGATCACTTTAATGCCAGTAGTGAAGGAACATACTGATTATCATAACAACGGCACTGGCGAGATGAAGATAATGATGATGAGGAGGATGGTGATTATAATGATGAAGATTATGGAGGTGCTGTTGATTGTAACAATAATGATGATGGCCATAAAGGGATACTTTGGGCTATTTGAAGTGGGTTTGTATGAGGTACTTGTATGAGTCATTGTATTACTGTAATACAGTACAGCAAACCGTGTTTTAGTCGCCTAAAAACATTCAACATCAGTTTAAGTGTACGTTATATTTAGAATATTTTTACTGTTTTACCTTGCTGTCAGACAGCTTTTTTTTCTGACAGGAAAGCAGCATTAATTAAACCAAATATCAGCCTCTGCAAAGCCACTAGACCCCTTTAACAAAAACAGTAACTTCTACTTGCAGAACACAGGAGTTGCTGTCTAGGGATGAAACAGTTACCACAGTGATATTCAACTTGCTTTACCTGGGGGCCACTTTTGCAAAATGACAGGAGGCATTTATCGTAACGTTATTAACAGATAAAAGGAACATTTGAAAGGCCCATCACTCATCTTTCTTTGAAATTCCTCTTCAAAATAAACGACTTGTTAACCTGTTAACTCAATTAACTTGATGCAAGGACAGACAGATAATCAGATATTTTACTGCATTTAATAACTGCAACTGCATTTTATTTGTAAATGCTTTGTAACATTTGAAAGACTGATGAAACCAGCTGGAGCTGCTTCCATCATGCAGCCACTGAAATGTTCCAATGATTCATAAACATAAACCATAAACATTAACTGCTCCTGCCAGGGACAGAATAATTTGCATAATTAAGCTCTTTGAGTTTGAAGTACACATATAAGGCATCAGAATTATCCTCAGCTAATAGTTATCTTCTCCTGCAGAGCTCACTGTCTGATTCTACTGCACTTTGCACACCCTGACACAAAGGTCAGCCTTCTGTCTGTTACTAACAGCCTAATTTAACCTTTCATACAAAGCTGGCACATCTGTCCCTCCTTCCTGTGAATTTATTTCTTTTTATTGGAAATTAGCATCGTATCGGGGACCACATTTGGCCACGAGACGAGTATCACTGCGTTACAAGTTTACAATAAACCACGATAAAGTTTCAGACAATTAGTACTGCCGTTTCAAATTTTAAGTATCATTAAATCCATGTTTGATTACCGTGCGCTGAAAAACTCACGGTATAAACTGTCCAGCATCGACCAAAGTTAGCAGCGTTCTCCCAGATGCAGTCACAGCTGCAGCATGGGTTTGTTTTTGCATCAGTGAAAACATTGTGAAGGATTTTCAGCACATTTTATTAATACCACATTAATACTGATAACAGTGATAGTTTTGGTCAACATACTCATGAAATTTTCATGTTTGATTGTGTTATTATGTCACTCTTGTGTTTTAAAGTGTTAGTCACCATTTTTTCTTCAGTACTTTGAAACCTGGATCAAGTGTTTATATGCCCCTGTAGTATTCTGGTTCCTATCAGAGTACTCCAGGTTGCATATCCAGGTTTCTTATACCAGGATATGATGCTTTCATTCGCAACAAAACACAAAAAAACGATCATTAACTGGATACTAGTGTAGATTTAAACACACTCAGGAGATAATGATGATGCTGGCGCTGGTGCTGGTGAGAAGGAGAGACGAGGAAAGCGATTTTCAAGGGATAATGATGTCTGTGTTGTTGACAATAACCAGCGTAATGACACTGATGCTAATAGAGAGGACATTGTTGATAACGGTGATTGAACTGGTGTGTTGATGATGATGAAGATGATGATGTCAAAGACAGCGTGATTGGTTCGAAGATACTCACGATGATGAAAGGACCAGGATGAGTCACCTCCTCTTCCTGTAGCCCAAAAAGAACTCCCCCATAACTCCCCCCTTTAAACTCCCCTCTGTCTCTGTCTCTCAAGGAGTTTGTGAGAGGAGAATCAGAGCACTCCATTAAGATTCTTCTTCTCTCCCCTCTGTTGCCTCTCTATGGAAAATGAAGGAATAGAGAGGAGAACATTATTTTTTTTTTTTTTTTTTCGCCAGTTCTGTCTCCTCTCTTCGAATGGAAATAGAAAATTCTCCGTTGATGAGATTGCTCCTTTCTTTGAGGCGTCACCTCTAACTCACTCTGAGGTGTTGTGTCACAAATGAGGGAGAGATCATTTCTTCTATTGTGTGTCCACCCGTTTCTTTTCAGACTCTCTGTGTGTGGATGTGTGGGCCTGCTTGTCTCAGCTGTATATGTGCACTCTTAGAAATAAAGGTCCCAAAAGAGTTCCCTCTCCTGAAGGGCTGAGGTTCTACCCAGAACCATTTGCTTCTGAAGAAAGGGTTCATTAAGGTGTCTTTGTTCCATCGAGAATCTTTTTCATCCAAAGAACCCTTGACGAAAGGGCTCTTCAACGATTTCAACAATCCTTGAAGAATTCTTTCTTCCTAAAGGGATATAATGCTATTAAATATAAAAGGGTTCTCTGCAGAACCCCTGGATGGGTTCTAGAAAAAAGCCTTTGGAAGTTAAAAGGCTTCTCTGCAGAACCCTCTGCATGGGTTCCATATAAAATCCTTGGAAGTTAAAAGGATTCTTGGTAGAACCCCCTGGGTGTTTTCTATGTAAAACCTTTGGAATATAAAAGGGTTCTCAGTAGAACCTGCTGGGTGGGTTCCAGATAAAACCCTTGCCATATAAATGGGTTCTTGTTTGAACCACCTGGCTGGGTTCTAGATAAAACCCTTGTAATATAAAAGGGTTCTCGTTTGAACCCTGTTGATGGGTACTAGATAAAACCCTTTGAACATAAAAAGGTTCTCTGTAGAACCCCCTGGGTGGGTGCTAGATAAAACCCTTGAAATGTAAAGGGGTTCTTGGAAGGCCCCCTTGGGTGCGTTCGAGATAAAACCACTGGAGTATAAAAGGGTTCTCAGTAGAACCTGCTGCGTAGGTACTAGATAAAACATTTGAAATACTGTATAAAGGGGTTCTTGGAAAAACCCTATGGGTGGGTTCTAGATAAAACCGTTGGATTATAAAAGGGTTCTCGGTAGAACCCCCTTTGTGGGTTCTAGATAAAACCCTTGGAATGTAAAATGGTTCTCAAAAGAAGCCCCTGGGCATGTTCTTGTTACCACCATTGGAAGGTGGAAAGATTATGGGTAGAACCCCCATAGAGTGTACTGGGTGGAACTGTTACACTATGGAAGGGTTCTCCTTTAGAACCTCACATAGGGAGCACTTGCTAAAACCTTCCACAGATGCTTCTTTACTGTATGTTGGGTTCTTGGCAGAACTCTCTTAAAGTGTTCCAGCGGGAATCTTTATAAAAAAGTTCTACCAGGAACCAAAAAGGCCTCTCGTACGAGGACAAGCTGCAGAACCCTTCATGGTTCTAGTTAGCACCGTTGTTTCTGTGCGTGAGTGAGCCTTTGTGTTTCTGTGTGGGTGTTTAGGTGTGGCTCAGGAGTGTGTAAGTGTGTTGGCTTCAGTGGGGAAAAAAAAGATCCTTACACCGGTTTGAAGAGCCTAATCAAAGGCTGGCAAATTTTCCTCGCCTCTTGTGTAGTTCTGAGGCAAACTGCTGGGCTCCTCTTCTCTCTGCCTCCCCCCCCTTTTTTTACTCCCTTCTCTCCCACCTTCTCTCATCCCTGATTACTGGAGGGGCTGCGGGGGGGCTCTGTTCTCCACCGGGCTTTGTGTTGGCGTCCTTCATAGCTGTTGCGCTGGAAGAGGAACCTGCCTCCTTACTGGAGGTATGAGCCACTGAATAAACAGAGCTCCGCTGTCTGCATTTCTTATTTCTCCCACTGTGGGCGCGTGGACACAAGTGGGTGACATGAAGCTCGCTGTGGCACCAATCATCCAAAGCCTGAGGTGACGCCAGAGACAGGAGGGAAGGAAGGAAGAGATAGTAACGGATATATTTTTAGTTTATGCAAGGTGGTGAATTATATTTGCCTAACAAGGAATATGGCTCAGAGGAGCGCCCTCGTTTTTTTGAGATAAGGATGTGTTATGAAATAGGAGGAGAAAAGAATTGGTCCAAATGAAATAAAGTTGAAAAAAAAAAGAAGCTGTCAGCCATGTATCTTAATGAGATTAGTGTCTGAAGCAATTACTATGTGATTTGTTAAGGAAACGAGCACAAAAATGTTTTAAACGAGTCCCAAATTTAAAAAAAAAAAGAAAAAAGAAGGGAAAAAGGGGGGGATGGGATGGACTCAGACGAGTAAAGGAGAGATTCGGGGAGGAAAAAGTGAGATGAGGATGAAGAGAAGAGCGTGAGAGATGGAGAGAAAGAGAGAAAATTGACAGGAGGCGTGTATTGCTGTCTCTGGGTGCAGTGAGGAGTATAGGCTGTGGCATCCGCTAGTGGTGCTGCATACTCTCTGTTTGATCAAACACACTTCAAACACCCTCGCTGACTTCCTCCTCGCACAGAGTTGGGAGACGTGCGGGCGTGTGTGTGTTTTTTCCGCCGGTGTGTGCGCGCGTGCCCGGCTGCGTGTTTGCTGAGGAAAGCGTTATTGATGTTTTGTTTATCTAAAATGGGTCAGCCTTAAACAAAACAAGCACAGTGTCTACAGTGGCAGCGATGTCGACTGCTGTAAACTGCGGCTTCCTCGCAGCTCCCAAATCGGTGAATAATGTTGACAGATGACCCTGTGTGTGTGTATTTGTGTGTGACTGTGTGTGTGATTGTGGTTTGTATGAGCTCCTGTACAGGATTGGGAGGGTTACTTTAAAAATGTAATCCAAGTATCACAATATTAAAGTAATGTAACTTGATTACTTTCCGTTACTTTTTACCATATATGGTGAAACTGTTCAGCCTAATATAATGTCTTATTTTCGTTGTAGGTTTATTAATTGTTTGTCCAGATGTTCCTTCTTTTGAAGTGTTGTTGTTGTTGTTAAGTATGCTATTCACACTCAAACTTCAACTAAACTGGTAAAACTATTCTGTTCTGAGGTTTGTGCTTTTAGGATCACCACGTAACAGTTACAGTTTCCTGAAGGAAACCCAAGAATTGCAAGATCTGTGAAACTCTTGTGAGATTTGTGTGTGCTGTTTCTTTATCGTGCACATCTTTCCTCAGGCTGTAGGTGCATCTCGAGTCCCTTATTGCACTCCATCATGAAAAATAGTTTATTTTTATGATTTATTTATTCACCCGTTCATATCATTTTTGTTTTGAGAGTAACATAAGGGGGCTACAACGAGGATTTTTGTTATACGAGCCTGTGTTATAAAATAATAAATAGATGAGCCTTGGTTCTTGTAAAATAGCCAAGTAGCCTCCAACAGCGTGGTTTATCACTTTAGGACTTACCTGCGAATGTCTTTTTTTTTTTTTTTTTGTAGTCATGTAGGCTTGCTTAGTGTCTAAGAAGATGTTAAGTGTTTAAAGTACTTTGAAACACAACGCTGTTATTCAGACACAGACAATAAAATTAGTTGTTGTCCTTGTACAAATGCCAATGCACTTCAAACTCGACGAGACAAGAATATTTAGAAGCATCTCCGGGAGTGTCCCTGAATATCTGCCACTGCTGAGTGAAGCGCTACTATGCTGAATCATTGGTCTGTGTAGCTAACATTAGTGGTTGTTCTCTGTAGCTAAAGTTAGTGGTTGGTCTGTGTCGCCAACATTAGTGTTTGGTCTCACCCGTAAATTATTCTCTAAACTAGATGTTGAGTGATGTTGATTTTCACAGCTATAAGGCAAAACTTGCACTATACTGTGATGTTGTTCCATTTTTTTCTGATTTAAAGACAAAATAATGGTGAATTTGCAGCTGTAAAATCAAATAACCCGTGGCATGAACACTCAACTTGCTTTGCCCAAGGGCCACTTCTGCAAATTGACAGGATCGAGGCCAGGAGCCAGTTAATAAACAAATGCTAATAATAATATTAGTTATCAGCCAAGATTATAAATAAATTTTTCTTGCGTTGCTACTAGGCAGGAACACTGCTTTTGACTGGTGATGGTGCCTAATATTAGTAACTTTCCATATACTGATTGTACTGTAATTTGGCAAATTAAACGCAGTGGTTTAGGATGACAAAATAAAAGCATTCATCTTATCAGTTTTTCATGGAATTGCCTTTTTTTCATTTTCAACCTGTCTTCACTCATCTTTGCCAAGCGGCTAATCAGACCGCAGCAGCCCTGCGCAGGTCAGCTGCATGCAGAAATAAGGTGTTACCATAGGCAGAGCACCCAGCACCTCAGTGGCGATCAGATTTCGCCCGCTGGCTGCATGTTGAGTATCTGTGGTTCCACTTGAGACCAGAGTGGTGTTGTGAGACTCATTAAGTGTTGTTATGTGTGCGTACTGCACATAGCAATATATCCTTGTTTGTTTTACAGTGTATTTTAATATTGTAATCCTGCTAATTTACTAAAAGTATCTGTAATCTGATCTCGTCTTTTTACCTCTGTAACTGCAGTAGAATATAGTTCCCTTTTTTTGGTATCCTAATTACCCGTTACATGTAATTTGTTAGTCCCTGCTGGTGTATGTGCATTGCTTCCCCTATTATCCCTCCCTTGCCACTCTTTTCACCTTTATTAAGCTATTCTCCATTAATCACTCCCTACATCTACTTCATTTCATGTCTTCATTCTCTCCGTTTGGCCCCATTGTGGATCTCCACTCTGCACTTCAGCGTCTTAAAGAGCAGTGACTCCAGAGAGCTCATTAAAGCCATTAGCAGAGAGGAGTCACAGAATAGTTAGTCTCCCTCTCTCTCCGTTGTCTGCTCTCATATCGCTAACTGCCCCGTGCAGAAAAAACACCAACCTTTGACTCATCCGGTTTATCTCCGCGTGCCCTTCACCTCCTATAGGTCACGCCTCCTCATGCATGTTGCATTATGTGCGTACTGCAGCCTCGCGAACGACTTCTTCAATTTTCCTCCATTAAAATCACTCTAACACAGTCGTCCTGTCACATGAATGTTTGATTAAGAACATTATTGAAGATTAGATTGATGAATTATTGATCAGCAAGGTGGGAAGTCTGTGGGGAGTAGATTAGACACGGGCCAGGAAGTGTGTTTGTGCGAGTGTGTGGTTAATACATGCATGGGACTGTTGCTGCATGTGTGTGTGTAATTGACTATGTATGATTGTGGGTGATCAAGCATTTGTGTGTGTGTGTGGGTGTGTATGTGAGATCAAGTGGTGCTTTTGAGTTTGTGATCAAGCTAGGGGTGGGCAGCCTGACCTAAAATGTACACTTTTTTGTCTGTTTGTCTGTCTGTTTTTTACGGTGACGATATAATGTGGTATTACAAAAATAATAAGGAATATTCCACACAAAACACAATTCCATTTTTTTTCTCTCTGCTCCCAGTGTAAGGGAACATATCTTTTAAAAAGAAACAGATGTGTTTATTGGCTCCAAACAGGAATGAAAATGAGCTTACATGTGTTATGGGAGGAGTAGCTGCCCCATGATGTAGGTTAATTAGAAAACGTAATGTGATTCATTCTCAAGAGTTAGACAAGGGGGTAGGATTAGGCATCTCGACAGCATTTATTTGGCAGAAAACCCAAAGTATATGAATATAAGTACAATAGTCAGTGTATCATGGGGTATGTCTGTGAGTACGGCAGCAACAGACACACACACCGATGCAGATCACACAGCAGAGGGGGATTTTGTGAGCCAGCTGAGCTTGGGAACTTCCACAGAAGGCAACATGATGTCCAACTTCCAACCTGCTACTCTGGTTAGTTAAATGGCTTTGAATGAGGCTTAATGTTCACACAGTTTCTCTTGACTGTCCCTCAATGTTACAACATTAACATTAGGGTTACATCTCAGTCAATTTAGTCGTCCATGTTTTCATTTATCCGTTAGCCACAGTAAAACAAACAAACTCTAATTCCTTTTGGGAGCTGTGTCTCGCCATTAGGCTCAGGGAATTGTTGCAACGCAGACATTTTCTCTTTTAAACGCTGTAGTCAATGATGCAGAACTGCTAACTGTGCTGTTGCTTCCATTAGCTAGTTAGCTTAGTTAGCAGTCCTATTAGGCACAGAGACCGGTTTGAATTCAGTAGCATTACAGAGATGGTGCTATACAGGACTCTGACACCGGGGACAATGAAGAGTTTAGTTCAGGTGCATGAAGCGGTTTAGTTTTTAGCAATTTAATTTGTAAGTATACATCATCCATCCTGCTGATAAGTCCATGAGTATCTGTTTTGTGTAGTTGGAAGTTATTTATTCCTGTATTTTGAACAGCAGGACTTGTGTGAGGTTATACTGTGTTGAAATACATGAACAAAACATGCAGTCTTCTTTGCTGGTTGTTCCAAAACATACAGAATCATTACCGCATTTGGGAAAATGTGAGTACACAAGTGAACGAAACATATAACATGTGTCTTGCATTTTTAGACATTTTAATGTGGAAATGTTAATGGGAATAACATTAGATAAAGACGTTTGTGTTGGTTCTTGCAGCCAACAACAGAGATATTGGCACGCTTTGCCAGTAACGCTACCTTCCACGTCTTCTACTGGATGTTAACTCCAGTTTTACAAGTATGTGCGTAGCTTTTTACCTGTGTGTTATCACAGCCAGAGTAAAGCACATTAGTTTTAATATGCTAAAACATTTATTGGAGCAATAACGACTTTGCAGAATCCATGTCATGGCAGTGGCGTGACACTGGCGATGATGACGAAACCAGTGTACCGCCCACCCCCAGATCAAGGGCATGTGAGTGTCTGTTTGTGTGTTTCATCATAAGTGTGCTGTGTGCATTGGAAATAGAAAAAAACGAGGTAACTCAGCCCGGAGCTGATGGTAAGTCAGTCCAGATTCTGTTTTAGAAGATCATTTAAAATGCTCTCTGATGTTACAGCAGACACTTTAACCTCACATCAACACGTCAACAGCTCCTCGTAGGCAAAATTAAACTGCTGAGACTTTTTTTTTTCATATCCTGAACTAAATAATAGTGTGTAGGTGAGCGAGAGGTGCCGAGTTCAAATCAATCCCAGACGAGCCTTCAATTTGTCACAAGGAAATCAATGTAACAGATTTATTTACAAAACTACTAACAGAACATACTAACCGCAGTTGTGTAATTGTCGGTCAGTTTAGTCAGCTGTGGATGGAGGGTGTGAATAATGTGGTGTTGAAGGGGTGTTAGATGATGTGAAAATAAAACGGTGTGCAGGCGAACAGCCAGAAAGGGAAAGTGAATGCGTCTGTGATTTTCTGCAGAGCCAGAGGGCCATGAAGACTGTAGAAAAACACTGGTGTCACGCCTGTGATGTCACACGTAGCTCTCTGATGGGACAACTCGAAGCCAGCAGCTCAGTTTGGGCCCCATCAGCACCATCTCGTCAGGTATTCAGGAAGCAGGAAAACAGGGCAGAGCAGCTGAGCATCATGGCCAAGCGATATAGCCTGCAAACACTGACTAGGCAAACATGTGATTAGGCAAACATGTTCCCAAATATATTGTGAGTCTTTTGTTGTCTCCTGAAATTAATTTTTATTTCTGCATGAGATGAGAGAACACATCACAGATGCCATATAAAGATGCAATGAGTTTATATTACCATCATATTAAAGAAAAATCCTGGTTTATTTCAACTTGGTGTATTGGATTTAGGCTGTGAGAATAAATGTGGCTGTTGTGGCTCTACAGGAAATGCTAACTTTGCACTCTTCACCACCATTGTACAGATTCAGAAACGACAGCTTTCCAAATAAACATTTCCCACCTCCCCTCACTTTCCCCTTCCAAGTGTGTCAGAGAACCTATGGTGTCCGTGAAAGGTCATATCTAGAGCCAGTGTTTGGTTTGTCTGTTCTGGGCTGCTGTAGAAACATGGCGGTGCAACATGACAGCCTCCGTGGAGGAGGACCCGCACCCTCTGACTGATACTGGATGTTTGGTGCCAATGCCAATTAATTCTGATATTGATATATCGGCACATATTCTTTATAGTGAATATGATATACACAGAACATAGAGTATATACGTAAAGACACATTTGTATTCATGCAGTGATCACTCAAATGTAGTTATCAAACACTTGTTACAAAGAAATGTAATGGAGACAGGATATTTTACATTTAACAATAAACTTTATTGTCCAAAATGTATGCATAACATATATGCCAATATGGACCGTTATAGCTGCGACAGGCCAATATCAGATAATATTAGTCTGCCAAAATGTTGGTCAGGCTTTAATATAAACGGCCCATTTCAAGGTAACAAAAACACGATTATTATTTTCAGGTGATTATACAACAATGAAAACATACGTATGAATATTATGTTCCCTTTGTGCCGATAAATTCCTTTAAATCAAAATCTTCTTAAATGTATTTATTTTCTTCCACCAGTCAGCGGTCTCTCAAGAACAACAATAACAAAAAAGAGATTTTGATCAAGTTGTGAAGTAGGATGGGAGCTGTTGTTGTTGTCTTCACTGTTAAATAACCACCATTGCAGATTAAATCTATCCGACCAGAGAAATCATGTTCACAGACAAGGAAATGCTTTATTCATGTTTATTTGCATTATGTCTAATATATTATTCCGGATATTCCACAATAATGCTGATGATTAGGAGCGCTAAACAGATTTCAAGCTAAGCCATGATTTTCATTATATTTTATTCTGTGTGAAGCTTGATGGGTCACTCAGACACACTGTGGGTGTGAGAGAGGCTCCAATTACACGTGACCATTTTACACCTGACTGTAAAATGCTCCCTGGGTGATCAGGAAGCAATGAAAATGCACTTATCTTCATAAAAAATACACGTGTGAATTCATCTAAAATTCTGTATTTTTTTTATATTTCGTTATTGCCTTTCATAACACTGCATGAATAGGCGAGGCAGTGCTGCTCAATATTATTTGTGTGGCCTAAGGTTAGGCTGTGTTCCACTTTAGAACACAAAAAATGCATAAGTAAGAGAAAAAATATTTTATTTTGACAGCAAACACTGTAATAAAATGTGCAAATCCCAGTTCACAAGAAAATGGTTGGTAATTTAAGTCTAAGAGGGTTTTTGTGGTGACAGGATAATAAATCCAGAGACACTCGCTGCTCACCTCATCCCTGCGAAGAGGAAACAAATAGGCCGTGAGTGTCACTTACTGGTCTTTTATTTAGAAGCCCCCTTTTTGTCGCCGGGCCCTAAACACGCTCTTACTAAAGCATCTGGGAGCTACTTACCAAACATCTCTGAGCCAGTAATCAGGAAGGTGGGCTCGCTCTCAACAGCGCGTCTCCCTCTTCTCAAACCTGGCCTCCTGTTTGCTCACGATGGCCCTGTTGTGCCTCGCCTTGTCTCTCAGCTGTGACACCAAATGCCATCTCTGCATCCAAATTATTCGCCTACGGAGATGTTGCAAAATCTCACATTCTAAGGAGAATATGAGCTCGCATGCCTACCAGGAAAATTCAGGGATAATCCAATTCAAATAGCTGTGGGCAACCACCGCAGATCAAATCCTTCCTAGGTAGGTCTTGCTTGCCGGGCGCGCACCCTTAGGTCACGCTCGTGGGCAAATTTTAAGGCATCGTCAGAAGACAGACACGATGAGAGGCAAGAACATACACTTGGAAAGTTACTGCTTGCCATTACTTTTTATTGACAAGAGCCAGGTGCGGAGGAGGCAATGTTTTTGTACCCTTGGTTAAGCACAAATTGGCTCCAATACATGTGTACTGTATGCTTGTCTGTTTCAATAATGCGAATTTTCAGGCCGTTTTGTACAGGGTGCCTTTTCCCCCAAAACTTCAACATTTTCATTCTCCATTGATGACTACTTTTCCACAGTCATTGTTCAGAGGTTTTCTGTGATTCCCTCTTCTCTTCCATCACATGAGCGTGATGGCGAGCACAGTCAGTCTTTCAAAAACATTCCCCTCCACAAAAGTAGCACGTTCGCTCCTCTGTGAAAATGTGGAAATTATTTAAATGTAAATGGCTGTGCATGGATTTGCTGTGGTTGTGTATTTGCCTGTGCACATGGATGAATGAGTGTGTGCAACTGCAGGGAGCCACTCGATAAACCCATGACGATTCCATTATAGCTGCGGATTTATAAATCAAACTAAATTCACTGCAGAATCCAAAACTCTGCCCTCTCTGCCATACACACCATGCAGATGTAGTGCAGGGTGCAGCTGCATTGTGTGACAGGCCTCACACTGTCTACAAGTCTACAAAAACAGTACTGAGCAATACTCCTTATATCCCTGTTAATGCATGACATGAAAACAATACCACAGCATCAAAAATGCATGATAATACTTAGTAAAAATCATCATTAATAAATGATAAATTGATAGTTAATTAAACTTTGGTTAGTAGTTATATTACTGTTAACAAACAAGCAAATTATAATGAATTATGTTTACTATTAACTGGTAATGCTAATATTATTATTGGGGTTATGTGCTAAAAAAGAAGTTTATAAATTATATATTGTAGCAGAGCTGGAAAGAGACGAGAGAGAGAACATTTTATACATAGACACAGAGACAGACTGGGTATTTGTAACACTTGATGGTGAATAATTAGTTTGTAAACTGACTATAAACATTATTTAGGTGGCTGTTCTAAAGAGGCAACTGATGCTCACAATACATAACTTTATTTTTGTCTGTATTCTAAAATACTACTGGGGCGTTGCATAATTTTTGTTACTAACTTGATCGCAGGGCCCTGCAAATGGAAAACTAACACTAGAGGTGTACATGTAGCGTCAAACTGTAGTTTGAAGCATGTAGGGCCAAGCTGTTGTATTTGAGAACATGTGGTCTATAAACATTATCTGATGACTATTGTGAAGTTGCAACTGATGTTTATAATACTTTGTAAATGGTTAATAAAGGCATCTATAACCATCATTTGGACTGACATTATAAAGTTGCAACTCATTTGCACAATACTTTACAACTGCTTAATAAATATTGGTTAAAGCATTACCAAATGCACAATTTTAGATGCATTTACTCAAGGTTTTTATGAAGATTCATTTAATTCGATGCCACCTGATCACCCATCACTGCTGCGTTCCTGACCAGCCCCCAGTTTGTCATAACCTGGCTGTTAGGCCATATCAAATAAGAGACATGCACTATATTAAGGATTTAAACCAAATGCATAGTTTCAGATGAATTTACGCAAGGATTTTTAAAAAAAGATAAGTTTAACTCGATTGCTACCTGATCACTCATCACGGCTGCATCCCAGACGAGCCCCCAGTTCATCATAACCTTGAGTAATGAGAGAAATGCACTTTGAATTAAGTATTTAAATATAGTCATTTATTTAACAAAAGTTAATGAAATATGAACACAGCAGTTAGTCTTGGAGGCCAGCCTCAGCCGCTGACCGGCTGACATGGAAGCTTCATCAGTTGATTAACTCACCTGGGCCCTTGAGCTGTAAAAGCTGGCCCCTGTCCTCACTCCCTCTCTCTGTTCCTACAGCTAACATCCACCCTGCATTTTAAGTAAAACTCTTTTGTTGTTGTCACATTCCTTGAGCCGGTTTGTGACAATTAGCATCATGAACAAAGTGTGGTATTCTTAGTTTTAGTATCGTTTTATAGCAGCAGTATTGATGACCAAGCAAAAAGCTTTACAAAGGCCTTCATAATAAAACAGAAACACCAAAGCCTCACTACGTTGTGAGGATCCCTTAACTTCTGTTTTGGTCGTGTTCCCTGCTGTTTCACTGATTTATTCATCTATGTACTTTTTTTTTTTTAAACTCAATTCCCACGAAACCCGTTCAAGCTTTATCTTCTCTCTTATGTTGGCAGTGATAACAGCAATAAAAACAAACAAAATGCAGATTAAAGATTAACTTTCTGAAGGTGCTCTGTTGAGCACATTTCACCTCAAATCAGAACACACACACACACAAAAAAAAAAAAAACAAGCAAAGACATGACTGAATTTGATATCAGGAGCTGAAACTGAACAAAATAAAACAACATGTAGAGGAAAATGTCAGAGAATAATTTAGTGGAATTTTCAAAAGGGCAAAATTGTGGTGTATGAGTGTTTGGAGAAACTTATTTTAACATGCATTGTTCTTTTCTTTTCTTTTTATGTAGGGAGTGAATTTCAGGGCCCTGATAAACCATAGATGTGAGGAGAAAATATCCAATTTGGTTGGCTGAGATAAAGAACAAGAAGCTGATAATAGCCTGCATCATATCTCAAACAAACAAAAAAATAGTCCAAAGACAAACTGAATTAGAAACCAGAATCTAAAAAAAAATTAATCCAGTCAGTATCACGGTAACTGCCAGCAAAAACTGGACAGCTCTCAATCTGAAAATATGTGAATTTATTTTTTTATTCCCAAGAAGCTGACTCCTCAGAGACGTGAGGAATTTCTCCTGACAGCGGTGACAGGCAGGACGTCCTCGCTGCATTTTCACCACAGTCGATTTGGTTGGCATCTCTGGCGAAAACACAGGTTTCTCCCTCAGCATCCCCGAAGCACTTTAGCTTCGAACCGTTGCCATTTTTTCCACCAAACGGACAAATCTGAACCGAGGTTGGTGCTTCTGGGCAGTTAAAGAAAAATCAAAAATCCTCCTGAATCGGTTGACACCATGTGAGTGCATGCGTGTGTGTGTGTTTTTAGTGTGTGCATGTGTGTGTGTGTGTGTGCATGCATGTGTGCATTTCCCTCTGCCTGCATCCCCCCATCTGCAGAGGAAAGAACTCTTTGAACTGTGAACCAATGAGCATCACAGCAGCAGAAAGATGTTGCTAGGAGCGATTCCTACATCCAGCTGTGGACCTGTGCATAACACACACACACACACACACACACACACACACAAAACACACACACACCAAAACAAACGCAAAGTGTTTGTCTTAAGGCCATGCTGTCGAGGTGATAGTTTATGGATACGAGATCCCTCTCGTCCTCCTCCTCTTTTCTGCTCTTCATCACAGGATAACATGTTATGTATCTGGAACACGTTATCTCCTACTTACACTGCTGCCATTTCTTTTTCTCTCCCCCTCCATCTCTCTTTCTCTCCCTCCATCTCTCCTTTTTTCTATCTAATGCATAGAGACAGGGTGGATGTATAATTCATACCCCCTCTGCCAGCCGTGCTCCTCTGCGTGTGTGTGTATGTGAGCCTGTGTGTGTGTGTGTGTGCTGCCACCATTACTCGTCAGGCCGAAGAGACAGACCTCACCCAGAGAAGCAAAGCAGAAAGAACAGGTCATCTGAGTACGTGTGTGTGTATGTGTGTGTGTTTACCTCTGTGTGTCTTTACATTGACATAAATCATGTATAGGCGTGGGAACGCTCGCTTTGCTGACTTCTCTATATGTTTCATTACGTGGCTGGGGGTTAGAGGAAGCGCTCGTGGGCAAAACGTTTGACGTCTGTTTTCCTTTGGCGTATTTATTGGTTTTCGGGCTTCGTATTTATCTCCGCGTGGCGTGCGCTCCTGCGCCACTTATGAAACTGTAAAAGCAGGCCAGCGTTTGCTCTCTGAAGGCAGACATGCTTCTCTGAGCTCGAGTTTCTCTGAAATAGAATTTGGGAGGGCAAGACCCACCTCTCTTCTCCACTCAACCATACACTTACTCATTCCCTCTGGGGAGGAGAGAGGGAGAGAGAACGAGGTACAGGAGTGGGAGGAAAGAGAGAGAGAGGAGGGAGAGAGAGTGAGAGGAGGGATGAAAGAGGGGCGTAAAGTGCAAAGGAGGGAAGTGGAGAAAAGAAGGAAATGGCCGGAGAAAGGAGGAAGTTTAGCAGAGGAAGGCGAGAAAAGGGAGAGGGTGGCTGGGAAAGGGTGACTGCTGAACAGAGATGGAGAGGACTGTATCAAGTGCTGCATTTAAATACCTTTTTTAAGCACTTAGTATTTCAATTAATGCTACTTTACATCCACTTCATCACATTTCAGAGGGGAGTATTGTGTTTTCAAGTACATTTATCTGACTTTTACGGTGACAAGTTGCTTTGCAGATTGAAGGATAAGTCTGTCAATATTCTGTATCTTTCTTCGTGGGATCTGTTGACATGAAGAAAGATACAGAATACAACTAACATCTCTGTTATATTTCATTTAAACATATTCCTTTGTGCAACAGAGCTTTATTGTTGTCCAAAAGCTATTAAAAACGCATCAAAGAGCCACACTTTTTGTTCCTTCCCTGTAGTTTATTTTGAGTACCAAATGTGTATCAATACGCAGCAGAAAACAGTTCCCGACAAATGCACTATTTACTGCTGTTTGTGTAACACTTCCTTAAAACTGCAGTGCCCAGCTGTTTTAGAAGGCCGGTTAGCATTTATTAAAAATTAAAAACAAAACAAATCGTGTATTTGTGGCTCATCTTTAAATATGTACTTCAGGAGGAAGGCTGAGAGCCACAGAGGTTAAAAAATATTGAGAGATGGACTAACGCATTTTAAGTTTTGGTCTTTAGGGGAGATTTGTACTGAAAGTGTAGAATAACATCAGCCTTATCCTTTAAGGTTTTAGATAAACAAGCGAACTCCATTCTGCAAGTAGTTTTTTTTTCTGATAATCAGAACACAAAAAAACACACAAAGCAGTGAATCTGACAAATAAAATGTTATCTGATATTTTCACAGCAGTTTCGTGCTAAAGTAGAAATAAACAGGCCCACAGGTCTGGAGCACAGAGCAGGATTTTATGTAAATACAGCCAAAGCGATCCCCAGTCTGCTCTGCCTGTGTGTGTATATGTGTGTAAAACTCTTTCTGCTGCTCTCACAGACAGAGAGCAGAGGACAGAGATAGAGAATGTGATGTAACCATTGGTTGCTACATTTTTATGGAGTCCCGACCTCAAAACCTTTGTGTTGTATTGGCTGGGAACTACACACCAAATTAAGCAAAATAAGGAAAAAATAAGAAAATACAAGCAGAGAGCAGGGTCTCTGCAGATACAGACACCACCACACACTTCTAGTGGGTCAGAAGTGACAGTTTAAAGGGATTATGGTTATATGAGTCTATACATTGTTTTTTTTTGTTTGTTTTTAGAAGGAAAGATCCACTAATGTAAAAATACCATTCTGCACATACTTTTACTTTTGAATCCTAAGTACTTTTTCTGATCATCCTAAATCAAATTTTGAATGCAGGACTTTCACTCACAATAGAGTATTTTTAAATCATGGTATTTCTACTTTAACTTAGGATTTGAGTACTTTTCTCACAGCTGCCGATGCAGATACACGCAGAGAGGGAATAAATGGAGGGAGAGGAAGAGTGAGAACACAGGGGAGCTATAGGTGCAGAGAGCAAAGTAATGGAGAGTACATGTAGAGCAGCAAAAAAAAAAAAAAAAGCTGGAGATGGAAAAGAGAAGAGCTATAAGCCACCAAAAGCATGTAGAAGAAACAAGATAAGAGCTGGAGAGAGGCAGGCAGAAAGCGCAAGAATACATGTACTGGTGGGGGGGGGGGAGCAAAAGAGCAAAAAGGGAAGCGTTATAGGCACAAGCCAAGATGAGAACATGTAGAGACAAAAAGAGAAACAGAGAGGGTGAGGGAGAGGGAGAATCAACTCTTTTCCCTCTAATGGGTGACTGAGCATTGGGAACAGTCAGCTGAGTCCATGTCAAGAGGAAAAGAACCTAAACGAAAGTGGGGCTTTACATGCACAGTTTAGGCCGCCGCCACACCGCTGCAGACAGCCGGCGCACTAATGGACAGCAAGCAGAGCGGCGAGGAAAGATAGAGGAGGTAGAAAAGAGACTTGGGGAGATGTTTCAATCGTACCAGGAAAAAAAAAAAGTGCCTTCATGCTCTTTACTGTATGTCTTAGCGTAGCTGGATTCGGTGATGGAGTTGGCTGGCTCGCTATCTGATAAATTGCAAACAGAGAAGCAAGGAGAAATTCACATGGGAGATGCTTTGATTAAAAAAGTCTCAAAACTCATTTAGGGTAACTTACTGCTGCCGCTGTAGCTCTGTTTAATAGATGGCAGGCAGGGAGGAGAGGAGAGGAGAGGAGAGGGAAAGTTACATCAAAGTGCTGTTGGTGATAGAAATGCATTAGATATAAGCACTGCCCTGATGTTTGGAATTTCAAAGCTTTAACATTTTTTGCTTCCTATCCTGGGATCTTGGTGTTTTTATTACTTTGAGGGTGTTTTTTTTTTTTTTTTTCCTTTCCTCTAAGGAGAGCGGGTGACCGTGGCTGATTCTATTCAATAAAGCAAATGACACGTGCTACTACAAGCGCCTGGTTTCTCTGTTTAATGGACAGCAAAGCGAGGAGAGACAGAGGAGGGAAAAAGTGTCTCCAAGCTAATTTAGTGTTTTCACTGGCTGTGGCTGGTTAGTGCTCACTTCAATGGACAGGAGGCAGAGAGGGATGCAGAGAGGAAGAGAGGAGGGGAAAAACTAATACCTACACAACATGTTACAGAGTCCTGCGACAAGATGTTTATTAAAAGTAACAATACATCTGTCAGTAGGATGAAGTGTTTTAACCACTTGTGTAACAAAAGCAACGAAAATCCATCTTAAGCTGCTGGAAAATCTCTAAAGTAAGATAAACAACATTGTGGGATCAAGTTTCTTGTTATACATACATACAAGAATTTCAAGCTTGGAGGCTGGATGTGAGATTAAATGACGACTTCAGATTGTTAAAGGACAAATCTGTAATATATTTACTGTAATTTATCATTAAGCAAACGTAATAATCCAACAGAGATCAAAGAAACATGATAAATTGAAATACTCTGACACTCTGACAACAAAGCTACAGCTGCATTCTGGGCCAGAAGAACTGTTTTTGTATGTCTGTTCCACGTTCATTAGAGTTCGTGTTCATGCCGAATGTTTGCCAAATGAGTAAATGTCTGTTTATGAGTCATAAGAAATCATTAATAATCTTTTAGATGGAGTAGATGTTTAAAATGGTTAAATTGAGCAATATGTTAATGGAGTCTGGCAGGCTGTGAGACAGGCAGCCACATAACTCCAGATCCATAGTGTGTATTTTCATAGTAGTGGGCTTTCAGGATAACAGGCTTAACTTTACATTGACAGACAATTGACAGTCATAAACAGTTGATCAACTTACGGTGTAGGACTCATCTTGTGCTCCTGTTGTGTTCCTGCAGCCTGCCTGAGCTTCCTCATGCCTGGGAAGGAGGGGGCAGGGGCAGACACCTTGCTTCAACCATAGATTGTGTATTAAATAGCTGTTCAATTTATTTAATTTACAGTCTATGGCTCCAATTTGCTAGTTGGACTGCTGTACTCATTTTTGGCTCCTTTAACATTTTGTAACAACTGCAAAGCATAAGTAGAAATTGAAAGTCAGTGTTAAACTTCAAGCCTTCACTCTCCGTGTTCATAAGCCAGATGTAACTCATGAACATATTTCAGGTCTCGGAGTAATTCCATATTGTTGAGGCTGCAGTTGTTATGTAGATTTCTGCAGCAAAAGGAAAGAACAGATGTTCATACTTATGCACATTCGCAACAGCCTTCTCAAACATTGATGTTGCGGTCCATGTGTCCATGTTTTTGAGGCGGTATAATAAAGCGAAAGACACGGCTGAATGTGGTTACATGAATCTGCTCAGGGCGGGATCGCCCCCCTGCTCACCCCGCTGTGTTATCGTGTCCAGTAATCCTATATGGTGGAATCCTACCTGGACCATGATTTTCTCTGTGGTAATTTGATCAAACATATTCATTTTGAAATATGCATAATTTAAGCATGACATTAAGTGAAATATTGAAAAGCATATATTGATGGCAGCACCCTATTTTCACAGCAGGGAAATGGTAAATGGACTGCATTTATGTAGTACTTTTCTGGCCTACTGACTCAAAGTGCTTTGCAACACATGCCAACATTCACCCATTTACTGTACACGCATTCATTTGCTGATGGCAGAGGCCGCCATGCCAGGGGCCAACCTGCTCCTCAGCAGCAGTTAGGAGTTTAGTGCCTTGCTTAAGGATACTTCGAAACACCCTCGGGAACTTGGTGCCCCAAAGGCATAGGGGCCTCAAGATAAGATAATAAAACAGGCCTGTATCATGTCAGTTGATAATCTGCTTTAATGATGCGACAAATAAATTTTCAATAAATCATAGCACCGCAAACCAATTTCCACATAGCGACCTTTTTGGTGCACTTGCCCGTCATGCCTGATTGGTAATCCGGCCCCGGGGTTTGCAGACCTGTATTACCAGTGCACAAATTCAGGACAATCATTTAGTAGAGTTTTTAGGAATACATTTGAAAATGGGTTTCTCTGACAACTTTTTACTTTTTCTCCCCGCATTTTAACGCAAATATCTGTACTTTCTGCTCATTATATTAACAAAACAGGCTCATTACTTAAGTTTTAATGCATTAGAGGAGAATTACTGATTGTTTTTATTTTGCATTTGTGATTTGTGATGCCATAAAGCACTAGCACTTGTTGCAGCCTGGCCACCAAAGTTCCATGGCGCAATAGCAGGTGTATGAGGCGCAGAGCAGGAATGATAGAGGCACCATTCACCTTGTTACAAGTCAGCATAGCATCAAAATGATTTTGAAGCTGTTATTTTAAGCTAAAATAAGTCATGATCAAGCCCAAATCTTGAGTCTGTCAGCCAATATTTGTCAGCCAATATATCAGAAAAGGCTCTGATACATGCTAACTATACCTTGTAGCATCCAAGACTTGATAATAAAGCCAAACATTTTCCCAAAGAAGCTTCCTCTTGGAAGCAAGGTGCACAATGCAGCCAAAACCGTGATATAAACAACCACAAACATCTGTACACTTATCTCAGCTTTCTGTGTACCTGGCAAGATGAAGGCTGGGGGGAGGGTTGGGGGGAGAAAGAGAGAAATATCCATGGAGAGATGCATCAAAGAGCGAAAAAAAAGTGTCCCCTCGCCAGTTTAGAGTTTCCTTGTCAATGTAACTAAATAGCTCTCTATTTAATGGACAGCAAACAGAGGGGAGAGGGAAGAAAAGATACATCGAAATCAGGCTGGATATTGAAAAATGATACCTCGTGCTGTGCCGCCCGCTCTACAGCAGCTCTCTCTGTCAGGGTAAAGTAAGCAGACGGTGTGAGAGGGAGACACACAGCAGATGCTTAAAAAGTGTCTCCAAGTCAATTTAGTGTTCCCATGCCACTGTAACTAAATAGCTCTCTATTTTATTGACAAAAAGTGTAGGAGAGAAGAGAGCGAGAGAACGATGCAAGAGTGATGAGTCGAATGAAAAACGAGTCGCTGGAGACGTAGGAATCCTCTCAACCTCATTTGTGAGCTCTGGTATTTACTGCTGCTATCAGATGTGGATTAGAGGCAGATCACAGAGGCAAGTCGTTTTATCTCATTCACTCACTGAGTATTATTAAATCATCACTGTCCTGGAGAAAGCTTCTATCTTTCCAGTTTGACATTTTCCGACGACTAATTAGGTTGTTTAAAACAGCGTGTCATGTCCAATATATCTTCACGTCTAGTTTGGAGCAAGAGCACATTTTTTGATCGTAAGTATTTGCCATATACTTCAGTTTAATGTCAGCGTGTGGGCGACGGCTGATGATGTCTCACACTAGACTAGAAGAGTGATGACAGTGTCGGAAATGTGGTGTTTTGTGCGTGTGGATGTTCAATTAGTGATCTGAGAAGGAATATGTGGGAGTTTCAAAAGAGTTTTAACACTTGTCTCTCATTAAAAAACAGAAATGAGTAATTTATTTTGTCTTTTCTACTGCATTTAAACACATTAATCATTCTGAAATTATTGTATGACTATGAAGGCAACTATTATGCTGCATTCATGTCAAGAGAGCAGTGGGAAAGATGTGCGTTCACATCATCTGACATCTTTACAGGGCTGAGTAATACATAGGCTCTAAATAATGTTCAGTCATTTTCCAGGAAGTTTCTTGGACAGAGCTATGTAGTGTCGAACCAAATATAGAGACAATTTGAATTTCCTTGAAAGAGGCAGGTACTCATTGCCTATTAAAGGACCACTGTAGGATTTAGTGGCATCGAGCAGTGAGGTTGTAGATTTTAACCAACTGAATAATGCTTGCATCATTCCATACCAGCATGCAACAGGGTACCAGTGTCTTTTTGTGCAGGCAAGGTGGGGACTAAAGTCATCATACAGTCCAAGTGTGGACCAGTTTTTCTGTTTTAGAGCGTGCTTCACTCGGGGTCACTTCTAGAGGTCGGGGTGGGAGGGACTGGCCACCCTTGCAATCTGATTGGCCACCTCAAGTGCCATCCCATTATCCTCAAATATGACTGGTTATCTGTCCAGTGAGAGGTGGGTCCTTAGATTGAACTGTTTGATGAGCATATTTAAGTGTGCATTGATTTGTTTGTATGTAGTCTGCTTTTAATTTTTTCAAGGTTAAGTTACTTAAATGATAAATAAATAATGGAGGTACAGTTTCTTTTTGAGGACTTCTAGAATTAGGTATGGCAGCTATATATTTTTAAGGTGCCTCTGTTGTGTTGTGATTGATGGGACTATTTATCTTTTAAATTAAAAACTACATGAGCCAGTGCCCCACTTGGGCCACCCCAGTCAAAATAAGTCCAGAAACGCTCCTGGCTTCACTTAAGCTTGCCTCATCCTCCTCTTGCAAGCTTGTGGGAGATGTTAAGGTGTCTGTGAAACTTACAAAAAAATGCAAAATACTCTGGAGACAGTTTTTGGTTTGTCCGTTCTACTGTAGAAACATTGGCGGTTGAGCACGGTGGCCTCCATGCAAATCAACCCAAAACTACATTCCGTTTCTGCCATATTGTGCCAATAGCTCCTTGTAAATCTCAGACACAGCACCTTTAATTTTTTGTCAGAACTTCTGCATGTATGTTGAATTGTATGCTTCCCTGTAGATATGTTTCACAAAGTTTTGTTTTGCAGACCTGCTTTACTGACTAAAAGACCTACACTAGCAATTAACTGGAATTATATCATTGGAAGTGTACCGGTCTCTACTTTCCCTACAGTACTACAGTACACTATCAAATAGTGATTTCCAGCAAGAACCTCAGAAATTATTGGAAAATTATGAACCCTGCATTACTGATTGCAGAGTTGGTTGTTTGAGGGATTGAAATGACTGTGTGTATAGAATAGCATCCATTAAATTAGCATTTAATTACCATGAACTCAGCTGATGTGAAGCAATTATGTTTGTTTGCATTTTCAGGCACTATCAACCCACATTAATGTACTGACACCATAGACCAGGGTTCACATCCCAAGTCTCATATGGTTAGTTTTAGGCCAAAACTCTCTGGTTAAAGTCAGGGAAAGATAAAGCTTTCTGTTAAATGTTAATAACTTTTTCAATATTTGGCTGCAAACTTTAACTAAGTGCTATGAGAGCCTTAACATAACCATAACAGTCATCAATCATGTTTTAGTTCTCAGAGGTAGCAAAAGTATGCACATTCTGCTCTCAAGCAGATGTACAAATACTGACTCTGGTAAAAGCAAAAGTACTGATTCAACTTCTTTACCCAAGTAAAAGTGAAAAATACAGGCTCTGAAATATATAAATAAATATAAAAGTAAAAAAGCTGCCCTCTGAAGGACATTTCTACCATTTCTGTGCAAAGCTAACTGAACCTTTTGTCATATTAATACAATACAATGACTATCAAACCATTTGAACTTTAAAAAAAACAAACAACACACATATACAGAAAATAATGAGCACTAACTTTGCCCTGATGTGCAAATCATTTTTCAATGTCAGCAACAGAACTTGAAGGATTATGATCAACACGAGAACACACTTCAGGTCTAATTAAGTCTTTTTTTTCCTTTTGTTCGAAATTCCCTCATCTCGATAGGACTACAAAAACCTTTTGTTCAGCCTCAGCAGAAGCTGGTCTCAGAGTTCTCTGAATCAAGGTGTGCCCTTTTGGGTCTAAAAATCACTTCTGCAGCGCTAAAAAACCTCTCACAGGCAGATGACAGATTCAATAGACTCCTTTTCTCTGCGGTCGAGTCTCAGCCTCTCGTCTGTTTCGTCTTGTTATGTGCTTTACATTGTTTACATCTTATTAAATCTTGTCGCGCTCGCACATGATATGCACTGATGCATACACCAAAGAACTGTCCCATCCATTTAGGCTGAAATTGGTTTTGTTGTTGGGAAGGCGGCAAGCAATGATGCTTAATAAAAATAATCAATAATGCCACTCAAATGCCTTAAAACATAAGGGATCAGCCTGTTTTTAAACTGTAAGGAGTAGGAAGTACAGATATTTGTGTTAAAATTAGGGAGTAAAAGAAAAAAATTGTCAGTAACAATAATAGTAACAATAATTTAAAATATATATATATATTTCATTATAGCCATACATACTGTCAGTGTTTTGCACTGTTTCTTGTACATCCCATTTCAGCACATTTCATACTTTTTTATTTTATCTATGTGTACCATGTATTTCATCATTTGCATTGTTCTAAACCTTTCTTCTCACACTTTTTACACTTTTGTCTGCACTTAAGCATGCATATTATGCACCCATGTCTCACATTAGTATGTGTATTGTTAGTGCCTTTATTCTTATTATTGTATTGCCTAGTTTTTTGTTTTTCTTTTCCTTATTTGCTATCCTTTTTTCTTATCCTTTTGTATCCCTCTGCTGCTGTGAGACTGAAATTTCCCCACAGCGATAAATAAAGAGCCGCCTACCTACTTTGTTACCTCCCACCTTCGTTAGTTTTACGTGGTTACTATGTCACAAGAGGACATATTGTAGAGAAAACATATTAAATACACCAGAAATTGACATTTAATGATTTTGCAGATATGTTCTGGTTGCTCAGTGAGTGTAGAGCAGGCGCTTTACTGCATGTCGTCCCCTCTCTCTCCCTGCCTTTCATGCCACTTTATAAACTAAACTTTATTGGTATAGACCCTTTTACGGCTGACGTCATCGAAGAGCTGCGTGCGCATTTCGGCAACAGAAGTAGCCTCCAGTCATCCAGATGAGTTATCAAGCTGTAAAGGTTGAATTTAACATTTTACCAGCACCAAAATCACCAAAACATTTGTTTGTTAGTATATGATACTTCAGAATCGATATTCCAGTGGCGGATATAAGTTGCTCAAACTTCTGAAAAATTGTGACTGTTTCAGAGCAATTGGTGGCATCTATGGCTGCAAGCTATTAAATGTGTTGATTAGACTGAGAACTCGATTAAAACTGCTCATGTTTGCTGCGGCCCATTGATAAGCCATTGTGGTCCGCTGTACTTCCGTTGCCAAGATGCGCGCGCAGCTTTCTCATTGTTTATAAACTGTAAAAGGGTCTATTAGTTTGAAGCATACCAATCCAAACACTATCTCTATTTTCCTTATACGTTCTGCTTTCTTTCCAGAAAACTTAGAGTTGTTAGTGTGAGGGTATAAATATCGTGCATGTTCCATATGGCATCACATCACAGCATTTTATTACAGCGAATGAAGCATTTGGGTTTTTTTCAGGCACCTCTTTATCATGTAACACCATATATCTGACCTTTTCTCAAATATCTGAGTAATGTCAATGTCAGAGCAGAATATACAAGTTGGAAATAGCTACAGTAACTCCCACATGACATGAACTTGACATTAGTAGGCATGGTAATGCGTGTATGCTGACATAGGAGTTGATGGAGAATTGGTCCGTTTTCCTAAAAATTCAGAAAAGTTGGTGTTTTTTGTTTTTTTTTTAGGGAAAAGTCAGGACTCTGTGGGATAGTTTGATGTATATTTACTTCACTATGGAATCAATAAAGCAAAACACATATATAGTCTATAGCTGTGATTGTATTAGAAAACCAGTAGAGCACATCTGCAGTGCAGCAAGGTTACCAAGTTCAAACCAGCCTGATCCTGTCAGTCGTTGCTCCTCGCTAACACACACACAAGGAGGAGGGTAGGAAAATTAGTCAATGAAAGTGGTCACAGGAGAACCCAACATGTTGGTTTGGGAGCGATGTGGTGTGAGATAAATGGAGGAGGTGTGAGGAAGGAGGGTGGGTGGTGGGGGGGGGGGGGGGACGGGGTAGCGAAGCGAAGGGGAAGACAACAGAGGAAGAAGAAGGGAATCCATGCATCGCTCCGCTGGGAGCCACAAGCTCCAGCCTTCCTCCAGACCTTCAAGTCAGAGCCGTCTACCACTACAGAGAAAACACTGCCTCATCCACCCCCCCACACGCTCTACCTCCACCTCTGTCTCTCAACACCCCCAGAACAGCTGTCAGCTACCTCCGGACCCCTCTGGAGGGTGTGTATGTGTGTGTACTATAACTACATGTCATGCATCTACAGTACGGTGTGTGTATGTGTGTATGTATGCATGCCCAGGCATACTGCATGCGAGTGTGTGTGCTTTTTTATGTTGGCGCCTGTGAAGTTAGATTAAGGGCTCATTATTTTTGTTTTTTCTATTTATTTTAAATCCCAGAATATTCAGTGTTTATTGTGCATATTAAAAACAGACAGAAAATCCTACTTTAAAAGCAATAAAAAATAAAATGCAGGTTGAAAATTGGATTTTAAAAATACATATTGCAGCGCAAACATTTCACCATTTCAATTTGTTTCCTTACTTGGAGGGGAGTTGATGCATAATCAACAGCTCATTTGCATTTTTTTCCCCCCATTTTTCTCTTCACTTAATATTATAAGCAGCATTTTCCTGAGCTGTGCCTGTCAAAAGAGAAACTGAGTTTAAAGAAAACACTACATTGGGATGCCAGGAGACATAAAATCTGTGTGAGAATGCTTTTAGGCTGGGTTTCACCAACAATAATTAAATTTTAAATCTGATTAAATCATGGTTTAACTTAAAATTATGTTAAATGTTAAATTATGTTATGTTAAGCTTTTAGCATATACTTAAAAAGATTACATTTAAGCCTTAATTATTTACTGCAAACCTAGATTTAATTCAATTCTGTTGCACCAAAACTTTCATTTCAGATTTTAACTATGATCCAGTATTAACTTTAAACTTACACTTGTGGAAGTTTAACTTTTAAAACAGTGTTTATATATATATATATATATATATATATGTATATATATATTCAAATTGTATTCAGTACTCAACTGTGATTACAGTAATTTGAGTATTTGTAATCAGTTACTTCCACCCCTGGTCTTCAATATGTATTGCTATTAACCTGTGTGTTTGTGTGCATGTGTGTGTTTCATTACTTTTCCAAAGAAGAGCGTGCACGTGTGTTTGCATGCAAGTGTGTGTGTACGTGCAACATATAAGTAAGGAGGCAGGTTAACAAGGCATTAGCAGTTTTACTGCGCTTTCTGTCACTTTCATTCTTGTTTGAAGCTGTTGTAGCTCTGCTAAACTAAATCAATACACAATAGCTATTGCCTAACAACACATGCATGCACTAACCAACACACACACATTGACACTGAGGGAGAAATCGCCCAGTCAGCGACAACGTCCAATCAAGAGCTGTTTAAGAAGATAGAGAGAGCTGTTTAGGAGATGTGTGTGTGCTGCTCCGGAGAACAAGAAAAGCATTTAAAGAGGTGTTGCGCCTGTTAACGAATGGTGCTGCTTGAATTCACATGCTGCTAATTCATCAATAACCTTTTAGTTTAGCTGCCAATATGTGCGTGTGTGTGTGTTTGTGTGTATATAGATGTTTTAGATGTTCAGTAGTTTCTAACTAGGCTCCAAGTATTTTGCTTACTTGAATACTAATAAACTTACATAAATTCTATAAATATAGTTTTAATGTTTTACTTTAGAAAATACTGTGGGTTCACTTTTATCTACTTAAACACATTTTTTATGAAATATATGTACTTTTCCAAGCCATATTCTGATCCAAAACTTTTTAAAATCTGCCTATTTGAAGTGAGAGAGGAGCAGAGAGGAGTACCAGCATGGAAGATATGTACTGCTTTTGACAGGGTCAGCAGCAAAATGTATTTTAGCCAGCTAAAAAAAAATCTGTATCAGTTAAAATGTGCACTATATTTTGGATATTTTTGCTGCTTTATGCTGCCAACAGAAAGCTTTTTTTTCCAGCAGGAAACCACTATTACATGAGCCAAATATCATCCTCTCCCACTCAACCAAACTCCAGAGGCAAAACCAATAATTTTACCTCACAGAATATGGGAGTTACTCATCTATCGCTGCTTCATTTTGTTAGTTTGTTTGTGTTATTGTGAGACTTTGTTGAATCTCAACTAACCTTCTTAAAACACTGAAGTCACACAATAAAGCAAATTAGCTAACTGATCAGGCAGAGGTAGACCAACAACTCCAGTGTTCTGTGAGGTAAAATTACTGATTTTTCGAATGGAGTCTGGTTGGTTTGGAGAGAGCAATATTTGGCTGATATAACAGATGTTTCCTGTCTGAAAAGGCAGTCTGACAGCAAAGCTAAGTGGAGAAAATATTCAAAATATAGCGCACACTTATACAAACCCCACTTCAAATAACATGAAACTATCCCTTTAAGATCCCTTTAAGCTTTAAGACAAACATCAGAGGTCTCACACAAAGTAACTTCAACAAAACACACTCAGTTGCCGGTTTATTAGATGCAGTCTAATACAATAATCTTGGAACAAATCCAATTTAATGTTTAGTTTTGTGTTGATTCAACTATATGGTCCTTTCAGAGGCTGCAGTTTATGGTGCGTTTGAACTGTATTCTGTCACACTGACGGGTGTTTCTATTGTTTTGTCTGCCTCGAGGTTAAGGCTAAATAACAGAAGCACCTCTCTGAGTGTATTTCACATAATGTTTCCAATAATTATGATACAGGTTGTGTGTAAAAAAAAAAAGCTCAGCCTGGCTGCTGATGTTGACAGGTAGCGTTCGTTGGGCACCAGTGCAGAGAGCAATTAAAAATGCATACTCTGCTATTTATGGAGCTGAAATTTCAGTGTTATGCAAGGGTGGACCACATGGTACTTCATAACCCGTCCCACCATAATACCCCAGTGTGTGTGTCTGTGTGTGTGTGTGTGTGTGTGTGTGTAGGATGTGAGAGGTTGCATGTGTGTGCAGCAGAATGAGTGTGTCTGCATATGTGTGTGTATGTGTGCAATGAGCATTTGACTGCTAAAGACCTGAAAAGCCATGAATCAATACTGCTAATGAGAGTCTTAGAGCTGTGAGAGGAGGGATAGAAAACCTCTCACCCTGTTCTTTCAATTTGTCTTTCCCTCCTCCTTTCCCACCTTCTTACCTCCCCTTTTCCCCCTTCTTCTCCTCCTCCTCCTCTTCTTCTAACTGTCTCCCCTCTCAGTCCATATGTTTCTTTCCACCTCGCACCATTTTGTTGCTTTCACTCCTCCCTCCCTCTTCTCTCTCCTTTTCCCTCCATTTCTTAGACCCACAAGTAGGCGTCAGGTGGTGGTAAACCGTACCATCATCTCCTCCTCTCAAATGCACTTTGCTCCGCTCCTCCACTCTGACAAATTGAATATTCCCTCTAAACACTTTTTCCAGGAGCGGAGGCATCTCATGTTCTGCTTCCACGGATCCGCAAACTCAACGTCAGGCCCCCTAGACTCACAAACAGCCTTTTATCTGCACAGACGTATCCTGCGGTGTCAAAATCTGCATGCCTTAAAGGACCTTAGGGCAGTCGGTGTGCAAGTTTTAGCTCCTTATCTACAAATCATGAAGACTTGCAGCCAGATTATTTTGTGCTTTTACAACAATTCCAGATGGCCATTGATCTCCAGTCATTTTTGTGCATCATAAAAGATCATTTAACACTGGGAACTTGCTTATGTGTTGTGATCTGTCACAGCGATCTTCAAGACTGCATTCATACAGTCAGTGGTATATTAACAGTGCATGATAATGTAGTTTTAAGCGCTGACTGAGCCGAAATGCTGCAAAGAATCACAATGACAGTGGTGGAACAAGTATTTATAGGCCCATTTCATCAAATCTGCAACATCCAAGCTGCGATTTGTAACATGATGAGATCATTTCCTCTCACTTACTTTGACAAATTTTGACTAATCAAAATTAATACCATACTAGAAACACATGCACAAGCATGTTAGAGCCCTGTAGCTCTCATAAATTTGATGGTGATACTGCCACCATTTGTGATGTGAGTAGTGCTCGCAAATCATCCCAAATGCATTACTTATAAGAGATTTATTTGTACAATATATACATGAATAAATCAGGGGTTTGACATATTTAAAAAAATTAGTGCAGCAGAGACCCAGATACTCGTAGCTTGATTACTGCCATTAAAAAGTATTTTGTTATGTTGCAGTGGTACCTACTGAGAAAAGTAACTTGTTAGAGTACTTTTGCATAACCAAAAATAAAAACCCTGTTGCGATTCCTTGCACATGTTGGTTATATTGTCTTGATGAGGTGCATATAACATCGCTGCCTCTCTGAAAACAGTAACACGGGCTGGTATAACATATAGTACATCATGATTCAAGATGCAACTAATGACCAAGTTAACTCAAATCACATTCCTACATACAAAATATAAAAGTAAACAGGCTTTTCAAACCACATAGACAAAGGACGCCCACCCCTTTCCCCTTGGAGGGCCAAAACTTAAACTTATTGGTGGGTCACAGGCCAAAAGCAAACACCAGCTGTATTGTTTTGTGAAGATGCCAGATGGTGCAAGGATCCCAAGTACTCTTCTTTGACTGGGATCCTACGTATTCCAAGAGCATTTTCACCTAATAACCCCTAAACACCCCTTTTTTTAAATTAGTATTTACATTTTCTTTTTCTCTAGAAACATCTGGCAGGCAAAATTGAACCTTCAGGCAGGCCAGCTGAGGCCTGTGGGCCCAAACTTGGGGCAGGCCTAACACAGATGCACCCAATGCAGGGAGTCAGAGAGTCGGTTCTTCTGATGAGACTTCCAAGGCTAAAAAGCCTCTCCACAGGAGCACTGGATGGTGGTGGAGTATTGACTCGAAGAAAGATTTGATCATGGGGAATATGTTCAATACATCCATCTCGAGACAAGACTTAAGACACTCCACGATTTCAGTGTCTGCTGAGACTGTAAGCTGTCTGTCCTCTGTCTCAAATGATCTTTCATCCTCAGAGTCTTTACTGGTGACAAGTGCAGGCAGTGGTGGTTCTTGCAGTCGAAAATGTAACTAAATAACTAAATACTCGAATTGTAAAACTGACATGTTATGTTGTTCATTACGGCAAAAAAGTAATAATATTAGTACTCTAATGAGTTCCTTTGTAACACATTACCACCAACACTGGTCCTTGGCATGAGTCAAGCTCCGAAACACTGCATCCTTCATTTCCTGCAACTTATAGGTAGATATATTCATAAAATCTTATTTTATTCGCTGATCATGTTTTGTATCTAAAATCTACAAAGGTCTGAGTAACAATTAAGTGCCCCTTAATTGTTGTTTAGTAAAAAGTACAATATTTATCTCAGAAATGGAGTGGAATATCGCTTAAAATGGAAATAATATACCTAACATGTCCATAATATTACTGTGACAAGGAACTTTCTTCATGAATCTTCGTGAAACAGTCAACAAAATACACCCAAACTTCTAAAACACATGCTTTTCAAAATGCTTGCATATGATATTAAGTGATTAATATTGTAGTAAATGAGCTAAAACAAAGTTGAGTGGGCCTCTCCTGCCTCTTGGTGACGTATGAGAGGAAAAATGCGATGGCAGTGTAATTGTGTAAGTTTGATATTCTTATTATTACTACACGGTTCCTGGGTTTACTCACACATATCTCTTTTTGTCTTCAATCAGCACCGCTCTATCTGAGCCTGAGTCGATGCATGTGTCGTTCTCTTTGTTCTTTACATGGCAGATCTTGTGTGACTTAATTGCAATTGAATTCAAATTGTTGCAACATCTGTAATAGCATCTGAATGTGCTGCCTTCACCATGGTAACAGCTATAAATAAGCTATGTTGCCCTTTTTTCTCTTTTCTTTCTTTCTTTATTTTTTTTTTCAATGATCCATCGAGATGTAGAAGGGCCCAAAAAATTAGGGAACCGCTGGGCTAAAACATGCAAAAGAGCAGGCATGGTCCTTTAAGAAAAGACACCACCTATCTAATAAAGAAGTTACAGAGTTGCTGATTAACACAGTCAGATGAAGAAGGAGGCGGGGGTGGAGAAATGATAGTTTAGAGACTGGCATGCACAGAGGTGAGGTGTGTATGATAAATGGCTGACTAGGCGCAGCATCGTTTAGAGTTATTAATAAAACACAGACGCTGTATCGATCCATGACACAGGCGGGGCCCAGCGCCAGCAGATATGCTCCCTCCGATATAGATTTACATATGGCCTCTGTTCTGCCGTATGGATTTAGTGGCAAAGCTCAGACTGTTTCTCAGGGTTTGACTGATTAGGGCTGTCCAACCTGCTAAAGGTGGAGAAGAGATAGAGTCTTGAGAATTGGGACAGAACCATCTTTTGAGGGGGGCTTTGATTTTCAGTCTTCAATTATGCTGGAAAACATATTTTAAAAGATCAAACTCTTGGCTAAACTTGTAACGGGCCAACCTCCGAGTGATTAAATTTTTTATTAGTTAGACATCAGCTTTGTCAGATGGAAAATCTGATGGAGTTGACAAAATTACTTCTTTTTTTTTCATTTAACAGCATAATTGTAGTGAGTAGCCATTCTATTTTTTAAAGTTGCAAAGAATTAAGAGTTACTAGATTCTTGATGCTAATCAAAATACACATTTTTAAACCATAATTCTTATTTAGCTTTGATTTAGAACAGCTATGGAGTTGACTTGTTATGGTTGAGACACATCTGATAGCAATATCATTTAATGAATTTGTCAAAAAAATAGAAAGCTTACCAGTGTTTGAGCAGTATTCCCACCTTTTTTTAAACCAGGAAGTGAGACATGGGAGCTTTGGGTGTAGCTACACATTTTATGCTTGTGTTTTTGTAAAAATCTGATGGAGTTGATGGAAATCTGGGACACAACTTTAAAGGGCCAACAAAAAAAAAAAAAAAAAAAAAAAAGATTTTAAAAGAAAGATCAGTATAAAAGCTCATTTTTCTACCTGTGTTATCAGTAGATATTGTTAGTTTTAGATTTTGAAGGCTTTTAACACATTTTGAAATTGTTTGAAGTTGTGAAATCTTGGGTGTTCTCTGGCACAGAGCAAGTTTAGTAATTAAAAAAATTAAAGCAAACCAAAACATTTCATAAATTACATACATATGGTATACAGTACCAGTTGGAAAGATTGGACACATCTTCTCAATGTTTTTTCTTTATTTTTTATCAGATTCCTACATCATATATTTATACTGTAGACATCAAAATGATGAAATATGGACTTGTATGGAACTATGTAGTAAACAAAAAATGTGAAAACAAGGTGAAATATGTTTTATAACTTAGATTCTTAAAAAGCAAAAAGACACACACTGTTGCACACTGTCTTCTGCACTTGCAATCAAAGATTAAAAAACATCGTTGTGAGTAAATCTTTGTAAGTGCAGTTTTGCTTCTTATTGCGGACCCATGGTCTTCTCCTACAAAACTGCTGACCTACAAGAGTGCAAAAGTTTTTTTTGCCCTTTGATATTTTAGATTCTTCAAAGTAGCCACCTTTTCCTTTGATGACAGCTTTTCACACTGTTGGTATAATCTGAACCGTTTCCTAAAAATGGAATTAAGGTGTTGGTATTAATAATTTTTCAAGTTTTTTTTTTCTTTTTGTATGACATGATTTGTCTCAAATCTCAAGAATGGGTGATTTACTGTACACGAAGAGAGGGAGGGAGAGGTCAGACGCGAGATGCCCCCCGTTCCCAAATCAGCTCCGTTGCATGTGGAGAGCTAAGCGGAGCAGACAGGTGTCAGCGGCATGGTGAAGCCTCTCCCCCCAGTGAAGCTATCAAGGGGTAGAGCTGTCGGCATTCAGTTAAAACTCCTAATCATTTCCTCCGACTCCCACAACTTACAGCCCGTCGTCGCCATTCATCATCCTCAACATCTCCGAAAGAAGTTCTTAATTTACTGTGATTATGACACTGTTTGCATATAGATTGCTGGTAACGACCGGAGCCATAATTTGGAGGGAGGGGAAAGCAAGAATGCGGGGAGGGGGGGGGACGTTTTTTTTTTTTTTTTTTAGTCTTTGTCTTGAGGAAGAAGAAGAAGAAGCGGATCCCACGGCTTAAGTTCCTCGCCACTTTCACACACACCAACATGAGCACACATGCACGGCCCATCTTTTCCCCATGAAGGCACGTGCAGGGGTCCAGGGATCACCCAGAATGCTTTGCCCTGCATTGTTTAGCTGTTCCTTTCAGTGCATTAGAGGGGGGTGAGAGGCTCTTCTTTGCCAAGAGATGGGTCAGGCCCTTTCACTGCCAGCATCCTTCTTTCACCCAGGCCTCTGTCTCCCAGGGCAACTCTCTTTCTTGTCCCCTGCATGTGTGTGTATCTCTGAATATGTGTGTGTGCGTGTGTATACATATGAGTGTGTGTGAGGAAGAGTGCAAGTGAAAGAGGAACATGAAAGGGAAAAGCAGGCTCGATGACTCGCTGCCAAACCTTCTCCAATTTCCTTTCCACGACTAATCTGATTGGCTCCTCTGATGCTCCGACGGTGAAAGGAGAGCAGGATTGGATGATGCCGGCAGGAATTGAGCAGACAGTGGGACGGACTTGGCTGGGAATGTTTGGGATGAGGCAGGAATTTGGGCAAATATCCCCCTATAGGACTCTTTCGGCGAATCATTATGTGTATGTTGATGCTGTCTGTATAGCGTGTATGTTTAGAGCATCCCTTCATGTGCCTGATTTGGTCTGCGTTTGCAGTTTCGCATGAGCGTCCTGTTGGATTGAAGGGCAGAGGAAGCTTTGGATTTGGGGGGGAATAAAAGGCAGAGAGGCCAGGGGAGAGAATGAGAAAAGTCTATCTCCGTTCACCCGATTTAGGATTACCAAGAAAAGTAGGGGGGCTGTCGGAAAGCGGGGAGGTGGGATGACAGAGGAGAGAAAGAGTGAAACACAGGGAATTAGAGATGTAGAGAGGAACAATGAGACCCGAGTGAATCAGACTGAGCAAACCGAATTGAGGGGGATGTTGGGAATCTGAATCAGGTTAATCTGCAGGTGGCTACGTTTACAAGAAGGTGACCCGACAAAAATCCTTGAGAGTTCTCTTTTTTTTTTTAGAAATGTAACTCTCATGCACTGTTCTTGTTGTTTCTGTCAAACTAGTAAAATAAAAAAGTTAAATAAATAGACTAAAACCAAAATTATACTTTCTGTGTAAGAGGGTCTTCTAGGCTCCAAGTAAAGTAAATTTCATCACCAGTGGCTCTGTACAGACACCCCGTGCACCACCAACTTCTCCACAAGGCCAAATACCATGTGCGCAGGTGTTGAACACGTCCTCCAAGTTGATCAGAAATTCAATGTGTCTGTAGTGTTTGCAGCTGTCTGTGTATGCATCCGTTTGAGATGTATTCAGGCCTTGATAGTAGCACCGTGATGCTTTGAGCTAAATGCTACCATCAGCATACTAACATGCTCATGATGGCAATGCTTTTGATGTTTTGGAGGTATTATGCTTACCCTTAGTTTAGTATGTTAACATGCTAGTTGCTGTTTAGCAGTAAACCATAGTATTGGCCCAACAAGCCCCCCTGCACCCCTTGAAAGAAACAAAATATTTTATGTTGTGAATTCTTCATGTGAAGAAATTTTTGTTAAGAGACTTTTATTTTGAAATTTTGTTTTCAAACAACGCTCTTCTTTCCACTTCCTGTCGCGGTGTAGAAGTGACAAACGATGTGTTGTCAGGCTCATGAAGCACAATAACTCATCTCTCTCTCAGTTGTTTGTGATGTTGCACTGCTTTGTCGATGTTAAGTGTATTTATTGTACAGTTGTAACGCCAGTAGAGACTCGTTTCAGTAATTAGTAGTCAGAAATTAGCCTTGCCATGAGATAAGCTAGCCACATATCCCAGATAGCATGCCCTGCTGTGTTAACTGTGAGCACACAGTTGAGAGGGTCTCTGCAAAAGTTGTTTAGTATTCACACAGTCACACAGAATATGTTGATCTCATTTTACAGTCCTTAAACACTTTCAGTTAACGCTTCTGTAAGTAAAAAGTCACAGATATGCAGTAAAGAGCTAAAAATCCAAGTTATGACTCTATTCTTCGACCAGAGCACCTGATTCAAATGATCAGCTCGTCATCAAGCCTCTGCAGAAGCCTGATAACAAATGGATCCTTTGAATCAGGTGTGTTGGAGCAGGGAAACCTCTAAAACATGCAGGGCAGTGGGCTCTGAGTATCAGGATTGGGAAACAAAGTCAGTTCTCAAGACCTTTCACTGAAAACCACAAATGTCCATCTCACTGTGATGCTAGACGAGAACTCAGGGGACTACAGAAGTCAATAGGATTCATCTTCCAGGGATCATAAATGGCTAAACAAAGTTTTGTGCCAATACATCTATTAGAAGTGTTGTGGTCAAGACACATGAACCGGGAACAAATCATGACCGAGGCCAGAGTTTACTGAAACTGAGACACGACCAAGACTTTAAGGAGTTGGGACCAAGTCAAGACGAAGACTAAGGCAGGACAAGGCAGGGCTGTCACGTCTCTCTTACCCAAGTGAGGGAGCAGTAAAGTGGGGTGTAGCGGTTATGTCGGAGTTTACAGCAGCTAACATCAATATGGCCTTTCTAAGCTAGCTAGTTTTATACTAGCATCACTTACATTTAGTTTGCCTTTCTTCGCTCTTTCTAAATGCCGATACGTTTCACGTGGTCCCAGTCATCACAGCAACCATGGTACTGTAGAATTTGCTACGTATTTTCTTTGGATGCTGTTTTGCAGATTAACTCTTTGTGGTTTAGGTAGCCAAATTTTGGATTTACCTGACATGTCCTCTCAAACAGCCGCTGTCTCTCCTCCTGTCTCCCTCATTTACTTTATTTGAGTGTGTGAAAGGGGACAGGGAGGGGTGATAGGCGATTGTAGCAACAGAATTTTCAAATTAGAATTGAGTCAAGGTTTTGGTTGGATTTGACGCAAGAAATTTTGTACCAATCACAGTAATGATGTTAGACAGAGTGAAAATGTGGTCAATCTCAAGTGCAGCAACACTAAGATTTTAAGATATTTCACTGAATAGGTGAAAACTTTGACCTGCTAGTGGCGCTATATGAAAAGTCAGAGGATCACTAAATGTGTCGGAGTTTATGATCTGGGGATGGTGAACACCTGTACAAAATTTCATGTCAATCCATCAAATAGCTGCAGATAATTCGGCCCACCGACAGAACGACATCACCATACCCAGAATCACAACGCTAGCGCGCTAAAAAGTATGCAGAAACCTGCATGTGGACAGCCAAACACTACAACCCATATGTTACTGTTGAACCTCTCATCCCCAAATCCTCACCGTTACAGAGCTGCTCAAACAGCCTCCACTCTTCTGTGGCAGCTTTCCACAATGGGATTTACTCCCATTCAGCTACAAGAGCATTAGTGAGGTTGAGCAATAAGGCCTGGCTCTCAGTTCTTCCACACCAAACTTGGAAAACCATTTCTTACTGGCCTGGCCTTGTACACGGGAGCAATGTTGGATTGAAACTAGAACTGGAACTGTTGCAACAAAGTTAGAGGCACACTATTGTCTGAATAATAGCCCCCGCTGTAATCTCCAGTGCACAAGGAGCGTCCACGTACTTTTGACTGTACAATGTAAGTTGCTTTAAATCAAAGCTTCCGCTAACAGGCCTTCGTTGTACATTAGGAATTTACCTTAGCGAGCTGGTGTACATGAATAATTGCAGCAAAGCAAACAGTCATTAACTCTGACACTCTGCACTACACTGAATAAGCAACAAGACGTTTCACACAGCAAACAGTCCAAATCCAAACAGCGATACAATGCAAGACACGGATAAACTGACTGAGAGAGTGAGTGAGTGGGAGAAAAACAGACAGAGGGAGGGGAGGGGAGGGGGATAAAGCGTCAGAAAGGTGAGAAAAAAAAGAGGAGAGGATAAAAGAAAAAAGGAGGTGAGAAGCAAATGAATAAATAAAAGAGACACGCTCGCCAATTCGTCGGAAGAAAGGCGCAAGGATTAGGAGGTGTACAGATGCGGAAAAAGAGAGTGGGAGAGAAAGTGGAGATGGAGAGAGGAGTGGGGGGAAGGAAACGAGAGAAACAAAGACCTCACAGTGTTGGGAGTGCTGCTGGGCATCCTCAGAGGAAAACAGAGCAGACTCCTTTGTAGTTGGAGAGGAAGCTCCAGGTCTTCATGGATGTGTGCATTAGCTGGTCCTTGAATTAGTGGCTCCCAAAGGTCCCTCTTTTTCCTCCTCTCTGTAGCCCGTGTCTATCACTTTCTCCATCTTTCCCGCTCTCTAAAGCCATCTATTTCCATCAGTTTATCTCTCTGGCTCTTCACCTTTCTCTATATCTGTCTATCTTCACCTCTTTCACTCTGTCTTGCAATTTCTTTCTCAATCTCCCACACAAACTTTATCTCCAACACACACGCAGCAAAAATACCAAAATAGAAACAGTCACGCACACACATAGTGGTGCACAAAGTTACACAAGCATATGTGCACACACACAGAAAGAGAAACACAACAGTGTTTTTTTTTTTGTTTTTTTTTCTCTCGCAGGCTTTCTCTCACACTCAAACAGGCTTTCCAAACCTGGCTTCCTTAGCGGGCTCCCAGGTGCAGAACTCAGCATCAAAACAGACTCCCTCTTCTCCTTTTTCTTCTTGATTTCTTTTACTTCTTCCCCTTTCTTTGTCTGGCAGAAGCTGAAACTAAAAATCCACAAACTGAAATTGACAAATTACTCACAGCAAGCTCTGCCATTTTTTCCTTTTTCTTCTCTTCCTCAATTCTTCATCTTCTTCCTTCTCGCTCTTTTCTCCTTTCTTTATCTCTCTCTGCCATGCTTGTTTTTCCCATCTTGATCGTTCTCTTCCTTTTTCATTCGGTCGAGGTGAAACTCGAATGATTTAGTGTGCAAAGTGAGCTTTGCTTTATTAAAAATCCTCTCTTGTGGATGTTACATTTGGGGGGAAAAGCTTCAGAAAAGTTCTTAGACACTTTTAAGACTGTTTGCCTGAGGAGACCTACTTTTTTGGTGTTTAGAGTTTGTTTTTTTGCTCAAATATACCCCATAAGTATAAGAAATAGTCATGTAATATGTTAGCTTTACTGTGAGAGGGTTTCCAGCTAAGCACAAGGATTCCCGAGGATATTTTTTAAAGCCAACTGGTCACATTGCCATTCAAACAGTAACATCAGTAAGCGACTTTATCACTGTTTAGAACACCTTGAAAGTAAAGAAATAGTTTTGAGTTTTGCATTTTGAGATATACACTTATTCGTGTCTGTGTGGTAAGTCGACTTGGAGCCAGTGAGCATAGCCTAGCATAAAGACTGCAACCAGATGGAAACAGCTAACCTGGCTCTGTCCAAAGTTAAAAAATGTACCTGCTAGCTCCTCACCAGCTGGATAATTAACACATTAGGTCGGCCATTCTCAAACTTAAGAATGCCACCGCCCAATCTGATGTCTCAAAACCATCTGGGGCCCATCCAAACCTTTAATCACAACTCTGATCCACACACAAGATTAACCGTATCAGTGAGGAGATATAAGATATGTTCTGGTGTTAATGTGACAGGTCACCAAATTCAGTGTAACGCCTGTTAAACTTGGTCAGATAAATGAAGAATAACATAATTTTAATCCCATGGCCTTGTTATATTAGTTCTGACTACCTTTTTTTAAAATAAGTTATAAATATTTTATGGTATTTTCAAATTTGCCATCTTTTACAACGTGGCAGCAGTTGTAGCAGAAAAGATGGCACATGACAGACAAGGGTGGAAACTGTTCATCAATGGCCTGTGCTCCGAAAGGAATACAAAGGCCTAAGTAAAATATTGAACCTTAAAAATGTTTTACTTATTAATTTTTCATGACCATTTGTTGCAAGGTTTTGGAGATATCAGCCATAGAGATGTCCGCCTTCTCTCCAATATAATGGAACTAGATGGCACTAGTCTTATGGTGCTCAAAGCACCAAAAAACAAAAAAAAACATCTGTCAGTGTTGTGAGCAGTTTCATGTAGAAACGTTCTTTCTGCAGTAGAATCTTTTTTTTTCTTTTCTACTAGAAAGAAAGTAGTTCCTACATGAAAATACTCACAACGAGGTCTGTAGATTACCTTGAGTAACAGGGTTGTGATTTTTTGAAAGAGATACTGCTTTTGAATTTTTTTTTTTTTTTTTTTTTTTTGGTGTTTTGAGCACCACAGGGCGAGACAGCTGAATTTGTGAGATCGCGAGATGATGCAGTCTCACAATCCTACAAGAATCCATCTTGCCAGGCTTCAGTCATCCATTTGTGTCTGCACCTAAAGCGATGCAGCCAATCAGCATCCTAGGAAGGACTACTGGCAGCTACATGCATGGTTTTAGGTGTGGTAACAGTGAGAAGCATCTGTTGAAGCAACTCGTCTCAAACAAACAATGGCAGCTCCCAAAGAGGTTAGCATAGATGCTGCGATAGCATCAGTTAGCACCGACTGGCCTCGACAAGAGTTCGATCCATTGGTAGAATTTAGCCTGTGTTAGATATGATGGACAGATGGTTCATCCAATCATCTGCCAGGTGTTTTTTTGAAAGTGCCTGCCCTTTTCCAAACAGTTTCTAAGGACTTCTCAGATTGTTCTGTGTGACAGATCTGGCGTGTCAGGTTACCACAGGATTAGTGTCATCTAGTTCTGTTATATGGGAGAGAAGGCAGACATCTTTACAGTCGATTTCTCCAAAACTCTGCAACTTACACCAAAAAAATCTTGGTGAAAAGAGCACTACAGGGTAGTGGAAAAAGATACTGCAAATTAATTAATCATTAATAGTGACCTCATATAACATGCTTTTTAATGCAACAGTCATGAATAATATCAAATTTTCTGATCTGAGTCAGGTTCTTTTTACCACCTGTCGTGTTATACCATGTCCTATTGACCAGTCCCCTTTCGTTCCCAATGTAGGTCAACTGTAGACTTATTATATTTCATCATGCATCTTCAGTACAGCCTGCCGACAGGTAACACGGAGACAGTGAATATCTGAGAAACTTGTTCTGGGAGAAAATGTTCTACCAGTCGATGCTGTGTGTATTTTTCTCAGGACAGCTGGCAGACTGAATGGAAGCCTCTCCACAAATCTCCAACCCCCTCAACCCTCACACGCCTCCTCCTGCTCCCCTTTCGCTCCTTTTGGCTGCATCCTTCAACCCCCCCACCCGCCATTCAACAGTTGGCACGGAGACAAGAGGAGATGGGGGAAAGTGAAGGGAGGGGAGAGAGGGTGGAGGGGAAGAGGGAGCTGGTGGAGGAATTTAGAGAAAGAAAGCGTATCGGTTGCACCTACAGAGAGCGCCGAGGGGCAGCGGGCAGAAATAGGGTTGTTAGTGAGGGGTTACAGCTGGAAAGTGTGCAGGAGCCACTGAGCTGGAACAGTAGGCGATAAGGGCGCGCTCGCTCTGATGAAGAGCTCCCTGTTGAGTTATCAGTCCAGGAGGGGCTCTGGTTTTGGGGTTTTGTTTGTGTGGATGCTTCTGTGCACATGTGTGAAAGTTGTTTCCGTCTTTGTTTTGTGAGCACCATGCAGGCACGGTTGTGTATTTGTTTGCACGTGCGTAAGTCTCTCACTCATTCTTGAATTGAGAATTGGACAAAACCGTATTTTAGGGGGGTTTGATTTTTACTCTTGACTATTGATTAATTTTTTTCTTAAATGTAGATGTCAACTCCATCAAATGGAAAATCTGATGCAGATGATGTGTTATGGAGTTGACAAAATGTTATATTCACAGTGTAGTTGAAGTAAGAAGCCATTTTATTTTTTAAAGTTGCAAAGAATCCTCTTTATGCAAATTAAAACACACATTTTGAAACCATAACTCTTATTTAGCTTTGATTTAAGGGGGTTACATGTTGGCATGTTATGGTTCAGACTGGGGTTGAAAATTTCATTATTTGATCATTGGTAACATGAACGATCAATTAATCGATTAACCATTATGACAAAAACTTCCAACTTCTTTGTTTTCAGTCTTTTTTTTTTTCAGTTTTTTTTTTCCACAGCAAAATATTGGATATTCTCTGACAGCATGACAGCCGATGACACATATAAAAACGATGAGGCCTACATAATAAGTATATATAACTGAATATCAGATAACGTGTAGGATGCTTAGAAAAATAATCTCTGCTATATTTCAGATCTTTACATGATAGTAAATTGATTAAATTTAACTTGATTATGAAATTCTTAACAATTGATTCATGGATCATTGATTAATCACTATCATCCCTTGTTGAGACACATTTTTTTGAATGAGGAAGTGAGACAAGGAGCTAGGTTAGCTAACCCTTTTTTTAAATCATGTTTTTGTTAAAAAAAAAAAAAAAAAGATGGAGCTGATGGAAATCTGGGACACAACTTTAAAGGGCCAACATTTTCATTAAAACATTGATTTTAAAAAAAGAGATGATCATGATAGCACATTTTTATACCTATGTTATCAGTAAGCAATGTTAGTTTTAGATTTTGAAGGCTTTTATTACATTTTCTAATTGTTTGAATTCTTGTCTGGGACAAAGTTGTTCTCTGGCACAGAGCAAATTTATAATAGAGCAAAACTTTTGCACACCTGTAGGTAGACAGGTGTGTAGGAGATGAGTCAGCAATAAAAAGCAAAAAGACCCCAGTAGGCTGTCTTCTGCAGCTGCAAAGTCAAGATTTTATTAACAACGTTAAAAATTGACCTGATGAAGGTCATCACACCGAAACGTTGCAAGTGCACATGACAGTGTCATCTGCACAGACACACACATCAATGAGGCTTTTTACTTTTTACAGAGCAAGTTTAGAAAGGAAAAAAATCAAGCAAACGACAACATTTCATAACTTAACATATATTCCATATATATAAATCCATAAAGAATAAATTCACAACAAAAAGTTTGAAATAGCATGTATTAATCAGTTTTAAAGTTTGTTTTGGCAGTGTGCTCTCCAAAGTCTCTGCTGTGTGCCTCTCAAAAGTCTCTGCTCGTGTGTGCGTGATTGTCAAACGTCTCGGTGCGTGTCTGTCAAATGTCTTCCCGTGTGTGCACGCGAGTGTGTGTGTGTGTGTTTGTGGCCTCCTCCACATCTGTTTATCTCATTGTATCAGTCCCAGCAGTAAGGGCATGTCTTCAGTGAGTCCCAGTCTGCCCATATGTCTGCCGTGATCCGTGAATAACTCTGCCTGCCAGTCTCAGACAGGGCCGGCCCTCTGCTCCACACTGCGCTGCTCCCTGACACACAAACACACACAGTCACAAACACACACACACACATGCTAATGCCTCGCCACTCTTATTTATGCACACAGGTATTCACGCGTCCTCTGATGCATGCACTCGTACACCCACATGAGTACAGACACACAGACATGTGCAGGCACAAATTCTGCTCAGGTAGATAATTGAGGCAGGAACACAAGCGTACACCCACAAAGGCGCGCACACCTACTACACACACCTGCGCACTCGCACACACAAAAAATCCAATCGCTCACAGATGGGTAATTGAAGCAGGAACACAGACAAATATACACATAAAAGCCTCACACACACACTTATGCATGGCAGCCACGCAGCATCGCTCTCATTTCCTCCAGGTTAGAGGACACTGAGGTTTTTGACATTGAACACAACAGAGGCAGGCAGTTTATAAGCTTTAATAAAGGCAGATAATAAGGGGTAAGGTAAATAAGGGTGAGGTTAATAAGCTCTGGGCGAGAAGTTGTGTTAGAACATGGAGCTGAAAAAGCGCAGAGACCCCAGGTTCAGACAGATCAAAGTCTTACATCAAGATTACTCCTCTTGGAAAATAAACCACAACAAATTGGCGGCGGCCGAGGACTTCTCTCTGATTCTAACTACGATAGCATCAATTAGCACTTCAAAGCCGAGTAAGGGTTTTCTCCAGCTATCTTTAGATGCCAGTAGGCGTCTTTTTCTTGCCTTTCTGTCAATAACACTCAAAGTTGCTGTGGAGAGAGGTGGGAGTTTGTTGGAGAGTCAGCGGGGAGATGTTCGCAAATGTTACCAAGCAGAATCCGCCGAGGTCAGTATCACCTTCGTAATTGGCATCATTATCGAGATGAATAGAGTCACGCCTTCCAGATATCAAGACAGACAGACAGACAGAAGAGGAAGAAAAAGACAGGGAAAAAAGTTGGCAGAATAAATTGGTGCAGAGATGAATGTGTGTGCGTGGGACTGTGTTGTTTTTCTGTTGTATATTCAGAACGTCAGGCTGTTACCCGGCACCACTGTCAGGAGAAACTTATAATGATGTGCATGAATTCATCATTCTCGCAGCACACTCAGCATTTTGGAGTTCTAGAATCAGAAATATCATCATCATCATCATCATCATCATCAAACAGCAGAATAAATTATCTTAGTCATCAGCGCTGTTGCGTTTAAACTCCACTCCGGAGCCTGTGCGCTCGGGATTGCTGCGTCCCGTGCGGTAGGAGGGCAGCGTGACCCTAATATTTCGGCCCAGACGGTTTGATTGCCGCTGATTGAGATGAGATTGCAATAAAGCAGCGCTCGCTCGCTATGGAAGCCTTATGATTTCCTCCCGCGCTTTGTCAGCTGTGCAGATTGAGCTGCTGTTCATTATCATGGAGAGGCTGTCGACTGTTTGGGGAATCCGGGGGAGGCTGGAGGGAGGAGACAAGGAGTGGGAGGAAGAGGAGGGAGAAAAGGAGGAGGTGGGGTTGGGGGGTGGGGGGGGTAAATCAAAGCAAAGTTTGGTAAACTTTCCTGAAGGTCGTCCGAGAGCGTGGCTGGGACGGGCCCGGGGGAGGGCCAATCAAAGACAGCTTTGTCAACCAATCAAACGGCAGGCAGCGTATCATCTTCAATCGACAAAATGCGCCTGCGGAATAAAAGAAAGGAAATGCGAGTGAGCGCGCTTCGCTCCCTCAGAAGGTGGGTACAGAGAGATCCTAACCTTTATATCTGTGTACTTTATCAGCGACTTGAGCGACTTTGACCTCCACCGCTATTAGCAGGCACACAGATGCAACACACACACAAATGCACTCTGTCCCTGTGTCTCTTTGTTTTTCTCTTTACAAGCACACATAGTAGGAAATTTAACGCTCCTTCTCACACACATGTAACCACACACACACACTGCTCGGTGCTATGGGGCTGTTTACATAAGGCCTTGCCCTGGGAAAGCACTGTCATGCTGCCAATGCTGCCAGCAGCGAAAGAGCGAGTGAAAGAGATGGAGAGTGCGGAGGGGAGGAGGGGAGGGGAGGGGCGGGAGGGGGGAGATGGCGGGTGATGGAAGATAGAGCTTTGCCAGTCTGATGTGCTCACCGCCTGGGGGACCGGCGGTCACTCAGAATGAGGGATGAGGATGGACGGAAGGAGGGATGCAGAAAAGGAATGCGAGATGAAAGGAGAAGTGTAGTCGAAGAAAATCTGAGCGAGAGAAGGACGGATTTGGATGGATGAGGAGATACACAAGGGGTGGGGGAGGGAGAGGGGAGAGGCGAAGAGATAGATTTAAGCGGAGTGAAGCAGGCCAAACTAAGCAGGGCAGAAGAATGGACCGACAAGCAAGAGAACAAAGGAGGTTAGAGGGGGAGATTGGCAGGAGGGCAGGATGGAGAGACAGCAAAATGAGAGGAGAAAAAGATGGAGAAGAAGAAGAAGAAGAATCCCAGAGTCCCCTCGGTTTTGATGCTGCCTCTCTTTGAGGCTCTTAATCTATATGAACAAACGCATCACACACGCGCGTACAGTTCGAACCTTCATGTCCGCACTTCAGGCTCGAAATAAAGTTTATTTATTTAACAGGGATCGGTGCGGGGGTGGATCGGGATCGGTGTGGGAAGGGTGGTGGGGGGGGGATGGAGGGGGATGTATCCAAGGTCAAAACCACTTAAGTGTGTCCCTCTTTCTTCTTATGTAACCTCTCCTGTATCCGAGCTGCATACTAAGACACACACACTCGAGTACACACACGCACGGAGGCATACTAAAGCAGGCGGGAGTGTATCGATTTAGCATGGTGTGCAGATTCCCACCACTGCCCCTATACGCAGATTAAAGGGAGAGGAGAAGGAACACACACACTCTTGCTCCCTCACACACACACACACCTGCACACACACACACACTCAGCTTTTGCTCTCCAAGCTTTTTCCTTTATCAGTGCAAGTGGGGTATAGTCATTATGCATATTCATTTTACGCATATTTATAATTAGTTCTCAGGCGTTAAGTGGTTGTGACAGTATTTTCTAAACTGCGAGTTTGGAGGTGCGGCGGTTTTAGATTTAATTTAACGTGCAGGAGTGTGTGTGTGTGTGTGTGAAGGTGTGTGTGCAGGGCAGGCGAGCACATGTGTTTGCATAATGATCATTCCCCCTATGCCGCGGCTTCTTGGGGCTCTCAGTGTGCCAGCTGTTATCCCCTGCTGAGGGAGTGCGCACACACACTCACACTCACATACACATGCTACACCTACTCACTCACATGTCACACCCTCTCTGTTTCAACATTATCAGTCAACAGTGCGCTTCTGTGTCTTCCTGCAGGACCGTCTCAGAGTGATGTGTGCGAGCCTCGAGTCTGTGTGTGTGTGTGTGTGTGTGTGTGTGTGGTGTGTGTGTGGTGACAGAGTGTGTGATCTCTGTGTTCTCTCTGTTCACTCTCCTCTGATACACTCTGTTCCCAAGCCACACCATTAGTGGCCCACTGGACCCTCAGAGATACTCTTGACTGCAAAACCCAAAAGGAGCTTTTACTGGCATGCACCAAAGAGATACAGCACGCTCTGCTCCATTAAAAGCATTTAAACTTATTTTTGTGAGCCTGACAGCTTTTTTTTTTCCCATCCTGCACGCAGTCTTCCACACACACAGTTTGGGTTGTTTCCCACTCTCGCTGTGCGTTTCAGCGCTTTGAAATCATGGATGCCTGCAAACTGTGGGTTAGGACCCAAACATGGCTCATTGGCCCATTTCTTCCCACACAACAAGTGCAGCAATAATAATTTGTGACCTTAAAGGGATAGTTTAGATTATCTGGATATAAATATAATAGTCAGTGTATTAACTGTAGTAGATAGTGGTCAACACGCCTCCAGTTTGGAGAAGCAGGGAGGAGTAGCAGCACAGAAGCTGGGTGATGTACTACGGCCGGGGTCAGCAGCAAAATGGATTTTGGAAAAATCAATATCAGTTTAACCGTAAGCAATATTTAGAATATTATCATCATTTAACCTTGCTATCAGACGGCCTTTTCCAATGGGAAACCGCTGTTAAATAAGCCAAATATTGCTCTCTCTCACTCAACCAGACTTCATTTGCAAAAATGTTAATTTTACCCTGCAGGACACTCTGGAGTGGTCAGTTTGTTTGTGTTGTTGTTTGACTTTGGTGAATCCCAACTGACCTTTGAAACATTGAAGTCACACAGTAACACAAACAAACTGACAGATAAAGGCAGCAGCAGACTCCCAACTCCCACTTTCTGCACTGTAAAATTACTACTTCGCCATAACTGAGGTTTCCTATCAGAAAAAGCTGCTAAATATGAAAATATTCTAAATATAGTGTACACATGGTGATGTTGTTTTTTTTTTGTTTTTTTTTTAGCTGACTAAAATACATTTTGCAGCTGGGCCTGTCCACAGCAGTACATTGCTTAGATTCCTGCACAGAACTCCTGCTTGTCTCCCCAAACTGGGAATATGTCAACTTCCATCAGCTTGAAGTAATGAATTGACTATGGAGAAGTACCTCAAACAACCCCACTTCAAATAATCAGAACTATCCCTTTAAACTGCAATGCAAGAGATGTCTGAGTTTAATTGACTATGAGAAAAATCTAGGAGATTTTACAGCCACCATTCTTGTGTGTTTTCAGTCTAGCCAAACATGGCTGAAAAGTATATTTTAGAAATGTATTTGCCTAATTCAATCAATTTTGACAGATAACTTGATTTGGTTCATGCATTTTTTTTTCAACTGCAAGACTTTGCATTCCTCAGCTATCTAATATTGAACATTTTAGAAAAAAGGGGGACTGACAGTAAGGAGAGCACAAGATGATACAGCACTGACAGACACAATGAAGTAACAATAAAACAGCAAATTTGACTAAACTAATTTAGGGCTTTACTCTTGTGGATTATCCAGCTCAGGCAATTTGCAAGTCTGCGGAAGTTGTTTTTCATGCTGTACGAGAATGAATGACAGCAAACAGCTTTTTTGCGAGGTAAGAAAGGGAGCTGTGATATCTCCAACACTGCTGACTGACTGTGTGCAGACAGAACAGGAATCATGTAAAAGAGAGAGACAACCCTGCCCTTTGGCAGAAACTTTAAAAAGCGCCCACTGGAGACAGGTTTCTTTCACATTTTTTGAGCAAATCATTTATCCCTGTTAAAGCACATATGAGTAACTAGTAACCTTGCTGCTGCTGGTGCCCAATTTCAATACAGTTATATGACCTGAGCCCTCCATGTGGGCACAGTGGGTTAATACACAGCAAAAGAGTGTGCAACGTCAAGGTAAGGTGATGCTTATCTTGAGGGTGCGCACAATAGCTTGTTATTTAACAGTCAGATGCTCACCTTGGTTGCTAAGTTGGTTGCTAACCTTTTCAGCTGAGTCAAGGACCACCTGTAGCTGCTTCACAATAAAAGCACCCCAGTGGTTTGTCTTGTTGTTGTGTAGAAGTGGCCAGGTCATAAGACAAGCTTCAGTCTGTTAGATGAAAGTATGTACAGCAAAATGAAATAGAACAAAGTCAAACCACCAACATCACTGTACCAGAATGCTGTTTTTTTTTCCTTATGAGGCTTTAAAGGGATAGTTTGGATTATTTAACGTGAGGTTATATGAGATAGTCAGTGTATTACCTGCAGTAGATGCTGGTCAGCATGCTCCCAGTTTGGAGAAGCAGAGAGGACCACCAGCATGGAAGTTAAGCAATGTACTGCTGTGGATCACAGCAACAAAACACATTTCAGCCACTTAAAATATAGGTCCATCTAAAAAAATCGAAAGTGTATACTATATTTAGAATATTTTCACAGCTTTGCCGTGTTTTCAAACAGCCTTTTCTGACCTGAAACTGCCATTAAACAAGCCAAAAAAAGTAATTTTACCTTGCTGAACACAGCAGTTGCTGTTGTCTCCTGCTGTTGTCTGCCACTGCCTCAATTTGTTAGTTTATTTGTGTTATTTTGTGACTTCTGTGTTTTAAAAGGACAGTTCAGATTCACCAAAGTCACACAATAACCCAAACAAACTAACAAATCAAGTGATAGACCAGCAGCTCCTGTGTTCTGTGAGGTAAAATTACTGATTTTGTCAAAGGTGTTTGGCTGGTGAGGACCTTTTTTGGGTGTCTAAAATATGTTTTGCTGCAGCAGTACATTGTTTAACTTCCTGCCTCTCCAAACAGGGGCATACTGATTGCCATCTACTGTAGGTAATACACTGACTATCGATGAGTACCTCATACAGCCCCACTTAATAATAACCTGAACTATTCCTTTAATATCCGATCATGCCAAGATAGGTCTGCAGAGAATGTATGTTTTACTCACATCGCTGTCAGATCCTCCGTAGTATCTTCTGGCATTGTAATGTTATTCTGGGCACAATGCACAAACAAGTGAGCAGGGGAAAAGTAATGCAGGCAAAGATTTGAATAAATACTGTACATCCACAGGAGATGCAGAGAAGACATTTTTAGGCCAAAAAATGTGCTCTCATGAGGTCCATCCAGGCTTTGGAAAACCGATCTCAGAAGCACATCAAAAATACAAGTGTAACCAATAGCAGTCATCTGACAAAGCTTCCACTCTGGCAAAAAATGGCTGGTTGTCATTTTTGTCAGGTTGACAAATGGCTGCAATTGTGGCTCTTTCACACAGACAGCAGTGCGAGGCTGGTGCGACCATTTGGATTGTTGCAACCAGTACGAATGATAAGACGAGCTTGGCTCATACTCGGTGCAAACACAGTCACTTGTTAGATTAACTACAGGTAATGGCTGCAGAGAGGCAGCTGCACTTTAAGCTTGGAATAGATGCTGTTTAGTATTCTGTCCTACTTTGTGTCTTCCCTTTGTACTTTTTTTTACATTGTGCACTCAGGGCATGGAAGAAATATATAATTTAGCCTTCTGTAACTGTTTTTTGTGTCTTTTTGATAAATGTGTATTTGATGCAGTGAGTGTTCTTGGATGTGTCTGCTTTAGACTTTCCAAACAACACAATAAGTGAGGGGGACTTACTAAAATAATGGCCATCAATATACTTTGGACAGCTGGATTCAGAGAGTTGGTTTGTTGAATTCAGCTGCAACATACCACTTTGTTTCCCATGATGTATTCAAGTGTGTGCTCTTTGTTAGAAAAACTTGGACTGTGCAAAGATTTTCTCTTTTCCCTCCTCCGTTCTTCCTTTCTTACCTTTGGTCCCCGCACTCATGGGACGATTATTAGTCAAGATAAATGAGACCTTTACAATGAGACCTTTACTTTTTGGCAAATTCGAAAAGCAGAGGTAAAAGATAGCTCATTCTCCTCTTTCTCTTACTTTCTTGCTTTCTTTCTTGCTGGTCTCCACCTCCTTATTATAGCGCTGAGCGGTGTAACAGAGATACTGATGGAATCAGGAAGGCTCACACCATCATGCTAAGATCAATGTAACATGACAGGGGGCTTTTTGGCCAGGTATTTTTAGACTGCAGCATTATGGCCTCTCGCTCTCTCACAGAGACACTTCATTATCAGGACCAAATCAAATAGCTCTTACGGAATGTGTGTGTGTTCGGGTGTGTGTTAAGGGATGTAGAGAAGCCAGTCAAGGAAAGTGAAAAAGAATGTCAGTGTCTCTCACTTGCTTTTCCAAGAGGTCCCTGGTCACACTGAGCATGCACTAAGGTGCATGTGTGTGTCCGCACATGTGGTCACCCATTAACATCTCCCTGTCGTTTTCTGAATACTTTTATAGAACAATTTTCCTCTAAATCTTTCACCATTACTGAGTAGGGTTTGGTACCAAACTCAGGTGTGGAAGAAGGGTGTAGAATAAGGAACATGTCCCTACCAATAACCAAGGATTACTGATTTTTCCCTTGCAATAATTTCGGTCAAAAAAATTAAATATCAGTGTGTAGTCAGTATTGGTTAATGAGATTCAGTATTGTGACCAAGCACCTGTGCTAATTATCATGCAAAAACAATGCATTGTCAAGTTCTGAAAGATGCTCATGCTCCCCCTCATTATGCACTACCTACCTATAGCCATGCATCTCTTTTTGCTGTCAAAATATTTAATATATGAATTACATAACTAGCAACAAATCTAGTGAGGTATTTAGACCATCAGGAGGAAAGTGAGAAATACACACAAATCTATTATATTGTAATTTATTCCTGTGCATACTGTAATCTTAGTCAGCACTCCTCTGACAGCAGCACAGCGTCTCTCTGTCTCCCCTTGTACCGAGTTGCTCTGAAACAGCAACAGCAGAACAACACAGAAAGAGGACAAGTTAGGGGGTAAAGAACATAGTTGCAGCAGACTTTGTGGTAATAAGAAGAAGCAACCTTGTTTTTACAGAGAGAGTAAAGTACAAAAAAAATTCCAGGTACCAGTAATCTATGAATGGTACCCAACCTTCGCTCTAAGTAGGGCTGGGTACCGAACTTTGTACTTTTAATGGTACTGACTGAATTATGTCGATACAACCACATACCAATTCATATACACTTACAGTATTAAGAGAAAGCGATAGAGAGCAGTGTTACCCCCTGGCTGCAGCTTGTTCAAGTCACAGTGAGTCAGAGCAAGAGGAGCTGAAAGCGGTCACAAGTGTGGTTACACTTAAAAACCGATGCAGATGACACACGGTGCTATATTTGTAATGTGAAATGCAAAACTGGTGAGGGTAACACATCTAGCTAAAGACAAAATAGATCTAAAATCTGAAGAGTGCACTATGTTCAGCATGGGATTTTATTTTAAATTTTCTCAGTAAGTAGCAATTCCGAAATTGAAAATTTTGGACTAATTTTTTTCAACTCAAATTCCATTTTAGTTATTATAGAGAGAGTCAAGTACCGAAAAATGGTACTGATTGGTATCAGTACTGACTTCCATGTAACGGTAAAGGTACTGTATTGCTTCAAACGTGCGCATCTGGCTGAGAGAGTGACTAGAGTATAAAGAGAAAGAAAGAGAGCGGTGCTACCCCTGGCTGCAGCTTGGTCAAGTCACAGTGAGTCAGAGCGTGTGGTTGCAAGTGTGGTTAGACTTAAAAAACGTGACGCAGACAACACTCATAATAATATTTGTCATGCAATATTTGTCATGCAAAATGCAAAGCTGACCTAACATGTCTAACCACACAAAATACATCTAAAAGCTGAAGAATGTACCATGTTTAGCCTGGGAGTTTATTCTGTGTGGCGTTTGAAACCGTAAAGTAACAATGGTGAAACTGAGAAGTTTGGACTTCAAATGTTAATGGTACCCAACCCCGGCACTAAGCCATCCCTGCACAAGAAATCCTCTATAAAAATCAAGGCATTTATGAGCTCACTTTATAGACACCTAGCTTAAATTTGCTCTTTGATCCAGCTAGACCTACAGTAGTCGCTGCTATTAAGTGTCATTTGAGGAGCAAATTTGAGAAGATTAAAAGAAGAACAAGTAAGAATCCAGTCAGCTAAACTCTATTTATAAACCTCAGGGTGCTGATTGGACGGTGCACAGTTGCTCTTGTCTTCATTGGTTAAAAGCACATGAAAGAGTCAGGGAGCATGCACACTCACACATACTGGTGCTTGTGCTCACCCTCGAACATACACAAATACACGCACGCGCCCTCCAACATGCACAGATACCACCACCAGCTAAAGCATGCATGTCTTCTAATTAACATCCAGCCCCCAAGCTGTAGCGTACAGTACAGACTCTAACAATAAATTCATCCTCTCTCTCACACATGCACACACACACATGCACACACACACACCTCTGCTAATCCGCTATGTGTTTGCTGAGAGGCATTCCCCTTTCCTACTCCCCCCCTCCTTCCTCTCTCGCTCACATCTTCCCTTCATCACGCACACACACATACAACTACACACACACACACATCCTTCTCCCAAACTGCCTTAAAAGAAAAGACTTTTAAGACTTACGGATCTTAACACTTTTTTGGGGGTGGCTTAGGGGTGTTAGAGGTTGTGAGTGTGTGAGTGCAGCACTGTAAATGTGCACGAGTGTTTGTGGCTGGGTGCTTGTGTGTATATGCATGAGTGTGTGTATGTGTGTGAATATGTTTGAGGGTGGAGAGGGGAGCAGCGAGTAGCGGGGGGAGGGGGGGGGTGTTAAGGCTTTAGGGTTTAGAGGGATAGAGGCGAGGGAGAAAAGGAAAAGAGGGAGAAGCAGCAGCGTGTTTGTCTACGTGCACGGCGTGCGCGCGTGCGAGAGGCAGCTACGTCGGAGAAACAGCAGCGCTAGCACTGCTTAATTAATCAACATCAAAAGACAGCATTAAAAATGAATGGAACCCGAAGCAACAGTTTGGCTAAAGTGAATTATTCAGGCGTGGAGCTTACCCCGCTGCCCAACATTCTATTAAGAACTAAAATCTAGATTTTTTTTTCTCCTCGTGCCCCCATTTAGTCTCTGTTTGTACCAGGGCTGCAAAGTTTGCTGCTGAGGATCATTGCCTGCTTTGCCAGGGGAATTTTAGGCAAACAACTCTCAGTCCACTTTTCAGGCTCTTCTGTTCGAGCAGAATGCCATTAGTCTCACTGCTGACCACAGTTACGGGCCCTTAGTTCCAAATTAAGGCTCTATTCCTTTTTCAATTAATTGTATTCGAGGAAGTGGTTTTCAATTAAATGAAAAAGTCGCTGAACTCTGAGATGAGGAGATCTTTAACCTAAGTGAAAATCCATTCTCTTTTCCATTATTTAACTGTAATTTGAATATCTGCCCCGATCACAGTGAATTAAAACTGAGATAATACACATTTTAATCATTTATTAAGCGTTGTGTACTGTCCATCATGAGTCGTGATTGTTAAGGCCGCTCTGAGGTAGACTGCCATCAGGCATCCATCCAGCTTCTCTGTTAATTTAAGCTCTGAATTAAAGGGTAATTTCAGCATTTTTCAACATGGACCCAACATTTTCATATGTAAGTGACAACTGGGACACCAATTTTTGAAATAGGTTCAGTATGAGCGAGAGTGAGATTGTAGCAGCCGTCTGAAATGAAACTAAGCTACAACATAATCCCTCCAGGCAACTGTGCATCCTCAAAGTCCACTAAAAGTAGTTGTTCTTGCCACTGACAGATTGTTAAAATAATGGTGCATTCCATTGTTCCACTGTTCCAACAATCACCAACTCCAGTTTGGTCGAAATACATCCTTATTTCACAGAGGGAGTAGAGAAAATACTCTGGCTCTACATTAGAGGCTGACATTTGTTCGGGAATCCCACGGGTCACGGGATTCCCGCGGGATTCCCGCGGGATGGGAGTCAACTTTACTATTAATCACGTGATTGGGACGGTACGGGAGTAAAAAGTTAACGGGAGCAGACGGGAGCGGGAATCAACCAATAGGACACGCACACCGAAAAACATATGACAGGCCCGCCGCAATTTTTGTAGTTTTCTTTCCATAAGCCTACACGGCAACGCAAGTCAAAAGAACTACATGGCCCAGAAGCCAACAGTGCTTCTGGCCGTTGCTTGCCTGCTTCCCGCTGAAAATTAAAAACAGCGATGGAAGGAGCAAGCAGCAGCAGCGCACAAGCCGAAAAACTTGAACTACAACGTAGGGGTGGGCGGTATAAACGGTATAAACGGTAGAAACGATATGAATTTGGCCAACGGTAGAGATTTTGACTATACCGGCCTGCCGCGATATAAAGAAGTAATCAGGTTAGCAGGAAGAAATTGTAATGTTTGTTTTTTTACCAGGGCTGTCAAAGTTAATGCAAATTCCTTTTAACGCTAATTTTATAACGCGCGTTAACACACGTTCTGTTATATTGGCCTGATCAATAGTTTGAATCAGCAGCTGGAAATGAATCAGCTGGCAGCTGCGAAGACGCGAGTTTCTGTCACCCGACAATGTAAACGGGCTTGTCTGTGTAAGCGACTGGCTCAGCGCATAGAAACAGAATAAGAAGAGGGAGACGAGCGACTGCTGATCGAGCTGCAGCTCCACCTGAAACCAGGTAAAAGTCTCCTCCACAAAAACGTTTGTGACTGCGCTGCATTATTATAAATCATGATGAAGAGTCCAGACTCTGTCTCTCCTCTTCATCTCCTCGGTGTGTGTCTGTGTGCAGTTTGTTGTCTGCTGTGGTCTAAAACATCCTCACTGATGTAAATGATCCTGCTGCATTAATACAAAAACATGAATATCCCGCATCGTTTGATCATTATATAGACTGAGCTGAATAAAGGTGAGGATTTTTCTCATCAGAGGACAATATTTTATTAAAGAAATACACTATTATTAACAATAATGATACTAAATAAATAAATAAATGCATATTAATACTAACATTTTCCTAAAATACTGTTTTTAATTTTGTGTTACATTGTTTGGAGAAAGATCCGTTACACAGCTTCAAAATTACTTAAATTTTTTTTTACTATGTTTTGAAGTATTTATTCTGCTGCAATGTATCTGCTATGTGAGTATGTTCAGAAACAGTCATTTTGACATATATATACAGAAGAAAAGACTACATCACAATATATATCGTTACCGCACATGCTTCAAATTATACCGCAATATAAATTTTAGGCCATATCGCCCAGCCCTACTACAACGTAAAGTAAGAAATAATGACATTTCTGTTAAGCTAATTGAACTACTGGGAAAGTCACAAATATTAGCTAACTTCGTTAGAGTTGTGTGTGATGACGTTAAAACGACGTATGCGGCTTGTAAAACCTGCTTGGTTTTAATCAAATACACCAGTGAGTCTGGGACGAGTGGACTCAAGAGGCACACTTGCAGGGCAGATTCCGGGAAAAATCAGCTCAGCATATCTTCATTTGTCAAACGGAAATTACCTAGAGACTAGAAGGAAAAAAAATGGGAGCGGTACAGGAGTGGGAGTCATTCTGAATGGGAGCGGGATGGGAGTGGGAGTCACTTTACCGGGAGTGGGATGGGACAGGAATTTTTTTTCCCCTCTGGCCCGGGATTGGGACGGGACACAAATTTTCTCTGTGGGAGTGGGACGGGACAGGAATGAAAATCCACTCCCGTGTCACCCTCTACTCTACATGCCATGTCTCCCCACTACCTCTCTGATGTCTGACCTCCCTCTGGCTCCTCTCCCGATATTTTCACATCTAACGCTGTGAATTAAGGGTTATTTCTACCAAACCAGAGCTGGGAATTGTTGGAGCAGTGGAAAGGCGAGCCAAGATGTTTCTGGTTGAGTTTTATTGTGTTTCTGTCGAGTTTGAATGCTAAAATTACTGTTTTGCAAAGAGGGTCTGGTTAGTTTGGCGAGAGCAATAAAACAGGTTCCATTTGAACTGACAAGTCAGAATTGCCAAGTTCCCAAATACACATTTCAGCTGGAACACCCCCAAGTCGGATTTCCAACTCGGAAAGTCAGAGGATCCTCACGAACCCCGACCTCAAGATGGCTGCTCCGCTCATCAACAGTAGTAAAAGCTGTTTATAAGTGCTCTTGTCTCTTTAAATCAGTTGTACACACAGCTCTATCTGTGGGCATGTTGCTGTTGTTGCTGTTATTGTTGTCATAAAGCACAAAAATTTTTTCCAACTTGTTATGCTGAAACGCAGTCAACATTGGTTTGTCAGTGCAAAAACAACTTTTAGTGAACATACTTTAACATTGCTCAGTTGTCTCCTTCAATACTGGACCAGATTCAAAAACTGCTGGCCTCATTAGTCACTTTGACACAAAAACATGTGAAAATAGGGTCCAGGTGTAAAAATACCGAAGTTATCCTTGCATTAAAGGAGAAATCTGTAATATATTTACTGTAATAAATCATTGATGACCTTGGCATGTCAGCCAAGAATAAGGAAACATGATAAATTGGAATGTTCGCTACAGCTGCTGCAATTTGTGTTATTGTTTAATTGTTTCACGTTTTTTTTAGGGTTAAAATGAATGCAGAATGTTCATAAGAATCCAGTTGTCTTCAAAAAGGAGTAGATCTTTATAACGTTTGAATTGAACAATTTGTTGGAGTCTCGCAGGCAGTAAGGCAGGCAGTGGGCTTTTTGTTTTTTGGGCTAAGAGGCTTAGCTTCGCATTGACAGACAATATAAACAGCTCACAGTATCGGACTCGTGGTCGTTTGTTATTGTCCAATCACAATGTTGCATTGTCGTGCACCCACGAGCGAGGACGGAAACAACTCGCTTCAATCGTAGATCGTATATTAAATAAGGATTCACCCTATTTAATATGCCGTCTATGGCTCCAACTCACTGTTTGGACTGCAGTGCTCATTTTTGAAAGCGCAATTGCTATATATTGCTCCTTTAATGCAGTATCCTAGATTCATTATTTAACAGTGTCATAAAATAGAACTCGACAGGCGTGCTGCGACTGAACATCTTTATTTGCTTGTTACCACATCATACTGTATGCCGTCAGACAGCTAAAAACAGAGAAAATTTTAAGTTTTACTACCACTTTCTCTCGGGGGCCAAAACAAGAGCGGTATTTCACTGTAGCATGAAATGAAGGCAGTAAAAAGTTGAGACCTCTATGAAGTCTACATCTTTGTGGAGCTGGTAAACACAGATGTCATGGCTTCCCAGTGTGCAGCTGTTCATACAGCTACAGCCACACAGGAGCCCTAAACTCCGTCGACCAGCCAGAGGCAGTCTGTCACTTTCTGGACTCACTTCCTGCTACAGCGGCCTGAAGCACAGCCTGTGTGGGTCGAGGGGATAGTGAAGGAGGGGATGGAGAAGAAGTGGGGTAGAAGAGGAGATTTGGGGAGATGAAGGGGAGGAAAATGAGGAGAGAGTTGGGAGCTAAAGCAGCAGGACTTTGTTTGCATACATTTAGAAGTCTGAGTGCCATTCTCATCAAAACCAGATTGTTGCATGAATCATATTTTTATAGCCCCGGCTCCCCGCCTGTAGCTGAAGGAATATTTGTGAACTTTGGTTTCATTTTCAAGTAGGAGATGTACCAAAACATCTCTGCTCTGCAGCATTTCACTTGTTAATGTTTTATTAACCCAATCCTCAGCGTCTTGTAGCTGCAGGAGAAAGGCTGCATCGATGGAGGACATTGCAACCAAAACTGACAGGGCTTGAAAATCTCCTCACAGCTTCCTCAGAGTATTTCATGTTGTTTACCTTCATGTATGTGTATTTTGTCGATTTTATAACACCACGAAAAACACTGAAAAAAAATCCAGTTTTCTTATTATTATCCCCGCCAGGAGGGATCATGTAATCGTTTACGTGTGTGTGTTAGTGAGTGCGTGTGTGTGTGTGTGTGTGTGTGTGTTGATCACTGGAACTACAGCTTGTTTGCAGCTAATCTCAAACACTACTGGACCGATCAGCCTAATTTTTTTGTGCACATTCATGATTGTTTGCTCGAAGGACCTCTGTGCTTTTTGAAAAACCTTGAAAAAAAAAAACCTTTTATGACTTTTATGCCTTCATGTTTTTATAGCCAGAGGCATTATGTTTTCAGGTCATCCCGTTCTCATTCCCACGCAAAATGTCAAGAATACCTTGAGGGAATTTCTTCTTTCTTCTTTCAACTTGGTTCAAGCGTCCACTTGGACTCAAGGATGAACTGATTAGATTTTTGTTGTCAAATGTCATAATGACTTCACGAAACACATTTTTTGGCAAGAATTTTTACGCTAATTATGACAAAAAGGATAAAATGATGAAGAGATGACATATTATATCCAAAAATTCAAAGGTCAACTTCACTGTGACATTATATTGTTCAGCTCTCTATCTGTACTCCTCTGTAAAAATAGATTCACATATAAAAATGCCTTTAATATTCGCTGAATACCTTTTATTAAATTCCTTCGAAGTCTCTTATACATACATTATATGAGTCTGGACAGACATGGATGTACTCTGGAATCCTGCACAGGTCCAGTTTTGCAGCTCGTCTGCAGCCACAAAGCTGAGATCCAGAACCAACCCGTTAACCACAAGTCAAATTTGCACCCGCCCGGAACCATGAATATACGCCCTGCGACCTGCTCCACACCCATGATTAAACACACATTCTCAGTCATTCGCTTGTGTTCACGACTGGTGCAGCAGCTGTGCACCACACAGCTGTTGATGTGTTTCCATCGTGATGATGAGCCTAGCTTGCGGCTATCAGAAGATAATATTCATGAAAGTTTAATTAAGCAGCAAAGTCACTGACAGCATTAATGTCACAGTCTTTGAGCGCACCAAAATGCTCCCAAACGTCCAACTTGGCCCTGAACAATGGATAATCCACAATCTGTAACCCTCCGCTGGACAATTTTGCTTTTACGTCATCAGTTTTAGCCAGCAGCTTGCTTACATCACTGTCAGATCAAACAGTGACATCACATTGCAGGATGTGGAGTCAAAGGTTGTGTCGCAAGCTTTCACAATAAAACCAGCTAATTGGGCTTGATATTACTGTATTAGTCGACATAAATGTTGGAAATACTGCACAATCATTTTCATTTTTTGATTTCTCCAGGGAAAAAAAAAAAACATTATTATTGCCCGCAATTATTTAATGTTTACTCATGCTCGCACCCATGAATTTTTATAAATGTATTTTTTTTTTACCCATTTCACAACATTTTTGGTACATGACCCAGTGCAGGACTCTAATGTAAACCACAACTTGACTGGTTGGCGGAGGCATACAACAGTAAGGCTGTAGATTTCTAGGTTGCAATGCAACTGTGAGAGCAAGTGAAAATGCCCCAAAAATGTTTTTTAGGTTATGTTTTTTTTTTTTTTGTTGTTGTTTTTTTTTTGTATAATTCATTAAAAAATCAAGGAAGACTCCAGGGAGAATGAAATCACACTTTGCTCTGATTCTTTTACGTAACTTTACCAAAAAGGCTCAGGATTACAAAGAAATTACACAAAGTATGCTTTATTTATAAATGAAGAAGTGCACCTGCTGGGTACTCCATACTGAAAAAGTTCCTGTGGACTTATTTTTATCTTGTTCACTGCATTTTTATGCTCTGATCTGATCTGAAAATAGTCAAAGGAAACCATACTGTACTATAAGACACAGATATATACAGTGCAGACATGCAGCTGAGACAGTAAGGTACACACACTCATGAAGTGCAATTTCTTTTGGAAATCTTTGCCCACCGTGAACCAATCTCCTGGGACACACTTTTTTTTAAAAAAAAGGAAAAAGAGACATCTGGAACAACAGTCTGGGTCTGTGTCTACGGGGTCTGTGTGCGTGTGCGTGCGTGTGTATGAGTGTGTGTGTATATTCTGCTGTGTTTTACTCAGCAGTCGACAATATGAGTTCACCTTCTCCCCAGAGTGAAAAAGTGGAAAACCATGCTGGTGTGTGTGTGTGTGTGTGTGTGTGTTTTTACGCTCAGGCAGTGGGAAGTGTGTATGTGAGTGGTGAAAGGAAAGGCTGGAGGGTTTATGTGTGTGCGTGAGTGTGTTTCTTTCTTTTCCTCCCTTAGCGAATGCCTATTTCTAGATCGGTTTGAGGGTCAAGGTTTGGCCACCGGTGGAGAAAAGCTGTGTTCCCATTTAAAAGGAGAGAGAAAAAAAAAAGCTCTCGCTCTCTCTTCACAATGAAAAGAAGACTGAACACACATCATCCTCTTAAAGCCTTAACCCTTGCTCTGCCATATACCTTCTCGCAGCACGGGCCAAAGCTGCAGCATGAACAGTTCTGTTAACTAGCTCAGATAAAAAACATCAAATTCTGCCATTCTGACATCTTGCTGACCATTAAGTCAAACTGTTAGGATTTTAATTCAAATTTCATCTTTGTTTGCACAAGCCAGAGGCAACCGAGCAAATGTAATTGGTGTTGCTGTGATCATCAGAGATAAAAATTTGCAGCTTTAACCCTTGACCTGCCTCGCAGCTACTTGGAGAAAAAGACCTCTCACGGCTGGCTCATTTGTTGAGGCCCTTTGATATCACTAATTTTAATTAAATTGCAAAATACCGAATTTACAGAATTCAGTGTTGCAGATGGAGAATTCATAATCAGCATGCTTTATTCAAACTCATATTGGTCACTCGGATTAGGAGTTCATTTGAGCTCTTATGAAGCAAGAGCCATGATCGCGGTGACTCAGACTCTGACTCACAGGCCTTAAATCCATTAGGCTGTAGAGAAATACAGATGTAGCATCCATGACCTCACTTGTAGGTTTCTCAAGGGAACTCTGGAAGCCTTTGACCGTGTTTATTAAACTTTTAAGAAATCACACTTGAGAATACTTTAAATAGCCAAGGTCCAGTGTGTAAGATTTAGGGGGATTTATTTGCAGAATATGGCAGAAGTGGAATATAATATTCAGTGTTTTGCATGAATGTGCTAAAAGAGTATCGTTCCTTGAACGTGCTCATGTTTTAGGTGAACTGAACGGATCATTTTGCAACTAATGAATGTGAATGGTGCTCACATTGTTAACTGGCAAAAAAAAAAAAAGTGAGAGACAGAGAGAGAGCGTGCGAGCATGGACAGAAGTGTGGATGTGATACAGCCTAAAAGCTTTCTTTGATCATGCAGCATGAAGAGTGTGACCCAGGCAACACTGCAGACTGAAGTCTTTGTTCACAGTGACAATCAGACGGATAGATCCGTGTTATATATGCTGGTCTCCTCTTCTTGTCGCTGTCCTCATCTCCTCGCAGTTCTCATGCATTATAGACATTCATATCATCAACTGGCAAAAAAAAAAGTGTGATGCCGACAGCAGAGAGAGATAACATGTGAATATGGACAGAAGTGTGGACATGATGAAGCCTAAAAGCCTTCTCTTTTGTCATGCAGCATGAAGTGTATGATGCAGGCTACACTGCAGACTGAAGTCTCTGTTAATAGTAACAAATAGACCGATAGATCTGTGTTATATGCGCTTGTCTCCTCCTCTTGTCTCTCTCCTCGTCTCCTTGCAGTTCTCATGCATTATGGTGCATTCAAGTTCAGCTGAGAAGTCAGAATTTCAGAGTTCTGAAAATGTCAACAGTATGTTGGTGTTTAAATTTGCTGTCTGCTGCTCTGTAAACTTGTTGTAATTTGTTGTTAATAACTAAATATAAGTTATCCTGGCTATTCAAACAAGAAACATGAATACTGTGCAACATTAAATATGACGTCATTATATACACTGCAGTGTCCATGTTAGTAAGAGGTTCTAATTTAAATTTAAAAAAAAAAACCCTGAAGAAACAAATGTTGAACTAGTTTATTTTAATCTCTGAGAACTGAACTTTGAGATCACTCTTGTGAAGTGTGAACACGTATGTGAACGTGTGTGAAGTATGTTTTCATTAGTGTGTAATCACCTTGAAAGTAAGAACTGTGATCTTGTGTGGATGGCATATAAATAATACGCCACTTTTAAGGATATTCTGCTTGTCATGTCTGATGCATTTCAAGCTTTTTGCGTTATGAATTGTCTAAGCTGGACACAAAAAGCGGTCTCCTTGGTGACAGTCCTGTGTTTGTTTGACCCATCATCCTCCTCTTCCATAATGCTGACCTTCTTTCTCTTCATACCACGTTACCTGACATTTTTTTCCCTATGACGTGCGTAAAATGACACAACTTCTCAGCATTACAATTGTACAGACTAAATGCAAAGCCAGCAATGACACAAGAAGAGCTAAAAAAGGCATTGTGATAACACCGAATAACATGTGTGTATCTACCCTTTTGGAGACCAGGCTGGTGTTGATTGCACCACAAATTAATGCAAAAACAAAAAAAAATTCTGTAAAATCCTATCAAATTTGATTGATTCTGCTTCTGTACCGCAGTCCTCTGTGATCTACCCCTAACAACTCTCATTAACCGAGAGCATTTTTAAGTTGAGTTTGGAAGGAGGTGTAAAAGTGAAGGATTTCCACTGTTATCTCTTTCTTTCGCTTTTACTAGTTTGATAAACACAGGCCCTGGAGTGTAATTAATTGCTCACTGTCATCTTGTCATCTGTTTGGCACCAGATAAAACTAATTTGGCAACATGGTGGAGTCTGGTTGTCGTACAGTGTGATAGGCTGCGATACTTCTCAGTCGAGCAAAACGTCTACTAAAATACACCTCTTTAATTCATATTATCTGCTTTGGAAAAGTAATAGTTTTCAAAATTGTGGTGATTTTGAAAGAGTGCATTTATAAATTAATATGAAAATAAACTTAATATAATATAAATGCATCTTAATAATGTCCGCATTGGCTTCAACTTTCAGCCATGGTGTTACCTTTTGCTTTGTTTTAAGTCAGTGAGATGAATTCCTGCAGAGGTTTGAGCTGAAATAAATGTGCGATTCCATCTTCAATTGACTGAGACTATGAAGGCAATAAAATACATCTATGAGTCTGACAGAATACTGTTTTGTCTGAGGTGGGAAAGGACGTCAGATTATAGCTGCTAAAAGACTAAACAAATCACAAACTAAGCAGAATTTAAATGACGGATGGTGACACAACTTTCTAACCCTGTTTGTGACGCCGTGTAGACTAAGTATGCAAAGTACAGTAATTGCCCCCATTTCTCTCACTGGCATCACCTGGCAGATATTTTCGACAGAAGTAATTGTGGGTGGCATGTGGAAAAAAGCCCAAAATCCTGAAAATTGAAAAGTCACACTCTTGCAGCTTAAAGCCCCATAAAATTGAGCAGTGCCGGTTTGAGCTGGTTTTAATGGGATGTATTTCCTAACATATTTGATAAGATTGTTAATAATTTTTTAATGGATGTGTTATTTCACTAATCTGTGTGTTTTTATTGATCTGTGCTTTGTATTTTATTTTATCTTAAAGTTAATACTAGTTCACAGTTTTGATCCCAGTATAAACTAGAAGAGAGGACTCCACCAGGTAACAGAAGCACCTACTGCAATGTCATCACAACTGTTGATGGAACCAGTGGAGATTTTCAGAGATTTTCAAAGTTTAACTTATTTATTTAGGACATTACATGTGAAATTCTAAATAATTTACACTTGATGTTGGTTGGATGCTACATGTCACAGTGAAAGTTGTGGCTAATCAGAAGGTTAACGTTTTGACTTGGAGCGGATTGACTCGGACTTTAGATCCCCTGAAACAGACTAGTAGGTGAGCCTTGTTTTTAGCCTAGCAGTTGTTGATGACTTTAGGAGTGAGGAGTCAGCAGTCAGTACAAAACAGAGCAGTCCATAAAATTTGGGGTTAATTAAGGTTTGTCAAAAATTATGAATCACTGCAAAAACAAGACTTCCTTGAGCATACAAGCATAAATGTGCACAAAAAATATTAAATCGATGGGTCCAGTAGTATGCAAGATTAGCTGCGGACACTCTAAAATGTCAGCCCATCCTCCACAGAAAAAATGGGTGATGTTGGTCGAATGTGCAAGTAATATATTCCAACTCATATTTATGTTTATTCTTAAGCGGTAAGTATGACAGAGAGAAGTATAAAGAGAGAGAAAATCCACATGGATGGATGGCTCAAACAAACACAGGACTTTGACCAGAGACTGGTTCGAGTCCTGTGTGAAATGAAAAATAAATGTAGAGTTGTTTAAAGTTTTGAGTTATGGACGCTACTTCCACCACGTGACTTCCTGTGTGTGAGTTTACTTCCATCACGTGACATATGCAACATAATAATTTTAATAATAATTTTTCCCTAAACTTAACCGGTAATATCTTAACTAACATTTTGTAAGTAATTGGCAATCGACCTATTCTGTCAAGTAGGTATGAAGATATCTTGTAAAATGTATGTGTCTAAACTGCAAATAACGTGAGATCATATCAAATCTCTTCCAAGCTGATGTGTTGCTCTGTTTAAAATATATTCAAACAGGAAAAAAATACCATCACTACAGGCAATATGCGGAGTGTTATGCAGTTCCCATCTAAAGCCATAAATAGGAACTTTTTATGCAATATGTATATACAGTATGCAGTATATAATCTACAGAACAAGAGGAGTGTACTTTTAAAAAATGAATTTCCACAAAATTAATCTTATCTTACCATCAAATATATTTTCAAACATCCAAGTATTAAGGAAAAAAAGCTGCTGTGTTCTCCTCAGTTCACAACACCTTAAAAATAAGAGCAATAAACTCTCATTTGCAAACACATCCTGCTGCCCTCATTGTTACATAGCGTATACTTTTGTGTGGTTCTCCCCCAGCATACTTTATTGATCCAAACCATGTCATCCAAAATGGCAATGTCCTCATCAACAAGCCGTGAGCTGTTGCTGAAAGAGCACAACCATGTTTGCAGAATGTCAAGGGATTCGCAGCATCCAGATGTGATCCACAACTGTGAATTTCAATGGCAGATTCAGCTGCAGCCTCCATCACGGCCTGCGCCTGCCGCCAGTGGAAAAAAAAAAAAAAACAGATTGAGGGCGCGTTTGATAACATAAATTTATAACTCAGTTAGTGATTTGCATTGACTCAGTCGTGATGGATGGACCCGAAACAACTGCATGAAAAACATTACTGCAGGACATCTTCGCACAATTTGTCCCCCCGTAGTTTGAGAGTATTCTGTGAAAATCAGCCCTCTGCACACACAACAGTTTTGAGATGGATGAAAGAGTTCTACCCTCACGAGCAAAGTAGCTTCAGGCCAGGTTGAAATCATAACCAAGATTGACTAATGTTTATGGATTTCTTGCTGTGTGCATACGTGTGTATGTGTGCGCGTGTAGTGGGTGGGGGCGATCTGTGACTATTTGAGAAAAAAAAACGGAGTGAGACTGAGGAAGAGAGACTCCAAGAGAGAAGCAGCGAGTCTCTGTGGAGTTGTTTTGGTCATGGTGCTTGAGCACTCTGATTAATGCTCATAGAGAGACACCAGATGGAAAGAGAGAGAGAGAGAGAATGAAAGGGTAGAGAAGGAAATTTGGGGAGAAGAGCACCATGGAAGAAGATGATCAGAGAGAGGGAGAGAAAAAAAAGATTAGACTTAACACATAGAGATGATGAGAGAGAGAGAGAGAGAGAAGTGAAACTGAAACTACACACAAAAAAAAAGAGGATTCCTTGATCATGTGTAGTTTTTTTTTTTTTTTTTTTTTTGTCTTGGCAGTGGTTCTTTACTAACCAATAATTACTCTGATTTGTTCAACTGAGATTACAATTAGTCAAAGCTTTTTGCAATCAAAATCACTTGAAGTTGATTTTGAAATTCATTATGGATATGTATTTTATTTTTAAAACTAGAAGAGCTCCTCAGTGGGGTGCAGATCTCCACCAGGCAACTCAAAAAGAATATCTGGATAGAACTCACTTGTAATCCCCACGTAACATTTTGATTAATAACTAATTGAATGACACATTTTTCTCAGTAACTCTAAAGGATTACAATTACCTTTACTTTATAATTTAAATAATAATGTGTTCATGCATGCGTGCAAGCATGCATGATCAACACATCCGAATGACTGATTGTTTTTAGGTGGCGAAAATACATTTTACTGCTGACCCTGTCCACAGCAGTACATTGCTTAGCTTCCTACGCTGCTGCATCTCCACACTGGGAGTGTGTCAAGTGACACATTTATTATAGTAACCTTGTTACTGTAAATCCTCGTAACATGCAGCATCTTAGTAATCAGAGTTCTCCCCTACATCAACCTTACAGATGGGCAGATCCAGATGTGAAAACTGACTTATTTAGAATTATAACATGAAAGTTTTAAATGGACTTTAATAGTTGCAACTGACAGAAGACAATCCACAGATGTGTAAATGTTAAATTTCACTACTCACAAATATGTATTTTTTTAGTAGTGTTGTATAAAGTCATAACCACAAAAATACAGAGCAATTTGCAAAACACCCAACTTACCCTGAGTAGACAAATGTTAATGTCACACTGAAAAGTCACAGATTTACAAATGTAAACAGTTTCACCACAACAAATACATGAAAAATGATATGTATGCATTTGCGGATCCATTTGTACATGTGAAACTGATTTATGCTCATTTGTGCACAGCTTCCTGCCGGTTTGTTTCTACCAGTTACTTTGGGTGAGTTAGTTTTAGTTTTAGTTCTCATTATAGAATTGGAAGTTTCATTGCTACGTGTAATGAACTCTTCTTTCATCCAGCGCTCCGTTGTACAGCAACTTTTTCTGTCTGTAGTCTTTTGTCGTGCACATGCATACTTGTAAAAAGCTAATCAGGAACACACTTACATTTATACCAAGAAATAGGCGTTCTCTGGGGAAATCTAGCTGGGGGAATCATGTTTCTCTGATCCCCTACCTCAAATACAAGCTGGTTTCTCATATACATGATGTTTAAGAAATCAGCTTGCTGCATGTAGTCAACTGTAACACAGCTACTTACAATGACCTGTGTAAAGTTTTTGTTTAAGTTAGGTGTTTCTGACCAGGACACATTGTGTGTCTTCTCAAAGCCTAACAAACACGTTAAAGCAACAAAATGCAAGAACTGTTTGGGTTTGGTTCTTTTTTTTTCAGCATGCAATTCACTTACACACCACTGTCATAAATAGGGACAGCTGTACAAAGTCGACAACTTTGCTAATCCAACCAAACATCAAGCAAATGCAACAACACTTTGGCCTCTTTCACTGGCTGCTGAGCCTGGTTATGTTACCTGCTTGCTGGTTCTGATTCTTGTGCCCCTTCCACTCCCACATCAGCATTCCCCCTTGTTCCCACTGCCCTGTCCCTGAAAACGTTGTCCTCTCTGCAGTCTAAACCTCCTGTGCTAGCGATGTAAACACCAACACTCCCCTACCAAGCTCCCAGTCCATACAGAGTCAACTAGCTGCACAGCTGACTGAGGCAACCGGCTAATGGCAGCTACAGTTAGCAGTAGTTAGCAATTACTTTTTTCACCAAGTAAAGCTATCTGTCCATCAGGCAGCTGCATAAATCACTGAGAGATGAGGCAGAGCAATAAGAGGGAGAACCATAAAACATTTTCTCCATAAAATTTAATCCAGTTTCCCCAAAATCATTGACATAGTTGGTGGTGTGTGACACAGTGCTGTAAAGCGTTATGCACTTCTCGCAGGAACATACCCATCAACCCAAATTACATAGTGCAAGAACAGGTGTTCAGGGCGCAGAGTGGGAATAAATGAGGCACCATTCTCCCCATTACAAGTCAGTGTACCATCAAAATGATTTTGAAGCTGTTATTTAAAGGTAAAATACTTACATAATGTTGCTTTAAGTATATTTTTGTCTTTTAAAATATTTAAATCATTGTTTATGCCATGTTTGCTTGCTAGCTTATTTGTTATATCATATTCTCGTGCCCTTCTTCACATGATGGAAACAAAAACATTGCATAATAGTGCCACTATAGGTCAGAAACTCTACAGAGTAACTTTAAGTGCATGTAAACACACTAAATGTAAACAAACTTATGCTGGTAGTGTTTCGCTAGCAGCAAAAGGACAACGCTATTTGGCCTCTAAACTGAATAATCTTGACAACATGCTAAGGTGCAGAACAAGACACGTCCTGGAGATATTAGCGAGAAAGCTAATGCGAGTTGCGGCTCAAAGTCATGGCTGCTGTTGTGTGTGTCTGGCTGTGTGACCGTCAGCTTATATTAGAAACAGTATTGCTGCATTATGCAAACACAGTTCATGGTTTGATCGGCTGCATGCAAAGAGAACCAAGAGCTTTCCTGCTTTCGCAGAGAAGCAGTGCTGTCATGAAACCAAAAAATATAAATGACACATTTCTTTCTTGGGAATTTATTTTTCACAAAAGAAGCTACAGGACATGTCAGGACACAAAGCGGATCTGTGTGCTAAAGCAGAAAAAAAAAAAACATGTAATTCAACATCAGTTGGACTTTAAAATAACAAAAACAGAAAATCAGAGGAGAGAGTGATGATTTAAAAATGTGCTTTAACACTGCTGGTTTTATTGCATTTCAATTTTTTAAAAGACTTTGACAATGCTGTAAAGGGTCTGTGCAAACTATTTGAGCATGATTTTACAAAGAGCATCTGCAAAAGTGTTCATTATCTCACCAAGACGGGTTACAAGCCTAAAGAATCTCTTTTTGGTGAAGAGTCAAGTTGGAGATGTAACGTTCGCAGAGGAGAGAATTTTGAAGGAGAGAGAAGAGAAGAAGAGGGGTGGGGGGTGGAATTTTGGGAGATCAGTGGCAGGGAAGAAGATGAGAAAAGAGGGTTTTGGGCGCCGTGGGATTACTCCAAGATGTGTTGAGTGGGAGACAGGAATACAGAAAGACAGAGAGAGAGAAGAGGAGCCAGAGAGACAGCAGCACTTCTTCTTTTTGATGTGTAGTAAAAATTAAGAAGCTAGAGACTTCCCGTTGTTTTATGTGTCGCAATTTAGGAGACATTTCCACAAATGACAAATATAAACAATGGAAAACATGTTGGAAATAGTATTTGCACTAAAATGTATTTTTTCTTTTGTCTACCAGATTAACACATGTAGTTTGTATCACCTTGACGCCAACCTTGTTGTCTTTCCTAAATGATAAAATAGGTAGTTTATCATCGCCTTCAAAAATGACCCATGAGAGCATTTTCTGACCTTACACCCCTGCTATCATTTGTCAGTGCCCTCCGAAACTGTTACAAATGACTGTCGCAGCAATTATCTATGTACCAGTAAATCTTTTTTAAATTGCCTCCTCTATACGTCTATACATTTGGTTTGGTTTTGACCATAAAACAGATCAGCACATATGTGCAGGATTTTTCTCAGAACATGATGGACTGGCCTGTTTTTGGTGGATAGAAAACCGAAGATTCCAATAGATGTCAGTGCAGTTTGATGTGTGTTGGATTACAATTTTGACTAGCTTGTATACATTCATTCTGTATAAAACAAGCCTTTGTTTTATAGACATTAGGGAGCTAACAATACCAAAAACTCAATGTATGATAATCACACAACAAAAAGTCAGCAATAGGATATTTATCACAATCTTAAAAAACAAAGATGAATGAAAACTTGAAAAAAAAGTCCATATTAAATAATAAATCTGATGTGTACAGGATTGTTTGTATAAAATTAGTTTTTCCTTTTAATTTAATCGTGCTTCTGTTTTCCTTCTTTAATAAAATAAACAACAAAGTTCCAAAAAAAAAACAACAAAAAACAATGCAGCAGTGATAGCAGTCATTTTATGAAATAATAATAAAATTAAATGATTAACCATGTAATATAGTAGATACAGTAGATATCGTCATAGTTCCGTCTGTATCAAGACATTTTTTTCTTGCAATATATTGTTATATCTCTAATACACATGTCTAATAATTAATTTGCCAGAAATTATTTATCCAGATCGTTTAACAATCAACTGTATGATCTGGTTTGAGATTTAATTGTTTGTTTGTTGTTTACTGCTCTTGCTGTTGTACCCTATGACTGTACTTCAGCAGCCTCCCACTCAAACTAGATATCCATCAGCAACTGTCACCAGCATCATTCAGCTCTTCACCACGCTGACAGTGAATATTCATGTATCTCACACGTGCCTCAACTGTAAATCATACTGTACCTGTAACTGTATAAAGATATATTATTTATACAGTCTGGGGGGGGGTTAGATTTGGGTTATGCTTGATCAGAACTAGTTTGTCTGACCACATCCATCCGGAGTCATGATTAAGAAGAAGAAGACAAAATTAATCCTCCGGGGGAAATTCATTTTTTCCTCCACTGTAATTATAATACACACACATGTACAGGACCCATAGACATGCAGTTATTGGGAGAAACATTAGAGTGATGGGCGCCCCATTAAATATAGTCAGGCACCACTCTGAGAATTGCTCAAGGGCATGTTGGCAGTGCCCAGGAGGTGAATTGACATCTCTCCATGCTACTAGTCCACACTCCATACTGTGGTTTGAGTTAATCAGCCACTCCATAATTCCCAAGCTAAATCCATGCTGACTGACTCAAGATTTCTTGGTTTGTTTTTTTTTTTGTTTTGTTTTCTACCAGGAGTGGGGTTTGAACCCACGAGGACATGTGTCCATTGGATCTTAAGTCCAACGCCTTAACCTCTCGGCCATCCTGGTGTACACTAGCGCAGGTGTTTAAGAGTGTGCTCACTCCGCTGTAATACCTGGTCACACATCTGCAAATGCAAGGGATAGGCCATTGGTTGAGGCTCTAACGGCGCCCTCTTAAAGTTGACCAAAGTCGAACTCAACAAGACGAATGGACATAAATTTGCGGTCATACTCCCTTTAGTCTGGTTGACCCAAACCCTGGAGCATTTACCTTCTTGTTGCGGTTTGTTTGGGTTCGTTTGAAACGCTGGACACAAACTCTAGTGCGGACCAAACAACCGCTCTCTTGTCCTCCTTGAAGGGGTGGTCTCAGACCGCTTTCAAGTAAACTCTGGAGCAGTTCATTTGTGGTGTAAACACCATTTGAACCATTCCCATGTATGACATTTCACTGAGTAAAATGGTTGTGGGTTTCCATCCTGGTTGGGACAAGACCTTTGTGTGTGGAGTTTGCATGTTCTCTGCGTGCTGCGTGGGACATTATCACAGCATGACCGTTTGAGTTTTGCCTTTGCCTTTGTGAAAACAAACTGGCTAAGTTGGAAAACTGAAATACACTATCATCCTTGTATTGGTGTGAACCTGCCCTAAGATCATAGTTATTATTAAAAGAAGAACTGCTTGGTTGAGGGTAGGAAAAGATCAAGGTCAGGGTTAAAAGAAACCTCTGACTCTTGGTAGTAGATGGTTGGAAAGTCAAATGCTTTGTTGACCCAACTCTCCCTGAGAGGTTTTGTGGTACTATAAAGGCATCAGTATGCTTCAAACAAACGTGTTTGAAACATCGAGTGTTTGAAGTGTTTGAAATTGTAACTTTGCAAAAAATTCCGACAAGCACTTCCACTCTTCACACAGCGATAGGCCGAGTGGGTGGAGGTGAGAAAGTATACAGGGTTTGAGCTTTTCTCTCAAGCTCTCTTTTATTTTTTTTACACAACTACTTTTGACCATATACAAACGAGTGCAACATCATTAATGCCTTCATGGAGAGAATGTCCAGAAGTGTGTCATGTTATTTGATTTAATTCAGATTATCATTGTCTTGTTGTACATTTGAGTTTGGCCGTTTGGAACAACTACAGTACTAGTATAAACCCTTTTGCCTTTTGGCATGGACAGACAGTGGGCACTAGTTGAAGCTGCCTTGTTGCACCAACTTTAACTTCATTATGATCACAGAGAGCGCTCATTTCACAGGCCAGGAGCAACTCACCAATAGACGGTGCGCAGAAAAATATCGTTAAAAGACAGTCCAGCACAGCAATAGACAGCACAAACGAGAATACAAAAGCTAAGAGGACATTTTCATAAATACATAACAATGGACAGCGCAGTACAAAGGTTAAAAAGACATCATCAAAACACTTGTCACAGCAAACAGTACAAGACAAAAGATAAAAAAAAGACACAGTCAGACTCCAAGGACAGTACAAATGTTCAGAGACAGACATCACAATGAATTGTGGACTAGAGTAAAGTGCATTAGGGTAAAACATTAATACGGTAATGTGCAAGTGTCTATTTATTTAACAAGGTAATGGCTGCCAGGATGAATGAGCGCTTATGTCTGTTTGTTTTAATCCTCGGTACCTTAAAATGGGTACCTGAGGAGAGAGTCTGGAGTTGTGATGCATTTATGGTGAAACAGTTGCAATCCCTGGTTTAGATCAAAATTGTTTTGTTATGCAACATAAAGTACAATTACTATGATGCCTCTGTAGCAAAAATACTGCAGGAATCTAACCATTAAGAGGCACAAAGAGGCCAGGTAGCACTACATCTCGTTTTCTACACCGGAAAAGCTCCCTGGAGAGCACTTGATCCCATTTTGTCCACTGGAAGGGCACCATAGAGGACATTTTATCATGTTTTGTCTGCTGGAAAGACACCATAGTAGGCACTTGATCATGTTCTGTCCACGGGAGTGCACCATAGAGGACATTTTATCATGTTTTGTCTGCTGGAAAGGCACCATAGAGGGCACTGGATCATGTTCTGTCCACTGGGAGTGCACCATAGAGGGCATTTTATCAGGTTTTGTACCGTGGATGGGCACCCTAGAGTGTGCTTTATCACATTTTGTCCACTGGAAAGACACTCTAGAGGGTACTTGGTCTGTTTTGTCCACTAGAATAGCACCCTAGATGCACTCTGGCACATATTGTCCACTGGAAAGACACTCTAGAAGGCACTTTGTCACATTTTGTCCATTAGAAACACACCCTAGAGGGCCTTTTATCATGTTTTGCCCACTTGAAAGGCTCTCTACATGGGTCATTTGTTACATTTTGCCCACTGGAAGGGTGTCTTGAGTGTACTTTCTTGAATGTACTATCACATTGTCTTGGACACTGGGCCACACTAGAGGGCACTTTATCGTGTTTTATCTACCACAGGGGCTTCCGAGAGGGCACTTTTGCTGTGTTTTTTTTTCCCCCCAACGGTGCTTTGTGTGAACTATTCTGTCTCACAAAACATCACACTACTTTTTCCATAATTCACAGGCTCCCTACAGTCAGGTTAACATAAATTCAGGTCAGCCTCCAACGCTGGTCGTTTCTCCTGTGAGGACAATCTCAGCTCAGAATCTGTTTGTTTGTTTTTTTTTTGGCTCCTGCACCTTGGAATTGGCACCGAGATTGAATTGAAAGTGAGTGACAGAAAGACAGATTGACACAAAGAGAACCAGACAGAACGAGAGAGAGAAAGAGCTGAGGACGGAAAGAGGTGGAGATGGAGAGGCAAGGACAGAAAGAACAGAGAAAGAGAGAATGAGACAGAGAAAGGGAGACAGAAGGAACGAAGCCAGACGGCATTGACCTTCACTCCGTCCAGAACTACTTACAACATTCAGCACATATGGCTCCACTTAATGTGGCGAGACTTGAGTAAATGTGTGTGTGTTTTTGTGTGTGTGTGTGTGTATTTCTATTTTGGATATACTCGTAGGAGTGTGACTATTAGTATGAGCGTGCATGCTTCCCTATGTGTGTCTTTGATTTTGTTTACATGCTGATGTTTACTTGTGCGTCGACACGTGGATATGTGTACAGTATGTGAGTGTGTGTGTGTGTGGGGCTGAGTGTGCGTGCCTGCAAACACAGTGTGTATCTTAATTGGACTCCATTCAAGTGTTTAATTACTCATTAGTGATGCTGCAAAGCAATCTATACACCAGCTTTCCCCCGTTCGCTCCCTCTGCCCTCTGTGACTTGCAACCCGCAGAGACTCAAACGCTTTGACCCAAACTACATGGATTAGTTCACCTCGTCAATCTGGATCAACCCATCCATATTAGACGAAGATCCTTAAGCCAGAGCGAGACAGGCAGTTAATAAGTCAGTCAGCCAGTCAGTCAGTTTGACACTCAGCCAGTTTGTTCATGTGAAAGATTAGCAGTCAGATAGTCAGTCACACGGCTGGCCTGCGTTTTTCGCCCGCTGAGTTATTCAGGTAGTCAGTTAATGAGCCAGTTGGTCAGTGGGCCAACGAGCCCGATGGTCTTTTAGCTGGCTGAATCAGTCAGTGAAATAATCGTGTTGTCAGTCTGTCAGTCAGTCACTCCGTCTGATAATCTGTCAAAATGTCAATCAGAGTGAAAAACCCACAAGTGATGCTTCACAAGCACTCATGAAAACACATCTCCATAAAACACAACAAAACAGTAACGGCATGGTCAAACAGATGCATCGGTTCTGCAATGAATCCCTCCTTCATTGAAGGTGATAATGTTCAATGATTGTTTTAGATCAATGAAAGTGACTTACAAATCCAGTTCAGAACTGCAAAACCACGGTCACGTGATTAGCATCATTACCGCAAATTTTGAAATGTTAGTCTCATGTTGAGACCAGCGCACCGATCTATTAATACACCTAAGGATCAGTGCTGTCACACACAAGTCAGGAACACAGCCTCTGATTAGTCTACAGACTCAACCCAAGACATCTTGGGATTGCCAGTGGGAAGCTTACAACATGCTAACAACAACAACTGTTTTCAAGACAAAAATGGATAACAACAGAAGACATTCAGTGTTGGGTTTATTATTAAGGATGTCTCCTAAATAGACGCCACAGTTCAAGGCTGGATTACAAAGCTCACATCACACAGGAGCTGACATTTTAAAGGTAAAATGCGAGTGTTAGTATTAGCTTAACATTAGCCTTTCCTGCTCAGCTTACTTCGATACTAACCCCGTCACTTTTCCAGCAGTTAGGAAACAACAGACGGGACTTTTCTTGGTCTGAAGAAGCTGCAGCGTTTATTAACTGACACACTTTAGTCAGTACTGTATATTTACTGCCAGACCGACAACTTACTGCTAAGTTTAAGTTTATACTTAACAATGAGCATCACGTCAGTCTGCTGCTTGCTCTCCCTCACTTGCATACCACACACACTTTTGCACTGCCCCATGCCACTTTCACAATTGTATCCTTTGACAGAGTTCAATAAATCATAATTATTAAGGCAGTCTTCCTGCGGAGATATATTGTTTTGTCACCATGGTGAGAAAAATTCCATACCGTCACAGCCCTAGTATCCGCCCCATGATTTGGATCCACTCCAAAGTTTAATGCATTCCTCCTTGATCCATGCTACACCATTCCACCAGTATGGTTTACAGGAAAATTAGCATGTATATGAAGGGGTTTTTTTAAAACACAGGTAAACCCACTAAAAATAAGCAATTGACTCCTTTCCCGTGAGCAGTAGATGAGTTTGCCTCCCTGTTTACTTTCTGATCACGCGTCATGTTCAGTGTCATGAATGCACCAGAAAGCAGAGACTCAACTCATGTCTGTGCAGGAAATTCTCTCTGTGTTCTTTTGTAGCTTCTAACTGAATCTCTGTGGTTTGAAGTTTAGTTTCTCTCTTCTGTCCTTGTTTGTACTTTTAGGTATTTGCTTTATTTTGTTTTTTATGTCGTATTAAGTTACTGCCAAAGAAAACTCAACATTTCTTGATTTTTCTGATTCATAATGAAAGATTTTAAATCATTTTAGTGCTGCTTGACTCAAGACAAGCGTGTCATCAGTTAGAAAACACATCTTCAAATGGGTAGTAATGTTGTAATAGAGATGCAAATCCCTGCTGTGCCAGGCTACCAGGCCAAGTCCAACTGAATCAAGCCAGGACAGCACCCGTGTACGGAAAAGGGGCTTAGATGTATCTAATGTAATAAACTGGTAACTGAGTGTATAACAAAATTTTAAAAAGTATTGAATTAATAACTTTTTCTCCTCAAGCTGGAACAGTAAAAATCCTTTCTTGTCCTGATCCTAGACTGTGGAACTTTTAATAACATTTAGTTGCCAGGCCTGAGGAGTCTTGGTGTAGAATATTAGAATATTAAAAGATCATAAATATAGAACAGAACCAAACCATGGAGGGTTTCGCTTTGCAGTTCTGCCCTCAGAGGGCAGAGTTGCTCTCCTGACCAAATGTGGGCTGGTTCTGTTGAAATACAACCAAGTACGAAAAGGAATAAATTTAAATTTGGTATTTATGTATTTTTGGTAGTCATGTTGATTGACAGCCAAAAGTGTCTCCCAATCCAAGTCATTAAAATTGCATCATAAAATCTTAGCAATGCATTAGTATTGATGGAATGAAAAATAAATCAGCCAGTCCTTCTCCCTTCTTTAAACATTGACTCTGTGGATACGTGACATTTCTACAGGGCGCTGACACAAATCCTTTCTTGCCTTTGCCCCCCTCCCCCCTCTGAGTTGAGTGATTCTTATTGGTGTGCTCGGACACCAGCCATCAGCTACTTGGCGCTTCGCTTTGGGCCAACCTTGTCGATACCAATACAGCCCCACTGCTGTTTACGCTGTCAACGGTGCCAAAGCCGGTGCTGCATCACGGTGAATGCCCCTCAGAAAACAAGGAGACTGATACAGGCATATCATGCACCCTGCCTGTCAGCTTGTCAGAGGCGCCGCGTGTACCCGGACTCTCATCTCGCCTGTCTCACTAACTCGTCCTGCTTGTCCATCCATCAGTGGCTTTGTCACTTATCTGTCTGGCTTTGGGTCTATTCTGTCTCTACTTTTTATGTGTATATTTTGGCTACTACATCACCAAGGTGACAATTATTCTTCCAGGGGGTCTAGAGATTTTTTCCCCGACTAGGTTTGTTATGTTAATTCAGTGCCGTGGGTGTCGGGTTGTATGTGTCGGTATGTATGACGGGGAGCATGTTTGTGTCTGACAGTGTGTGTGCATATGTGTGTGAGTTTGCCAGGAACTGGCACAGGCGGCGCTTAATCCGCAGGGGGCCCCATGTTGCCCGTCTTGAAGAAATACATAATAACCTTTGAGATGTGGTGAATGTCACCACGCTGATCTATGGGCGACATTATTCAGAGTGACAGATGTGGAACTTGTCAAAACAACACAACTTGAGCTTGGGAATGTGTGTGTTTTTGATGCTGTATGCTCCGCAGTGTACAGTATGATACTTGTGCATGTTATGTTATGTTGTGTCTATTTCTTGTTTGTGCGCATGTGTTTACGCACAAGTGAGGATCAAGGGCTAATTTGCATAATCAAACATGTACATCTGTGTTTATGAATTCAAGTATTTCCCTGTGTGTGTTTATGTGAATGTACATGTGTCTCATTGCCAGATACAATTCTATTACTTGTAAAATTATCACAATATTAAAGTGATGTACCTTGATTACTTTCTGTTACTTTTGGATTACCTCAGTACTAAATACGGTGAGCCAGCTGTTCAGCCTAATGGAATATTTCATGTTTGTCGTTCGGTTTATTGTTTGTCCGGCTATGGCAGAAATGATGTGCATTTAAATGTACTTTGTTAAGTATGTAAGTATTCACACTTAACACTCAAACTTAATATAAACTCACACACCATCCTGGTCACCAGCATCACCACCTACAGTCCCAAAATTATTTTCAGCACAAGTTAGCTAGCTACCTGGATTTCAGTGTAGCAACATTAGCCGTTGGACCATGTAGCTAACGTTAGAGGTTTGTCTGCATTGCTAATGTTAGCAGTTGGTCTGTGTAGCTATCGTTAGCAGTTGGTCTTACTGCATATGTTTCTTTATATTAGATGTTGAGTTCTCGGATGATGGCAGTATTTTCACAGCTGAAGGCAGAACTGTCACTGCACTGTACTGTGTGTTGTTCCTCTTTTCTGGTTTAAAGACAAAATACAGACAAAATTTCCACCTAGTGAGGCATTTTTTCACCAGAGGCCACGATAATGAATTGGCAGCTGTGAGATTAGCTGGTTTCACTGAGACAAGAGTGGTGTCGTGAGACTCGTAAAGAGTTGTAATGTGTGTCTTTTTTTTCCTGTATCTGCAATGGATTACAGTTACCTTTTGTTTTAATCCTAATTGTGTAATCTTGTTACATGTAACTCATTACTCCCCACACCTGCTCACTGTGTATTTGTTAACATATTCTGTTAGAATGTGTTACATGTGTTATTATCTCTCAGGGCGCATGATTTGCTATATTTATGCATGTAGACGAGTAGGTATATGACTCTCAGCGTGTGTTTGTGTAGGGGGAGGTAACGTATTTACTTTTGCCCCACATATCCACGGTAAGCATCAGCAGCAATGCAGCGGGAGTCGCAGGCAGAGATGACAGCATGAGAAAGGAACACCTCACGCTGAGAGAAAAGCAGCTAAAGAGTCTTAGCAAGGCGAAGACGTATGTGTGTGTGTGTGTGTGTGTGTGTGCGGGTGCGGAGCAGTCATTTTAAACATTCAAAAAGAACGAGCTGAAAGCAGAAGGAGGCAGGGTAGGGGAAAATACACGAATGGAGTTAAGACAAAGAAAAGAACAAGGAAGAGAAAACAGAAGGGAGAATGAGAGTCATGAAGACTGAAAGGAGGAGAAAGTAAGAATGTCAAAAGATGCTGCTGTGCTCCTGAAGGGAAAAGCAGGAGAAGAAGGGAAAAAGGGGGGAAAAAGAGCGAGCTAAATGAATCTGAAGTGAGGAGAGATGAAGATTGAGGGAAAGAAAAGAAAGAAAAGGAGCTAAAGACAGAGTGAAGACAGGAGCAGATGAAGATGGAGAGATAGAAACGGAGAGTAATGTGGAGTTAATTGGGGAGACATTGAAAGTGAGTGGAGCTGCAGCGCAGCAGACTGAGACAGCGATGTAAGGCGGCTACTCGCAGATACACACATCATGAAACCAGCCTTCAGTCTTCTTCCTGCCAGAAAGCCAAATGAGGTGAAATTGTGCACATTTCCAATGCTGAATATGAAATTTTACATTTAAAAGACTCCACATTTTCATTTGCCTGGAATTGGACACGGTTAACCAGTGATAATGGTGCAATCACTTTGTGTTGGTATGTGGTAGAAAGCAAGCCGGATGTTCATTACTGTCAGTTAGAGAATGATGATCGCCCACTGTGCCTGCAGAGAGAAACTGGCAGCAAAAAGTAGAAATTTTTCCCAAGTTTTGCCTTCAACCGGAGAAGTGAAGATGAATCGGATGTTTTAAAACTTCAAAAATCGATCCACTCCTGATATGTCCACCTGTTCTTCTTGTCTCCTCTTCCAAGAAACATGGAGTGATATGGGGAATGAGCAACATATAATTCAAATCAACTTTGATTTCACTGGGCTAATTGCATGCCTGCCCTACTTTTAATTTATCATAGGATTTTATTTAAAGGAGGATTCTTATAAGCAAGCAAAAGTTATGTTTAAGGCTGGACGTTTAGCTCAGTTGGTAGAGCGTCCGACCCATGTATGGAGGCTGTCAGTCCTCTGCAGCAGGCCGCTTTGGTTCAACTCCTGCAGGCGGCCCTTTGCTGCGATGTCATCCCCTCTCCCTCCTTCCTGTTCTTCAGCTGTACTACCAAATAAAAGCAAAAATGCCAAAAAAAAATAAAAAAGTTATGTTTACGTTCAGTGTTTCTCAGCAAAATAACTGAGGTGTAGTTTCTCCCTCAAAAACCATTTGCAAAGCTGCAGTTTTTAGAATGTATAAAATAATGATTTGTTTACATTTGTGTTAAGTAACTAGCAGCATTCTTCTTCACTGCCTTTGTTGGTGCATCGCTGCGTGTGTTGGCACTTACTGCCAGCAACTATTGATCAGTTTTATGGCATTATGACAACAGAATGTGAATTGCATTGTCTGTGTGCACACCTCGTGCGTGTACATCCTGTTGCCTGCCTGCACCCAGTCCTCCAAATTAAACACCAAAATATGTTGTTTGTCCATGTCCACTAGAATCAGAACCACTTTCTGATCTGATGCCAATCAGCAGGACATCTATTGTTTGGTTAGGTTTAGGTACAAAAACAACTTACACAAAATCAGCCTGGCAGGGGCATGAGGAACAAAAATGGGCATAGGCGTGACAATTGATCATATTATCTCATCCAAACATTGAACAATAAGACCACAAAGCTCTTTTTTCTGTGCACAATTGTAAACACAGTGAAGTGAAAGAGGAATGATGTTGTTGCTACCACGGTGGAACTATGAAACAGAGGAAAGGTCAGAGTCATTTTTTCTACTTTTTTCAACACAAGACAGCCAGTATCATACACACAACTTCAGATGCCATTGTTTGTTTACACTCTCTTTCCTAGAACTCCGTCCCTTGCACCTCCTCTCCTCAGTGACATGGCACAGCTTGTGAAAAATGGCAAGCTATGACCAGACGGGGGCCAGCATCTAGTCTGTCATATCTTTCGGTCAAGTCACAGCAAGAATGTAGGAGTTTGAAGTCACCTAATCTGACACGGTGACCATCTTAACAGACCGAAATATTGTGTAGTCTGAATTCAGCATTAAAGTTTTATTGACCCAACTGTCCACGCCAACCTCCTCTTCCCCACTGAGACTTTGTTGCTTTTTAACAATGTCACCCTATTTCCTCCTTTGCTACCGTCATAATTACCTCTGGCAAGGAGGTGATGTTTTTGGTGCAGTTTCTTTGTCTGTTGTCAGCAGGATTGTGGAGAAACTACTGGCCCAATTTTTCTGAAATTTTGTGGAAGGTTGTAGCGCAGGCCAAGGAAGAACCCATTAAGTTTCATAGCAGGTCTGAATCACCGGGCAAATACACAAATTATTATCATGCAATGGCTTCAATATGTGCATGCATGAGTGAGTGTCTAAGTGCATGATCAACAGACCTGCATCCTGTCCTGCACTTTCATGACTGTATGCTAACCTTTTTTTATGACTCCATGCCAGCGACAGATGTGGCCAGAGGCAGTGTTTAAGTCATTCCATTGTGAATACGATATCTCAAGAACACTTTGAGGGAATTTTTTCAAACTTAATACAAACAACCACTTGGACTCAGTGATGAAATGATTAGATTTTGGTGGTCAAAGGTCAGGGTCACTGTGACCTCGTGCTCATCCTATTCTTGTTACCACATACATTATCTGAGTCTGGACAGACACTGATGTAAACTGCAACTTGACTGGTAGGCAGTGATTCTGCTCTGTTTTGTACAACCTCTGACAGCTGACTTCTCACTGTTCTCAACTGGCTGTCAGAAGTGATCAACAACTGCTTCAGTTTGAACTCTTGTTTCAGCTCGGGACAACGCATGTTAACGTTGGTGGAACTTTGTAAATCCCCACTGGTTGCATCTGGCAGTTGTGGTGGCATTGCAGTAGGTTCTTCACCATCTGTTGCACTCTACTGGGTGCACTTTTCTAGTTTTTAATTTTTGTTGACATGAGATAGAGCATTGGTGGAGGTTTGTGGACTTGAGTGTGAACATATGCAGTTTTCGGGCACCTGCTGAAACAGGTGCGACGTCTTCATCAGGCAAACATACATGTGAACACAAAGCAGGCTATATGACAGCTCCACCCACAAAGAAAATATTACCCCATTAACTCAAAAGAATTTACTGTGCTATAGGACATCATGTGATCTCTTAATTGAGCATCATGGATGTTTGCCTGGCGCAGACCTTATATGACTTTTATTTCTTTTGGAACATTGCTTTGAAGCATCTTTTGAACCGAAATCTTGATGCCGTATGTAAAGCGTCTGTGTTGAGTGACATCTCACACTCAGAGCAGCATTTTTTTTTTTTCAGCCCACAGCTTGAATGCCGCATCAACGAGAGTGACAGAGGGAGATCAAGTGAAGCTGGAGAAGAAAAAAGTTATAGTTGGAGACAGGGGGGACATAGTGAGAGATAGTGGGAGAATGGGGGGAGAAAGCAAAGCATCCTTTGATGTTTGTTGGTTCATCCGGCCTGCTGTTTAGGACGCGGGCAGGTATGGTAAACATCGAGTCTTCTCCAACCAGAGGCTTTGATCACAGCCATGCTGAGAGATGATGTTGATGACTCACTGGTGCCTGAATACTAAGAAGTGGCTACTACACACAGCTACACACACACTTATTACTGTACTTGAATCTACAGTACATAAATACACATGCTTTCATTCTTCTCGGCTTTTAATCTTTCATTTCAACTTTAAAACTCCTCAATTACTATTTTCTTTTCATCCTGACGTGCGCACACAACACCATAAAACCCTTTTTACACAGACTGTTTCCCACTGATTGTGGACCAGGCCTCAGAATGAGCCTTTTACATCCAGATGAGAGCCAGCAGCCAAAAGCCGAGTCCTTCAGCTGCATCTGGCTAACCTCGCCAGACAATTCAATTGCGCTGAAAGATGAGGAGAATCTGTGAGACATCAGGGGATTAGGAACGTAGCAAACCATCATATCATATTGCACAGGTTTACACACAGACAATATTAAAAAGAAATGGCTTGAAGCGGCGTAACGAGAAAATGAAAAGGCCGTGCGCTGAACAACATGCACTTCAGCACCAATCTGGCATTCGGGCATATTTAAAGATTCTTCTTTTTCATGAACTCTGCTATGCTTCACAGCAAAGAAATATGATGAAGTTTCCTTCCTTCCTGAACCTAATTATCAAGTTTTCCTCCTTTTGGCAGTTTTACATGTGGAAATTATATTGACTGTCAATATAAAAAGCTATCTTCCTCTGGAAATGAAAGATAATCAAGTTTTATCAGGCAGAAAATAAGAAGTATATTCACTATTTCTTGTCCCGGTGCTAAAAGTTTACACAGAATGAGTAAAAGGATTAGTGGAAATTTATAATTTTGCACTGTACTTTGCTGTAAGCTACCGTAAAGCCTCTGTGTGTAGACTTTTCTATAACTGTACTGGAGCATCTGTTGAATTATTATGATGGGATGAAGTTTTGGGGAAGTTTTTGTTTGTTGAAAAATGAGACGATCCCAGTGGAAATTGGTGCAGGCTGTGTGTGTGTGTGTTGCTTTACGCCCATAACTTCTCAATGTCCTCAGGTGGGATTCATTGAGGGGGAGTGTTGTGTTGTTTGCAGGATTGCAACAGTGTCTTTTTCTGACGGTATAACTTGAAGTTACCAAAGTCACATACTGTACATCTATATCGGGCACTTTAAAGCAGCTATAATCGATAAAAATGTATCAAATACTGTGAAATGTGAGACTTTGCTTGTAGTGATGAAACCTCAGACAATTATTATCTGAATGTGCTTTACAAAGCTTTATTGTGAGTTTCAGCTCCATTTTTTTAGCTAGCTGGCTACAACTTCCCTGTTTTGGTTCACTCTCACTGCTCTCATACATTCATCAGGTTGCCAGAAACGTGACTCCAAATGATAACAGTGCTCTGTAACTACTGGTTTACCAATTATTTGCTGACAAGCCCATCACATCAGTTTAAAAGATTATGTGTAATGATATGTAAATGCTCACAACTTGTTTCCAGCGCCCCCACATGGGCAGGTATTGCAGGTATAGGTAACATGAATACTGGGTACCAAAGCTAATAAGATTGGCATAACACCATCTTAACTATTTAATGAAAACTGACAAGGTTGTCCTGCACCTCCAAAATTTGGTTTTCTTTTCAACATAAACGCGCTGGGTACATATAAAACTGCATTACAATAAGCAAGATTTAGACCAGAGGTATTTTATAAATTCTAGTAACAAGGAACCTGGATTAACAAACGTATGACAAGCTGTCACATTAGCTCTGTACATCATCTCTCATGCAAGGAAGAAACAAATCACCAGTAAAATATCAACATTAAGTCTCATTATCAGCAAACACAGAATGGCTATGATAAAAAAAAAAAGGTACCCGTACCCACAGATAATGCTCCAACAAGGATTCTGGGAGTAGTTAATAAAAGATAAAAGATGCTTATCAGTATTTGCTAGTTCACTGTAGGGCTGCAACTTTTCATGGTCGATTAACTGATTATTTTCTTGATTAATCGATTAATGACATTCAGTTTCTCATATGTATCTCATAAGTATCTCATATATATGTATGTAATAGCTGCTTGTTTCAAAAAATAATCTAATTAATCTAATCTAATCAAACAATTAATAATCGATTAATCATTGTAGCTCTAGTTCACTGATTTGACACAAAGGTTTAATGCAGCTGCTGAACTGTGCCAGTTGAGGTTGCTATTAGTAACAGAGAGTTCAACCGTCACCAAGTGTTTGCACAGAACATTGACAATGTCATAATTAATCTCTCATCGTCAAATTGACCCAAGGTGTTCGGGGGCTATCATTTGTTAAGGGCTTAAACTTTTAGCTTTTAGAATAGAAAGATTTAAAACTCTGCATCTGTACTTAAAAAGCGGGGAAATTATTCACAACACTGTCAGTCTGTTGTTCACTGATATGACACAAATGTTGAATGTAAAAGTGTCAATTAGACTGTAACTGCTGTAGAACTGTGCCAGTAGGGGTTTCTATTAGCAACAGAGAGTTCACCTGTCACCTGTCGGCCTAGAACACTGACCGTGTCTTAATTACAGTAATCTCTCAACGTCGAGGAAGGAGGTCAGAAGCTATTGTTGTTCGTTAAAGGCTTAAAGTGCTCTCAGTATTCAAAGGCATCATTACAGTTTTATTACTGTTATATTTGACAGTGAAATTATGTCTTAAAAGGTCAACTTACCTTTGTGGTTTCTAGTTGTGCAGACTTTTTCATTATTCTTCTTTCAACTGTAAGAGTATGATTATTTCAAACTCTGCATCTCAAGTTAAGAGCGAGGAAATTATTCACAACACTGTCATATTTGACATTATCAATGAAAGAGTAACTCAACACCAGTCTGAAAAGTGAGCGTTTTAATGGTTTAACATTGACAGGTTGTGGTCAGACGTGTGTTTTGTTTTACTTGTAACTGCACTCAACAGTCATGGTGCACTGACACAACCTGGAGTACACTGTTACATCACTGCGGTAAGCTGAATAAACCACTGAGGTCAGCAAAACTAAGATTTTCAGGAGATGTTAAGTTACTCTATGACTACAACATAATGTCAGCTTTTATTACATGGGGGATAATGTACAGTGAGCAGGTCATTATTGTTAAATAAACACAGAAAGGATGATGCAGGACAGGTCTTGAATCATCCTGAAGGGGTTCATTACATGGTTACATAACAAATAAAATTTTGCATACATTTATCTGACACAAAATATTAATTTTAGTATTATTTTATTTCACAATACGGACCTGCTTACTGTGTACGATCCTGCTTGTTGCATGGTTATGTACCAAAAAAGCAATAATTTGACACAAAATATTTATTTTAAAATGATTTTAGTGATTTAACAATGATTTGATTGTTCCTCCAGAGTCTATGATCAGATCTGTGTCCATAGCAACAGTTTGTTGTACATAGCAACAGTCTACTATACAGAAATAATAGACTTTAGAATGCTGTAATTGACCAATCAGAATCGAGTACTTAACAAAGCTATGAACAAAGTGTTATAGCGGCTTCAGAAACACTTTATAATACAGTCTGTGATTCATTGTGTAATTGTGTTGTATGAATTAGTGCTAATAAGATGCTCACTGGTTCTTAGTGCTGCTTCAATGTGGCTACAGAGGAAGAAAACACAAGTATAGTGAGCAGTAGAGCTCAACAGAGAGGTTCCAGAAGTGAAAATCCCATTTGTAGTCTGAATATAGGATTTAGATTATTAGTCATAATTTCATAATTTTTGTTAACCCATCTAAGGTAGATTTACCATGAGCTATGAGCTATGAGCAATGAAAGTTTTATGCCTTTTATCGATAGGACAGCTGATGGGAAGAGAGGAAAGGGGAAGAGAGAGTGAGGGGATGACATGCCGCCAAGGGCCTCAGGCAGGAGTCGGACACCCGGCTGCTGCAGAGGACTGACAGCAACAGTGCATGGGGGTGCACCATCAAAGACAAAAGTTAAATGTCATGTTTAATATAGGGCTGCAACATCTATAAAAATGTCAGAAAATACTTAAAAATGTCCATCCAAGTTTCACAGAGTAGAAGGTGATGTTGTTTAATGGCTTGTTTTGTTAGTCCAAAACCCAAAGATTTTCAGTTTCATATGATAATCTGCTTTGGTACTGGATTCATACAACAAAACGGCACTGTAAACCACAGACCGCATTACAAAGTGTTAGCACAGCTTCATGCACATCCCTTCAAATAAAGTTTAGGGATTATTGTAATGTCATGTAACAGGTTTAAATAACATGCAAATTCTGAGGCCTAATCACAAATATGCACACTGAAAGGAAGACACACCAACACCTACACCAGCACACACACACACACAGACACACACACACACACACGCATCACACACATGAGCTCTGTGAGGAAGAGACGTGCCGTAAGTGTGAGTGCATTCCCGTGTCTTTTTGGCCAGTGCAGTGTGTGTGTTTAATTCCAAATGACACACAGCCTGAGAGGATGCAGGGACACACACACTCATCCACACGAAACTGCACACCAACATGTACTGTTAAACAGCCTGGCACACACCTGCACTCACACACACACGCGCACACACACCTGCACAACAGAGGTTCCTCTCGCCGGGGTGTATTAGGAATGCAGACGGTGTCACAGGAGCAGGGCAGGGCGCTGAGTAGCTTAATACAACCTAATGTATCCTGGCACATTAGCCCTTTTCTTGGATTGAGCATCCTCACTCATCGAGGCCCACTTTACCACCCTACCATTTCACCACACACACACATTTGCATCCAGGCATGCAAACACACATGCACACACACACATACACTTCATTGTGTGCCTAAAGCACTAATGCTCAGATGGTAGTCATCCATAAATGTATCAGCGCACAATCAATAGGCAAAGCACATTTGTCTCAGATGAAAAACCACAAATGTACAGATTGAAATGAAAGACAGAAAAACTCCTCCTCCATCTGCTCTTCCTCCAACCAGCCTCCTCCTCCTCTTCTGCTCTTTCTTTTCTCCTCTTTCTGTCTTCTTTTACTCTCATTTCATGCATTCTCATTACCCCTCTCTCTGCCCCCTTCTTTCCCTTTCTTTTGTCCTCATTCGGCACGTATCTTCATACCTTTTCTTCCCTCTCCCTCCCTTCTGTTCTTTCCTTTCAGCCCTTTTATTCTCATTCTGTGCATCTCTCCCTCTGTTTCTCTCCCTGCCTTTCCCCTTTAGTTGTTAATCAGAGTTGATTGGGAGCAGAGAGAGCCGAGAGGAGCTCCCCAGTGGATCAATGCCTCTAAATGATCTGTTCAAGGATCCCTTTAGAACCTGCAAAACTCGCTCTGATAGGGCACCGAAGCATGAAGGCGCTCATTTCACATCTAACTCACTTCCTGATTTGCCCTCTGGGAGAGAGATAGGACTGCCGTTAAAGGGATAATTTGTCCCAAAGCTAAATATCCCACTAACCAAAAGTGCTTAGACCAAAATGTCTTCATTCCAGGCAATCAATTACTGCCAAGGTGAGGGGGAAAATGATGAATTTGTTTAAAAAGCTCAATCTGTGCGCGCGCCATCTGAGACGTCGAGATTGCCCGACAACTGGGTTTGTTTATGCTCATCTGATTGAAGAAATCTTCTGCGTCTCAAATTTACCAAGCTTCGAGAAACAAGATTTGATAACGTGTGGCTGCAGCTGAATTTTAAATGTATTTGCCATGGTACATTTGGAATTAAACTGATCGTAGCCATGGCGATGGTGTTAATGACAAGCGCCATGAAGAAGTGGCCGGCACAGACGCTGCAGACGTGCCCATGCCCACGAAGAGATTTGATATCATGCTACAATATCATGCTGATGAATTTTAAGCAGCCTTTGAGATGGTTAGATGGTCTACTGAAGAATGTCTTAAAGTGAAGCTTGAATTTTGTATGACTGGACTGTTATAGATGTTAAAACAAAAGGATTTATAGAGAGCTGGTAAATAATGTATCTGAAATATCAAATATTTAAAAAAAAACGTATGTATTGTATTTTCTCACAGAGGGGTGCCGATCTGAAAGCAACATTAGACGTGAAACAAAGTGTGTATTCTAAGGCTTGTGGTTAAACAAATACATATTAAATATTGATTAATCACTTTCAGCTTTAAGAACTTTTACATACAATACATTTAAAATGAAAGTCTCATACTGGGGCTGTAAACATGAGATTCTCCAGTATAGTCAAACTGTTTTCAAGCTTAAGTTTAGTGATATTCGGTATTTTTCTTATTGTAAACAAATCCCATGCAGAGACCAAAACCAATAATGAATTGATTCTACTAATAAGTAGCCTAAAGGCAGATATACAGTTGCTTATTCCTTTGTGCCATAGATCTAAAAGTCTAAAAAATACAAGTAAAAAAAAGACATTTCTACCAGTTGTTTCTGTGCACAGTTAGCTGGAAATAATGAATATTAACATTGCTCCAAATCAATTTTCAGTGTCTGCAACAGAATTCAGAACATTATGATCAACACGACAACATACTTTAGGTCTAATTAAGCCTTTTTTCTTCTGTTAGAAATTCCCTCATCTCTACAGGATGGCCAAAATAATTTAATTAATAATCAGTCATTCCCCTCAAATGCATAAAAACAAAAGTAACAAGCCTGTTTTAAAAAAAAATGAATTAGTAAAAAGTACAGAATTTTTTGTGTTCTGATATTAGAAAAATCTACTTAAGTACAGCAACAAAGTATTTGAACTTAATTCCTCTGCAGCACCAAATGTGTATCAATCCACAGCAGAAAATAACACCAGTCTAATCTCCCTAAAAACTACAAAGCTCAGTTGTTTTAAGACATATTGTTGTGTGTGCATTTGTTTTTAAAGATTTATGTCCTCAGAACAAATGAAGGAGCCACAGGCGACATGGGGAGGTCATACAGTATAGACAGACCAACTTAATAGTGTTTGTTTTTGGCATTTTGATGGCATTTGTTGACAATAACAAAAATATAGAATATCGGCAGCCTTATCCTTTAAGAAAGACTGTTTCACTCCAGTGACTTCAAGATTGTAAACAGACGTTCAATTCCCTTATAAGCAACATTGGCACCAAAACATAAACACAAACAGAGCTTGTATTATACCGGGAAAAGACGCAGCCATATGTTTTTAATGTTCTATAACTGCTTTGCAGAGGCTGTTGACAAGAGGAGTCACCAACTGAGTTCAAGCAACGGATTATGTATTTCCATATGTTACCTGCAATTATTTCTCAAGCTCTTTGACTCAGTGCCAAAAGGAGGAACATAGCTGAGAAGAATCACCACAATATAGACCGTACCCTCCACAATGTGGTGGAGGTTTCTTCTCTACCTCTGACCCACTTCTATTCATCATGCCAACCTCAGTGATCCGTATGTGTACCCAACTAAGTGGACGTTCACCACAGCCGCCTCGATACACTGCTGCAGGGGATGGGATAATAATGTGTGCTCTCTACCATCACATGACCCACTTCTCCGCAGTATCATTCGAGGAGGCTCATTCAAGCCCTCTTCCTGGAAAAAGATGATTTTCCAAACATGCTAATAATTCCCATGAAGCACATCTCGCCAAGCTTTATTAAAATAAAATCACTAACTACTCAAACTTTTACCATAACCAGAGGGATAATTATTGATTTTTTAGGCATTCTCTTGCTTATTAAATAAGTTGTTTTGTTTTTTTAAACACCCTCTAGGATGTTTTTGCTGCAAACCTCCATGACTCAGGTGGTTTGAGCGCTCTCTATCAGAAAGCGTTTGTTGAAGTGTCCTTGAGCAACTTGCTGAGTCCCTAAGGTTTGCTGTTTTGTTGTAGACTGTAACCTCGGATCTTTGTGTGGATGTGCAAACATAAAAATGTAACAGCGCTCGTACAATTTCATAATAAAGTGGACACTCACCGCTGTTTCCTTAATGCTGTGCAATCATAGAGAAATCCAATATATGTAGTAAATATTCATAGTATTATGGAAGATGTATAGGGTGTTTTCTCAAAATATATGCTTCACACTATTTCATTTTTCCAAACTATTTCTGAAGCCCTCTCACCTCTGCCCACTGATGCTGTGCATATTTCCGAGCCTGTTTGTGATTATTTTTATTCATGAAGTAATTTACAGTGTAACTACACTCCCTGGTCTGAGCCTAACTCCACCCACTGCATGATTCTGAATTTTGCTAAAAAAAAGAGGGCAAGGAGTCGAGAGACAGGGGGAGGGGTTGCACAGTGCAACCGCTGTAGGGCGGAGAGACGTCATTATTTGTATCTGTAACTGTTCGGCCAACAAAATGATCTGTCTGTGTCTGTATTTGCAGAGGAGACTAGATGTAGGCGTGGTTTATACCATAAGTAATGTTAAACAGCTGGGAAAATGTATTTTCTAATCCAATATTCATTGACAATGTATTTGTGGTGCCTTCCAGGCATCAAGTTGATTAAATATTGGCAAAAATTAATTATGAAACTTTAACTGGGGGACAAAACTGTTAAATAAATTGAAACATTATGTTTTGCATTGAAAATAGAATATAGTAAAGACATAAAAAAATTTCCTGTTGAAGGGAAGAATCTTAAACTACAATGATGATGCTTCTTGATGTGTTAATCTTACTGCAGTTCACAGTCATAGAATTTATTAGAGTAGTAAAAAGGAGAATTCTTAACATTATTGTGTTACATTTTGGAAATATTTTCTTCCTGAATAATAACAAGCAAATTTGGATAGAATTAATAACTGTTTCCATTCCATTGTTTGTGCTTCCCAAATGAGCATTTGGATTTTGGAGCATCCACTTGAGACAGACTGAACACCGCTCAGTGTAGCAGCAGTAAGAGCTAGTAGTCGGAGCGTAACCAACCATAAGCAGCACAACCCACAACCACTCATGGCATCATGGCTACATAGTGTGGGACGCGGGGGGTAAGGTCTCTCAATGCAGCGGTAACTACCAGTAGTCTGAGCTAACCAACCATGGACAGCTGCTGTCAGACTCCCCGTGTCTGCAGAGAAACACTAAAAACACAGAGTCTGCTTTGACAGTAGAAGGACACCTGTGGCCCTTTTTTGAAAAGTTTCTGTGTTGTGTCTGTACTGTAGCTAGCTGTGGGGTGATGGTACATCGCCCTACTGTTTCTCATCATCAAGGGAATGAATGCAGTCCAGCTGAGCTTCTACAGACATCAAAAGTGCCAAAATTGAAAAATACTAAGCGGAGGATTTGAAAAAAGTTGTGTAAACTCCTGTGAATGTTGAGTCTCGATCAGCATTTATTTGAACATGAGCGGGGACTGGGAGAGGTGGGCACCCAGCTCAGATTAGAGGCCATTAGCCTTATTTTTTTACATTTAAATTTCAGTTCAACAGATGTAGAGCGGTCCCAAACAGTTTCTATGTCAGCACTGGCCTTGCAAAGCCCAGGATGATTTCAAACAGTGGATGGCATTTTGCGCCATATTCAACCCATGAAATGCAGATTTTTACAAATGTATTCAGCAATAACATCAACATGAGATGTGTTTGATCACAGTACAGTAAAATAATTCTGTTTACAGCTCACAAAACATGTTGACATGTGCACTACCTCTTTAATTTACCATTCCCTCTGTGTCTTGCAGGTTCTGGCATGGAGAGTACAGGGTGGCAGTGAACATTAATGACTATCTGGACATCTACTGTCCTTACTATGAGGGTCCTCCATCCCACGGGCGCATGGAGCGCTACATCCTCTTCATGGTCAACCAGGAGGGCTACACTTCCTGCCAGCACCGGATGCGTGGCTTCAAGCGCTGGGAGTGCAACCGTCCCAGCGGTCCTGACGGACCCCTGCGCTTCTCAGAGAAGTTCCAGCTCTTCACCCCGTTCTCCCTGGGCTTTGAGTTCAGGCCTGGACACGAGTACTACTACATCTGTGGGTTATCAGCCAGACAGTGTGTGTGTGTGTGTGTATTTGTGTGCGCAGGTAAAGGGTGTTTGTCTGTTTGTCGTGTGCGTGCGAGCGTGCGTGTGCCTGTGTTTGCGTGTTAGCCACGCTTCTGTTCAGTATGCATTTGTAAACGATATGTAAATATGCAATCAACACAAGTTGATTGAGAGAGTTCTCAAACACAGCCCGCCATGTCGCTCGCACACCCACAGGCGTGCATAAATACACCTCCATCTCTCTGTCGCTCCCCCTTGCCTGTCTCTCTGCTCTCTTTATTTCTTGATGTCGCTCTGTACTTCTGTTGAGATCATAAGTGGTGTGCTCAGCAAAGTGGTAAAAATGTCACCAGGCGTAGTTTGTAATCATTTTTATATTAGCTGTATTGATGTTTCTCCTCACTTCAACAAGTGATGTATTAGTATCACAGATGGGCCTTGCCCCCTGAGACTGTTTTTCTGAACAGACTTAAAAAGCTATCATTCCCCCACCAGGCATGGGACAAATAGTAGCTTCAAATTACTCTTAAACATTGTTTTCAGCCGCTCTGTGTGCCAGATGGGTGGGATAGATTTACCGCATCCGGACAGTTAAGAGCAAGATCAGTTGGTAATCACAGAAAAGCACAATAAATTGACTTTCAAAAGCTTCGCTGTCAATGTCCAAACTTTCTGGCGCCGCACTGAGAAGTGCCACTTTTTCTGTGCGGAGGCTGCGAGAGCTGCTTGTGACAAGACACTTGCCTGTTTGAATCCACGGACCAGCTGGGAAAATATGGGGAACAAAATGATTGTTCTGAGAGAGGACAGTCATAATTCACACAATCACTTGTCAGAGGTCATTTGTCACGAAAATGTATGCACAGATTGTTTTGAGTGTTTGAACAAACAATTTATTCTGCTGTTTGTCTGGTACGGACAGTCTTGAGCTGCCATTTGGAGACCGGTTGAAGGGTGCAAACTCAGCGATGCTTTGTTAAATAAAACTAAACTTTCAAAAGGGACACTTTAGTTGAGTGTTGTGGAAGTTGTTGGGAAGTTGCTTTCAGAAAGTCTCATTTGCTAGGCGTCAAATACCGAAGTTTTCAGGGGGTTAAGTGCACTTAGCAAAATAATGAGAAACTAAGGAAGTACAGGCAGAGCTACTACCACACACTTCTAGTGGTTCTAGCAATGATTGAAAAGATTTACGTTTATATGAGTCTATACACTTTTTAAGGAAAGTGTTGCCTTTAAAAGTCCTGTGTGTATGATTCAGGGGGATCCATTGGCAGAATATAGCAGAAATGGAATATAATATTCATAAGTATGTTTTCATTAGTGTTTAATCACCTGAAAATAAGAATCACTGTGTCTTCATTACCCTAGAATGAGCCGTTTGTATCTTTATAGCGTCCATTTAGAGCACCATGTTGACCACCATGTTTCTGCAGTAGCCCTGAGCGTACAAACCAAACATGGCTGTATGTTTATCACAAGTTTTGCCGCCATTGTTGTTTCTCCAACATGCTTGGAAGGGGAAGGTGAGGCGAGCAGTGTACAGTTGGTTAAAATCTACAACCTCACCTTTAGACCACTTGATGCCACTAAATCATGGGTCTTCAACACTGGGTCCACGAGCACTAACGGATCCTCCACCAAATTATAGTTTGATAGTTTTTTTTCTTCAGTATGAAAAAAACACGTTAACATGGATCCAACATATTATTAGCAAAAATAAATCAGTCTATTCTTAAAGAAGACCCAAAACTACATAACAAATAATATATAAATAAATACACAACATTGTGTACGGACACTCTGTCAGCCATAATGGATAATTTTTTTGTAACTTTATGAGCAAGAGACTCTGACATACCCTCCAAACCTCAGAAACCATCTGCAAGAGTGCAGAAAATCCTAGCACTGGTACTTTAAGTTGTAATTTGTTGAACCAGTTAATAAAGTTTCTTTTTAGTATTTTATAGAGTTTACTTTTGAGTTGATGTCTAAAGTCAAACCAAACCTTTCCGGTCATTGTTATGTTGTTCGGAATTTGTCAAAAACACAATGACTTTACTGCAGACTTGAGCAGCATTTCCACCCCTGTGCAGCCTGGCACAGGTCCCTTCATTTCTCCCTTTGTTGCCGCTGCATTAGTTGGCTGAAAACTGACCTTAACCTTTTTAGGAGGAGATGATGTATTCTCTCCGTGACCCATAATGGGATGAGGTTCCTCTGCCGCCAGCTTCAGGTCAGCATGCAAGTGCGACATATTTCTTTGTTGAGTTGTTTGTCCTTGGACCATGATTCTGACCTCACAGCGATATTGTCCTCGATCAGAGAGCAAAAAAGAACCTTGACGTTTAAAGGTTTAAATTCAATTTGTTGTTCATATTTTATTTCTAATGCAGTGACATGAATTTTTAATTTGATGCAATCATTGAAAATTAAATTATAATGAGCTTTGAAAGATAAGATTAAAATAATGTGATGCCTCCATCACTATTTGAATCAATCAGTACTAAGCAGAGATGGGAAGTAACTAACTACAAATACTTTGTTACTGTACTTAAGTAGAGTTTTCAGATATCTGTACTGTTTTGTTTTTTTTTTACTTTTACTCCCTACATTTTAACACCAATAGCTGTACGTTCTACTCCTTACATTTTCATAATAGGCTTGTTACTTCAGTTTTAATGCATTTTAGGGGAGTTATTGATTATTTTTTACTTTGCAACACTGTGTGCTGCCTTCCCAACGTCAAGACAGATTTCAAAATAAACAGATGGGACAATAACACAGAGAAAAAGAAGATTCCTTGGTTTATCCATCAGTGTAAATCACGTTCTACAGACAATACAAGATGAAGACAACATAAACGACTTAACAAGATAAAAACAATATAACAAGATGTATCAAGTCAACAACGACAAAACAAAACTTAACAAAATAAAAATGACGTAAAGACCCAACAAGATAAAATAGCATAACAGATGTAACAAGACAAAAACAGTGTTAAACGTGTAACAACACAAAAATGACGTAGCAAGACATAAGAGGATGAAAATTATGTAAAAGACGCAACAAGATGACAGTGACAAAAACAGTGTTAAAAGACATAACAAGATGAAAAGGACTTAAAAGACGTTATAAGAAGAAACAAGGCAAAAATTATGTAAAAGACATACAAGATGAAAATGAGGTAACAAGACGTAACATTACAAAAACAATGTAAAAGAAATAACAAGATGAAAACAATGTAACGAGGAAAAAAACATAACAATACCTAGTAAGACAAAAATGTCCAAAGTGATGTAACAAGAGAAAAACAGTGCAAAAAGACATGAGACAAAAATGAAGTAAAAGATGTAACAAGACAAAAAAGATATTATGACACATAACAAGACAAAAATGATGTGAAGGACATAAGATGAAAGCAACATAAAATACGTAACAAGAAGAAACAGACAGACAGGGAGGTGATTTTCAGTTAGCCCTGCACAGATATAATCAGTAGAGCCAGTACTTTTTCACTTTTACTTGAGTATCAAAGTTGAATCAGTGCTTTTAGAGTCTTTTTTTACACAATGATCTGTACTTCTGCTTGAGCTCAGAATGTCACCTCTGGTACTAAGTATCTGCAAATATTCCTTTGCCCCCGTCTGTTGTCTGCACTGTCACAAAGACACAGCAGGCGCGAGTCAGAGAGCTAAAGAGGCGAAGATAACAGCCACCCGATGTCCTACTGCACTTTTCCCAGTCGGCGCACACACACTCACGAACACACACCCTTTTGTTTTCGGTCTCATGTAAGGATGGACAGGGCCCCTCCAGAGTTGTATAGTTGCTGACTATAGTATTGTGTTTCTGGGACCCCTGAGGGTAGTGTGTATTCCACGAGATCGAGAGTGTGTGTGTGTGTGTGTGTGTGGTGTGGGGGAGTTGAGGCTGGTTGTGGGGTCAGTTGTCAAGCGATTGTGAGTCCGTGAAAGGCCATGTCTATCATTTTGACTGACAACCACACACGTTTTTGTCTCACACTGTCTCTCTCTCACACACACACACACACATGCACAGGTCAGTACTGATGTGGAACGAAGGCATGTTGACAGTTATAACCACCCAGCCTTTCCGATGAGTGTGTGTGTGTGTGTGTGTTTCCTCTCTGCAGCAGTAAAACACATCGATCTTTGATGGCGATCTGTGGTCAGACCAGTGTGAGTGTGCGCCTGTGTGTGTGTGTGTGTGTGTGTGCACACTGGCTGGTGTGTGTGTGTGTGTATTTGTCATGTGGTTGACATGTTGACAGGTCCGCTCCACCCCTTACTTCTCCCAGCTGCCAACTGATGAGGTTGAGTGATTTTCAATGGGTTTCCAGGAGACACAGGGCTGTGGATGTGCTGGGAAACGGAGGCCGATAAGACTTTTTAAAAAAATGACAAAAGTGAGAATTTTTTTGAGGTCACGTAGAAAAGAAATGGGTAGAGGGGGTATATATCTATCCACTTCTGGCCCTTTCTTCCCGAAATGTTGCTATTTGTCAGTGAAACAGTAGGGAACCCAAAACAAAGACACACAACAGGAGACAACGCTCAATACAAAGCTGGCGGGGCTTCATAGGGGACCACTATCTACTTTCTCTGGGCGCTGTGAGGACGGTAGGTGGGTGATTTGAAGAAACTTGAGGCAAAGGCAGTGGGCTGTACACTCTTAGAAATTAGGGTACTAACTAAGAAACCATAAGAGGTTCCACTTGAAATCCTTTCAGAGAGTTTTACCAAGAACCCAGCATAAAGGCTTGTACCTAGAACCATCTGTGAAAGGTATCACCTAGAACCCCCTGTGAGAGGTTCTACAGAGAATCCTTTTATGGCATAATGGTTCCACCTAGAACTCTATCTGAAGGCTCTATCAGTACCTTTTAACCTTCTAAGGGTGCCGACAACACCCTTACAGGCAGGGTATTCACACCAAAACCTTTTTATATTCCATTGGTTTTGTCTAGAACACATCCAAGAACCTTTTTATATTCTAAGGGTTTTGTCTAGAACACATCCAAGAACCTTTTTATATCCTAAGGGGTTTTATCTAGAACACACCCAGGGTGCTCTACTAAGAACCTTTTTATATCCCAAGGGTTTTATCTACAACCCACCCATGGAGTGCTACTGAGAACTGTTTTATATTCCATTAGTTTTATCTAGAACCTACCCTGGAGGTTCTACCAAGAACTTTTATATATTCCATGGGTTTTATCTAGAATCCACTGAGGAGGTCCTACTGAGAACCTTTTTATTTTTCATGGGTTTTATCTAGAACACATGCATGGGGTTCTACAGAGACTTTATTTATATTCCAAGGGTTTCATCTATAATGTATACATAGGGTTCTACTGAGAACCTGTTTATATTATGGTACAAGTAACCCTTGACAAACCCTTGATGAAAGAGTTCCTCAAGAGTTTTAACAATTCTTGAAGAACTTTTTCTTCTAAAAAAGGTTCTTCTGAAGAAAAGTATTCTTAATGGAACCTAGTCTTACAGAGAACCCTTGACAAACAATCTCTTCCAAAAAGGGTTCTTCAGAAGCAAATGGTTCTGGGTAGAACCTCAGCCCTTCACGAAGAACCCTTTTGGAACCCTCATTTCTCAGAGTGTATAGGGAAGCCATAAAAGGGTAAAGGAGGTGAAGGGCACAGAGAAGGATGGAGGGAGGAGTTGTGGGCAGAAAGAGACGGAGGAGAGGGCAGATGAAGGGTCAGATTTATTTCCTGTGCGCTGTGGATCTTGATGATGGTCCTCTCTGGGGTCACTGTGGGCTCCGGCTACGCGGATTTCCTCAAGGGAGGAGGCCAATAGGTCTCCACGCACACTTCTGCAAAGCACCAGCGTGTGTGCACATCCTCATACGCGTGTGGGTGTGCACACCGCGTCTGCATGCGTGAGCGGTCAGGGACTTGGTCACCATCTCCTCTAAGGTCTCCGGCTCTATTTCACATCAGAGTGAGGTGGGACTAAAAACCCCGATTCAATTTCATTTACTCTACTTTGAAGTTTGAATCACAGTAACTTTTTAACATTTTTCTCATTTTTTTTTTTTGGCATTCAGCCAGGCCGGCACGGTGGCTCAGCGGTTAGCACTGTCACCTCACGGCAAGAGGGACCCGCGTCTGTGGGGAATTTGCATGGATTTCCGTCCCCGTTCCAAAGACATTCAAGTCAGGTCGATTTGAGAGCTGGTGTTCCCCTGTAGGTATGAATGTGAGTGTGACTGAGTCCCTGTGTGCAGGCTGTTCCCTCACAGACTTGTTTACATTGCCTGAAGTGCTCGGTGTGTTTACGGGAGTTCACAAGCGGGGGTTTAACTTAACTTAAAAGGACATAAAATATAAGAAACTCTCCGACTGCTGGAAGCAATAAATGTCATCAAGGAAGTAATAGGCTGCATTAATGACTACATTCATTTCAAATTATAACAAATTACTGAGTGTTCACTTAGATAGAAAAATAACACCTTCCTGGCTTTGCAGTGCCTACACTTGATTTACCATCTTTGATATTTTAAGCTAATTACAACTTTAAAAAGTTCAGTTCTGAGTAGAAAAATAAGTGAACAAGAAGAAATGTCCACGAAAGTATTTATATTCACCAAAGAAGAAGTTTTAACGCTTTAGATCACAGCCCAAAATGTACAGGATAATTACAGTCCTCCTGGGGAACAAGATGTGAGGTTATGGAATAAGTAACAGGTAACAGTTTGGGATTTTACAAAGAAATTATACTGAAGTACTTATTCTATGATTAGAAGGTATGTTTGACCTACTGAGCAATACTTTGGACGTTTGGGAGGAATTTAGATCGAATTTAGAATCTAGTTATTATGTAACTACTGGGTATGAATTCTATTACTATCCAAAGATTTGGATGTTTCAGGGAAAATAGAGTGATGACTTCTGCAAAAGTCTTTAAAAACCCAAAGTCAGCTGTTTTTTTGTTTTTTTGTTTTTTTTGGCCTCTCTAGGATGCTTTTGTTCCAAGTGATGGAGGAGAGGTTTAGGCGGTTTTAAACACTCATTTGAGAGGGTCTCGAAGCAGAGAAGCCATTTAGGGCACTCGCAGTCATTTGTGCATGCAGCAGTAAATCAATACTTCATATGCGCTGCATCATACCTGTGACTTTGGATTCTTATTTTTTTTTTTTTTGTTTGTTTTGCAGCTGAGCTTTTACCAGCTGTGCTGTTGATCCGCTCATCCTGTCCTGCCCTTTTCAAAAATGTGTTAATTTCTGTGACGTAGCGCTAAATTTCAGAAGCAGAGCAACACTGACAGGCAAAGATCAACACGGTAAACATGATTTTGATATGTTATATTATTGTAAATTATATTTTAGAATAATTCAAATAATGATAATTTGATTTTAGTGAAAATCTGATATCATGACAAGCCAGACTTTGTGGTAACTTTATTTAATTTGTTTGAGAACAGGTGCCAGAAAATTACAAGTGGTTAGTTGGTTAAACTTCTTAACAACTTTAAAAATACCTACCAAACTAAAAATGACTTTTTAAGAAAATAGTTCAACTTGATCCAAATTATGTTACAGGGATTTATCACAATTTGAATCTGGAATCTCATGTTTTTACATGTAGGTTCACCTGAACTGACACTAAGTAAAGTGTAGATGTATTTGATTTGGGGACTAGGACAGACCCGTCCTCACTTTGACAGGCCAAGGACGTGTTTTAAGGAGTGAACAGGGAGCGGTTTTTGAGGTGGAAGCAGAAAAATCCTAAATTTATTGTGAAAGTCATAGTATTCAATCACAGACATCTTGGTCACAAACCAGCAAAGACACAGATGATCATTAAATTACAGCCTTGGCCAATGAGCTGTGACACTGTGCCATATTGTGTGGCAGAAAACATGAGAGCATGAGCATACTGCGAATATGTAGTTTTTAATTAATTACCTAAACTAAATGACCCAAAGTAATTACCTACTGAAAAAAACTACTGAGATTTGAGTGTAGTTAAACTAGTTCATGTAGCCCAACACTGTACACATATATAATTTTATCTTTACGGGGGCATAGGACTTTGCTAAAATCGTAGTTTTTAACAAAATGAATGTTGCTCAAACAGGAGTAAATTATGAATTTGTTGAGGACTATTTTCTGTTGCGGACTAATACAATTTTGGCACTGCAGACTATTCAAAGCAGTAGGTGTATGCAGGATTGACTTGATAAAACGCCCAAAAGATATTTACATCTTATCCTGTGTTTTTGAAACCTGCAGTGCCCAGGTTCATTATAATAAAGGACCTTGTCACCCAACATAACGGTGTGGCTCATTTATGAGTTTTCAGGTGTTTTTGGATAACAATAGAGGAATTAGTTATATGAGGCTGTGGCAACACAGATAATACTTGTGTGTCTGATCAATTAATTGTTTGTTTTTGTCCTTTCATGGGATTTGTTGACAGCAAGCAAATATCACCAGTTGTTTGACTTTCTTTATTAGTTTTTCAAGAAACATAAACAATTGATAACTATATATTAATATACAAGCACACGCAAGAAAAGTAGAGATAAAAACAAGATAAAGTAATATATTAAAAATTAAATGAACAGAAACTAAAAAACAAAACAAAAATCATTATAATAAATAATTTTTACAGCCTTTATCAAGAGTCTACTTTCCATGTCTGTGTGCTCAATATAATTTGGAAAAGGCCCAGTAGTTTGTTTTTTCCTTTTCCCTTAATACAATAAAAAATATTTTCAAAGGAAATAAATGCGTACAGTTCTGAACAATACTTGATCTATTTACATATTTTCATCATAGTGCTGTCATCTGTTTTGCCTGTAACAAACACACATCTGCGTTGATGCCCTGTCTCATTGTTTATATAGCGCACATCACTAAATAAATGTGTATTTCAGTATGTTAATTTGAAGACAATAGCAATGCAGAGAGAGACAGGGCTGTGGGAATTAATAGCGCGTCTCATTTTTGCCCCCGGGCCATAGTTACACCACTGTGTCTGTGAACTCCCACACCAACCAACCACCTGATAATAAGCCTCACAGCGCTCGGAGACACAACAACATTATATGAAAAAAAAAAAACCCAACCTTTATTAAATGTTTTCAATTACTTTATGAGAGCAATCATCAGCAGCACAAATCGCTTTATCTCTCAGCTAATCTCCTCTTTCAATCTCTCTGCTTTTTACAGCGTCTCCTCACCCAAACCATGTGGGGCGAGCATGTCTAAAGCTGAAGGTGTATGTCAGACCTCCAGGTAAGTCACGCTCTAACTACACACACACACTCGCTTACACACACACATTCACATTCACACGCACACACAAAGGTCCAGATTGGCTATCAAAGTAAAATTAGGGGGGAATAAGAGGTCTGATAGAATGCCCCGGCAACACTCTCTGCTCTGATTCACAGACCAGCCAGGCAACACTTTAACACCTTTACACACACAGACACACACACACTGAAAACACACACACACACACACTCTGACTCAGACAGAGAGAAGCGCGCGCATGCACACAGGCACAAAGTGGCATACGCACTTCACATCAAATCACATCACATCACACTGGGTGTGAGGGAGACCTTCTGTCCTTGCAGAAAGAGAACAGAGCGGGCTGAAAGTGCTCTCTAAAAACGTTACCAAGGCTTCACATCACTCCACCAGCTAGATTTGCTCATAAGAAACAAGAGAGCAATCTAATAATAAACCCATCGCATACTGTAGAAGTCTAATCTAATAATAGACACTTCATATTTTCTCATAAAATTCTCCTTATGCATCAGCCTCGTGGCAAAAAATGAAGCCTGACTTTCTCGCCATAATACTGAGTCTTTGTTTCCAAACAGCGTGCAGCCTGGTGAGATACACTCCTTTGAAAATAGCTCCCTTGTATATTGGCGCAGACAGGGTGCAGTGCTCACTCGTTGGCCTGTGATATTACCATTTAAAAATAACTCAGCAGAAGATTGGCATACATGGGGATCATTACACTACACTTGAGATATCTTTGTAAAAAAAATCTACCTGATAAGGAGTCCTAATTATGAGATAAAAATCAGAAATTATGAGTTAAAGAGTTGGAATTAGGAATTAAAAAATCAGACCCAGTTTAGAGCCACAGCAATGTCACATAAAAATCATAGATTTATTTTTTTATGATCTATAGAAGCCCATTTCTGCTGGTAAGAGAAAAAATATACCAATAGTAAGTCATAATTCTGAGATAAAAAGTTATAATTATGGGACAAAAAGTCAGATTTTTGAGATAAAAAGTCAAAAATCTAAAATAAAAAGATGAAACCATGAGATAAAAAGTTGAAATTATGACATAAAAAGTCAAAAGTATAAGAAAAAGTAATTTAAAAAGGTAAAAAGTTGAAATGATCAATTAAACAGTTGAGTTTAAAAGTAAGGCCAGTCTAGAGCCACATTAATGTGATATAGATGATATAAAAAGAATTAAGAGAAGCCCAGATATCTATGAAACCCCATTTCGACCAGTAAAAGAAAAAAAATATCCCCATAGTAAATCATAATTACAGGATAAAAAGTCAAAATTATGGGATGAAAAGTCAGTTATAAGATAAAAAGTCATAATTTTGGGATAAATGTAAAAAAAAAATATAAAAGCAAAAAGTCAAATTTATGAGAGAAAATTGAAATTATGAAATAAAGTAATAATTATGAGATAAAAAGTTACACTGAATAAGAAATTAACAAGTAAAAGCTGGCATTATGAATTAGTCATAGCAATGAAAATGAAAATCATAAATTTATTTTTTTTTACAAGAAGCACAGATAAGCCCATTTATGCCAGTAAATGGGAAAAAAATCCCATAGCAGGTCCTAATTATGAGATAGGACACCATAATTATGAGATAAAAAGTCAAAATTATGTCTTAAAAACTCATAATTATGATATGTACGAAACAACAGAGCAATCTAATAATAAACCCATCCCATACTGTAGAAGTCTGATCTAATAATGGACACTAAAAATTCTCCTTATGCTTCAGCCTTATGGTAAAAAATGAAGCCTGACTTGCTCGCCATAATACCGAGTCTTTGTTTCCAAACAGCCTGGTGAGATATAGTCCTTTGAAAATAGCTCCCTCATATATTGGCGCAGACAGGGAGCAGCGCTCACACAAGAGTGCCATGTCGGCCTATGATATTACCGTTTAAAAATAACTCAGCAGAAGATTGGCATAGATGGGGATCAGATTGCGGCAGGCATTACGCTACACTTGCGTTATCTTTTTAAAAATCTACCTGTACATCTTTTCAAAGGCGGATTCCACCTTGTGAGTTTTCAACCCTAAGCCCGACTAAAGAATCAAACCTGGGTAGTAGCACATCTCCCTAGATAATGACACGGCTTTGAAGATCTTCGTAAAAGGATGAGAGTCGGCCTTCACAGCTTTCCAGGCTCAGATCATTCCATATCTCACTAAAGGGGGGGAAGAAAATTCTCTCCTCCTCCATAATTACTGAAACAACATCTATTCTTTTCTTCTGTCACTGCTGCAGCTCTTCGCGCAGATTTGGCTTTTTTTTTGTGCTGTTAAAGTAATCTGTCTGACATTGCAACTTCCATCTCATCTGTGAAATATTGTCACCAGAGTGAGCTGTGAACAGTTGCACATGTGTGTGAGTAGTGGATGTGTGTCTTTGTGTGTGTGTGTGTCAGCTGCTCCAGATTCTGAGTCTCTGTGATTAAACTGTAATTAGGTTGGTTAAACCCCCTGCAGAGCTCAGTTGCTGTCGTCTTCTCCTCCTCCCTCCTTCCTCCCCTCATCCCGTCTCTCTGCCTTTCCTTGGCTTGTGAAGGGTGAGAGTTTTGTCGTTTGTCATTCACTTTCCATCCCACCCCTTCCTTAAGGGGATAGTTTGGTTTTGTTAAAGTGGGGTTGTATGAGGTACTCATCACTAGTGAGTGTATTACCAGCGCCAGTAGATGGTGGTGACCCCCAGTTTGGAGATGCAGGGAGGACTACCAACACTGAAGCTGAGCAGCGAGCAACATCTTTAAAAAATGTTCTCAAACAAGTGTGAATTTGCAATAGCTGCACCAGCTCATGCTTCCACATGTGCACGCATTCACACACACAACCACTTGTCCTCCGTGGCTTTAAGGCGATATGGAGTAGGATTAAGTCACACCAGTTGAAAAAATGAACTCCCAGCAAAGTCCAATGATCCCTGCTGCAAAGCTTTATGAAAAATGGTTCAGGAGTTCTGGAGGGGCAGAGTAAAGTGTATGAGGCGAGATAAACCACGACCAATGAAAAATGAACTCTGCTGAGTCCAGTGATGCCCCCCACAAGAGTCTACGACAAATGGCTCATGAGTTTGGTAATGTTACAGTAATTCTTTTAAAGGTAATGCTACCTTTTGTTATAGGCCACTCCCACTGCCACGCTCCCTTATTGCCAGTAGACATGAACAGTTAATCTGCCAATCAGCTGTCATTTGACATATGACCAACTTTTCCACTAAATCTTGTATGAGTCTGTAAATCCATCTGGAAGTTATGCGCCCTGTTGCAATTGGCCATTCCCACTACCTCCTATATTTTGTGGACTGACCAACCTATGGCGCTGCTGGTCACAGCTAAAATAGGTCCACCTGAAACATCATTTGCAGTGTACGCTGTATCTAGAATATTTTCACTGCTTTACCTTAGTGTAAGATGGCCTTTTTTGATGAGAAACAGCTGTTAAATTAGCCAAATACCGCTCTCTCCAAACCAACCAAACTCCATTAGCAAAAACAGTCATTTTACCTTGCAGAGCACAGGGAGTTGCTGGTCCACCGCTGCTGCTATCGGTCAGTTTGTTTGTGTGAATTGTGTGACTTCGGTTCATCCAAACTAACTCAGAAGTCACACATTAATACAAACTAACTAACAGATTGAGGCAGCAGTAGACCAGCAAGTCCCGTGTTCTGCAAGCTAAAATGACTGATTTTGCCAGTTGAGTTTGGTTGGTTTGGAGAGAGCACTATTTGGCTGATGTAACCGCAGTTTTCCATCAGGAAAGGCTGTCTGACGGCAAGGCAAAGTGGCGAAAAAACATTCTAAATACAGTGTTCACTTAAATTGATATTGATGTTTTTAAATGGGCCTTTTTAGGTGGCTAATATATGTTTTGCTGCTGATCCTGTCAACAGCAGTACATTAGCTTTCATGCTGTCGATCCTCTCTTTCTGCTTCTGCTTGGGGATGTTCAGACCTCCATCTACTGTAGATAATACACTGACTATTGAAAAGTACCTCACACAACCACATGTCAAATCATCTCAACCATCCCTTTAATAGTTCCACTTGTCTATCCTTTGTTTTTCTGTAAGTTCAGTCACTGTTTTTGTAGATTGTCTTGTCTTTGTATCTGTCTGTGTGTCCCTCTCAGTTCAGATGTTTTGTCGTTTTTCTTTTCTCTCTTCTCTCCGTTTCAGATGGCTCGGGATACGATTCTCCGGAGCCCTTCCTGACTGACGGAGGTCCAAGCTGGAGGCCAGGGTCCATGGCCCCGTTAGCTGCTCTGGCCTCACTGCTGCTGGGACTCTTCTCCTGGCTGTGACCCCTCTCCTTCTCCTCCTGGAGCTCCCACCCAGGGTCGCTGGGCTGGGCTGGCTGTCCCTCTAAATCCACCACCCCTCAGGGAAGCCCTCTGTCTCCGTCCTCCCTCTCTCCCACCTCCACCTCTATACGACCACCAACCACCCCCACTGCCAGCCCCCTTCCGAGGCCCAGCCACGGACACCCTTCCCAGGCCTGGCTGAGAGGGTTGGGCCTTAAGCAGTCTGGGAAGCTGCCCTTCATCTCTGATCCCCGAACTCTGGGTGGAACAGCACCTCTCAGCTGAGAAACACAAGGGAAATGTCTCTGCACTCATATCAGGGGGTCCTTTTGATTTGACTATTGACTCTTGGCCACTGATGGGGTAGATGTAGCCACCGCTATGATTAAACTTGTCGTTCCAGTGGAATTCCTATCATCCAATCACGGCAGGATGCATTAAGCGATAGGCCTGGATGCACAAAAATTGGATTTTTCTCACATTGCTGTCCCGTCGTCAAACCAAGAATTGGAAGTGGCCAAGCTTGCATTGTAATTGAAATTCTATACTATCTGGACCCATTCCAACTGCAACGAGAAAAAGAGCAAATGTATGAGATGGAGCGGAGGAAAGTGACCTGGCATGTGCAGAAAAGAAAGGGGAAACAATGCAGGCATGGACTTAAATGAATACGACCATATGGGAAATGTAATAGTATATGTGTTGATATTTTCAGATCCAGTCTAGAGTCACAGCAATGCGATATAAAAATCATAGATTTATTTTTTATGAAAAGCTTGGATATATATTGAAGCCCATTTCCACCACTATAAGAAAAAAACATACCCATGGTAGGTCATAATTATGAGTTAAACAGTCATTATTATGAGATAAAAAGTAGAAATTATGACTTAAAAAGTCAGAGTTATGACATAAAGAGTAATAATTAAACAATCACAATTTTAAAATAGTTGGGGCGTTGTGTACAAACAGAACACAATGATTTGCAAAACTTTTAATTTGATTAACTTCATTGTTTTTTTGTTTTTTTTGTTTGTTTTTTGTTTTTCATATACACTTATTCTGAATTTCATGCTAATTGCTTAAGATTTGAAAGTGGAATTCCTTTTCATTGTTGCTTGATATACGACTGCAGGTGCTCAACAGTCCGGGATCTCTGTTGTCGATATTTTGTGCTTCATAATGCACCACATATTTTCAGGAGACAGGTCTGGACTGCAGGCAGGACAGTCTAGGACCTGAGCTCGTTTACTATGAAGCCACACTCCTGCAACATGTTTAGAATGTCTCTTGGCATTGTCTTGGTGAAATAAGCAGGGAAGTTCTCTGGATGACAGCACATGTTGCTTCAAAACCTGTATGTACCTTTCAGCATTAATGGGGCCTTCACAGATGTGACAGTTACCCGTGATGCCATGGGCACTAACACATCCCCATACCATCACAGATGCTGGCTTGTGAACTTTGTGCTGGTAACAATCTGGATGGTCTTTCCCTGTTTAGCCTGCAGGACACAACGTCCAAGATTTCCAAAAACTATGACTGTGGGCTCGTCAGACCACAGCACACTTTTCCTCTTTTTGTCTGTCTGTCTGTCTCAGGTAAGCTCGGGCCGCAGAGAGGACAGAAGATTTATGGATGTTGTTGATATATGTCTTTGTCTTTGCATGGTAGAGTCTTAACTTGCATTTGTAGATGCAGTGACAAACTGTTTTAAAACGGCCCATGTCGTATCCTTTATACAATTATGTGTTTTTAAAAGCAGTTTTTAATGCAGTTGCACCTGGGAGGGGTCAAAGGTCACTGGCAGTCAATGTTGGTTTTCGACCTTGCCCCTTACGTGCAGAGATTTCTCCAGATTCTCTGAATTTTTTAATGAAATAATGGATTGTAGATGGTGAGTTCCCTAAATTCCTGCAGTTTTGAGTTGAGAAATGTTCTTAAAGTGTTGACCACACAGTTTTTTACAAAGTGGTGAACCTCGCCCCATCATTGTTTGAGGATAACTGAGCATTTCAGGGATGCCTCTTTAATACCCAACTGTCATATTATTACCCAGTTAACCTGTTTGCCTGTCGAATCTTCCAAACAGGTGGGGCTTTTTTTTAGCATTCCACAACTTTATTCGTCTTTTGTTGCCACTGTCACAACTTTTTTGAAAGATGTGCAGGCATCAAAATTCAGAATTAATGCATATTCACAAAAAGCATTAAGGTTTATCAGTTTAAACATTAAATATCTTGTCTTTGTACTGTATTCAGTTGACTACAAGTTGAAAGGCGTTTTCAAATCATTGCATTATGTTTTAATTTACATTTTACAACTAGTTTGGAATTGGGTTTGTATAATTATGAGATAAAACATAAATAATTATGAGATAAAAGGTTATAATTGTATAATTATATGAGGTTAGGTTATAATTATGAGATAAAGTCAATATTATGCGATAAAGTCATGGTTATGAGGTAAAAATTATGACATGTTATGACTTTTATGTCATAATTATGACTTACCATTGGGATATTATTTTCTTTTACTGGTGGAAATGGGCTTCTATGTTATATCAGATTATGATGACAAGTATAATCATAGCTTGTTTCAGTGGGAGGGTGGGGTGCGTATGTGTGTTGGGGGGTGTTCTGGGTGGGTTTGGTGAAGGTGTATATTTTCAGGTGGAATCTGTTTTGTCTTATTCATGTTTCTAAACAAAGCATTTATCACAGCCTGGCCAGCACAGGCGTCTTCAGCACTGTCTAATGTCGATTTGGGTCGGGTGACTTCTGGAACCATGACTTTCTCATGTATGAATGTACCACTGGTCACCCACCTCTTTGTCTCTCTGTATTATTACGACTGTGGTCACTTACAGTACCTTCTCTTGGACTGGCGGGATGAACGGGTCTGGGGATTTTTTTCGCGGGAGGGATGGTGTAGGCGTGGGTGCGGGGGGGCAGAAGGCGGATGAGGTAAGGATGAACGGAGGACAGGTGAGAAAAGGAGGCGACACTCAAGTTGCATGACCACTGTGAAACCCTTCAGATCAATCTCGTTTGTAATGATGATATATTTTTTCATGGGGGAAAAAAATCAGAAACACCCTGCTACCGCTCTCTTGCTCTCCCTGAGACTTTTTCAAGACATCAAAAGGAAAAAAATTTCAACCTCTCTCCTCACAAACGGTTTCTCCTGTCTGGCTTTCGGTCGTTGATGGATTAGCTCAGGCCGGGAGATAAATGGACCCACAGGGTGAAACTGACTGGAAATCGGCCCTCAGGAGCCCGGGGCCGGATCACAATGGACGTAAACACTGACTGAAGCTGGTCCTGGGTCTGAGGGTTAAACCAATAAGGGAAGCGCATAGACTGTGGCAAATGAGGCGAGGTGTGTGTGTGTGGGTAGCATCACAAAAAACACACATGCGCATGCACACACACCACACATACACACATTCATATATATAAACACACACACACCACACACACACAAGTCTTTGATAACGGGACTGCTCCTCTGAGCATTCATGGACACGACTATAAAGGGAACAGCACAAAGAGAGTGGGAGCAGAGGAGGGAGGGAGGGGGAGAAAGTGTGTGTGCATCATGGGACTGAGACTTCTTTAATGTTGGGAAGTGAACATAATGAGTAAGCACTGTGAACACACACATGCAGACACACATGTACAGATAAACACCACACACACACACACACACACACAACAAGTGCAGACATATGTAGAAAAGCACATGCAGATCTAGACATTTACATGGCATGCACATACACACATGTACAAAAACACACACACAAAAACACAAACAAGGGGAAGCACTTCCTTCCCTGTTTCATCTTATTTTTGTAGCATTTAAAATCACTGTTAATTACTCCTGTGTGGGATGCAGTGATGGGGTATAGCCTGTGGAAGATTAAAAAAAAAAAAGTGTTTTTCTCTTCTTCTATTCCACTGATGCTGTCCTTCTATCGTTCTTCTTCTCTGGTTTGTGATATCCATGGTTGGTAGTGGTTAGGATGCCTCCAAGGTCTGAGCGTCATGTATGAGTTTGTCTCCTTTTCTGTTTGTGGTGTTTTTGTGAGAAGCTGACCTCAGTCATTTAAAAGTCAGTCAGTCAAAAGTAAACACAGTCAAGTCAGAGCAAGGAGAGAAACACACAAATAAAGATTGTCTTTTTGTCTACTCGAAAAACGAGCCGAGCGAGTGGGATTTCTTCAGCGGAAATGTGAATTAATTTTCATTTGATGTGTTTTTTTTCTCTCTTTCTTTCACCCAAAGGGCAGATGATTATTGTATTCATGTATTGGAGTGCACCTGGGTCTTTATTTTGCCCAGTCTATCTTCCTCTGACGTCAAAGTCTTGGGACGGCGAGCATTGAGCTCTGCCAGTCAAAGCATGAAATTATTCAGATGAAATCACCCTCTCCAATCTTCAGCTGTTTCTCCCTCAGCGATGTGACAGCTAATCTGAGCTGCTGACAACATGGAGACTGAATAGCTTGATAGCCTTTCCTCTCTTGTTTCCATCAGATTTCCAGCAGGGTGGCCCACCAGTGATGGAAAGTAATTCGTGAGCATTTACTCAAGTACTGTACTTTGAGGTACTTGAGTATTTCCATGGTCTGCCTCAATATACTTATGCTCCCCTACATTTTGGAGGGAAGTATTGTGTTTTTCACTCCATAACATTTATTTTACAGCTATGGTTAAAACTTTTCAGATTCTACTTAAAAATACGGTATTCAAGGTTTAACCAGTGGTTCCCATCCAAAAAAAAAAGCAGTGTCTACTATATAAGTGTGTTTCCAGCCACCTGTTTTTATGCACATTTTTAATTTGCACCTAAAAACACTGTTTCAAAACTTAGTGAAGAAAGTCATAATATCACAGAACATTTTTATGCTTGACTGAGGTGGAAAAATTGATATATAGATGAAAAGAAAATGCGACAAAGTGCTATGAAAACAGAATTATCAAAAAGTACAGAATCGAATCCCTTTGTCCCTTCCATGGAAAGGTCCCACGTCCTCAGTAGATGTAAACAACTCATTCTAAGGCAACAAAAATATGACAATTCTTTAACATACTTATGAATATTATGTTTTATTTCTGCCAAATTCTGCAAATATTAACCCCCCTTAAATCTTACACACTTTAAAACACAGTACAGTATAATGAGCTTATAAAATACACTGTTCAAATTTAACCAGTGGTTTCCAGCCTTTCTGGATTGTAATCACCTACAAAAAGGCGGTGTCTAAATAAATTATGATGTACATGAAGCACATGACTAAACATCACTCCACTTTAGAGATGAAAAATAACAGCAGACAAAAACAGCAGATTTGTGTGGTGCAATGAGGAAACTGTAGTGTACCTTAAATTAATACATGAAACAATAATGCCATCAGACTTACCAACATTTTTCCATTATTTAAAGTTATACAGTAGTAGTACTCTTTTAATTATGTAATTTCACCTCTTCTTCTGTAATACTTTAGCAGCATCTAACTGGAAAATTCGCACCACAAGCTTTTTTATCTCAAACTCCTAATATATATCCTTTATAACAGCAGTGGATGGACACACATTAAAGCTTCAGTACGCAATATTATTTCACAATAATTTTGTGACATAACTTATTTTAACCATTGCATGTCACTAACAATCCTTTGTAAAAATGCGCATCCATGGGGAATGGCGACTTTGTATTTCACTTTTTAAAAAACTGAACCTGGTCTGAAGTCAGGGTTAGTTAGCATATGACAAGCCAACCAGAGCTACTCTGAACCAAAAAGGCTCATCCCTTGGTTCCAACAAAGAAGCTAAAAAAGGAAGAAGGGTCATTATATCACAAACAAACATTCTATGCTGCAGACTTTGGTGCCAGATCTATTGAAGTTAATGGAAGATGCAGTGTCAATCATGCTATCTGGAGACCATCAGCAAATAAACGAATGCACACATTTGAAAAAAAATCCGTCAATAAGTTATTCTCTGAAGTGTGTTTTGTGTTTTCAATGCACTTCTTCATCTGTTGGTTTTTAGTGTGCTTCTCCGTGCATCTCCAATAGACTTCAGTAGAACTGGTGCCAAGCCGGTCACCAAGCAGAGCATAAAATATTCTATGGTGATCTCATGACCTTTCCTTCTGTTTTAGTTTCCTTTTCCTTCTATGTATCTAGGGCTCTCCCCCCCTCTCTGCTAGGCGTGCTGGCGCACACGCAAAAGTTCTCTCAACAGCTATGGCAACTTGTGATGACTTTCCAATACCTCCTTTGCCTACAATGGGATATCGCAAAACAAGCCAAAAGAAGGAGGACCTTGGAGGAGAAGACAGAGACGTCTTTCTCTGGAAATTTGGTTAGAATTTGTGCGACATTTAGACAGAAAATTGGCTTATGATTTGTTAGGATTTCCACCAAAGAGTGATTTCCCCTTTTCATTTAAATAACCTTGATATTTGAGACTCAAAGAGGTATAATGATCCAATACTTCATACATTGTAAATAGACAATAACAAGCGACAATGAATCCTGCACTGTAAGTTGATCAGCTGTTTATAACTTGTCAATTGTCTGTCAATCTAACATTAAGCCTCTAAAGGCTGAACACAAAAGCCCACTGCTCTGAAAATACAAACTCTAGCGTGTCTTCTGCCTGCCAGATTCCATTAAGATTTTGCTTAATTTAAGGTTTATAAACATCTACTCTTTTTAAGAGATTATTAATGATTTCTTATGACTCATAAACAGATATTAACACAGCGAGCACTCTGCATTAATTTGAACTCTAATTAAAGGAGAGATCTTTAATATATTTATTGTAAAAGATCATAAAATGACCACAATATATCATCAGAGATCAAGGAAACGTTAAGTTGAAATGCTGGACGAGAAGAGAGGAAAAGAAAGTGCTGAATAAAAACCGAGATCAGACGAGGCTCAGCAGAGTGATACAGGGCAGCAGAAAGAGAGGTGGAAAGGTTTTGCAGTGTGTACATTCAAATTTCCAACTGCAGATTTAGTCATATTTTTTCTCTTATTTTTCTGGAAAAATTGTTAAAAGTTTGTGCCACATTTTGACAGAAGGTTGGCTTAGGATTTGTTTGGATTTGTTTGGAAAGAAAGATTTCCCCTCAGAGCTTCTCACATGGGTTCATTTGAATAACTATTTGAGACCCGACTGAGTAATTATCCATATTGATTTAAAAACAAGCAAAGTCCAAACAATTAATACAAATTTGTGTTGCAGAACTCTGTTTTTTCCTTCTGCTTGCCTCATTAATCATCTCATGACCACTCAGATTTATTTTGTGACCATTTGGAGGAGACTCAATCCCTTGTTTGGGAACCACCAGACTGCGCATAATGTAGTTAAAACTGACTCCACCTCAACCAGCTACAGCAGTAAAATGCTACTTAACACAGTGATGCATCAGTATTAACAACCTGTTTATGTAATATAAGTCAAGAGCCATTTTTTTCTGCAGAATGAGCACTTTTGTTAATTTAAGAACATTTCCCTGATCATATTCTTGCAGTTTTATTTAAGTAAAATTTTGAATGTATTTGTAATGTTTTTATTTAGTATTTGAAACGGGTCTGAAAGCTTCATCCACTAAAGTAGCCTACTGATTAGAGAGATGCCCCTGAAACGTCAGGTGTCCTTGAGCAAGACATGGAACCATTACACGCCGGTGATGCCTGGAGGCTAAATATGTAAAAAAGTGAATATGAAATATTTTCTCTCCTCTTTGAGCTCAATAGGTTATCCCAACATGAACAGACAGACAGACAATAGACACTTTCCCCCATTGGGGCTTGTAAGGGCCAGTGCTAGCTTGAAACATTTATCAGGCCTGTTTTAAAAGCGTTATTTGAAACCACTGACTCGTCTATTTTGGCAGCATGATGCAAAAAGAATATCAGAAACGTTGTTTTTGGGGAAAACTGAGGTGCATGAATAATAGATGAACCTTGGCTTGCCATGTTTGGCCCTCCTGTGCAAAGCGGGCTAATGGCTATCGATGTCTCCGGTTTCCATCAAATTGCTTCATATGAGAGCTCAATTCAAACGGAGAAAGAGTAGATTCCAGTGGAAAGGAAGAGACGAGAGAATGAAATTATCTCTATTGCATATTGAGATGCACGCTTGGTCAGCCAATTCTTTGTCCTGACAAGTATCAGGTACCAGCGGAATTTGCCAAACGTAAAATTAAAGGGGCGATATGCAACAATTTTGCGTCCAAAAATGAGTCTTGCAGTCCAAATAGTGAGTTGGAGCCACAGATTGTTTTTAAACACCCCCTCCTCCCCAGACTTGAGGAGGCTCAGACAGGCTGCAGGGACACTGCAGGAGCACAAGATGAGTGCAACATTCTGAACTGACAGTAACAAGTGATGATGAGTCCTGTAAGTTGATCAGATGTTTATAACTTATTGTAATTTCACTCATTTGTACATCTGCTGTGCACATCTGGTTGTTTTTATATTTGTATGTTCAGGACCCCAGGATGACTTGAGGTACGTCCATGTGCCTCTAATGGGGATCCTTAATTAAACATAAACATAAACATATCCAGAAAACAAAAGCTGACTGCTCCTGGAATTTGAGTTCAGTGACTACCTGTCTCACTGCCTGCCAGACTCCATGAACAAACTGCTCAATTTAACATCTACTCCTTCTAAGATTATTAATGATTTGTTATGACTCATATACAGACACTTACTCATTCAGCAAGCATTCATCATCAATTTGAACTCTAATTAAGGGAGAAATCTGTAATATATTTACCGTAATAAATCATAAAATGACCACAAAATGTCATCAGATGAATGTCACAGATTGAATAAGTGTCTGTTTATGAGTTGTAAGAAATCATTAATAATCTTTTAGAAGGTGTAGATGTTTTTAACAGTTAAATTGAGCAGTATGTTAATTGAGTTTGGCAGATACTGAACTCAAATTCCAGAGTGTGTATTTTCAGAGCGGTGGGTTTTTGTTGTCAGGATAACAGGCTGAACTTTGACAGACAGTTGATGGTTATAAACAGCTGATCAACTTACAGCGAGGGACTTGTCGTCACTTGTTATTGTCAATTTATGTTGCGCGCGTCTTGTGCTCCAGCAGTACTCCTGTAACCTTTCTGAGCTTCCCTGAATCTGGAGAGGAGAGGGGGAGGGAAACAGCTCACTTCAACCAAAGATTGTATATTAAATGGGATTTCCACCGATTTAATATACAGTCCATGGCTCCAATTCCCTGATTGGGCTGCTGTGTTCATTTTTGCACATGCACTTGCTACATATCACTCCTCTAACATTAAACAGGCAGACAATAACGCAAGTTACAGAGCAGACTATAAATTTTAAAGGACACTGTGGCTGTAGCTCTGTCGTCAGACAAGACGGTATTTCAACTAAGCATGTTTCCTTAATCTCTGATGACAAGTCATGGTCATTTTATGACTTACTACAGTGCAGCACAGTATTACAGATCCCTCCTTTAAGCCCGATCAAACAAGGCTTCGAGACCTTCTTTCCCATGTCTCGATGAGAGGAAAGATGGATGTGTGACACAGCTGGAACAGAGCCAGAAGTGAACAGATGTGCGCCTTCAAATCATGAGAAACTAGTGATCTGGGCTGTGTCACACATGCACACACACTCTCACTATTATATCCCTGCATATTCTCTTCCAGATTTAATTAATCAGTTGATTATTTCGGCTATTTTCATTGGCTGGCGTACATGTGGGACAATAATTGGCGAGAATAAATTTGGCCTATATGGTGTTGGTTTTGGCAACAACCAAAAAGGAGAGCCAGGGAATGCAGATGGCGACCCCTCTACGTTCTTTTCCATCCCTTCATCTCTTCTTCTGTTGATTTCTCGCTCTCGCAGACACATTATTAGGCTATAGGCTAATCCATTCTCCTCTCTCCGCTGTACTTTTGTCTGCTCGCATTCAACTAACTGGCATGATTTAGGAATTATGGAATTAGGGCAGCGCTCCCATCTCTATTAATGAGGAACAGCATGATGAAAGAGCTTGATCCTGAACGTGCCATCTGTAGTCACTATTACACATTCACTTAATCTATCTCTCTTTCTATTCTTCCTCTTTCCTTCCCCTCATTCACACACACACACACACACACACAAAAACACACATTTCTCTGTCACACACACTCACATTATACCTCAGTTGTAATTACAGAGGAAATACTAATTTTGAGCTCTTCAAGCACTGTTGGATGTGGCGTGAAATGGCGAAATGGCACAGCAGGAAAGTTAACTATGGACCACACACCCATGCATAGACACCGAGGACGGACGCACACACACGAGTCCAGATGGACCGTGTGTTATTGCTGAATAATGCATGCTATGTAGACTCTATAAAAGATACATGGGCAGAGAGAGCAGGGCACCATTCAGGCACCGTGGGCAGTTGGGTGGTGAGGGCAGCGCTGCTGGAGCCTCCCTTGTGTCACAAAATGTACAGCTTGTAGGTATTTAGCTGTAGGTGACCCAACAGGGAAAAATATTTAGCTGCAGTTAGAGAGAGAGAAAAAAAACACTTGCCTTTTAGACATTGTCAGTTGATATGTTGGCTGGCACTCTGCCCGGTGTCTTTGCAGTCACCTTGAACAGGCTTTTGTGGTTTAAACCATAAAAACTTGGGGAATTACACAGCAGATTCAATGCTAGAGGCTCAGATTTCAGAGCATCTCTCAGAAACACTATGAAAAATATCCAGCAGTCTGTCTTCATGTAAAATACAGAGAAGGGGGAGGAGGGGGGAGGTGGGGGTGAGGGGGAGGTCTGGGTGAAGGGTAAATGCTGCACTCATGTGGGGAAAATGAGCAGCGCCTCTTTTTTTTTTTTTTTTCCTCTGGAGTCATATGACAGGACATGCGCAGCATCATGTGCTGCGTTCAAGTGCTCAGAGAAAGCTCCTTCCTCTGAGAATTACAGTTTGAAGTACAACTGCTCAAACAAAATGTTGGTATAGTGTGCAGCAGCAGAATGAAGGGCAGGCACAATGTCTGAAAATGTTTTTCTAACTAATCTAGTAGCCACAACTCATGAATTTTACCAAAAAGAAAAATTATCAAAAAATCAAGCAGGCTTACATTGAGAAGCCTACTGTACTTAAGTACCACTGTAAATTTAAATTTGTGAGGTAGGCTATTTGTGCTTTACTTTTTCCTACTTTCTAAAATATACAATAACAAAATTTAAAAAGTGTTGTGTAAGAAGACATATAAATATAAGGACAGATAAATATGAAAGAAAATTAAAAGGTTGCATAGTTTTTTTTTGTAGAATATAATGCTTATAAAACAGGATATTACCCCAAAACACATGAACATTATGATACATTCCAGAGATATTCAAACTGTAAAGTGCACATATCAATTGAATAAAATATTAAAAACTGAGGAAGTTAAAATAAATATAAAAATAAAGCATCTAAACATAAAAATAACATTAACTAAGTCTATATATGCTAATCTTATAGTAAATAATTCTTGAAAATATGACAGTGCGTGTCCACTTCTTATGTTTATCATGAAGAACAAGGTATCCATGTGCAGATCAAAACCAGCTATGATATTAAAATGCTGCTTATAGGCCTATTGTAATGCAATGTAACGATAGGCTATTATTTTTATTATTCTGGGTAAACATGTGGCAAAGGTACTGCAGATGAAAACTAGCCTTTATTTAACTCAGGTGCATTTACATTTGTTTGAATGTTGATTAATGTACATTATTTCTTTTCAAAAGAATTAATAAATAATCCACCGATGTAATATATAATTTAAAGGGATAGTTCACCCAAAAATAAAATTCAGTCACTATCTACTCACCCTCAAAATATCTCTGTTTGGTCCAGATCCCTGCAAAAATGTATTTAAAAATCACAAAATAATATTTTTCAAATCAATTTCAAATGAAAATGAATAATAATCATTTAGTCCTAGTGTGAAGGCATTTTTTCTTTTTTAAAATGACATTTGAAAACTGGTCACCATTCACTTGAATTTGCAATTTTCCTGTGATTTTCCAGCAGTGTTTTGTCAACTAAAAAAAAAAAACATTTTACTAAAAACTAGTGTACCCAGAAATGTTAATTTTCATACTCTGACAGGAACCATTCTCCTTTATAATATGTGATGCATTTTCTTTACTTTTTACTTAAGAGAAGTTTTGAATGCGGGGTATTTCGGGGTAGTAGTTGAGTTTATTGGAATGCCGATATTTCCGACGGCACATAAAGGCACCAGGCAGCGACACACTTCGTCCGGGACAGCCAGACGGTGGAACCACTGAAGGAATCCAGAAGTTGCCAAGTTCACATACCTGAAAGAAGGAGGAGTAACGAGGTCATTCTTTAAAACGAGGAGGGTTAACTGTAAGTATCGACTCCTCGGATAAACATCTCTCTCCCTTTATCCTGTCCGCATTACATACTTTGTTGTTTGAGCGGTGGCGTTTGGTAGTTGACAGAAAAGCGGAACTAGCTAACTAGCAAGGAGGCTAGCAGCAACACGTTAGCTGGGTTAACGAGTTTCTCCCGTGTCTTGGAGCCGTTTACGATATTTGAGCAGCGCATCGGCGACTTTTCAGACAATGTAAGAAAACTTTAAACCTCTTTGACACACTTTTCGAGACTTTCAGCTCTTTCGTTCCGTCTTATTGTCTTGGTTCAGGGACTTTACAGCCACAACTTTGGGTGTGGAGTTTGTTTTTTGTTTTTTTTAGTGCATTTGGCTCATGTTTCTCATTCAGCTTAACGTCACCTGTTTATCAAGTGACTCTCGTTAAATAGTTGCTTAACTTTACTCCTCTGTGTGTGAGAGATAACCAAGGTCAGGTGTGTGGATGTAGCTATTTAATGTCTTACATAATAATGATTGGCAGCTGTCGTGAAAACCGCTGACACTTGTTTTTATGTTGTAAATCGCGCTTTTAAAAGAAATAAAAAAGTCACGGTTTGGGGTTTTGTTTGGCTGTGCGGTATGACGTCACTGGCCCTCTTCCTGTCTGCACGCCGTTTTAACACTGACCCACACGCCTATCTACACTTATCATTTATATATCGATAATAGCATTTCTGCTGCTCAGAGTTATAATTCAAGATACCGACAATAACATTCCTGCTAGTGCTGCAACGATTAGTCGATTAATCAATCCCTCGATGAATAATTTCAGTTATTCTTCAAGCAAAAAAAAAATGTCAGACATTTCTTAAATGTGATGATTTGCTGCTTTTCTTTGTCGTTTTTGATCGTAAATGAAAAATCTTTGGGTACTGGACGGTTGGTTCGACAAAAGCTTGTTGCTACCAGTTGAAATGCTTCATTGTATTTCAAGGTGTCTGCAGCTGGAGATGTTCCAATACCAGTTTTTTTCCTTCCTGATACCAGTTTTCTGATACCTGAACTTTGCATATCGACTAATTACCAAGAACTAATACCAAGAACTAGGGCTGAACGATTTTCAAGAAATATCTAATTGCGATTGATATTGCAATTGCGGTATGATTTGTGATATTGGAGGAGGTGATTTTTATTTTTTTTTTACATCATTCTCATTTTCACTGAAAAAACATACTGCTTTGTGATTGTTATTGTTATTATTATTATTATTATTATTTTTATTATTATTGTTGTTGTCATTATTATTTATTTATTTATTTGTGGGGATCTCTACCAAACAGAGATGTTTTCTTAAGTCTGTAGAATATGGTGTGTGGGCCAGGACATCTCGAATTTGACAAAATTTTGATTAAACATTCAGCCCTAGTAAGTACCAATCCAACCCTATACAGCATGTATGATTATTTTTTAACAGCTGTATAGGCTTCTACTACTAACCCCATAAGGATGTGATATTATTGCTATTATTGTTGTATGGCTTGGCTCAGGTTAAACACTTCATAAAACATGAGCGAATACATACAGAAAATGAATCCCACAGGACATGACTTTGCCATCCTGGGAAAAGAAAATGGCTGAGCAGGGTTGTGTTTTGGTGTTAATAAATTACATGGTATAAGATCAATGCCAAGAGTCCTGTGCTCGTCGAAACCACTACCAGCATTTTAGGCAACATTTATATGTAAAATGAATTTTATCCTACATAGATATTCCAAATGTTCAAAAATGTAATCATGGATAACTAAAATTGTATGCCAGTACACATAAATGGCAAAAGTGATGTCAAGTTTATTTTAGAGCACATTTAAAAACTGTAAACACTGACCAAACACAGGAATGATCAGTAAACCTGCAGACATAGATGAGAGGATGTAAGTGATTTAATAGAAGCATAGAATATCTTGATAAAATCATAACACCTACAACAATAAAATTTGTCCTTGAATGAATATCATCGTGGGTATCTGAAATGTTCTTTTTTAACTAGGAAGAATTGAATTACAGATATCTGCAATACATATCCAGTCTAGTGGTTAAATGTTGAAATGGCTTGCCATACAGGTCAGCATATTCAGTGATCCACCCCGCCCAAAACATTTCACAATTCACACGTAACCAAAATATATGTGTTCTCATCATTGAGGACAAGGTATAGGGAAAAAATGTCGAAAAAACAGCCTGTGTGTGTGAATGTAACAAAGATCAAGAACGAGGATATGTGCGCAGCATGATGAGAATAAGAAAAGACGTCAGTGTGTGTTGTGTAGTCAGATCTGGAGAACAGGTTTGGGTAGATGAACAAGAAATGTGTTTCCCTGTGGGAGCTATTGTGTTTGACACTTGCTGTTGGTGCCCTGAAGAAACGATAGCATGAGCGGGTAGGTCCTTTAAGCTTGTCAAATGATTCCTCTTGTGGCTGTGAACATATGTCTTGTCTATAGTGGTGCTAGAGTCTTGTGTTGCCATCGAGTGTGAGAGGTGTGAAAATATAGGGATTACTGTGTGTGTGATGACAGATAGTGAACTAAACAATCTAGTATTTACCCATGTGTGGTTTAAGTGTAACCTTCTCATCAGTGAGTCATGAGAGTGGATCGATATCCAGTTATACAGATGCACACGTGATTGATCTTTTACTGCTGACATGTTCATCTGCTCTTGTTATGGCTTGATATTTCCAAAGAGCACAATATGTGTGAATGAGTTCTCCTTCAGTGTTACAGTTGTAAACTCCTCATCTTGCCAAGTCCAATAATCAGTTAGAAAAAGCAGTCAAGCCTGTGTGAATCAAGTGCCCTCTTTCCAAAAAAAAGATGCAGAGTCAACAACATTAAATCCTCTGATCTGTCTGCCAAGTAGACGATCCATTTTCCCTATCTTTTTTTTTTTTTTTTTTTTCTCAGGATGTGCGTTGCTGCAGGAAAGGGAACTTGGAGTTCATGGGGTAATTTGAAAAACAAGAAAATGTCACTTGAACTTTAAAGGAAAAGAGGTTGACAGGAGAGGAAGACACGGAAAATGGAATAAAACTGTGTTTCCTGGATGTTGGTACTTTCAGAAATTCCAGGGGTGGAATCTAACTATAAACATTTTCTAAAGCACTGTACTTAAACCAAATTTGAAGTACCTGTACTTTACTCTCTGCTTCTTTTACTTCTGCTTCTCAAAAGGGAAATATTGTACTTTTACTTAACTGCATTTTTCTGACAGCTTCATGTACGGGTATTATACAAATTTAAGATTTTTGTACACAGAACATATAAAAATATATAAGTACAGCTGAAACAATTAGTCAGTTTAATTCATTTAGACATTTTGTGGTTCCAGCTTCATAAATGTGAAGTTTTGCTGCATCTCCATTTTAACTATATTAATAATTTTCATGTATTTTTAATAATTTTGAGGTTTGGACTGTTGGTAGGACAAAACAAGTAATTGTAAAGGTATCACTTTAGGCTCGGGGTGACAGCATTACTCTCTATTTTCTTTCTTTATTTCTTTTTAGATTATTAGGCCTATTTAACAAAACATGATGTAAATCAATAGACGAGAAGCACAAAACAACATTGATCAAAAATACATATATTAAGAAATATAGATATTAATGTAGATATTCATGTCTGTCATGTCTGTCTTCATATATCCAAATAAATGTCATCATATATTGGGAACCTGATAGCTGCTCAGGGTAACTACAAAATGAAAATCATTTTCATTTTTATAAGCAATGTAATGTCGATTAATTATTTTTCTTTTTTGGGCGACCTTCGATGCCATAAACCTTGACCATCTTTCACGTTTTTACACTTACATATTATTATATAGACGCCCAGTCAGGTAATTCCCAAGAGCCAGTAAATGAACTAGGAAGCAAAGATCAGCGGTAACAACAACAGCAAAAGTAAAACAATAACAACTCAATAGAGACAAAATGCAGAAAATGGAAAATAATAAGCATCAAATTAGTTTTGAAAAAGAATATAAATGGGTTAGTCTTTACAGATAATTAACTCACTACTTTACTGTGGTAAGTGAGTAGATGTGCGTTAGTCTATTTTATTAACATCCTTTAGCTGGTAGCTGTTCTATCTGTGGTCTTCAGGACATGGTTGATAAGAAGGGTAACTACTGTGAGTTATACTTATCTAGAGAGCCCATATTCATGTAGATTACTTTTTCAAGTTTAGCAATTTTCAACTGTCCGTCAGTCATGTGTGGAGCATGTGTGCTGTCTCTCAATTTACAGAAAATCTATTTTTTGGCTGCAGCAAGAGCTACAGATATCCTCTTATTGTGTTGTTGATTTGGCCGTCTTGACAGGGCTTTTATTTAAGTAATGTTTTCAAAGCAGGACTTTAATTTGTTATAATTCAGTATTTGGACAGTGATATTAGTACGTTTATTTAGTTATGTGAGGATCTGAATACTACCTTCACTGCTGATAAACTCCAGACTTGGAATAAAGTCACTGCGTTGCACTGATGGTCAGCTGGCAGTGTCCTTGAAAGTGCAGTCTTTCTGGACACAGAAAACAAGCTTAAGTCTGTGGTTATGATGATCTTGATCTCAGGTTACCTCCTGCACCAAAGGTTGTCTGAGGCTGCCATTACAGCTGTCATTTCATTGCATCCTGTGATGCTGCTGGACTGCACAAAGGTCACTTGATGCACAAATCAGATTTTGTTTGGATTGGATTTTGTATCTGCTAAACCGTTCTGCAAGGTAGCCTAAATCATGCTGTGATCGAAATGATTCCCCAAATGGATTACCTGGAAAAACACAGTGAAAACACACTTATTACTCAAGTCTTGTCTGCTTCTGCTTGTCTGTGAAGTTGTACTCACAATGTCTCCTGTGAAAAGTACCATAGGGGTTACAATTTTGCTATATTTCCAGTATTGTCCTGCTTTTACCTTCCTCTAACACACACGGGCATTTAATTCTGATTCGCTTCTCTTTGCCAGTCTTTGACTGAACTCCAGTGAAGTCCATTACTCCTTTTGAAATGTTTAAAAATAAACTGAAAGCACAGAAAAATATCCAATTTCTCCATCATTGGCCCCTAGCGCCAACAGCGATCAACCCTTCCTGCTGCTGGTTCACAGTAAAAGCTTCTCAGCGACACTTCCTTACTTTGTGCTGTTGTGCATGTTGTGCAAGATTATGAAATCAAAGTTTTAATCTGAAGGCAGAGCCTGCATGAAGCTGTCAAATGCTTGCTCATTTGTCCTGACGTGATCAGTTGTAGGAAATCACATGAGACCATTAGTATAACTGTGGTGCCTTTTTTTTAAACTGATGATTCAGTAACTGAAGCTGAAGCTCCTTCTGCACTCAGTCTTTAAAGGGATGAGGAACCATACTTGTTCTTTGTTGCATTGAAATGCAGTGAATTAAACCATTTTTACAAATAGTAATGGTGTACTTGCAAACCTTCTACCATGCTTTCAGCCAATTAAGTAGGTGTAGTGTATCACCTCCGCTGTAAGACAATACTTATATCCAGCCCAGTGTTCGAAGTCAAGGATGTCCCGTCATCCTGGGGACACAAAATAGCCCCTGGGAAGCAAAGATTTGGTGTCTGGGACAATTCTGGGACAGTAGAGAAAACTGTCATTACAAATGAAATTATTACATTACAAGCGTCATGAAATGTATCTTGTTAGATGTTCAAATTAAAACAAAAAGTTAAGATGGCACAGACACAAGCTCTACACTGCATCACACAAGTGCTTACACACTGTGAAGTGTGACTGTGAGATATGTTCAACATCTGTGTATGTAAATATCCATCAGAAACCGCTTTGCATTTGCAGTGATGCATTTATTGATCAAACGCTTGGAAATAAGCAAGAAGGGTGGCATGGTGGCTCAGTGATGGAGCGTTTGCCCCATGTGCTGGGTCGTGGGTCCCCTGCAGCGGCTGTGGGTTCGACTCCAGCCTGTGATTCTTGGCTGCGTTTCATTCCTCCAGTTTCTCTGCCCCTTTCCTGTCGAATCTACAGCCGTCGTATAAAAATTACAGGCAGAAAAGCTCAGAAATATTCAAGAAACAAACAAAAAACTGTAACTCAACCAGTGATTAAAAAATACTGAAAACTGAGTTATTAAACTGTATTTATTATTAGAATGAAAAAAAGAACTTAAATATGAGAGAGGGTTGCAAATTTTAGGCATAGCAGAAAACATTAACAATTGAGTAATCATTAATAAGATACAAAACATGCATCTTTTTCTCAGTTTAAGTTTTATTGGAATAATTCTAGCGGGACATTAGTTACGTGAAAATAATTCATGAAGCACAAACAATTTAAATGAACAGATTAATAAAACAATATGGCTATTGCTTGAAACGGCTGCTTTCGTCTGCTCCGTCCTTTAATAAATGTCTCAAAATAGTGTCAGATGGGGCAAAATTACTGTAAATTCTAGAGCAGATCAAATCAAACCAAACCATGAAAAAACCTGTGATATCCAGAGAAATATTACACAAAACATACCTTATCGATTAAAGAATTTTTAATTGGTTAAATTCTTAATGGCGATTAACTGATCAACAATTAATCATTAACATACCTAATTTGGGGCAATGGTTGTTAAGTCTGACAGGTGAAAGGAGAATTCAGGACAATTGCAGGACACTGAGGGGAAAAAAGTAAATTTTGAGCTTTGATGCAGAAACTAGTGGGCATTTAGGCTCTTGGTGTTATTGATTTCCATGATAAATTATCCTACTCTCTTATAGTATATGTGATTATAGTATGAGATTCAAAAACCTATTAAATCAATATGGACTTAATCATAAAGGCTAATAACAGTATCATTTTATCCCTTGCCAAGAAAACCCTATTTTATAGGAAAAGCAAAGTCAAATGTCACCTTTTTGACCTAATTCCTTTAGCGATCTACTGTATATCAATGGAATCAATTATATTTTGTGGATAAGTTTTGGTACTTTCAGGAAAAATTTACATGTATAATACAAAAGTATATCATTAGTAATGTGTACGGTGTGATAAGTTGAGCCGTTCAGTCTAATAAATTCACACATGCAAATATGTGTTATTGAACTGTGATGCGGCATTTTAAAACCAGTAAAACACAAACTGAGTGTGAACACTTGAGTGTCCATGTTATCTGTAGACACACAACTTCTTTTAAAGGTCGACCTTTTTAACAGTAAGACTTTTTACACTAACAATTCTATGTTGTATTTTATTTTTATAGACAGTGTATCGACTTATATCTTATAATTTTTATCACTCCATCGCTATTTTTTAATGTCTAATTTGTATTGTAGTAAATTTTAAATGCCAGTAAATGCCAGATCATGATTTTGATTTTCCTATCACACACTCCTTATCTCTGTTCCGTCATCGTTAGCATGCGCTCTGCTAGCCACGCTGCAGCTAACCTTTATACAAACAGGGAACTGCTCTAGGCTCCCCAAGGGATAGTTTGCTTCATCACTGAAAAAGATTTTGTTTCCTTTATCAACAAGGCTGCTGTATGTGTTCAGACTCCAAACTCTCATTCAGAGGCAGGAAAAGAGCCTGATTTGTTTAGATTTTGCATCTCCATTTTCCCTCTCCATATGAGTGACACGGACATATATTGATGTTCTCATGCAGTTGACCTTTTTGATCCGTAAATGTTTTCTCCACATTCAAGATGACAGTACGGCAGTGAGCCGTGACTAGTTCTGTGACATAATGATGTGCTTTAGCGTGAGGCATCAAGACACTAAATACTGATGTACAGAAAATTTAAATGAGGAAATCTGACAGTCCCTCCAGGATTTTCGCAGGCTTTTGAGGATTTTGTGGCCTAAAACTCCTGATTTCACAGCAGCTTTTCTAAAAAAACTGCGATGCATGTTGCAGTGTTTTTAGTGAAAGGTGAAAATTGGAAAAAAAATTGCATTTTTTTGTATGATTCACTAAAATCCAAGGCAGCTTGTTCCAGGGAGAGCACAACTACAAGATAGACACTAGAACCTAAATACTTAAGAAATTGCATCACTTTACTGTAATGCAACCTTAAAAACCAGGAAATGTATCACTTATGCCATATCGTGATGTAATGATATCCCAAATCTAAGACAGTGTCTAGTCTCATATTACATTATCAATATAATATCGATATATTGTCCAGCCCTAAGGGTCCACTTATAGAGATGAACTGACAGAGAAGTATTGCGGGAATCTGCAGCAAGTTTCCCGCTCATGCACATCACTAAACAGCAAGGGTTGTCAAAAGTATCTTAGTGTCAGTATACCACAAGTTTAAAACAATACAATATCCTTTAATTTCAGTGTCAAAAGTACCGAAACTACTAAAAATGCTCTTTCGAGACCTCATTTAAGGTCCGTCTTTATTGACCTGCCTGAAATTTGTCTTGCAACAAAATCAGACAGCGTTCAGTGACTTTTTCTATTCAAGCACTGTGTGCAGAGTTTTAATGTTTTCTTTTGTTTTTGTGTGCCTGTTTTTTTTTTCCTTTTAGCCATGTTATCAATTGAGGTGTTGACTGTTATTTTGTTATACTAGTATTGTATCAAAGTTTAAAAGTGTTGTATCGTGACAACTCTCCTGCAGACAGACACAGCTGGCAACTAGGTGGTGAACATTGTAGATTATTTAGCTGCTAAATAGCCAGAAATTTCCCTCAGGAGTTGGAGGAGACAAAAAGCAGAGCTTAAAGAGTGAATATTGGACTTGCATTCATCAGCTGGCCACAAACATGAAATTGATGCTTATGTTGCCCGGCAACGGCTGGATGTGCAAATAAGCGACTGTTTGCAAACAAGTTTACCATATCAACTTAAAAGGTGATAATATGTCAATTATTTTTTTTCACAGCTTGTTTCCACTGGATCCCAAGAGGCTAATTAATTGATCATAAAAATAATATTGCCGCTATTAGCTCAGAACAGATACACTGGTGTCAGCATGTGCTGTGTGTCTGCCAAGTAAATAAGTAACAAGAAATTGCTGTACAGAACTGCCAAAGATGAGAAGTTGATAAATCAACTGTAAAATGTTCAGTACAAATCATATTTTTAAGTAACCAGACTTATGTGATCTTTATCAAACATGTTTGCTTATGTTTTGTGTTCATATTTAAAAACTGACATGCAGGTATCAGATTTTTTTGAACTACCAAATAATCAGTATTGGTCTCAGAAATACTGTATTTGTTGGGCTATTACAGAAAATTGTCACTGACTCGACTTTCTGTTGATCAGCTAATGGGTTATTCAACGTATTATATCATCACTAATTGGAATCAATATGATGCTGTATTCCTTGCGGAAGTAAATTCCCCTCAGCAGTGTATTTAGGCCAGGTCGTGATTTTGTTTGAGCCACAGAGCCTCATGATCATTGACGCCCTCTGATATAACGCTAGTGAGTGACCTTTGAAAATCTGTCCCTCTTTCAGGCCGCAGAATATCGAGCTCGGTGCCACGGGGGGAGCCTCCAAACAGGACAGCAGCAACATGGAAGACATGACTGTGGAACAGATGACGATGAGGGCCAACCAGCTGACTGATGATGTACGTCACGCACACAACAAACACACAAAATCCCTCTCTCCTTCCTTCTCTCATGGTCTGTTTCTCTTTGAGCCAGTATAAAACTTCATTAAAAGGATTTTCTACCCAAAAATTAGTCTCAAATGCCGAAACTGTTCAAGCTACAGACAGACGCCGTGGTGAAACTGAGTGTTTGGGACATACTGAGCATACAGTTGGACAGTTGGGAGGTGGATAATGTTTGCAGGAGAGTTTTGAGAAGTTTTGATACTTTTTTTGGTAATACTGAATTTTATTGGTCAGTAATTCTATCTGACGTTTCCTAGGAAGAATAATGTATTTTGGTACAAAGTGATACACATCCAGTTAATAAATTCCAATTCCTGGACCCCAGGAAGAATAGCTGTTGCTGCAGCTGAAGCTAATGGGGAACCTAATAAATGAAATGAAATGCTAGCATAACCTAGAGAGTCAACGTACACAACATGAGCTGAACATGCAAATGTGTGTCCACAGGCAAGTTTCCACCATTAGATTTATAATAAAGGAATATTTACTTGTGTTTGAATTTAGCTTTTCTTTAGAAATATTTTTCAAATAATTAGTACAAAATGACATCCAGGAAACATCCTACAAAATTCATTAGAAATTACAGACAACCAAAATAAAGCGTTACCCTTTTAAGTCCCTCTGTCTTTAATCCTACAACTTGTTCCCCTGGAATTCATTGTAACCCAATTTTTGTTGTCTGTGGAGGCTGAAACTGCCAACAGAGCATTTGATACTAAAAAGGGGGTTGTTTTGGGTGGAGTATGCCTTTTAATTCATGACCAAAAGACTAATACACACATGCTAATTACCCACAAACAAGCAATCAGGACAATGTCTCAGATGTAAAACCGCCGTTGTTCAGATTGAAATAAGGCCAAACAAATGCTGCATGAGCTGAGAAAGTCTTAAAGGGTTACTTAGGTATTTTTCACACTGTGTCTAAGTGATTAATGGGGCCAGCAATTTTTGAAATTGGTCCAGTATTGAGCGAGACCGCTGCAGCCGTGTTTGATGTGAAAATATCGGGAGAGCAGCAAGAGGGAGGTCAGACATCAGAGAGGCAGCGGGGAGAAATTGCGTGTATAGCCAGAATATTTTCGGATCAGCCGCAGTGAAATAAGAACTTAATTCAACCAAAACCAGAGCTGGTGGTTGTTGTAACAGCTGGAACGATGAACCAAGATGGCTTTGACTTTTATTTTGTTTCTATTGAGCTTGAATGAAGTGCGTTTTACAGTGAAAGTCTGAATAGTTTGGCAAAAGCAATAAAACAGCTGCTTCTGTTTAAACACAATATACCTTTCTCTTTAAAAAAAAAAAAAGGTCTCTGTAGTTGCTTATAATTACAATCTGGGCCTGCCAGTGGCAAAAAGAAGCACTTTTAATAGACGCACTTGACAGTTCCTAATTGCCAGGAGGGGTCACATTGTGGCCTGTTTCACAGCTGACGGCTGAAGCAGTCTCGCTCAATACTGGACCAGTTTCAAAAATTATTGTCCCCATAACTTTGTCCCCAAAGTTACTCTTTAAAGAAATAGTTTGACATTTTGCTCAAATGCTTTGTTGCAAGGAGTAAGATGTGAGATTCAGTACCACCCAAGTCTATTCGCTTAAGTCTGAGGCTCGAGTCAGCAGGTGTTAGCTTAGTTTAGCATAAAAACTGGAAACTGGGTGAAACAGCCAGACTGGCCCTGTTTAAAAGTAAAAGAAAATTTACCTACCAGTACCTCTAAAGCTCACAACTTATTAACATTTTATGTTTTATTTCATTTTTGCAAAAACAGAAGCTAAGCTAATTGCATGCTGGCTTTAGTTTCATAAGTAACATACAGCTATGAGATCAAATTTTCATCTAATTCTCATCAAGAAAGCAAATACTGGTTTCCCACATGTCAAATTATTACTCCTAAAATGTCAGACTATTACTTCTACTACTGCTCCTTTAATACACAAAGTGCAAACACTTGGATGCAACAGTGTAGGATAATCAAATGCATTAGGGATTGACTGATATGTTTTGCTTTTTAATTCTTCTGATTATTTGTAATCAAAGAGACAGGTAACTCAGTAGATTTGCTGGAAAAATGGAAATCTTAGTGTCAAAATTTAGAATGACCATTTTCTGCTACTTTATACTTCCACTCCACCACATTTTAAGGCTGTACATTTATTTGATAACTTTAGTTACTTTACTAGATTCAGATTAATAATGTAAAATATAAATCAACTATTATGAACTATTATAATTTCTCATTAATCGGATTAAAAAAATATCAATTCTTATCATTGTAAAAATGCTGGATATTAGAGCTGATAACTGGCCAGAATAATAATCAGCTGACCCCTAAAATGTATATTCAGTTTAATGCAGGGTTGCAGATCTTCCATAACGGATGCTTGGCGATGTTAACAATCAATTAATCAATTAATCAATTAATGATTAATGAGATACAAAACTCATGCTTTATTCTCAATCTGAATCAATTCTAGCAGCACTTTCACTTTGTGAAACATAAATTCATGTTGCAAAAGCAATTTAAACAAAAGAATAATAAACAATAAGGCTCTTGCTTGAAATAACTACTCTTGTCTGCCTGTCTTTATTCAACAAATGGCGATTAATTCAAATAATGACTAGTCATTAGCATCCCTAGTTTCATCATGCCATTTGTACATTAGTATTGAAATACTGATTTAATCCTACCCACTAAAATAATCAAGATTCACAATTATTGTGATGGAATATTCATTTTATTCTTAACCATGCTGAAAATCAACATTTTTTGGCCTAGTTTGAAAAGCATCAGTAAGGGGGGGAAAAAAATATACACACATGTCATCCTGGGGTTGCTTCAACACAGCATTGGAAGAGCACCGGGTGTGTAATTATATTCATTGCATTCACAGTTGATTATTAAGCCCGGCATTAATAGGAAGTGTGTGAGGCTTTACGCCTAATTTAGCCTGATAGCTCCCTCACCCCTCTGCGGTTTTGACAGTTTGAATGTTGTCAGCTATATCTAAGCGTTTTATTATCAAGGAGATAATTGTTTAATCAGCACTCCAGGGCATCATATGATTAGCCATCTGATTCAAATGGAGGCAAATTAGCTTACTCTAGCTGGGCTTGTAGCTGTGCACTTCACCTTCCTCTAATTTTTAACTGTACTAATTGTCTGTGTGCTTTTTTTTTCCTTAACTGTGTGTGTTTTCTTTCTGTTTGTGCTCTCTGACTTAACCTGCAATTTTCTCTGTTTCTCTTTCTTCCTTTTGCTGCTGCTGTGTTGACTTAACAGCTCATAGAGGGGACAGGGCATGGGAGGGTCCTTCTGCTAATGCTACTTACCACTCTGAGTATTTCAGGTATGAGTTGAGTGGTTACCCAAAGCCAGAGCATGGCTGGTTATGTATCAGGGTAACATCGGAATTTGTTATGATAAGAAAAGATTGTTTTTAGGTTGTCTAAGACAAGCTGCCTTATAATTTCAAGGCCCCTACACTCTTAAAACATTGTGTCAAAGTTAAAGTACATTGTTTGTGTGTTTTTAACTAATACTCATACTGTGTTTTTATGCTTTTTGTGGGAGAACAACACTTGAATTTTCTGTTTCCAAAGCCTTACATGTCGTTTGCTGGAACCTGCACGTACCTCGCCTGACTGTATTTCCATTTAAGCCATCCCAAACAAATGATAAAAATACCACACCATTGTCTGTATCTCAAGTCACAGCACCCCAATCTGGAAATTTTGGCTAAGACAGCATTTTCGGGCTTAATTAGCCAAGTTCAAGGATTTTCGGAGACGTAATGTAATGTTTATCCACCCAAGTGATGTTCTGGCTAAGCCAACAGAAACCTGGCTGAGCTCAACACTTCGCTCTCGCCAATTCCGTGTTTGTCTTTTCCTCAACTCGCTGATTAATGTATTCAGAGCAAACATAACACAGAGAGAATGAGGAATCGGGTCCTCACTCTCTCTTGTTAACAGTTCATTAGCGGCGGTAACAATGGAGTCATGCCCCGAGTCGCTTCCGAGCTTCACTCCATTGGATGCTTCGCCTTCTGTACAACACTTGCTATTAATAGAGACACAAAGGCGTGACTCACCTGAACTGACTGCATTCCAGTTCGCCATCAACTTACTTTTCTGTCTGTGCGTGCATATGTGTTTCTGTCTGTTAACTTTTGTGTCAGTCGTGCCCATGTCACTTATCAGGGAGAGTTAGGACAGTGACGCACAGGAACACAGTAGCTACACACTAAAACGTTATTAGAATTAGTATGTGGTGTGGTCACAACGGAGAATGACAAAATGAAGTATACTCAATGCTAAACACTGACTGTGCTGTCCAGAGCTGTAAATGGTAAACTCAAAAACATTCAGTTTATTATCAACATTAGGTATTAAAAAGCAGAAAATCATCACTATTGAGAGGCTGAAACGAGGGAATATTTGTCCCTTTCCTTTATTGTGGCTCAGTTAATGTTTTGAGTAATTGTTGGTCTAGGAGAGGAGCTGCTCACACCTGGGGAAAAAAAGTTTAATTGGAAAACTATCAATTAATTGTTTGGTTTATAAAATGTCTTCATGAAAACACAATTTCCCAAAGCCCAGGTTGAATTCAAATAGCTCGTTTTGTTCCGCCTTAAAAAAACAAAGAAACCAGCAAAAATTTACATGTGAGAAGCTGGAACCAGTGAACATTCACCATTGATAGCTTTGCAAAAAAATTACTTGAACAAGTAATTATCAAGTTTTTTGGCAATGGTATTATGTTGATCAACTAATTGTAGGCCTAGGCGATAAACAACAGCGATATGTATTTGACAAGAAATGCTTCATCAATAGTAGGGCTGCACGATTTGTTGGGGTCTGTACCAAACAAATATGTTTTCTGATATCTGGAGAACAGCATTTGTAGGCCATGGCATCTCTGTAGCACTGCATTATGAATTAGTAGTTGTTATAATGCATTTTTTCTTTATCAAAAAATTGCAGGGTTTAGTGAATTGGATATTGCACGTGGCCATATTGCGATTTTGATAGTATTTCAATTAATTGTGTAGCTCTAATCAGTAGCAATAAGTAAATTGTTCAATAGGGTGTCCAATAGTTTCACTTAAATGCATTGAATGCAATTAAACGCCCTGGCTTGTAAACAACATATCCCTTGAAAATGGATGCAAGATTGATGTGCGTGAATAAAGTAGTTGAATTCAAAAGAAAATGGTTACATTCAACCTTTTTCTCCTGGTCTTTATAAAAAAAAAAAATAGGTCATTAAAAAGATCAATAATTATCAATATAAGCTGAAAAATTCGTTCCAATAAAGGTTTCATTTTAGACTGTATCACCCTGCCCTAACTAATCGATCAATTTAGATTCTTTCAGCTCTACATTAAAGCAATAAAGTGGTGGGGACTGGGGCTGGCTGATTCCAACAAAATCATATATTTTTTAAAGATTTTTAATCAGATACCGCTGTTTATATCAATATGTTATAAAAAATATTTTATTTATTTATTTTGTTTATTTGAATGGGACAGTGCACATTGATGAACATGTTAAATCATGTAAAAATGCCGGATTGTAGCATGACGCTAATTTCCATCGTAGTCCCAGTAACATAAAAACAAATTAAGACAGAACAACGTTTCACGGTAAAAAGAAAAGAAAAGAAAAAAAGAGCAGAAAAGAAAAGAAAAGAAAAAAAGAGCAGTAACAATATAACAGCACAACAGTGAAAAACACATTGAAAGACACAAACCATAATATACAAACAGACAGATAAATTGCAATACAGATTGACTGTGGGTGGAGAGATAGCCCACAGGTAGGGATAAGGATAACTGTTGAGTTACACCCTAAACAAAAAAGTGAAGCAGAAAAACATCATGTAATCAGTGTTTATTTCTCTAAGCTTGAGCTGTCTGAAACAACAAGTTGATTGTCAGAAAAGATATTTTTAATATTTTGATAATGAGTTAAATTGTTCAAGTATTTTTTTAGGCAGAAATACCAGAGCTGCAACGATTGAACCATTATTCATCGACTACATTAAATTAATCAGCAAGTACTTGATACTTGATAATCAGAAGTCAGAATTCTCTGTTTTTAGCTTCTCAAATGAAACTGAAAAGACAGTAAACTGAATATCTGTGGGTCGTGGACATTCGAGGGCGTCACCTTAGGCTTTGGGAAACAGTTCAGTCAACATATTTCTCACAACTAATCGATTAATCGAGAAACTAATCCACAGATTAATCTATCATGAAAATAATGGTTAGTTGCAGCCCTCCAGCATTTCCTTGTACACAGTGGTGAGGATTTCCTGCTTTTCTTTGTCTTGTGTGATAGGAAACTGAACTGTTTTGTTACTTAACTGTGCTGTAACCTCTAAAACCAGGAAAACAAACTGAACCTGAATCATGATTTTATGATAATATACTTGTATAATCTGAGATGAGACCTACTGTCACTGTGTGGATGTTATATTGATGTATTGCCCAGCTATGCAGGACCAAAGAGTAATTCAGACACTGATGTAAAGGGCAGGGAAAGATACTGTATGTAACAGCAGTTTTTTAAGCCATGTGTGGACATACAGTGATAGGATCTTATAGCTTTACACACGCATAGAACTGGCTTTATAGATTTGTTGCCTCTACTTTCATATCTTTATGAATATTAATGGTGTAGCTTCCTCCTCCCTGCTTTTCTTATCATGTGTATCTTTCCATTTGCCTTATCCCTCTTATCTTGCTCTATTTCTCATTGTCTCCTTGTTAATTCCCTTCTGTTGTTCTCCTCTCTTCTGCTCTCTCTCTCTCTCTCCGTCTCTTAAGGCCACATTCATACCAGTTGGTTGTTTTGTTTAAATTAGCTGGAAGAACCAGATCCAGATAGAAGCCAGATAGATGTAAAATCCTCTCTGGGTTGTGTCCCAACTCTCCTGTCAGAATATGGGTTACAAAATTCTGCCCCAATATGCACTTGAGTCACACTCATTTTATTTTGCAATATCTTGTTTGGTTACATTAAGGAGCCAAACACAACCATGAGGTGTGACTGCACTCCAACTCAGTCTTTCTGTCTATGTTTTGATATTGTTTTTCCTCATTCTCTGTGCAAACTGCTTTCATGTAAGAAACTTGCTCACCTCTTTTTTTTTTTTTTTTTTATTCAATAACACCTCCTGTTTTTTCCTCCACAGTCGCTGGAAAGCACACGGAGGATGCTGCAGATGGCTGAGGAGGTGAGACTTTTGACAGTGTGCTGCTGCTACTGAGACAAAAGCACAATCATCTTGTATCATCCTTCATGTAGCTGGTCCATGCTGGTTTATAATTGGTCCCTGCCTGGATGAGGATTAGAGAAATCTCATCTCAATGCATGATGATTTCAGCGATATAATCCCTAGCTTACGATTTGTTGATAAATGAAGGAGTCTTTGAATGCTTGAAATTAGATTAGAGAAGATTTTTACATTGATGTAATTGAATATCTGGATGGAAAACTATTTTCTCGTTTTACAATACAGTTTTAATAATTAACTGGTAATAATATGAGATTTTGGCAATAAAATCATATTTTTGAGGAAAGGGTCATTTTAAGTCATAGTATTTCAAGAAAAAGGTTCCTTCAGTTACAGATTGACACTTTTTTGCATTAATTGTATTAGCATCAGTCAGTTTTCAAATTCCGAACAAAATCGAGATTAATTTAACTCTTAAATGTATGAATTGATTATTTTCATTCTTTCTAAAGCATAAATCTCTTTGTAATCTTTTCATTCATTCTGAATGTGTGTGACTCTTGTGTTTTCAGAGCAAACAGACCGGCGTCAACACCATGGTGATGCTGAACGAGCAAGGAGGTAGATAATACACCATCAACACTGATTTCAGGCAGACATTTTCACCTCTTTGTCTAACTCAATAAATTAATTATTATTATTATTTTTTTTAATTTGTTTTTCCTCTTCATCTGTGGCAAAAAGTGGTTTAGGTGTCAAGGTAATTTATTATCATCATGCAACACAGAGTTGCACAGCAAAATGAGAATTGTAGTCCCTTCATGCCACAAACACACATGAAACACAGATAATTAATTAAATTCAGAATAGAATAGGATAAAAAATGAAACCTAATGAAAGAAAGGAGTTTATTCAGTTATTTACGTATATGCATATATAAACCCAGGTAATAATTCTGTAGTTTAATTTTTTGAATTTGCATCAGGTTGAATGTAAATAGCAGCAAAAAGATGGTGATGATAATGTGGTCAACATCTTCCCATAAAACTCTGACATCTGAGAAACATTGTCCATCATCTTTGACTGTTTGTGCACAAAGCATCATCGATATTAAAACACAGAGCCCTCCTCCCCTCATCCCGCCGGGGTCCAGTGTGTTAGCAGAGAGTCGTTCTGTTCTCATGTTCTGCAGTCATTTTAAAAGGAGCTAACTGTAAGTGAGCTATGACATATTACAATCAAAATGTTTTCCAAAGATGTTATATAATACACATCACATTGCTTTCCTTTTTTGCAAGTTTTTCTTGCAGCTAAAATCAACCAAATGTCACTGTGCCACATACAAATGTCATGCAGATTTCATTATTTCAATCCTTTTTGTTTTACAAAGATACTTGAAGATAGAGCTGCAACAGTGAGTCAAAAGAAAATTAATTGGAAACTTAAAGGGCAAGCAGAAATATAAAGGCACATTTGTATTCTTATCTGTGCCAAATAGCCAAAAGGGGTGCCACAATTTCGATGTTAAATTGAAAATTGATCAAAATGAGTTTTCAGTTTCAATTCAATTCAATTTTGATTCTCACAGTAATTTTTTCTTCCACCTCCACCTACAACAATGATACAGCATAGCTCACTGGCCATTATATCACAGTTAATACCATATAGACTGTCTTCTTAAAGAAGAATCTAAATGTAAATAGCAGTTGTCAGGGCATAAAACTAGTGACCTGTTGATTTTTACAAATCAAGACTCAATAATCTTACGTTGCCGTTAGAGCTAAAAAATTTGTAAATCCAATGTGGATTTGGAGAATCATGACACCCTTACTAACTTACCTAACCAACAGAGACAAGAAGTATCAGCCAATCAGAGTTCTCAGTGTGCAGGTGGGAAAAACAAGGCACCAATCAATTAGGGTCTTTGATGCGTCACAGTTCAATAAGTTGAATAAGTCCCACCATGTGGCAGCTGTGCAAATTCATTCATTCAAACTTTTTGTATAGTTGTATTCTGCAGTAATAATGTATGGCTGTCATAAAATCACACAGCACACCTGGACTTGCTCGACAGCACACTTAATGGGAACCACTGATGATGGACTTGATGATTAATCAATTAAATGTGAAAGTAATTGGCTGAATAATCAATAATGAAAATAGTGGTTAGCTGCAGCCCTATTTGGAGATGATTAAGCAGGTGTCGCTGTAGAAAAATGTCAAGGACAAAGATGTTTGACAAGGTTATATCTAAATAAATGTTTAAATATTTTCTAACTTTCATTTGAAGTAATTTGTGCTAACCACCCTGTGGACTGTAAGCACGTAAAAACTGTAGTGTTATGTTATAAAACAGAGGCAGTTGTTTTTTTACACACAAGCATTACAGTTTCAGTATAAGAAGCAACACTTCCCTGAGGGCTGTTATTGAAAATGAATTTTAAAAAATCCTTGTGTGAGTGCGCATTAGTATTGGCCATAAGATCAAGGAATTTGTTTATTTATAGCGCCAAACTAGTGTGTTACCACGTTAATGGTCTTCAGGTTTTCTCAGGACAACTTGTTTCTCATTATTTGTACTGAAATCTTTATTTTTGCCTCCAACTTTATTTGCAAATTCTGTCCAAGATATGCATTCCTTGTTTAAAAATGTGCATCTGTAATTATTTGTTGTACTACCTGCAGATTGTTATTTATTTATTTTTTGTTGTCTTAGTCCCATTTTTTTTGGTGCTGCAATGACCCAGTTATTGACCCAATTTAGGAATCCTCACGGGGATAATTAAAGTTTAATTTAATCTGTTCTATAAAAAAAAAAAAAAAAAAAGGATGAATAAAGGTAATAAACAAAACAAAATTAAGGATGAGACAAATTCCTGGTGTATGAAATGTACCTGGATCCAGAAAGGGAGAGTGTGACACGGTGTGGTGCGCCTGTGTGTCTGTGTTTCAGAGCAGCTGAGGCGTGTGGAGGAGGGCATGGACCAGATCAACCAGGACATGAGACAGGCTGAGAAAAACCTGACTGACCTCTCCAAGTGCTGCGGCCTCTGTGTCTGCCCCTGTGACAGGTACACTGTACAGCCAGAGCTGCTGAAGCCTCCAAATCACTGTTGTGTGTTATCAGGCTTTTCTCTCCTTTTTCTGTGTGCTGTGCTTGTGTCATCTTGATAATTTATGGAGGAGATCTGTGACTGGTTTTAACAGAAAACAAACCAATTATGAATGAATTTCACAGTGGTAGCAATGAGCAGTACTGAGCAAACGGGCAAGGAATCTTCATAAACAACTGAAGTTACAGATCATTATGATCATATGTTTTTTTTTCCTATTTTATTTTTGTAATGAGCATTTTATTGAACATTTAAACACAGAAATAAGACAGACAGGGATCGATTCTCTTAATTGGAGAAAAACCAAACTTCAATACCGCTCACTTATAAAATAGGGAAATTAAATAACACAGAAACACACACAGACCACCACACCAACACTTTGTCCAAGGATGAGCACAACAGTCTGTAATTATGAGGCGGGTGTTTCTTCCACCAGTGTCTCTGTAGTATTGGTTGGCTGGTCCAAAATAATCCATCTCTTTTCAAAGGGGGAAATATCAGAGTCCTGGAGCTCAGTAGGTGAGTCCAAAATGGACAGTTTTGCAGACATTTGGAACATTTTTTTTTTTTTTATATCATGTTTCAAGTTGCAAAGTTTGGGGAGGTTTTTGTAGGCAATGTGGCTGAAAAAACTCTGGAGAAAATGAATTTGATTTTTACTTCCAATTTTTACTTCCAAAGTGACCGACAGTTAGAGTTTTTCTACGGCTCAGATAACCATGAAACTCTCTTGGTTAAATCTTCAGAACAAGAGTTGACCAACTGCAGGGATAGACTAGATTAATATTTTTAAGCACTGGTCCTACAGGTCTCCAGGCCCCTAAATTTGGTGGCCTAAATGTAAAATTGTGTAAAAGCTAGGGTACTCACTTTCCTTAATCAATCATTGGTAACATCAACGGTCAATTAAATGATTGTTTTTAAAAAAAACTAAAATTTGCTTATACCAAAAATCACCCTAAATTAAAGCTTGATTTCCACAGCAACATATTGCATGTTGTCTGTGACAGCATTACATAGCCTATGAAACATGGAGAGACCTAAAGGCCTACATATTAAAAACATATACTTGGATGTCAGATAACGTGAAGTGCGCTCGTGAAAATAATCTGTTATATTTGGGATCTTTATTTGCTGTTGCAAACCCATATTTCAGTAGCCCTGACATATCAGTAGCTAGCTGGTGATGAGCTCTGTTCACTGTTATTTAGATAATATTGAACTAAGAGGAGTGAAGGAATCAAGATGTATGTGGAACTAAAATGCTGTGTTGATGTTGGTTCGCAGTTTGGAGGTAAAACTCTTTGGCCACAGGGGGCTACTACATGGAATATATGGTGGCCACAGATGAACTTTTTGTGGTCATGGGCCATCAGGCTACAGTAAATGTTGAGCCCTGAACTGTGTTGCAAAATATCTAGTTGATTTTTTTTGTTTTTTTTTTGTTGTTGTTGTTGTTTTTTAAGGTTTAAAGTACTGGCTTGTATGTTTTGTTCCCAACTGCAACAACAAACCATTTTGAATTGTCTACGGCTCTGAATCACACCGCTCCCTGGCTCCTTCTCCATAGCCACAGCAGCCGATGCTCATGGGTATTATCGTATTTAGAGACAAAACTCATGGAAAAAGTGGGATTTTTCAGAAACAAAGGCATAATTAAAATTGGTGGATTGTTCCATTATTGACAGGAGACTTGTGTTTCTATGTTGAGTAACACTGAGTTAAAGGGAGAGTTCACCCCAAGTCGAAAATGGTTATTTTTCTGGCCTTCAGTGCTATTTATCCATCTATATTGTTTTAGTCTGAGTTGCAGAGTTTTGGAGATATCAGCCGTGGAGATGTCTGCCTTCTCTTCAGTACAATGGAACTAGATGACAGAAGTCCTGTGGTGCTCAAAGTGCCAAAAAAATACATCTGACAAACTCAACAGCAATACGTCTTTCCAGAAATCATGACCTGGTTGCTCAAAATAATCCACAGACATTGTTGTGCGCATTTTTGTGTAGGAACTATTTTCTTTCTGCAGTAGAATCTGCTGGTTTAGTAGTTCCCACATGAATCTGCTCATAACGAGGCCTGTGGATTATCTTGAGTAATCGGGTCATGGTTTCTGGAAAGAGACACTGGTTTTGAATTTGCCAAAAGTATTTTTTTTTTTTCGTGCTTTGACTCCCACAATCCATTTAATGCCATTTAGTCCCATTATATTGGAGAAGAGGCAGACATCTCTACAGCCAAAATCTCCAAAACTCAGTAACACACATCAGCCAAATCTAGATTGATAAACAGCTCTACAGCCCAGGGGAAAAATATGAATTTTTGATTCTGGGCTGAACTGTCCCTTTTTAAAGAAAAGCTTGTAATTGGATGACAGAATATGGAAAAACTGTCCTGCAACCAGCGACAACTCTGTTATGGGACTGAACACTTCCATGACACTACTCTGATCCGTCAGAGTGATTTTTCACATGAACACAGCATGAACTTGTTACAGCAGAGTGTGATATGGAGAGAAGAAAACACAAATTTGCATGTTAAATGTGATTTTTTTGTGGTCCAAAGGTTGCTGATACACTTTGTGAGCATTCCCACTGGTTTGTGAATGAGTAGAGGAATATGACAGTTCTTAACATGACAGGTGCACAGTCCTGTGCTGAGTATACTTAAAACTCTCTCCATCAAACATATCGACATGCAGCGTCAGCATGTGTGTGTGCACAGTAAGATTGTATCTGTATCCGTATTCTAAACGTGAAAAAAATCTCTCCAAAATGCTTTCACATTGGAGAAGAGGATTCTTTGATGATTACCATAAAATCAGGTAGGGAATCTTTTTCATTTCCTTATACTTGTAGCTCTGGAAACCTCTTTTGATGCTTTTATTTAGAGGCCTATGTGGTTTTATTAAATTACCATTTTTCTAGGTTTTTTATTGGAACATCTCTGGACTTCCAGGGTTTGTAGTGACCTTTTGTTTTCTTCCTCCAGGGTGTCATCAATCGAGCACGACTCACGATACAAGAAAACCTGGGGTATTGGTGGAGGTGACGGCGAAGTTGATTCCAATGGCTCAAAAGTTGTCTCAAGGCAACCCTCAGGTGTTCGCAATGGCCAGGCTGGCCAGGTGAACGCCCCGGCGCCCTCAGGCCCATACATCAAGAGGTGGGGTCCTGGTCGTTTTGCTTCCTTTAAAGAGATAGTTCGGATGATTTAAAGTGGACACACACCCCCAGTTTGGAGAAGCAGCATGAGGAATACTGTAGGAAGCTAAGCAACGTACTGCTGTGGACAGGGTCAGAGACAGGGTACTTCTCTCTGCTTCTACACATTAGGGGCGTGCCGACTGGCATCTACTGTCGGTAATACATAACAATGGAGTACCTCACACAACCCCACTCAAAATCATCTGAACTATCCCTTTAAGAATTTCTACCATAATGTTGCAGGAAACTAGTTACTTTAGAGTTTCAGTTGTGCTTGTCACAAATGACCCATTGAGACAAACTTGACAGAGACCTTGTGGACAAAATAAAACTTGCATTTTATCCGTGGCACAGGGTAACCAACGATGCACGTGAGGATGAGATGGAGGAAAATCTGGAGGCAGTGGGCAGCATCATTGGCAACCTGAAAAATATGGCTGTGGACATGGGCAACGAGATCGACAAGCAGAACAAACAGATTGACAATATCACTGACAAGGTAAGAGTCTGAGATGTTAGACGTTAATGTGCATTTTTATTTGTTTGATCACACTTCCTAAGCAGAGTCTGTCACCTCATCTTCCCTCCAAAATTAAACACCCTGAAATTGGTAGAAAACATCATCAGAAGTCTCATGAAATAGTTTTTTTTTTTCTTTTGTTATTCATTCTGTCAAGCTTGATGGCCAAATTAAAAGTGTCCTGTGGAGCAATGGTTTTACTAGTGGGTTCCTGATTTGTTGGTTGTCATGTGCATGAGGATGCTCATGGACCAGCATCGTGACACATATACCTCCTTATGGTTTCATGCTGTTCCACTGACGGACAGTTGGCTGCGTTAATGGGGAAGGAAAACGAGGACCTGCTAGGTAGCAAAAATGGATGTAAATAATGCTGGGTTCACAATATTTAAAAAAAATCAGCTTTGTAAAATATTTATGAGGAACAGAATGCATTCAACGTGTTTGTTAGGCCTAAAGGATATGCATACTTTGCATTATGGTGAGAAACGATGAATGTAAACATTACTTTGTTTACAAGAAAACACCACAGGGCACCTTTTAAAGAATTGCATGTTGGGTTAGAGTCAATGCAATTAAGTGCATTCAAGTTAAAGGTGCCCTGTGGAGTTTTCTTGTAAACAAACAAAAGTTAACGTTACATTCAGTGTTGTTCACCACAGCTCCTTAAGGTCTAACAAGTATGTTAAATTCATTTCCTCCTTCATAAAACATTTGCTAAGCAGACCTTGTTTACTGTATTGTTTACAGCAGTTATACATTATGTAGGCCAAGGTTGTATAGTGCGACATAACAGCTACATGATACAAAAAACTCAATGAATGAAATGACCAAGTAGCAGCTTTCCAATCTGTGTGTGTGAGACAAAGCAGCTTGTTTATCTGTGTGAAACAAGCATCAATTCACCTCACACACAAAGACCGTACTTGGACGGACCACCCAGTAATATTGGTGACTCATTTATTTTTTATCCGTGCAACAGAATAACGCCATCTGCGATCGATTAACTAGAGCCCAATCTGTGTGGTGAGACAAGCAGCTTGTTTATCTGTGTGAAACAAGCAAAATCACCTCCACACAGAAGACCGTCGTTGAGGAAACATGAATATTGGGGACACAATTTACTTTTTTATCGTGAAGGATTATAAGCCATCTGCGATCGATTAAAGGAACAACTCACCTTGATCTGTGGTGGCTGCTAAGCGAGAAGAACAAAAATGCTGCTGACATGTGGGTGTTTTTGTGAAAAACTGAAGGGGAAAACACAAGGTTTGGGGAGTCAAAAAATAGACAGAAAAAAATCAAAGGTACAGAGAGACTGACAAGAGAGCAGACATGGTTGTCGCTGTAAGGTAGTGTGTTGTGGGAAAAGAACGAAGGAAAGCAAGGTGACAATAAAATATTTGAGTAAACACTAATTCGAAGAATTAAGTAGAATTTAACTTGGTAAAAAAGAAGAAATAACCTGCTAAAAATAGGATAATGTATTCTTACAAATATTTTATCAATCTGTTTAATTTAAACAACAAAAATCTTTCAGATTCTAGATTTTAGTTGTTAACACCACTTCCCGCTCAGTATGAATTTAATATAAATATTGTATGTAAAGTATGATGATAAAAAATTACTGACATTTTTTTGTACTGCTCATTAGGTGTGTAATACATGGATGTTTTGTATAGCAGGAGGTGACATTTCCCTGCAATTTACCATTATGGCAAAATAAAGAGAATATTTGGCCTGTATGGAGCACAAATGTCCAACTCGTGCTACATTTTTTGTGGCCTGTGCTAAAAAAAAAACTTTCAACCTCTGTAACACCAGTGTAAGTTGATTACAGCCCTGAACGCTGGGTTTTTCATCAGATAATGATAAGGTAAAATCAAACATGAAAAAAAAAAAGACAAAAATATTGGCCTTGGTTAGACTAGACTGACTGAAATGTTCAGTATAATGTGATAACTAGAAAAAGACTAAAATATCATCAGTTTTCATTAGGAGTGAGTGATATGGCCCTAAAATAATATAATAGTCAGGGTTTTCTGCAATAACAATAGTCTTGACAATATGACAAAACACTGTAAAATATTTTTGCTTCTCAACCAGCTGCTTCTGCTTGCGGTGGTGACATAGTTTTCTTTTATTGCTCCCTTTTGTTGTTAGTTTGTTCGTCACTTCTCACACATTATCATGGTTTGTTGTACATCTGCTCTTTTGTAACCAAACCACTTCCACACTACTGAAGATGCTTCCCTTTTCCAGCTAAATCCTCCCCCTTAGAGCCTGTAGCAACGTTAATTTTACTTTCAGCCATGCTTGTTGCTGTGTGTAACAGTCATTACACACAGTGTCGTGATATTTCCATAATCAGTTTGTTTTTCTTATCATGAAAAACATCATGACAATATATCATGAATGAAACAATATGGCACACCCTAGTTTTCTTTGACTAAGATGAAACCAAAGTGCCCAGATGTTTAGTCAATTAAAACTTGCCAAAAAAAAAACAAAACAGGATGAGGTTGGCTGAATATGACGAAAAGTACATTTCACACAGGACTAAAATTAAATAAAATAATAAATAAAGCTGACAAAATTAACACTGATTACTTGATAGAAGTTTTCTTCCCTGCCGTTGTGGCTCATCTTGGCACATTACTGCCACCTGTTTATGTATGTGTGAAACCACTGACAGATCACCCGCCTGCACCGCCGCACAAGCAGTCAAAAACTCCACAGGGAACCTTATGTTTTTCAGATGCATTTGAAGGAGAGACCTGTACTATATTTACTCTACTAAATCATAAAATGACCATGATATGTCATCAGAAAAAAGGGAAACATGCTAAGTTGAAATTCTCACTTCTCTGACAGTGCTACAGCCAGTACAGCATGTTCGCCTTTGATTTGATTTCCATTTGGGGCTGGAATAACTGTTTTTTTAGCTTGTTTCATGTTTATTAGAGTTAAAAGTAATGTTGAATGTTCACTAAATGAGTAAGTGTCTGTTTGTGGGTCATAAAAAATTCATCAATAATCTTTTAGAAGGAGTAAATGTTTATAACGGTTAAATTGAGCGATAAGTTAATGGAGTCTGGCAGGCAGTAAACCCGACGTCACTGAACTCCAGAGTGTGTAATTTCAGAGCAGTGGGCTTTTGTTTTCAGTGTAACAGGCTTAGCTTAACATCATCAGACAAGTGACAGTTATAAACAGCTGTTCAACTTACAGTGTAGGAGTCATTGTTGCTCTTCATTGTCAGAATATAGTTTTGTACTTGTGTTGCGCTCCTGTTCTGTGTCCATGCAGCCTGAAGGCAAACTGCCTGAGCAGTCTGGGGAGGAGGGTTTGGGGAGGTACAACTTACTTCAACTTTAGATCGTATGTTAAACAAAGGTTCAACCTATTTAACATTCTGTCAGTACCTTCAAGTCACTCTTTGAACTGCAGTACTCATTTTTGAACTCTATGGACTTAGAAACCCAATTCCAAAAACACTGGGACGCTGTCTAAAACATAAATAAAAATAGAATGCCATGATTTGTGAATACTGTTCAACTTGTATGCAGTGGAATTCATTACAAAGACGAGATTATTTTCAGAAATCAGGATGTCGTTTCCTCCAAGCTAGAGAGGAGGGGATCATCCAGATTGTTACCAGTGCTAACTTCAAAAGCCAGCATCACTGATGGTATGGGGGGTCAGAAGACCAACATTAAATGCCCGTGTCCTTTGACCCCCCTCAGGCGACACTGCATTAATAACTGCAATAAACCCCCACATAACTGTATAAAGGATAATCCAGACCTGTCTCCCGTTGAAAACTTCCCAACTTTTTTGGAACTTCAGGCATCAGAATGAGTGTATATTTACAAAAACAAAGTTCATCAGTTTGAGCATTAAGTATCTTGTCTTTGTACTGTATTAAAATTAATATAGGTCATTTTGTGATTGTTTACATTTTACACAATGTCCCAGTGTTTTTGGAAATGGGGTTGTGGATATTTCTCCTTTGAAGTCAGTGACTTGCTGAATGAAATGAAAAAAAAAAGCTGAATGTTTTTATGACAGTGCCTTCTCACGGGTTTCTTTTCTGTCTTCCAGGCGGTAATGAACAAAGTCCGTATTGACGAAGCGAACTCGAGAGCCACCAAGCTCATCAATTAGACGAGGAACCCTCCTGCCGCTGCCAGTTTTTGTCCATCAACCTCGAGCCTCTGTCGCCACACACATACACACTGACACACACTGCACAATGTCATACACACTCTCTGACATAAAAAACAGAGAAGGAATTCAATCTGTAAGAATATTTTTTGCCAGCAGCGTGCTTTGTCTTTGCTGCACTATGATGTAAGTAGAAACATTTATACAATTTTATAAATTGATCATGACCAACATAACCTTTGACACACATATCTATAGTCATGCTGGACTGGAAGCAGTGTGGGCGTCAGAAACTGCACCAAAGAGGAAGTGACTGACTGCCTTTCGCTGTTCGATACCAAATATTATGCACCGGACCTGTTGTATCATATCTCAGCATTCACAGGAAGGGAAGTAGCACAGGTCAGCTGCTTTTCTTTCTATTTTTTTCCTCTGTTTTGCCTTTTTCTTAACCTGAAGAACTTTGAACTGTCTCTCTTTGTAAGTGTGCGTCTCTGGTTTGTATGGATGAGGTCACAGAACCACTCTTCAGCTGTCGTTTAGTGATATGCAGCACGGAGTTAATTTATGCATCACCCCTTGTTGGTCCTATCTTCCTACATCTACATCTACTTTAATCAAGTCTCAAATCCTTCTTGGTTCAATGTGTAATTAAGTTTATTGTATCATGTGTATTATTATGAGATGACATGCTTATTTAATTATTCTTTCTCAAGCAGAAATGACTTGTGAATAAAGTTGTGTTTTCAACACTTTGTTCTCATGTCATCTTATGCCATTTTAGATGTAAAAGCTATTTCAAAAAAGAAAAAAAAAAATTCAAACGTTGTGCTTTGAAGTGAGTCACGGCAAATCCTTTCATGCTGAAATTCAAAGCACCTACCCCTGAATGATAGCAATTTAATGTTTTCATATTCTGACTACTGAGAAGTCGAGGTTGTTGTAACTGTGTGCAAGAAATTTGCGAGACGCTGACCTGGCGTGAGAAATTTTAATATATAGCAATCTCTTGTCCTTCGAGTGTGAAGGAGGGTCAGTAAAGCATCATGGAGAATGTTCATCATTATAAAGGCAACTAGATGAGTTTTCTAACGACACTGAATATGGAAACATGAGAGTAACAGTTAAGTAACAGTAGATTTGTCATCAGTGGATCAACTGCTGTACGTCACATTTAGTGTCTCTTGAGGTTTTTCCACTCTGACTGCAGTGTTGATGTAAATGCTGAAACATACTGTAGCTTGTTTATTAATTGCCCGGAGTAAACGCTGTTAAAGGGATAGTTCGGACTATTTGATGTGGGGTTGTATTAAGTAATTATCTAGAGTCAGTGTGTTACCTACAGTAGATGGCAGTCGATGCGGCCCCAGCAGTAGCACTGGTGTAGGAAGCTAAGCAGTGTGCTGCTGTGGACAGGGTCAGCTGCAAAACATATTTTAGCCACCTAAAAAAAAATAAAGTAAGTGTAAGTTAACTGTTATATAAGCCGTTTATTTCTCTCTCTAAACCAGCTGGACCCTTTTGGCAAAAACAGTAATTTTGCCTCGCAGAACACAGGAGTTGGTTCTTTACTGCTGCCTTGGTCAGTTAGTTTGTGAGTGTTATTGTGTGACTTTGGTGTTTTCTAGCTAGGATTCACTGAAGTCACACAATAACACAAACTAACTAACTGATTGAGGCAGTGGTTGACCAGAGGGCTCAACAAAACCTGAAACCCCAGTCAGAAATAACGGGTATCACAACAGTGGATATCAACTTCGGTCTCTGTGCGCATTCCGCTGTGGAGGATATAAAAAACATATCATAGCAAAAAAACAGCACTGTTGCTACAAATAAGGCAAGAGAGGAATGCTGTCAGAAAATTACTAATGGATCTAATGCTGATTGTTTATTTCTAACAAACAATTGCACATTAAATGATAAATGTGAAGCCAAATCCAAGTGAAATGTAATTTTTTGATTGAATCTTATTATCAGTGATAAATAGGATAGACTAAACGATATTCTTAACTGGTGTTCTGAACTGTGATGGAAGAGAGCAGGCCTACGTCATGTGCTACGACCACACCCTTCTTTGGGTGTAGTGTAAAAGCAGCCAGTCAGTATGTGTGTCTGTGGCAGGTTAATTAATGATGTTACTGAGTAAATGATGTGTGCTGATTGTGTCTGTAGATCACATCGAATCAGAAAAGACTCTTTGTGATGGTGGAATTAAAGTTTTTACAGCAAAAAAAAGTGTCTTAACAATATAAAAAGTGACAGATATACCTGAAATACATGACCTGAAGCTTCAGTAAGGTATTTCCATGTTAGGATCTGGGCTCCTAAAAGCTAACCAGTGATATGCTTTTCTTATTTTATACGTTTAAATTGGCAAAAGCCTCAGAATTAGTGTTTACCACCAGTCAAATTAGAGTGGTTGTTTTCACAACAAAAAAAGGCAGGTGCATGACGCAGGAGCAAAGTACTCTTTGCAATCTGCAATCATCTTGCTGTGAAACATTTGTTTGTTCATATGACCTGAAACAAATGGGGGAAAAAATTGACTTTCTGCATCACCAAACTGAGGTTCCCGTGGCAATGTGCTGCATACAGTTTGTGCTGCTGTACAGCTCAGTGACTTTGCATGTAATGCCTTCCCTCGGCAGAGAATCTGTATCACTCATAGGGAAAAGAATAAGTTAGAGTGACGCTTTTTAAGAGCCGATTTAATCTGAAAGTCTGAACATAACCTGGTCTGAACCATGTTATGAGTTCAGCATCAGTTACCATGGAGATCTAGCCAGGTTAAAAGAGAGTACACCCCTCAGCAACTCCTGTGTTATCCAAGGTAAAATTACAGTGTTTGCCAAAGAAGAAAGCTTTATAATGGCTTCAGTTTCCCATCAGAAAAGGCTTCTCTGACAGAAAGTTAAAGCGGTGAAAAGCGTAAGCACTTAAACTGATTTTTTTTTTTTAGGTGGTTAAAGTACATTTTGCTGCTGATCCTGTGTGTTGCTTAGCTTTCATGTTGACCGCCATCGACCGTAGGTAATACACTGAATACAGATAAGTACCTTATGCAACCCCTCTTCAAAAAATCCAAACTGTCCCTTTAATCTTATTTCATTTTCTTTTCTTCGTTACCTCCTGGTTAATAGAGATTTATAGCACCCAAGAGGAGATTTAACAGCCGATGCAGGGTTCCTCCACAAGCCCGGTAATGTGCGGAAAATTAGTTTCCTCAAGTTTGATAATTACACAGTCTGTAAAAGTATGAAAACAAATGTTCGGTTTGGAAACACATGACTGTACATTGTTTAATCTGCCATAATTTCTCACATTAGCCCACTAGGTTGTTGTCATTACGGCATATGGAGCAGTTTTGTCATAATGAAAATGAGCTAGAATCTTAAAAATTAAAGGAATTAGTCAGGAAAATATTGTGTAGGAACCCTGTCAGTGCCTTTTTTTTTTTTTTTTTTTTTTTTTTTTAAAGATGGTGTGTGGTTGTGTTGTAACAGCCACTGTATCACAAACGGCTCCTCTTGCATCTGTTCTGTAAATAGCCAGTTTTCACAGCCGAGCTACAGTGAAATGATAATATCTGATCATGGAAAGCATAATTTGTTCTGTGGAAGCCAGGCTGAGAAATTACTGCTGGCAGCGAGATGCAGAAGTGTACATGTAAATGAACGGTGTCTAAGAGGGAGAAGTGGAATAAGTTCTGGCGGGCTCTGTTAAGGCCTGGCTGTGGAAAATTGGCTAATGATAAAGTAATACAGTATGCTGAAAGTATCTCTCGTATGCATCTTCTGGCTTATTTGTTTAGAAGAAAAATGATAATTTGTATGCTCTGCTGCAGGCATACACCTATTGAGTTTGTAAAGATTGAAATGAACTGTTATTCAGGGCTTTGTGTTGCTATAAGTGATCATCCTCAGCCTGTTACTTGTCAGCTGAGATCTAATTAGTCTAGCCTGAGGCTGCCTCGCTGTCTTGAGGCTGTTTATTCATTGTTGTACCAACAGCCACTGGAATGTAAATCCGACCGTTTTTTTGTCTTCTTTGAATATGTTCATATGCAGCTGTCTTATCTGAAATTAGCTTGGTTAACGGATGACTGTGCAACAAAGTAAAAACTGCCTTTTGTTTTCACGCCTTGTTTGTACTCAATAAATCTATTTTGAAATTCATTATAGTGCACCGTTTTTTTTAAATGTATTACCAATTAGAATGAAATCAGTGTTCATTAAGAACACCGTAAAAAAGACAGCTCAAATTACAAGGCAACTTACTGCAGTAGATTTTTGAGTTTTGAGAAGAACTCTTAAAGGGATAGTTCACCCCAAAATCAAACATACTTTTTCCCCCTGGGCCTGCAGTGCTTTTCATCCGTCTAGATTGTTTTGGTGTGAGCTGCAGAGTTTTGGAGATATCGGCCACAAAGATGTCTGCCTTCTCTCCAATATAATGGGGCTAAAAGGCACTCAACTTGTGGTGCTCAGATTACTCAAACAAAACAAAACAAAAAATCGAAACCAGAATCTGTTTCCAAAAATCATGACCTGGTTACTCACAATAATCCACAGACCTTGTTGTGAACAGTTTTATTTTTTTGTGCTTTGAACACCACAAGCAGTGTCTTTTAGTCTTATAATATTGGAGAGAAGGCTGATTATCTCCAAAACTCTCACCAAAAAAATCTAGATGGATAAATAGCACCACAGACCGGGTGAAATATGAGTTGGAAACAAAAGTTCTGGCAACAAAAGTTTTTCTCACTTATAATCTTAAATTGAGAATTTACCCTTCTTCTTTATATAAACATGAATCTTTGAGTCTTACAAAATAAAACTGTATTTCAAAAATTGGTCACAGTGAGCTGTGAACCTTATTTTTGATTATTTGGGTCCCTGAAAGTTAAATGGTTTTACTTGAAAATATGAGAACATTAATATATTAACAATTATATTGAAATCAGTGTTCATTAATTACAGTGTAAAAAAAAAAAAAAGTTTTGACAACTCAACATTTCAAGGCAACTTACAGCAATAGATTTTTGAGTTTTGAGCCCAACTCAAACTCTTCAGTTTTGAAATAAACTTTGCTTGCCAATAATCTTAAATTGAGATAATTTACTTTTCTTTTTACATAAACATCAATCTTTGAGTCTTATAAATCAATAAAAAAAAAAAATGTATTTCATTAATTGGTCACAGTAAGCTGTGAACCGTATTTGTGATTATTTCTGTGCCCAAAAGTTAAATGGATTTAGTTGAAAATAATAAAATATTAATATGAAGTATTAACAATTAAAATGAAACCATTAATTCATGATTCCACTCATTAATTCGTAAAAAAGTCAAACTCTTAAGTTTTGAAATAAACAAGAAAAAAGTTTTGCTGGCCTGTAATCTGTAGTTGAGATAATTTACTTTTCTTTAGATGAACTTGAATCACTGAGTTCTACATTTGGTCACAGTTGAGCTGTGAACCTTATTTGTGATTATTTGGGTGCCTAAAAGTTACATGTTTTAATTGAAAATATTAAAATATTAACCATTATTCACTTTCACTTTAAAGAGTTTACTCTTTTTTTTAAATTCAAATTTTTAGGGTTTCTAAAACTCAAATATTCAAGTTTATCTAACGAAGAAAAACAAATTATCTCAACAAAAGACTGGTATTTGATTTTTCTTCATTTGAAAATTTCTTCTTTACTTTTCAGTTTATTTATTTATTTATTTTTGTATCCTGTGACTGTACAGTATTTTAATATTCTAATTCTATTATATCATGAAAATGAGACACCGCAGTATACTGTAAAGAAAAGATTAGTAGTTGGTGAAATTTTCGAAATTTAAGAGTCTGAGTTGAGCTCAAAACTCAAATCTGTTGCAGTAAGTTGCCTTGAAACTTTGAGTTTTCTCAGCTTTTTTTTTTTTACAGTGTAAAAACAGGCAATGGTACAAGTGATGACATGTCAAATCAACCCAAACTGTGTCGTTTCAAGAGTTTATTTTAAACTTTATTCTCTCAAAATGTATTTGATATTTCTTGTCAACATTTTTTGTATATTTTACATAGCTAGAGAGTACAAAATGCAGATTAAAAACCACTGAACAGAAAAGGCAGGTACTGTATGAAGGAGTGGAGGAATAAACAAAGTGGATGGAGGTGACAGAGGAGGAAGTGTTCCTGTAGATAGAGTGACCGATTAAAAACAAGACTGAATACATGTGACGCAAGATTCCCAAACCATTTTGAGGTGTGTTTATAACAGAGGAATTCGACTACTGGTACTAGTAGCACAGATGTGATGTTCTTCTGGCCTTCGGAAAGATCTTGATTTCTTTAGAAAGCCACAAAAGATCCTAGATTTAAAGGGACAGTTCACCAAAGATCAATAATACATTTCTTTCCTCTTACCTGTAGAGCTGTAGAGATGTTTGCCTTCTCTCCAATATAATGCAACTAGATGGCACTCAACTTGCTCAGAGTGCCAAAAAATTACTTTTGAAAAACTCAACAGTGATTTGTCTTTCCAGAGATCATGACCTGATTACTCAAGATAATCCAGTTTGATGTGAGCAGTTTCATTTAGGAGCCATTTTCTTTCTACTGAACCGCACCTGCCAACTGTATCCCACACAGAAGGAAGCGTGTATCTACTCATGGATGAGAGGTTACAGCTCAGCTGAGGAGGACGCCATTAATGTTTACGTCCTGCGCCACCACGAGCACAAGCCTTTCATCCATGAGTAGATGCACACTTTCTTCAACACAGTGATACAGTTGGCAGATTTAGTTTGGAAGAAAGTACAGCGACTGTGCATATGTTGTCCAATATGCACCAATTTCAACTTTATTTTTTTTTATAACAAATTGATACATTTTCCTTAACAGATAGTTGATCAATCTATTAATAATCATTCATAATCAATACTTAAAAATAATAAATTTATTTCCCTCATTTTCATTTTTTTCTTTATTTTTTCTCATTTTAAGTTGAGGTTTTATTTTAAATATTCAACAATGTCAAAGGAGGCACAGTTACTTCCATTTCTATACTACTGATATTTATCAATTAATACGTTTTTAATAGGTTAAATTCTTAACAGCGATTAATCGATAAATAATTAATCATCAGCATCCCTCGTATATACATATATTTTGCTCTATTTGTGTGTGTTTTTAAATTTATAGTTAATAATGATAAAAAATACCAGTTAAACTTTACTGTACAACAAAGTTTATTGTTAAAATGTAAAATATCCTGCCTCCATTACACTCCATTATCTTTGCCACACGTGTTTGAAAGATCATTGAAAAAAAATGTGTGTTCACAAAAATATTTTCTATATTCTGTATAAAGGATATCGGCTGATATATCAATACCAGATTTTAAAATCTAGTATTGGTCAGACCACAGACAAAATAGTTCCTGCATGACACTGTTTACAACAAGGTCTGTGGATCATCTTGAGTAACCGGGTCATGGTTTCTGGAAACAGACATTGCTGTCGAGTTTTTAAAATGCACTTTTTTTGGCACTTTGAGCACCACATGCTGAGTGACATCCAGTTCCACTATATTCAAGAGAAGGCAGACATCTTTATGGCTGCTATCTCAAAAACTCTGCAACTCACACCAAAACAATCTAGACGGAGAAACGGCACTACAGATAAGAGGAAAAAAATACGTATTTTTTAAACTTCTCAGTTAAAGTGTCCCTTTAAAAAGTATTTTCTTACTGTATAAATGTAAATAATCTAGACAGAGATCATCACGATGCTACCACATTTCTTCTTTGAGCTGAACAATCTTGTTTATCCTTCTATACACGACTTCCATTGATTCACTGAGGTCACTTGAGTTGGGTCGTAGTTCAGGGACGGAGCCCACGGTACAAGGCAAGGCGGCAGTGGGAGAGTGTGTGTAGGTGTGTGAGCCACCATCCCGGTGACAAATTAACATCTATAAATGCTGTTCCATATACTGTACATACTCTATATTCCCTGTATGTGTATATCGACTAGAGGTTCTTATTCTATAATGGCTTTATTGTTAAATGTAGCAAATTTTCCTCCTTACATTCATATCAAAGACACATTCCCTCAGCTCCGTACTGCTACTGTATGATCCTCGCTGTAGATTAAGAGCATGCCTGGTCCTGTTGTGTGGTTTGGAAAAGCAGTCAAGATTCATCCGACCCACAGCTTGTCCTAGACTTTGGCTGGTACTGAATGATCTGTCCAGGCTCTTTTTTTCTGCTTAAACAAGAGTGCCTGGTTTAGATTCTAGTTGGCTGTAAATTTGACACTCTGTGTTTCTGGTAGATAAAAAATCTAGGAGGGGTGTTTCATAAAGCTGGATTACCAGTTAAACCAGGCTTACTTCTTCACCTCAGGCTGAACCAGTGTTACAATATACCAGACTGAAACAAGTATTTTCTTTAAAGTTCCTCCCTGATGGTTCCTCTTTTACTGCTGTTATGTGAATTTGACTCATTTCGAGTAAATGTCAAATTTAACACATTCTGACATGGGCTGCACTTGTTAACATATGACATTTTTAAATCGACTGCAGTTAAAATAAAGCCAAAACACAACCTTTACCCGTGACTGCAGCCACGTAGTAAGAAGCATTCTCACCATTTGTTCTCCGTTTAAATACCACTTGAATCAAATTAGTAGGAATGCACGATATAAAGATTTCTTTTGCAACTGATAATAACCAAAAATTACCTGCTTCTCATGGCTAAAGATAAATAGGATAATTTCACATTTTTTGTATTTTAAAAAGTTAATATCACCTCTGGTTTATGCACACCTGAGGGTAAGAAAGGCTAAGATGTAGCGAGAAAAGATGGATGATTTAATATTCCACAGCTCTGACCGAACCAAACCCAACTGACATCACTGCAACTATCGACTATTTTCATTATGGATTAAACTGTCGATAATTTTCTAGATTAATCAATTAGATGTATGGTCAATAAAATGTCAGAATATGGTTGAAAAATGTTGAGAAGTGTTTCCCAAAGCCCAAAATGCATTTTTCTTAACTACTCAAACCAATTAATCAATTATCAAAATAGCTGCTGATTAATTTGATCAAATAATCGTTGCAGCGCTACATCACTATTACAACAAAAACAAAGAGCAGCTCTGACTCTTAAAGTAGTGGTAAAGTGCGTCAGAAAAACCTCACAAACATACTTTAGCTTCTACTATAGAGCATTTTGACACAATCCGTCAAATCAGATATTATTAAAGCCAGTATTTAATGACTATGATTCCATTATTGGAATAATGAATTATAATAAAAAAAATTCCCATTATAAGCCCCGATATTTATTGAGCATCTCTAAAAATTAGAGAAAAGGAAGCCCTGAAATCTGTCTCCATAAAAAATGCCAAAGCAGCAGCCAGTCTGAAGGTATTTAAATAGTAATTTCACCATATGGAGGCTGTAATTCATTTGTCTAAACCGAGTTTTTTTTTTTTTTTTTACTTTTCTTACATCTTATATATCTATAAAGGTTGTAATTGTTGTTTATGGCAGTGGTTTTTGTTCATTGTAATATTTACTTGTATTATTTTAATAAGTATGGAGGCCCATTTCCACCAGATAAAGACAAACAAAACAAGAGAAACTCTCAAAATAATGGGAATCTTTCTCAAATAATGAGTTATGTTGAAACGTTTCTCAAAATAATGACTTATTCTGAGAAATTTCTCATTATTTTAAGATACTAACTGATTATTTTGGTCATTATATTGAGAAAGTGTATCATTATAATGACTTAAAAGGTGTATATCTGTTTTGTCTGTGCCGTTTGTCTGACGTTCTTCATGTCTCTGCTCCAGCCGCGACTTTAGGAAACGGATTAATCCTGGTTCATTTTGTTCAGCTCATTTCAAGTCAGGCTTTTCACAATAACCCCCGCCGCCTTTATGAAACACCCCTCAGATATACGGTACGCTGACAGAACACATTTTGACACGTGTGTCTCCACAAGCCAAAGTTGAAGACAAATAAGGCAGGTCAAGTTGGTCTTGAATTGAAGGTTCAAGAATATCACAATAGCACCATATCAAACTAACGTAAAACATACTTCATGCATCTGTAGATATATAAACTGTATATGTATATATGTTGATGAATAGATATGAAATTTAGGATTCAATACACAAGTGTTGAATATATTTCGAGTTCACAGAAATAACTACTGACACGGCTCAGTGCAGAATACAGTCTGATCTGTATTCTCAACTGACTGATTGTGGTGTCTCATGACTGCTCATATGTCATCAGTTAAAATCTCAACAGTCAAACCCTTCACAGTGCATAGAGCATTTAGTTTGCAAGCCTGCAATTAACACTTGGTGTGTGTGTGTGTGTGTGTCGCGCTGGCACTGTACAGCACTGCACTACGGCTCACTCATCACCAAGTCTTTACACCGCATTTACAAAGCTGTTTAAAGCCTGTTAATATTCACTCCGGTTCTATCAGTAGCTCCAAATTCAAACAGCACAGTATTACAGTTCACAACCATTGTATAAGGCAGATTAATAAGAGTAGTACTCTTGAGTCACCCTATGTTCATTACAGGCCTTCATATCGTACACAGTAAGATCAAAGCATGCCATAATGAAGCGGAAATCGTGGCGAAAGTAACAAAAGAAAAGTTTTACAAACATTCTTTGGTTGAGTGTGAAAGGAGCATTCCTGTGCTTTAATTTGATGCTTTGAATTTGGCATTTTTGTTAAAAAGAACACAAAAGGAAAAAAAACAAAAACAAAAACAAAAACGTGGACCTTTGCAATGATACACTGGCTTAAATACAGGCAAAAAGAGTGATGGCTTTAACCTAAACTACAATATTTATGTTAATCCTCGCAAAATAATATAAAAAAAATCTAGTGATAAAAAGCTCGCTCTGACTGATTGTACACAAATACTACTTTCTCTTTCCAGGTTGCCTCGGCAACAGCCCCCCCAATCCCTCCCAGCGGCCTTCCCATCCTTTTCACTTCTTCTTGGCAAAGCGACTGAACTTCTTCTCCTTGTCTTTCTTGGCAGAGCTGGGCTCAGGGAGGGCAGTTGAGGAGGAGGGAGCGGGCAGGCTGTGGGCTTTGGCCCCCGAGGGCCCCGACGCCTCCTCTGCTGCCAGGGGCTGAACGGCCCTCTCCATGGCTTGGCTCCAACGCTGGAGCTCCTCCTAAATTTAAACACAAAAACACACACACACACACAGAGGCTTACAAAGGGAAGTCCACCTCCAGAGGGTGGTCTATTTGACTAAATGAACAAGTGGAGGAGGCCACGCATTTAACAATCAGACTTTAAATACAATGTTTGTGAGGCTAAATCAGGGTAATATAGAAGCAAACCTCGCTGTGAATTATTTATTTTTGTAAAACTGAAGGATCCCTGAAGGGTAAATCTCTTACTGGCTGATGGTGAAACAGAAAAATGTGAATAACCTCATTAATGTCAGCTACTTACATAAATAAACTTGCCAGATTACTTACACATGGGAAGACATGTCAAACTGAAACAGCTTATGAAATGAAAACATTGTATGAAATGTATGCAGCATTATACCCTGTGACCACTGCTTTACATAAGGTCAAAGGTCAAACAATACACAAACGCAGACTAAGTCCAGAACATTCAGTCTCATGTGATTCGCGGCGAGCTGTTTATATCGTTTATCTCTTGGTCGTTCAGCACTCACCTCGTCTTTACACTGGAACAAATATTCACTGCCATCACCGAGACTGTGAGAGGGAAAAGAAAAAGGAAGTTAGAGGAACAAGTGGTTGTTTTATAGTACACATTAGAGTAAAATAAAGAGGAAAGTGGTTTCCTCAAACAGATTTTTTAGCAGTCTAAGCAACTGAGATCTAACTTCCTAAATTCCTGCGTATTTGAAACAATGTATTAACGTTTGTTTCACACTGGCAGTGGGCCTCTCTTAGCAATTGTTACCAAATTGAGCGTATTTAAAGGGTTAGTTTGGATTTTTTTTAAGTCGGGATGTATAAGGTACTTATTGATCAGTGTATTACCTTCAGTAGGTGGCCAGTTTGGGGAAGCAAGACTGTTGGTAGCTGTTTTGGAAGCTAAGCAATTTACTTTACATATTTTAGCCACCTAAAAAAAAAAATCAATATCAATTTAAGCGTATGCTATATTTAGTATGTTTTCACTGCCTTACTTTGTTGTCAGCCTCTTCTGACAGGGAACCACATTTATATGAGCCAAATATCGCTCTCTCCAAAGCTACCAGGCTGTTGGCAAGATCACAGTGTGCACTTACACTGATATTGATTTTGCTAAACTGATTTTGGTAGCACTTTACAATAAGACTCCCCTTATAAATGCTTTATAATTAGGTTATTAATTAGTTGTAATCACTTTATAAATAATTAATAAGCTGTTACGCTGGCCTGCTGCTTGCCTTTGTTTACTCAGCTTACTTTGCCTGTTTCATCAGCAGCATTTATATGTGTCAGCTTCCTCAGATATTTGTTAATAATTTACTGCATTTAACCACCGTTGGCATATTTTAATAATCAAAAAGGTTTTTGTTTAGCATCAAATTAACAAATAAAATGATCTGATTCATACACTGAGGCTTTGGCAATATTGTTTACCTACATTTTCAGCATGCCTTCCTCATTATTATCATAGGTGTTGATATGACATATGCTGTCATGTTATGCATGCGTGTTGTTATGCACAGTGAATATTAAAGTGGTATATTGTGATCCTAACACTTTTCACTAAGGCTTCCTTTTGCAGTAAGCAGTAACTGGATCTTGCCAAATAATGAGCCTAACATCAATGTCTGATAACTTGTTTAGAATTGTTTGTGAATGATTTATAGTGTTCACAACCTAATTAATAACCTAATTATGAACCATTTATGAATCCTTTATAAGGGTAGTCTAATGTAAAGTGGTCCTACACCACTATCCTGCTGTTTCTCCAAACTGGAGGTGTGCCGACCGCCATCTACAGTAGGTTATACACTGGTTATGGATAAGTAACACGTACAACCCCTCTTCAAATAATCCAGACTGTTCCTTTAATTCTGATGAAGCTTGAGCAGTTGCGTAGCTCAGCATGCAGACTGGAAGCAAGGGGGAATAGCCTGGCTGTGTCCACAGGAAACAACATCCGCCTCCCTGCACCTCTAACACTCTAAATGCTATATCTCATCTTTATCGGGGGTTATGTGCGGGACTGATCCTGAAGACCTTCAGGATTCTCACCGTAGTTTGCAGACGTGCTTCTTCTTCTTGTAGTTGGTGAGGATCTCCCAGCTGGCGTTGCTGAGGGACAAGGGGTTCTCGCCGTGATACGTCACCCCGTGGCCAAAACTCTTGGCGTCCTTATAGACTGAGAGCTGACCGGGCTTCAGCACGCAGTACAGGTTGTTCCAGGACCTGAGAGGAAGAGGAGGGGCGTCAGTATTGATCATTTCAGGTGGCTAATTTCTGGCAATAATGTAAAATCCATTTAACTTAATCGCAATTACGAGAGTCACAACAACATCACCATTCGACTAAGACTTAATTCAGTTAATTAGAAACAAGGAATTCGGTTGCTCACTGCTCTGTAATAACTGGAAATAGTTTTGCTTTTTAATCTAGAAGAACACAGGCAGATCCACCGTGTAACAGCTGCTAATCGTCTTAAAATCACACATGTGGCTAAAACAGAGGGACTTAAGGAGTAGATAGTCATTATTTCCCAGTACTGCCGATGTTTGTGTACAAAAGAAAATCACAGAAACTAAAGAAGCTATTAAGCTGTGACTGTCTAGTATCTGCAGTACATGTGGCAGTGTAAGATTTTCATTAGCTCCCTGTTGAACTGTGCATGTCTAAAATACCCGCAATAATTTAATTCACATGCGCTACAAGAGTGCCTCTTCAATTTCATGCCTCTCTAAAATACAAGCTGCTTGCATTTAGATTAATTTACTTTAAGTTCCCCATTTTCAAATTTTCAGGATTGTATGTTTTGGATGAGAGATTTCACATCCATAAGTGAGTAAGTCTGTAATTAACACTCTGCTGATAACATTTCTATATTAGGGCTCGCTAAGAGTGTATTAAAGGTGTTTTTAACCGGTGATGAAACAGTCTCTGTTTAATACTGATGCCTCTATGTATGTAACCTACATTTCAGTCAGACAACTCACGTTTTAAGAATGTTTACTGCAGCAGCAGTTAAAGTTTGGCATCTAGGTGCTGACCTCATCACTCCTCACAGATTTTGTTTACATAGAAATACTGAGCAGTGATGAACACATATCTTGGACCCGTTGACGGAGCCTGCAGGTGGATGCTGGGGTGGTGGTGGGGCTGAATGAGCAGGCAGTGACACTGTTGCAAGGCAGCAATGGCATTGACAGGCAGAGGGAGACATGGGAGGTTTTAGCGGTTTAAATAGACCACCAGATTGGAAGGGTGTGTTTGGTATGTACAACAGAGTGTGAGGCGTGTCACGTGTGATTGAGGTGCAGCTCAAATTGATTGCCTGAACTAGCTCGCAGGCGTCGCTACATAAGTTATCAAGACCATCAGATAGAAGATCCGGGGCAACGGGTCAGATTCTCTGTGAAATCAGAAGAAACAGTCTGTGTTTACATTTTCCCAGCCTGAGACACAGTGAGGAGAACATTAAGTCAGTTAAAATGAGGCAGGAGGAGACTTCGGTTTAGATAATCTGATAATCTCTTATCTTGATGTAATATTTTGGGGTTAAAACACAACCACTTTTGTCCACAGGGCCTCCAAAATCAACAAAATATGAAATTTCCTCGTAGTGGTTGTAGTAACTTAAAGGAAATTCAGGTATCATGAGTTATCAGAAATTATGGACGTCGTGACCTCTGGTTTAAAGAGGATAAGGGCCATCCGGGTTGTTACCATTGCTGACTTTAAAAGTCATTATCTGTGATGGTACGGGGGTGTGTTAGTGCCCATGTCATGGCTAACTGTCATGTCTGTGAAGGGCTCATTAATGCTGAAAGGTACATGAAGGTTTTGGGGAAACATACGCAGCCATCCAGACGACGTCTTTTTCAGAGACATCCCTGTGAACGACTGGACCAATTCCAAAACCTTTTGTACCTATCAGTCATTCAGACCCCAAAATGTGGGTTTAAAAATACACAAACTGCCCTTTAAGTTTGTGCTGCTATATTTTATTTTTAAGACTCGCAGCTCCCAGCTCACCTTTTACTTTTTCCTCCACGCCACAACACCTGCTGTCTAAAAAAAGACTTTGCCAATGTGTGTAAGCTCTAGCCCTTTAAAAATAAATCATATGTAGATACTTTTCCCATATAGTGTGCATGTTCTGAATGCATGCGATACAGCTGTAGATTTCTAGATGAGTTTTATAAACTTTCAAGGCAACCATTGGTTTCCTTTCATTTCTTTCCAGCCTGAGAGTGAATTAGAAAACTCTTGAAACATGCTCGAGTTGTTTAATCCATCACAAAGAAAATGAACTCTGCATTCATTTTTGTTGGATTGCTCCTGCAGATTAATTTAAAAAGTTAGAGTGCAATATGTTAGGTAACTTGAAAAAAAAAAAAAGCAGACTGAATATTTACTGTGATGGATGAAAGACGGTACGCAATTTTTCAAGGGTGAGCTAATAGACTTTTCTTGCAACATAGAAATTAATGGAAGCAAATGAATGTCTAGGGTGGATAGTGGAGTGATATATAAGACTAGATTATATTTGATAAAAACATGCAGATACAGTACTGTGGTGCTCTTCTTTTAATCTACCTGTTTGAAGCCTTCTTTCCTGAGCCCTCCATGTCATGTTTGCGTCCCAGCGTGCCCTCCTGCAGCACAGTCTGGGCTCTAAGGGGCTCCATGGGCATGGTGGCAGCCTTCTCTGGTTCTTTCGGTGTCACCTCTGAGACAGAGGGCTCCAGCTCCAGAGAACCACTTTCTTTCATTTCTGACTGTATGGGAACTGTGGAATCACCGGCCGTCCCCTCCAGCAGACCTGAACTGGGCTCAACGGCACCAGAACCAGACTGGAGGATAGAAAAAAAAAAAAAGAAACAGAATGAGAAAAAATCACAGAAGAATCGATAAATCAACCTGCACGTTTGGAGAGCAGAGGGTGCCCTTGATTTATGCATCCGAGATTATTTTTACAAGAGCTCAAAGAGGGTTCTCAGCCGAGTCAAATGTAGTTTGTTTTAGAATACGAAAGTCAAGGACCTCTTTTAAATGCAGGAGTTAGTAAGAACATAGCATAGACGAGAGGCTGATTTTCTTCTCCTTTTTTTTTTTTTAAATTCAGAGGTCACAGCATGATAAAGAACAGAGGATAGGAGCTGGGCGAGGAGAACTACTAACCAGAGTCTGTTCCTCAATAGTGTAAACCGACTCTTCTACAAAGCCGGTGTCTTCTCTCCTGTAGGAAAAAGGGCAGCATGGGGTTGACTTTAAAGAGCAGCGGGTGAAGAAGAACAATGTGTTTATGTGTGTGTGTGTGTACAGAGAGATGCAGTGTGTGCCTGCATGAAAAGTTTAAAGGATAAGTCTCGAAATGTTCTGTATTTTTTTTTTTTTTTGTTATTGTCAACAAACCCCATGAAAACACAAAACATCGCAGTTGTCTCTGGCTAAGTACTTTCTGACCTCTGTAGCTCTCAGCCCCGAGCCCCATTCCTTCTTACTGTATCAATAAGACGTGTCTTACAGTTTTTCTCAGTCCCTTTGGTACATTTCTCAAATCGGAGTTGAAATTTTCAGAACTGCTTGTTCAGCCTCCACATCATCTAGTCGCTTGTGTGAATCATAAAGAGAAATTCATCATTCTTCTGAACAAACTGCAAATGCTTTGGCACATTCATGTGGATGTACAAATTCCAAAAAAGCTGGGATGTTATGTAAGGTATTTAACCTTCAAGCTGATCAACTTCATTGTTTTTTTGTTTTTTTTTGTAAATATACGCTCTTTCTGAATTTAATGCCTGCAACACGTTCCAAAAAAAACACCTGTTTGGAACATGTAGGTAAACCAGTTAATTGAAAGGTGATTGGGTATTAAAGGGGCATCCTAGAAAGGTATATAGAAAGGTATACTGGCTTGGTATATTGATTTTTATTTTTTTTTTTAGGAAAACATTTTATGCATAAAATCTGAGTTAAAGCTACTACAAGGAGTTTTTAACTGGTTAAACACAACCCAAAAAGAACCACTGCCATGAATCTTTGCATGTGTACCGAAATACTCAGGTGTATCAATATTTACATCCCTAGTGGGCAAATAGCTCGACAGTTTAAGAACGTTTCTCAATGCAAAACTGCAAGGAATTTATGGATTCATCAACTACAATCCATCTACAGGTTTTGGAGCAACAAATGCTGCCAACATCGTTTTCCCTTCTTATTTCAGCAAGACAAGACCAAGACACGTTCTGCAGGTGTTACAACAACGTGGCGTCATAGTGAAAGAGTTCGGGTACTAGGCTGACCTGCCTGCAGTCCAGAACTCTCCTCTGCGCGGTGCATTATGAAGCACAAAATACGACAACAGAGACGCCGGACTGCTGAGCACCCGAAGTCACTTCACTTTCAAAACTTTTAACAATTAATGTGCTCAGTTCTAAAACACTGACTGAGTGTTGTTAAAAGAAAAGGTGATGGGGCGCCACCGTAGCTCAGTTGGAAGAGCGTGCGCCCCACGCACCGAGGCCGTTGGTCCTCTGCAGCGGCGGCCGGTTTGATTCCCGCCTGCGGCCCATTTGCTGCATCTCGCCCCCCCTCTCTCTAAAATGAAAATCTGACAACCAATCAGTTGGACAGATCAGATCATGATTAATGTATGCCATACAGAATAAGTGCAGCCTTGTGTATTTTCAGTCATTGCCATCAAAAGGCATACTTTACATCAGAAACTACAAACACATTACACTCTTATTGACAACATGGCTAAGCATTTTGACAACCTTCTTTTGTAAACAATGACACAAGGACTTCTCATTCTGATGGCATTGACATAAATATTTACTTCTGAGAGATAAACTAAGGATTTTGAGTAAGTCACAGGCTGTTGCAGGTAATCCATTATGTGGTGCTGTTTGCACAAATTGTTTTGTGAAATGCATCCAAATGTTAAGAATGATTCAAGAAATGCACCGAAGCGACTGAGAAAAACTGTGATATATAGTTTTGTATTTAGAATATGCTAAATAACTTCCTAAATAACAGCTGGGCACTATAATGGCTTTGGTGGGGACTTTCTTTAACAGTGATTTGTTGAGATTTGTTGCACTAACGAGTTTTTATTGCAGCGGACAGTGAATGTGAGATGGACTCAAAGTAAAATACAATGCCAGTGTTCATTATAATGATTATAATGGAGGGACATGTCACCCAGTGCGACAGTGTCTGTTAATTAATGTGTTTTTAATTGTCTTTTAGAAAACAAGGAAGGTCTGTAGCACAGAGGAATAAACCACATCAAGATTTACTTGTTAATGGGATCAATTCATTGTTGGTTTGAGTGTTTTCAGTGGATTTGTTGACAGTAAGAAAAATTGAAAATATCACCAAGCTTTTCCTTTTATTCACTGGGACTGTCTGCATGTACTGTATGTGTGTGTGTGTGTGTGTGTGTGTGTGTGTGTACCTGCTGTCCTTATCTGAGCGCTGCTCGTCTTTAATGAGCTGCTCCATCTCCTGCTGCTGCTTCCTCAGCTCCAACAACTCCAGCTGAAACACAGAGGTGAACAGCAATCAGTATCTAATCCTTTATTTGATTCACTTTAGAATGATTATACAACATATTAGGGCCATCATCTTCAGCCCTCATCAAGTAAATATTTCTTGTTTAAAGTTGCCTGTGGTTAAAATTTCTCCTGATCTATATTCCTGATGAGACCATAGTGTTTATCAAATGTTTTTTTCATACCGTAGTGAGGCGCTCCAGTGCAGAGAAGCGCTCCTCCCAGGTGGCGGTGGATTTCTCGAAGGCCTCGTGCCTCTTGAGGAGTTTCTCCACCTCGTCCACGGTGTAGCCCAGGTCTTTACTGGTCACGTAGGGCTCCTGAGCGATCAGCCAGGCCTCCGCCACAGAGGCGTCCCGAGCAAACTGACACACCTCCAGCACTGGAGGCAGTAAAGAGCGGGGGTCATTATGATGAGAGCTTTTACAATGTAGTCTCTATCTTAGAATAACATTTTAAAACACGCTTCAATTTCATAAAATTTACTGCCGGCCACTGTTGGAAATATATTGTTCATACAGTCACATTATGGGGACATTGTTGTTAGAAACTAAAAGCATGTTTTGGAAAGAGACAATGTGTTTAGATGATGTACATATGTTTTAAAGTGGGGGCATTCTCACGTTTTCACGAGGTGAGGACATTTTTTGGAATGTTGGGACATTTTCAAAAAAATTAGGTCACTTTGTGGGAAGTGGGGACATATTTTAGAAAGCGGGGGCATTTTTGTGAAGGTGGGGACATTTTCACAAATTGAGAAGTTTTGGGGGGGGGGGGTGAGGACATTTTCACAATGTGAGGACATTATATGTTAAGTGGAGACAACTGGGAAAGTGAGGACATTTTCAAAAAATTGAGAACATTTTTTGGAAAGTGAGTGCATGTTTTGGAAAGTGACAATTCTTTTAGTTGCTGAACATATTTTGAAAAGTGAGGACATTTTTGAAAGTAAGGAGATTTTTAGAAATATTACAATCAGCTGTTGTCCATCTTGTAAAAAGCAGCATATTTATGTTTATAACAAGAGAAAAGAGATGCAAACTGGATTTAATTTCAGTTCTATTTAAAAGCGAATGTATAGTCCCAAAGTTTAGCTGGAGGGAACACTGTTTGAGAAAACACTCACATTTTTTATTCTGCAGAAACACTGTCATAGAACATCTCTGCTTTCGTTTAAGTTTATTTTAAAACTGCAACATCAAAAAAAAAAACAAAACTGCTTGTTGGAGTCTGAGTGTTTTGTTTTGTCGCTCTGCTCGTTCGTGTGCAAAGGTTTGCACATATATGAGCTTTCACATCAGTGACAGGAATAATGTTTATGTAGTATGTGCAGGATTTGTTTTAAGGTTGCAGGATAGTGTGGTTTTACTCACAGAGTCTGAGCCAGTCCCATCTGTCGTCCCACTTGAACATCATCTCCTTCCTCTTCTCTGTCAGCTGCACCAGCTTCTCCTTGATCTGACACAAGCGGTTATACAGTCGCAGTTACATATCAGCGTTATTAAACAACGCAGCCCCAAGACTGGCTATTATCCTCTAAGAATTAGTATTGTGAAGTAATTAACCGCACGTTAAATTCAGGCCGGGGTCAATTGCTCATTTAAATTCTTTTGGCTTTTCCATTTCTAATTAGTGTTTGCTTTATAGTCTCCCTGATGAGTGTAAGATGAGTGGAATTTTTCTCCTTTCGTGGCGATCCAATTGGTTCCATTGTGCCAGACAAGAACAATCACTCCCAGAAAAGTAATTAAATCTAATGAAAGCAGCAATTTGAAGCCCAGCTGAGGATGAAAAGGAGCTGTCTCCGCTGCTGAGGCCTTACCTCAGCAGAGTCTCGGTGCTTGCGTGTCAGCAGGGCCTTGCCGAGGTCTATGCAGTCAGTGAATTTCGCTCCCCGGGCCTCAATCTCGGAGCGGATCCCCTGGTGGTACTTCTGCAGGAGCTCCACGGATGAGACGTCCCTGATGTAGAGGAGGGAGGGATGGAAAGTGATGACAGGTAATGCAAGAAGTTTATCTACCTCTGTTGGTCTGGACTGGAACTGCATGAGTTTACAGCGTCCTTTATCTAATATAAACATACTGTAGTCGTGCTATATAAACAGTCTCATAATGACATAATAAACTAAAGCTCAAAGTAATGTGTATAATTAGATTATCTGCTCGGGAACAAATTGCTTTTTAGGGTGTGTGTTTTTTTTGGAAGGGGACCATAAAAAAAAAACACTTACAGCCTTTAAAAACCTGTACATTCTTCATTAAGGTTAATTATGACCTTCATGTCAAATTTAAGAACTGTTTTTAACACAAACAAACCAATCAGGACCCACCGGGATCAACTACTGAACAATAAGTGCGAGAACAAATTAAAATCTAATTATATTCATAAAGTATATAATATGAAAGATTTAGTTTCTACTCATTTATTTATTTATTTGAGTGAACCAGCAAAAAAATGAATGTCCAAATGTTTATTACCAACTGAAATTGATGTGAATAAAAAGGAAGAAAAAAAAAACGTCTCTTGCTGTTTGAAAATGGCATAAATCAATGTTTATATATTTTGACATTTTTGTGTTATTAAAAACATACTCTCCAACCCTCTAAATCTAACAATCTATACCTGGGGTAAAGCTCGGGTAGGCTGTTTATTTTTGACATCATTGGGCAAAAGTTCCTTAATAACCTCTAACCAGAGAAAACCAGACTTCTGCTCCTTCCCTTGGCCGTAAGACAACCGATTGTTGAGTCTCATTCCCAAAACGACACTATTTAATGACCTGGAATGAGACACAGCAATCAACTATCTTTGTCCAGAATCGCTTATTACAGCTTTAATAAATATATCTATAAATCTTCCTCCGTCAGTCAAGCACATTTCACCCACACGTTTATTTGTCTGAATCGGGATTAGCGGTGCCCTAAAGCAAAGCTTGTCCTCCTGGGGTCCACATGTCTCTCATTAATGGTGGAAACTGTCTCTCTCTACATGCATTTATGTGTTGACATGGTGTGAACATTATTAATACATGTCTAATATCTTTCTAATACATTTAATACATTGTGTTGTTCTTTCATATAACTAAGTAGAGGTGTAAAAAAAATATTTTAAGGGACATACATGAGAGATTCCCCAGTATATTTTCTATCTTGTAAGAAATTCTTGGCTGAGAAAAAAATAGAGACTTATATTATAGATATTGTTATTCTGTTTCCACCTACTATAAAAAATAAAAACAGTGTATCCAGGGTCCATAATGAACATCCACCAAAGAGCCAAAATTGGGTTAGTTTTGGGTTTGGCAGAAAAATAAATTGGGGTCTCTGGCAAAATGATGGGTTAATAATTTGGATTTTCACATGTGCCCGCTGAGAGTAATGTGACCCTCACTGTCCATCCTCATGTCAGCCAATCAAATCAAGCAACTTTCTACTATTTGCAGCTTTCTACATGATGTCTATCTGCTGTTAAACCACCAAAAGAAGAAAACATGAAGACAAAAAGTCAGAGTTTGGTGTTTTTGTGAGAGTTGGTGTCTGAATGGTGCAGGAGCCTGAAGATCTTGGCTAAAACATGAAGTTCAAACCCACAGTATGAACCGCAGTGTTTGCTGCCAACAGGCAAGAGAGAAACAACAAACAATTCACTTTTCCTCGTCATAACTATAATCAAACTTGAAAACATTAAGGAGCACAAAAAAAAAATCAAGCTGTCAAGGATTCTGAGAACAGGAGTGACAAAGATGTTTTGATGATGAGGTGTGGAAAAAAAACAAACAATCAATGTCCAAATTTTTGTTGACAATTGAAATTCATGTGAATAAAAAGTGAATCTCAAATACTCAAAGGGCAAAGTTTCAGGGTTTGTTTTTCAGCTGTCTGAATCAGATGTCTCTTTAGAGAAAAGAGGAAAAGAAAAAGCCTCTTCCAGTTTGGAAATGGAAGAAATCAATTTATTTGAGCCTACATCTTATTACACAGGAGAGATTATTCTTGTGTTTCCACCTACAAAATTTAGAAATATATGTATTTAACTCCCATATAAGGAGTAATCTCATTGTCAAAAATCATTCTCAAAAATCTCATTGTGTTATATTTTGTGCACACACCAACAGTCATCCCTACAATATTGTAATATCGAGGTATTAAGTTAAACTGTGAAGTCCTTGTCTGAGTTGTCTCACCTGGGTTTCTCCTGCGTCTCTATCTGCTGGATGATGCTCTCCATCCAGGCCATCAGGTCTCGCACCATGGTGAAAAAGCGGAACTTCTCGGCCGTGTCCACCAGTCGCGCTCTGCGCCCGTCGCAGGCGTCCAGCAGGCCCTTCCAGGCCTCCACCACCTCTCGCTCTGTGGCCTGGATGCTGTCCGCTTGGCTCCCCGCGTACTGGGCGTGAAGACGAGCAGCTGTTTCCTGGAACTGTTGGACCTGGAGGAATAAGAATTAAGAGTTGAATAATTCACATAAATTACAGAAATAAAAGTCTGTGTTTTGCTTTTTTTTTGTCACTTTACAGGGATGTTTGACCTTCACTGTGTAGATTAATTTTGAGCCTCCAGTGCAGACACACCGAGAAGAGACTTTTCAGTGAAGTGGTCCTCAAGTCCAGTATTTGAACTTTTGAAATGAAAAGTTATCTGCATATTCATAGATTCTGTCTTATTCGCTGAGCGAGAAGGATAAATTTTTAACACGGTAATTTAACTTTTTGTGGGAAAACCATATCAGACAAGCAGACAACTCATAAAACACACTTTTAACAGATTTTTCATCAGTGACATCATGAGATGAATATGATTGAGAGACAAAAACATTTATTCACTAAGCACTTTTCTCATCAGTATTTCAACGATAAAGGAATATTTTGTGGATTATCTGGGCACTGATGCTTTGACTCTTATTTATATAATAATAATAATAATAATAATAATAATAATAATAATAATATCAAAACAAAGGAAAGCCGTTTAGCTCCGTTTTGGTCTCCACCAACTACTGAGAAAAATATCTTGATTACTTGATTTGGATAAGGAAAAATTCACCACCAAAAAAAACTTTAACTCTAAAAAAAAAATGGAAGAAACCTCGGGAAGAGAAGCAGAGGAGGGAGAGATGTGCAATACATGTCATGTGTGCAGAAATAGATCAGCAACAACAACAAAAAACACAGTATATAAAGTTTATGATGGCAGATTTATGTAGATTGTAAAGAAGAGTTTGGATCCAGGAGGACGCCGTCACCAAGACTGACAGCTTTCACATCCCATATATAAATCTGACTCATTCATAGAAAAATACAGATTCCTACAGCTTTAACTTTTAAAATCTTATTAACTGGTCGTTCACCCAAGAGCAATAGGATTAAGAGGCTGACAGTACTAATGTCAGAATCCCCCTCTGGACCAACATTTATGGGTTCTCCCCCTCTGAGAAAACTTTTCACAGTTGCCCAAATATTGCAGCACTCCTCTGCTCCTCCAGATATGAATCATCAAAGTTTACCTCTCGGCCGCTGCCTGCTGCGTTCGCTCGCAGTAAAAAGGCCTCACCCCCCTGTGTTGTACCTGTTTGCCTAGAGCGGTGATGTCTCTCTCAAAGGCGGCGTGCATTCTGTGGAAGGACTCGGCTTTGCTGAAGTCTTCTCCCACATCATCGGGCAGCTCCTTCTGCTTCTCGTGGATCTGAGTCACCAGCTCTTTACCATCATCAAAGTACCTTAAAAAAGAGAGGGATCGATCTGTATTATCATCACATTTATGAACAAACTATAATTAATGTCACGTTGTCATGGTCAAGTTGAATTCTTTGTGGCATCCAGATGTGTTACGGTTTGATATCGTTAGCAGACATGAAATCTAAATGGAATCAGTCCAGAAAACTGCCCGTCTTTCTGCTGCATCAAACTGTTTTTCTTACTTGAGCAGGTCGTAGGATGTGGTGAGGAGCTGAGCGCGAGTGTCGATGAGCTCCAGCAGATCGGCCCAGCTCTCATTGATGCCGTCCTTCCACTCTGCCATGGTGGCGGCCTCGGTGTGACCGGCTTCGATCAGCTCGTCTATCGTCTGGTTGACCAGGTCCACTCGCTCCTGACCCGCCATCCCCGTCTCCCGCGCAAACTCTCGGAACTTATCCCTCAGGAGCTGAAGGAAAAAGATAGATATGTTTTTTTAAAAAGACATTAGGTAACATTTAATTTCACAATTTGTTGGTCTCTTCTCTTTGGCAACCTCTCTCCACATTAAACAGGCATGGATTAAGGACACTTGTAGAGGGTAAAGGGTAGACTTTAACTCATTAAGTTTAAAGTCATCCATTAGCCGCACTTTTCCAAAACCTTCTGTCTCCTGCTGCCTGTGATAAGTGTAAGTCAGCTGACGGGACCCTTGGCCATCTTTTCTGGTCTCGCCCAAAACTCACAGAGTTTCTGACATTTTGTGACATTTTTGTGATACTGGGTCGCTCTGACGTTTCTTTTACTCTTCCTTCTGCATGAAAACAAGCCCCCATGTTTGGTATGGTCATAAGCAAAAAGGCTTATCCTGAGAGAGCGGGAATCTGTCTCCCCTCCCTGCTTTGAACATGGCGGCTAAATGGTACAGTTTCTCGTCTATGTCTTGAAAAAAATTTGGTATACTCTGTCCAGCGCCCACCCTAAGTTCCTTAAGATCTGGTGACCCTGTATTGATCATACTAGGATGGAGAGGTGTTATACTGAGTCTGCACTTTACTGTGCTGAATTGCATTTTATTATATTGTGCTTTGATCCATCAGGTTTTCATTTTTTTCTGGCTTTCCTCCACCTCACTCTGTCTCAGCAGCATGGACACTATTTCTGATCGTCAGTCCACTTGTGGACATTTTAGTCGTTTTACGCATATGTGCACCTTTTCTCTGCACTGGCAGTTTGTTTGTTGTTTATCTGTTTTTTTTTTGTTGGGGGGAAAACGAAAAATGCTCATAAAATAAAGTATATGTTGTATAATATATGTATGGAAGTTGAAATTGCATCAAGATTTAAAGCTGCACAGGATAGTTGGGAGCCCAGATGGCAGTGAGAGTAAGAAATCATGCGATGATTGCTCATGAATGCTCATCAAAAAAGATCTGGGATCATTTTACACCAAAACGCATAAAAGCAAAAGCATAAAATTGGAAAACTATCCTCTAGTGGTTTTCTCTTGTTGTTTATGAGGCAGTTTGATCATTTCCTCCTTAGTTTAGATGTTTAAGTTTCCATAAATGTGTAAATTCTAGTTAAGTGGGTAAACCTATCTCATCTGAAACAGCTCTATCTCCTAAATTACATAAAATGTGTTTACATAAAAACATTGCACATGTGGCTTTATGTGTACCTGAGCACTTCTACCTTAGCAATCAATCAATCAGACCATATTAGTGCAGCACAGGGCTGGGCAATATATTGATATTATCTTGAGTGTTGTCCTTTCTTAGTTATAAAGGCTGCATTGCAGTAAAGTGATGAACTATTTGCCTTTACCCACTTAGTCATTATATCCACATTACTAATGATTACTTATCAAATATCTAATTATGTTTATAATTTGTGAAAGCACCATTAGTCATCTGTGGTCCCAACCATGTTATTGCAATATTGATATTTAGTTAGAGTTTGACCATATCCCTCCACCCTACTACAAGATCATCATATGTTTGCACTCTTTAAGAATTTACAGTATGTTATTTGAGAGAAAATGTGTTCATCAAAATATATATCACCTATCACGGAAAAGCTTAAAAATATCAACTTATTATTTATAAGCAAATCACCCAGCCTAATATAGCACCTTTCATACAGGTTAGTGCAAATCATAGAGTTTTACCAGCTAATAACCAGCTGATAAGAAGATGTTTACAAGTTTAAACAATTAAACAATTTGAGAATAAAGCACACAAGAAATAAAAATGGTGAATGTGAAGTAATAAAACCCATAAAGTAGATTAAAAAACTGTTAAACTGATTTTAAAAAATACCCATAAAACATGAAAACATTTAAGACATAAAAACAAAATAGATTTTAAAGTTTACTTTTAAAGATATCAACACTTCTGCTGGCTCAGAGTATAAAAAGTTGCTTCACCTAAAGTTTTTGTCCCGCACTTTGGAAAAACTAAAAAGGCCAATTTGCATATGACGAAGTCCACAGTGAAACATCGAGAAGGACAACGATATTGTTGATATTGTTATTATATACTTTCTTTTATCCTTCTTATATGTATGTCTGTTGGATATTGATTACAAATTGGGCATTAATTTATGCTGTTTTTCCTTTAGTCAATCAGGTACTCTGTGCTGATATCTGTGTCTCTTAACATTTATCCATTCACGAGGCAATACTATTTATATTTGTTCTCTTAATACATACCATGTGTGTATTTACAATGTAAATATATCAGTAATATCATAAGTGAAAGGTGTATATAGTGTCTGTAGTCTCTGTGAATAGTTTTTCTAATCTATGACCTATAGTTTTTATATTTTTATTCTTTTACATTTTTTTTTTTGTACTTTTCACTTGATCTTTTTTACCTCTACTTTTTTGAACTGCTGTAATGTGTGAATTTCCTTGTTGTGGGATCAATAAAGTTTATTTTATTTTAAACCATCCTTCATTTTTGGCTCTCCGTCTGACACTCCTTAAAATACATGTTCATCAGCTCAGGCAGAGGGCTGAGTGGTCGATGGCTGTCAGGCATCGTGACGGACGATGGCATCATCCATCGGCCCAGACCTAATACAAAACCTGACAGGCAACCAATAAAAGGACTTTAAAAATGATGTAATGTGTTCTCTGAGCTGTTAGGCAGCAGAGATTTGACTTTTTTTGGGGGTAGACCAGGTGGGAAAGCGCTGTAATGGTCTGGCCCAAAGGTTTTCAAAGAGTGACTCTCGCTTCCCCTGAGTGATAACTTGGCCACTCGTGAACAACAACGGTTGGCAACAGTTGCAGCAGCAGGAGTGGATGTGACTCACAGCTTACGAAGGCAATTAAGGTACTTTAAAACCCTCGGTGCCTGATTACTGCATCAAAAATTGTACTCCTCTGAGTCATTACTCAATAAACATCCAGAAATCCTTGAAGAAAAAAGATTCTCCTGATAACTTCAAAAGCTCCTCGTAATTTCAAGGGGGTGATATATAATGCACTGTAGAAATAATATTTAACATGTAAATATTTAGTAAATATTTGATATTTTGGACCAGTAATGAGATGCAGAGAAGACATATTGCTTGAGTAGACTTCAGTGTGCACAGTCTGCTGGTTGGCAGTATGCAGTACTTACTGAGGATGTAGTTGGCAGTATGTTAGTGTGTATTTTAAACAGAGCTTATGTCAACTTTATACTTTATGTTTAGAACCCCAACTGCAGTTCCAAAGGATATAAAATCATGCATTCATCGCTCTGTTAGAGAGAAACGGTTACTACATTTTTAAAATGTTAAAAAGCTGACTTGGTGAAATATCAGCCCCAAAAGTTCACTTCTCAAAGACAACACCCAGGTTTTTTGTTGGCTTGTGCTAAGTCCTAGAGAGTTTACGTTTGTGGCATGTTTCTGTAGCCAAGTTGGGGATGTCATCTCCTTGTTAATCTTCCAGTCTCCCTCTTCATCATCTCTTTCAAACTGAATATATTAGTTTATACCAGTGGATCCAAAACTTTTTCTGGTGTGCCTCCAAACACCACAATTTTTTTTATCAGTCATTTTAGGCTGCAACGATTAATCAAATATTAATTTACTATTAAGTTAACCATCAACTACTTTGATTTATTGTTGTCTTTGATTTTAGCATCTTAAATGTGAATATATTCTGGTTTATTTGTTCCTTTCTAACAGTATACTGATTGTCTTTGAGTTGTGAACAAAACAGGACGTTTGAGGACATCGTCTTGGACTTTGGGAAACAGTGATCAACATTTTTTCATATTTTGTGGCCCAAAAAAATGATTAATTAATCAAGAAAATAATAGACGGATTAATCAATAATGAAAACAAAAACTTACAGGAGAGACTTGGAAAATTGGTCGTTGGTCGTTTTTTTCAAGCGACAAGATTGTGACAGGATTAATTAATTGATTCATTGACAGATTAATCGACAATGGAAATAACAGTCAGTTGCACCACTAAATCATCAACGATAACTGGGAAGCAACTAATAAAAATTAAGTCAAAAGTTGATTTTTTGTGAAATAAATGTCAGCTTGACAGCATCAGCAGACTCTTGTTTGTTTGTTTACCTACATGAATCATATTCATTCAACTTTGTTTCAATATTTATTTCTCCCCAGCAGTTGGGGGTTCCAGTTTGGGAACCACTGGTCTATAATCTTCCTGACTGATTGATCTTTTATCTGACTGAGGTTTGAGACAGTTATAGAGTCACATAGAGTCTATGGCCCCGACCACAGCTCTGAAATATCATCAATCACGTGTATCAATAAATCCATGGATTGTCCATGGTGCTGAAGTAGCATAAGGATTTGTAAGTGCAACCGGCCCCTCTGTTAGTTTTATCTCAGCTCTATTATATTATTAAGAAAACAAAATACAGAACCGCAGTTTGGTAGTCATGGGTGAATTAAACCATCAGTGTCCCCCCTTGTTAAAAATTAACCAATCACCTACTGGCTGTAATGTTACTCCTGTAAGGTTTGATGAATGTGTCTCTGTGAATAATACCGTGACGTGGTCGAGGTCCTGGCCCATTTCCTGGGAGGAGGCCACCACGTCTCTCTCTGCGATCCAGTGCTCCAGGTCCTCCACCTCTCGGCTCAGCAGGAAGTGGTGGTAGGTGTGGTCCAGCTTCTTCCTGCGGTCCTCCGCCAGCTCCTTCAGCCCTGCGTACTGCTTATCCACCTGGCCCTGCCGCCTGATGATCTCCTCCCTGCAGAAGGGAAGAAGAGGACGGGAGGAAATGAGATGCAGGGAGGACGGAGGAAATGAGAAAAGGGCGAAGAGATTGGACTGTGGTTTACTCTAGATGAGGCGTGTGATTAGGACACAGGAATTATCACATTTTACACGCTTGTCTCTCTTATCAACCTAAACCACAACTGACTGGGACAACATGAGTGAATTAGCATCCTAACAAGGAGTTCAGATGTAATTTTTTCTGTGTGAACAACAAATTATAGGAGCACGAACCCGTCGGGATGCTCCTCGGCAAACATTTTTTGGGCACGGTCGGACAGCTTCTGGATGGAGTCGGCGTAGTCGTCCACGGCTTGTTTAAGGATCATGTGGCGCTTCAGCATCAGCATGGCACTCTGCTCATCCTGGGAAGAAGAAAAAGAGGAAGATGAGGAAAGAAATTAATGCGAAAAAAGGGACCGGAGACCACACATCAAAGCAAAACAAAATACTCCAAATGAGCTCTCAGTAGAGGGTGCCACTTACAAAAAGCGTGTCATCTTAATTGAAGAAACCCCCGACCATGTAATCATGTTAATGCATGCGGTGCCACTTGTTATTTGCTCAACATGATGTGCCTTGTTTTGATTTAGATAATAAAATCTTTGTTTCAGACATCTGCGGCCTCTTCCCTCACTTAATCAGCCTGCTTCTCTGTCTGTCACACGCAGCACTTCTCACCTTGGCCTTTTCATCTGCGATCATGTAGAGCTCCTGCTCGCCGATCCAGGCCTCGGCCTCGTCCGCATCGTTGTAGTACTGCTGGGCCATGTTGGAGCCGTTCAGCCTCTCCCTGCGCTTGGCCATCTCGTCCTGCAGCCGCGCCCACGCCTCCTCCAGCTCCTTCAGCTGCTCCGCGATCCGCTGGGCCTCCGGTCGGCCCTCGGCGCTGGCGGCCGCTGCCATCCTCCTCCCGCGTTCTAGCACTTCATCGACTCGAGGTTGGTGGCCTTCGATCTCCCTCTGCAGCGTCTGATGGACAGAGAAGGAGACAGTGAGGGCACAGCACTCGCCTCAGAGGCAGTGTGAGTGTCCATGAGGGTCTAAACTCCTGCTGCAACTGCTTTTTTATAAAGAAGTTAACACATTTTCTATCAACTCATGTATAGTTTACATATACAGACAGAAATGGAATTAGTATCTTGTAAGTAGGGTTGTTCTGATACTGATACTGGTATAGATACCGGCCTCCAATACTGCCTAAAATGCTGGTATCGTTATCTGTGAGTATGAGCGTCTGCACCGATTCCACATTATTATTCACCCTGAAATTGGCACCCTGTTACTTTCCTGCAGCATCCTGGATGCCACTTTTCCCTAACATGGCAAAGTCATACATTATCTGCATGTATTTTTTCATGTTTTACAAAGGGTTTAACCTGAGCCAGGCAACATTACAAAGAATCAACATCCCTACTTGTAAAGTAAACAAAAATGTTGTTTTCTTTGCTTTTACAGTATAAGTCATGGACACACTGCATTGGGACGGCATCAACAGAGAAATAATCTGCAACTTTTCTGATAATTGATTAATCGCTTCAATTATTTTTCAAGCAAAATTTGTGAAAAAATACCGAAGACCACAGCGTTTTTCCTGGATGTTTTTGACACAAAGATTGCAAAGGCTGAAGAATATCCCTGGCATGCACAGTGTTAAAGCACATGTGCTAAAGTGATAAAATCTCGATTTGGCAGACAAAAGTATCCATAGGGATTTAAATTTTATACCAAGATGGATGGAGTAAAAAGATACAAAAAACAAAGATTGCGACAAATGACACTGTTAATGTTCACACAGGAATCAACATAAAAACACTTATTTGCAGATTGTGCAGTCTTTCTGTGCGCGTTTCACTCTCCTGGCTCTATTCCTTTAATAAAAGACTTTCCAATGTGACCAGGTGCCAACAGGTTGGTCAAAAAATGCTTACGTTTTTTATTAAATAAAACAGAAGTTAAGTAGGAGGAGAAAAAATCGATTATGAACACAATTACTGAAAATGTACCTAGACACTTTTATTGAGAGCAAACTGACTTGGGATGCTAACACCAATGTTCGGTTTGTAAAGACTCAATGACATCTGGACTTTTTAAGGAAGCTTAGAAGTTTGAACATGGGCAGACCTACACTGATATCATTTTACAAGACTTTCATTCAAACTTTTTGCATTCAGTGTTGGGAGGGAGAACTGTCTGCACAGAACAAAAACAAATTGGAAAGGGTTGTTAAAGTGGATGGCAAGATAATCGGGGAACCAATGTGCCATATTACTTCCATGACAGAACAAAACACCTGAACTTTGCTCAAAACATCATTGTGGACCCACTGAACCTTCTATTGTCTAAATATTACTTCTGTCTTTAGAGCAAAGCTTTATCATGCCCAGGATGTGGACTAAAAGAGGCATCACATCCTTTATCCCACGCAACATTTCTGAATTTGGCACCTTCTTGAACTTGCACTTAATGTCCTTTGAGGATTTCCCAAAATTATCTCTTCTTAAAATGCTTATGCTTCATGTTATATTATATGCTGTCATGTACGCCTTTTGATGTCTTTTTATTCTATTGTGCATAACAAATTCCCTTTGAGGAAATAAAGAATTCATTCATTCATTCATTCAACACACTCTTGTTCCAGCGTCTCAAATAAGAGGATTTTCAGCCTTTCTCTGTCACATATAATTGTAAACTGAACATATTTGGGTTTTGGATTATTGTTGGCACACAATTAGAAACTTGAAGAAGTCATGGGGAGCTTTAGAAAATTGTGAGGGGGATTTTATAGACCTTAGGCAGAAAAATGTAGTGAGAAAATTATGTCATATCAATTGATGATGAAAAAATTACTAAATGCCCTTAAAATAATAAAAAAATAAAAATAAATCTGGTTGTTGTTGTGTCTTAATGATGTGAAATCTTGTTATTGTTGATGTATAGTGAATATGGGTTGTCTTGCACAGGTACTACAGATGTAAATTTGCTCATAGCTAACTCTGGTGCAGCCAGGAAGCTGTGCACCGTCCTTGTCAAATTAATAAACAAATAAATAAATAAAAGTAACCAAATAAAGTACAGCTAAGCACAATTCTTGCTCTACAGACAAATCCCTCACCTGGTTCTTCTTCAGCAGCATTTGCACAGTTTGAAGATTGTGGCCGTGTTCCTCTGACATTGCCAGGGGCATCCTCTCCTCAATCCAGAGCTGAGGGACAGAGACACCAAAGAAGAAGAAGAAGATGGTGATTATGACAATGAAAAGATAAAATAGTCGGGACCATTTTCTGGTGAGAACCAGCTACAGATCTCAGATATACACAGTGTAATAAAATATATTAAGGCCATATTTCTTGCACTGAAATTTTACCCCCTTTAAAAAATGTCTCCAACATCTCAAACAGTAAAAATCCTTCTTTAAGCTGTCTCCTCCACCTGATTAAAGTGGATTTAGGCGGTGAAACCAATAAAGGATTAAAGCTTTTTACCCAGATTCACCTGGAGAGTCAATTTCATGGAGAGAGCTGGTGGTCTTACTCTCGTGCATACTAAGTGCACATACTGTAATTGAAAACTTCATTTCCAAATTAATAAGTTATCATTTTTGAGGGAGAAAAACATCCTCTGAAGTTCAGGCTTCAATATTTCTAAAATATAAGTCCCAAAAGGTGTTATCCTGCTGTCATTCATGAGCCAACATTAATCCAGCTCCTTTAAAAATCTAACATTCTTTATTCTAATTTTGTGCTATCAATCATTTGGCGAGGGCAGGGGAGTTTGGAGACTTTAATTTTGCTCTGAAATTGGATCCATGCTTACAAGCTCGTCGGCCAGGTCTCTGTAGAACTGATGGACAGCCTTGGCGGCCTCCAGTTTGCCCTTGCGCTGAGCCAGTGGTGTGAAGAGCAGCTGGAATTCCCCCTGCAGAGCCTGCTGCTCGGCCTCCAGCTCTGGCTGGTCCTCCCTGCCTCCGCCATGCTTCCTGACGGCCTCCTGGAGCTCATCCAGCTCCCGCGCCCGGTCACACACCTGGTTCTCTGTCATCTAGCGCAGGGAGATACGATTAGAGGAAAAGATGAATAGCCTTTCAAGAGCTTAATCAGGATGTAGCGGAGGATAAACTCACCACAAGTTAGTTTGTCTTGCTGTTTATGTGTGAAAGTGAGCTTATGAACTTTTACCAATGCATCACCGAGTCTAATATAATTTGCAAGACTATTCAACAAACCCCAAACTTATGGCCCTGTGTAAAATATAAATGAAAACAGAATGCAATGATTTGCAAAAACTTTTTGAGCTTAATTCAGTTTAATACAGTACAAAGACAAGATATTCAATGTTCAAACTGGTAAACATTGTTTTTTATAAATACACACTCATTCTGGATTTGATGCCTGCAACATGTTCCAAAAAAGTTGGGATAAGTGCGCGTTTACCACTTTAGCAACACTTTGTACACATTTGGGAACTGAGGACAATAATTGTTCAAGTTTTAAAAGTGAAATTCTGGACTGTAGGCTGGCCAGTCTAGTACCCAAACTTTTTTTTTCCCACAATGTCAAGCCGTTGTAACACGTGCAGAATGTGTTTTGGTGTTGTCTTGCTGAAATAAGCAGGAAGTCTCTGAAAAAGACGTCCTCTGGATGGCAGCATATGTTGCTCCAAAACCAATATGTAATTTTCAGCATTAATGGGGCCTTCACAGATGTAATATTTAGCCATGGCTGGGGCACTAACACACCCCCATACCATCACAGATGCTGATTTCCAAAAACAGCAACATTTCTGGATGTTGTTGATATATGGCTTTCTCATTCCATCATAGAGTCTTAACTTGCATTTGTAGATGCAGTGACAAACTGTTTAAACTGTTTACTGACAGCAGCTGTTTCCTCGCCTATGCAGTATCTTTTATACAATTATCTGTGTCATTAATGCAGTTTTTAATGCAGTGTAACCTGAGGGGTCAAAGGTCACCGACATTCAATGCTGGTTTTCAGCCTTGCCCCTTACATGCAGAGATTTCTCCAGATTCTCTGAATCTTTTAATGATGTTATAGATTGTAGATGGTGAGTTCCCTAAATTCCTCACAGTTGTGTGTTGAGAAACGTTCTTAAACTGTTGGACTATTTTCCCACACAGTTTTTCACAGAACAGTGAGCCTCACCTGGATCTTGCCTGTGAATGACTGAGCCTTTAAAGGACAGTCGTTTTTTGCGTGTTCCACAACTTTCCCAGTCTTTTGTTGCTCCTGTCCCAACTTTTTTAGGGAATGTGTTGCTGTCATCAAATTCAGAATGAGCGTATATTTATAAAATACAAAGTTTATCAGTTTGAACATCAAATATCTTGTCTTTGTTCTGTATTCAATTGAACACAAGTTGAAAAGGATTTGCAAATCATTGTATTCTGTTTGTATTTACTTTTTACACAGCACCCCAACTTTTTGGAATTGAGGTTTGTAGTTTTTCCTTTTTTTTTTCTCCAACAAAAGCTTTTTTCACCTTATGGTTTAGATTTCTAAGGTTTTTGTTTGTTGTGTTCAGGTGTCAACAGTAAACACAAATACAGATCTGACACAGATGCTCACTCACTCAAAGATAATCCTAGGAAAGCACATAAGCCAAAGCTAAAACTTTAATGTATTCACTCCCATATACAAAGGAATTGCAGACACAATCAGCATATAAATCCTGAGTATATACAGTCCATGCTACAGAGGCACAGACCTGATGTTTCTTGAGCAAGATGTTGGCGTTAGTCAGGTCTTTGACTTCCTCGTCTCCACTCTGCAGCTGCTGCTGCAGCTCGCCGAGCCACTTCCTCATATCCGTCAGGCTCTGGTCGAAGAGCTCGGAGCGGTTAGCGTCGAACAGCAGCCGGGCTTTCTCCTGGGTCGTGGACTCCAGCTTGTCCCACAGCTCGTGGAGTTTGGCCAGACGCTCCGTCACGATGGGCTCAAACTCAGGCTTGGACTCCATGAGCTCATAACCCTCCTGTAAAAAAACAAAATCGAAAAATAAGATTAATAGGGAGGGATAATCAAGTAGATGTGATTTATAATCATATCAAACCTAACTTTTGCTCTTTAAAGGCACAGTACAGGCACATAAAAAAAATTCTAAGTTATCCTGCGTCTTGGGTGGTCCAATCACAAGCCAACAGCTCTAAGTACAGGTGTGAATGCACTTGAGATCCGATCACTCAGACCGCATTCAGAGGTGGTCTGGGCCACGTTCTTTTCAGCAGTGTGTACACTGCATACACACAACCACAAAGAATAAACAGACTCTGTTATAAAATCACACAATCTCTCTTCCTCAGTACTGCCCACACAGGAAATTACAAGTTTCTTCCTTTTGAAAGCATTCATTTCTTCTAAAGATACACCTTGAATGCCGTGTTATCGCCTGTGGTTACAAATTTACATGAGGGATATTCCGCTGTTGGACATCCTGTGAAAGTAAATTAGTGTGTGGCATCCAAACACACACACACATAACACTATTCTGTAACCAAACACCTACCACCTGGCAAGGTGAGTCACAGCAACACCATCAGCCGACTTTATTTGAGCTGAAACAGGGGAGTTCACACCACTGCGAAGTTTCTCTGCAGTGTTCTAAAATAGTTTCATCTAGTCATGAATCTTTGGTTTCTCTTCTCTCAAAGAAGACAAAGCTATATGCCTCATCTTCCTTTCCTAAAAACAAATTCTCACTGAGCAGGGATTCATCCCGGTCCTCCACATGCAGTCCAAACACTGCCAATGCTTGGACTTGATGGCCTCAGCCGCACCACAGCTGAACTTCTCTGCAACCTGCAGAGAACCACTAAGCACAGGCCTCACACTAACCTTTAAAGCAATTTAGCTTATTTCCTTTGAAAGCCTATAATATGAGTTTGCTTACGCATGCTTATACTATTATTCTAGTAGCCTCAGATCATTTCCTTGGTCAACTGCTCTTGTTTGAGCAATTAATCAGAATGCTTGTTGTTTGGCACCTCTGATTAGCTGCTATTTGTGATCAACAAGACCTAATTGAATTTTCGGTTGTAAAATTTCGGTTGCATTTGTTTAACACTTACAAATACAATTCCTATTCACGTCTTTTTTGCTCCTCTGGACACATGATACAATTGTTACTTAGCGTTAAATTGCATGCTTTTTAAATGATCTAACACTGAATAATAATTAACATACAGGGAAGAAAATACACCTACATTTAATTGATGGGTGGTGGTAAGACATGATAATAACCTTTAATTGTGTCTAAGATGGTATATACATATTCAATGTATAATGTGTAGAATAGCAGGAAATGCAATGGAAAATTTCAAAGTTTTCTAGGCACTGCCAAAACCACACCCTTGCACACAGGTGTTCGTAGGCACATAGGCAGCGTGACCAACCTGGTCTACTTTGTTGAGCCAGTCCTTGTTGGAGGCCAGCTCAGCCATGAAGGCCTGATGTTTCAGCCATTTGCTGTGGAGGTTCCTGGCCTCATCATATGACGTGTCCTGAGCCGTCAGCATCTTCTCGTTGATCCACACAGTCAGCTAACGTTTGGAGAGGAATATTAGGGATTAGCAAGAAAGATCCAAATCAACAACTGAGACTCACGCACACATACTGTGAGGTTACAGAACTTGGCAAAGTCACGGAAACATCAGCGTTTTAAATTTGTGCAGAGGTGACTTTGTTTGAGTGGGATTTACATGTTTATCTTTTGAGAACAGAGCATTTACCAATTAGCCAAATGGGACCCCTATCCCAAACAGGGAAGATACAAATTTAATCAAAGAAGTACCACTGTGTCATGGTAAACAAAGCAGAGTGTGTCTGGAAAATTGTTGACAATAATCAAGAAATAACAAAAGGAAAAAACACTGTGATGTCAAGTCTCAGTGAGGGAATAATTAAGCTAATAATTAATGTACTAATTGATGTTACGCAGTGATTACATGAACAGTAAACTGGCTGTGAACTCACATCCTGAGTGTTTTGCAGGAAATGCTGCAGGTCTCGGTTGTCTTGGAGCTTCTCTGACACCTCCTGGGCTCTCCTTTTATTCTTGTTATGCCTGAAGGTCAAACACAAAACGGAGAAAAAGCCTTACAAATACAACTCCGGACTCCATCTTCCTCTACTTTTTCATTCAGCAGCTCTTTCTGTGACATAACAGGATGTATCGCCGAGCGGCCGAGAGAGAACACACAGAAAAATACCTGACACGGTAACCCAAAACAGTCATCTGTTTCTCTGCTGCACCGTGAAGAATGGCTCTCACTTAAAGATCAATATCCATTATGGCGGGCGCCTGTCTACCAAGCTGAATTGTGGGAGTTAATGGGAAAAGCTCCCATGCCCTCTTTACTGCCTCTTGTTGACATTAATGATACAGTGATAAGAAAGCTGTTACTCTGCTGAGCCAGCTGAAACTCTGAAGAGGGATGAGTTAGACTGAACAGATCTATTTTTCTACATCAGATCAGAGCCTGAACGCTATTTATCACAATGCTGAAAGTGAAATTTTGGACTCAAGTGATGTTAAAAGTAAAATTTCAAAGGTCTATAAAGGTAGTTAAGAGTAGATACTAGATGAGTGTGGTACAGACACAGAGTTGAGCATCTTCTGAGATTTATTTTGGAGTGATTTCACAAAATATTGATCAAAGAGAATCATATTTTAGCCGAAACTATATAATTCAGAATACAGTAGTTTCAACCTATTGTTTGCATTTGGTTTGAACATTTGAGGACCACTTTTTAGGGCTTGTGATAGTAATATCTGTCAGTTGGCCCACAGCTTCGATCCAGACTGAAATTAAGGCTGCAACTAACTATTATATTCATTGTCAAATAATCTGTCGATTAATCAATTAGTTGTTTAGTCTATAAAAGGTCAGAAAATGGTGAAATATGTCGATCAGTGTTTCCTAAAACCCCAGATGACATCCTTAAATATGTTGATTTGCCCACAACCCCAAGATATTTAGTTTACTGTCATAAAAGGGTAAAATAAAATAGAAAATATTCATGTGTAAGAAGCTCAAATCAGAGATTTTTTACTTTTTTTCTTGAAAGATTACTCAATCTGATTAACAGATTATTAAAATAGCTGGCGATTAATTCAACAATCGATCAATAGCCGTTTAATGGATTAATCATTGCAGCTCTAATTGAATTATCTCAACTCAACTATCAGATTAATTTCCATGGAAGTTGGCGTTTCTTTGGTTGTTGTTTCTTCTCTTGATCTGACTAACTTTTTATAGATAAGTGTTGACATCCACTTTCTTACATGAATTTAAGATGTATTCTCTTTTTCCTCCTACCTCATACAACATATTTTTGAACGTTGGTCAATTCTGACATATGGGATGATGAATGTGACATAATATTTACATATGTTTAATATTTTGGAGTCTGGCCTTTGTATTACTGTTTGTCTCTGTGTTTTTTTAATCACCCTGGGCAGTTTGGATGGTTAACCACACCTGTCATCAGAGAGCTTGTTAGTTGTTCATGATTTATAATGGTGCTGTCAAAAAATATCGATATATCAATACTGAATATTTGAAATTCTTTCATTATTCGTTTTTCACAGTATGGATACTCCAGTACCAGCTGCACTTTCTCACTTTTTCTTCTCTGTGACAACGTGTTGACACACACTGGTGCAGTGCCCAGACAGTCTCGTCTCCTCTCACTTTGTCACTGTGCTGTTTTCTTCTTCACGTCACTTGTCTCATTTTCTATACCTGTTCATCTTAAAGCCTTGTTATATTTATCTTTGAAAAAAAGTGTAAAATTTTATGCCTTCTCTGTTGAGTTCATTTTTCTCCATGGTATTGAAAATCGACATTTTTCCCAAGTAGTACTATATCGAAATTAGAAATTCAAGTATCTTGACGATACTAATGTTTAAATATGGGTGTGGTTTCCATCTTTTAAACAATCTGACCTGAAGAAAATCCAAGTGGGATCGAAACGCTGTCATTATTAAACATTTGTGGCATGTGCTAAGTGTATGTAGGCGCTAGCTTTTTTCTTTGACACTGTATAATTACTCTCCCTCTAAAGATCTCTGAGGCGCCACAGCGAGGCTCACATTTGTGTTTTTTAGTGAAATATCTCAACAACTATTGGATGGAAAATGTCCATATGCCCAGTACTGTTTTATGACATAAACTAAGATGGTAAACAAACATGTTAAATTTTATACCTGCTTACTGTCAGCATGTTAGCATGCTGATGTTAGCATTTAGCTCAAAGAGGCTCTGTGCTGAAGTACAGCATCACAGAGAAGCTAGTAAGACTGCAGACTGCATCAGTTTTCACTGACAGCTGGTAATGATTTCGTCTGCAATCATTTTCCATATGTCTTCATTGACTGCACTTGTCAAGCGTGATGCTAAATACTCCTTCTGTTATGTATCATATTTTCACTGATGTACTTATTCTGATGTACTGTCTACCAGCAGCAGATTTCCTGTCCAGCTCCGGTTTTCTTTTTGTTTCATTTTCAGAAAGTTTACAGCATTAATCCTTATTTAAATATTATAGATATATTCAATTGTTGTTCATTTAACACGATAATTGCAACTGGAGATAATAAGGATTTCACATAAATAAATAAGTGAATCACTTGTTTCTTGCAGGATAACACATCACTGAGTAAAATGTAAGGATTTTTCAAAGAATGAACAATGGGGCAGATGTGGATATAAATCTTTGTCACTAATTGGCTATTCCTGCTTATAATGTGTAATAAAACAACAGTGATATGTATCACCGACACTGACACTTCATTAAAAGTAATAAGAAAACTGTTCAATTAAATATTCAGTACTTTCACTTCTATGTGTTAAATCCAAACTGCCATGAAGGCCTCATAAACAGCCTATCACACACACACACACACACTAACTGGTGTGTTTTTCAGTGGCACCATCAACAAGTGACACAACATAAACAGTGTGGAGTGAGAAAAGTGGTGCAGATGGTGAGGAAGCTGTTAATAAGAAAAAAGGACAGGTCACCTCCCAAGTATTTATTGTGTATCAAGGTGAGATCATTCATTTATCATTATTTATTTGTTTAAATTTATTCATTTGTGTGTGTGTATTTTCATTGTTATGTTACCATTAATATTATTACCCGTGTGCCTTGATAAACAAACTGGTTAAATTCAAAATAAAGTGATTAAATTCAAGCTTCTTTTCTCCTGGTCTTTAAAGGTAATTAAGAAACATAAGTGATTATTGATATGGACTGAAATGAAACAGCTATAATGCCCTAATTCTCCCAGAGCATAAACACATATTCTTAAGTGTAATTCTTGACTTTTCTTTTTCTCTTCTTTTTCTAAGAGGAAAAAAGTATTCAAGTGTTCCCTAAGTAGAACCAGTTTGAAAAAATTATTGTGATTTTGGGATAAAAAAAAGTCTTAGTCAAAAACTGTTTATGATCAACACCAAACCTGGTTGAAGTCTTGTCAAAGATTCCTCAGACGTACTCCAATACCATAATATTTTTTTTTTAATATTCAGTAGCCATTTTGACGACACTGCACTGAAATCATATTGAGCAAAAACCATGACGACCGACCTGTCTCGGATCGAGTCCATTTTGTCCTGAACTTTCCCAGAGTACAGGTTCCCGCTGTCCACCAGCCGCTGTCCGCCCTGCAGAGTGCCGTCAATCTTGTCCTCGTTGGCCTCCATGGTGCTCACGAAGTCCTCATGCTTCTTCAGAGCTTTCTCGGCTCCAGCCAGCGTGTCGGGCTTATCTATGTGGGCCAGGGTGTACTCCTGCAACACAGCAAAGAAAACGTTTAACACAGAGAAGACAGAACAGCCTAAAGACTGAAGATGCACAACCAGCTGACTGCATAAACTGACAAACATGCAGTGTGGTTAAGCGACCGCGCTGCATTCTTCCACACCACATTCTTTTAAATACCTGTAGCATCACTAACCCCATCATTAAAAAGCTAACCCTAACTCCATTTATGACTGATGACTTGTACTTGACTGTGCAGAAATAAATCAGATGTAACTTGCAACAAAATACTTCTGTATTTGTGTATGTGAAATACTTAAAATACATGAGTAAATATGTGTTTTTATTCTCAGATATGACACATTTTTAGCCCCCGGTTTAATTTGTAGGGAAAAAGCTGTAAGAAACTGTAAGATTAGTACAATATACTAAGTTATTTTATGGAGTAAATGGAACAATTTTCATAGGTTTGGGTGCGTGACTGGCCATGTAGCCCTATGCACAATACACTGAAAATTCCAGAACTTCTTTGAGTTCCTCCCATATGTATGTTTGGTTTGTTTGTTTGTTGTTTTGTTGTTGTTTTGTTTATGCAAGCTTGGCTCTCATGCCGGGGAGGTGGGAGGGTCAGCTTGTGTTTTGTGCTTATCTGGTTGATAAAAATGTAAAAATGGGTGACATATCATTCTGTGAGTGTATGTCATGTATTGACAACCCAACTGGAACAAGTTGCAAAAGAAGCTAAAACTCCTCAACCTCATTCTGTTGCTGATGGTTAATAACTCTTTATGGACAACAGTCTCTGATCACTGCACCTGCTTCTGAACAAGCTTCTCGGGAACACTCTTGTTGTATATACTGTACATACTGTGATGTTTTAACTTGTGTTCTTGTACTAGACGTATCTATGTCTTATTGTCTTGTATCAACTTGCTTTTTGTCGCTGCCTCTTGACCGGGTTCATGCTTAGCGTTGTGAAATGGTTGTAGTTTGATTAGGTTTAGACAAAATAAAACTTGGTTAAGTTTAGGAAAAGATCATGGTTTGGATTAAAATAAGTATGTTATGTTTCGTAAGTGATGTCACTTCACTTGAGTATCTTAAATCTTAAATAAGTCACTGCTGACTTTTGGATTCACTCAGGACACAAACGCTGGTCTCTTGGATCCTGTGTTTGACCCGTCCCTCTCTACGTGGGCTTTCTTGGCCTTTATACTGCGCCCTTTGTAATTAATACGACCACTTGAGGTTGCCGCCAAACAATGACCATAAGTCAGCTACCTGCACAGATGACCTATACAGACATTTTTCTGGTGAGGATGAGCTCCACCCAGTCTCCAAGATATCCTGATTAGCCTCTTCAGTGTCAGGAGTTTATTTTGAGGCTACCTAAAATGTGTTAAGATCAGTTTGTATTTTTAGTTTATAACAAATCACTTGAATTTTACTTACATACACTTCTCCCCTTCTCATGTCAGTATTTTGTATTTTATTTGAATACATTTGATGATCAAGTATTTGTAATTTGTAACAAGATACTTTTTGATGCATATGTGCCCATATTTGGTCATAATCTTAATTGACACAATCCTGCTCCATGTACACATACAGTACAGTACCTGGTTGTTAAGGATGGCCTCGACAGCCTTGCAGTCCCTCATGAACTGCTGGAAGCCCAGACCCTGGTCCAGGAAGCTCTTGCGGCTGTCCCACATCTTCTGCAGCTCATACCAGCCACGGTCGAGTCCCTTCAGCCTCTGCTCCAGCTGCTGGTACTGAGGATCATCCTCTTGATCCTGGGTCACCTGGGCTCCGGTGTCCCTCACGCGGTGATAGTCCTCCTCGTGGTTGTTAATGTCTTCACGCACGGCGTCGTGAAGGCTGAGCTGCTCCTCAGCCTCCGGCAGCGTGGCGGGCATCTCCTCCGACGCCACAGCCTTCTGGGTCTTGAAGAGCCAGGACTGGAAGTCATCCATGTCCTGGAGGAAGGTCTGTAACTTGCTGACTTCGCCCAAAGAGTCCTCTCTGTCTTTAAGAGTCTTTCTTAGCGTGTCCCAGGCCGTGTCCAGGTCCGCTCTGCGGGCCAAGATGTCAGCGGCGTTCTCTGGGTGGTCCTGAGCCAGCTGGTCGGCCTCGTTCCTCAGGAAGGTGAGCTTGGTGTCGATGGCGGCCAAATCTCTCTCCATGCCGAACAGTTTCCTCTGGATGGTCATGACGGCTGCCAGGTCATTGCCCAAGTCCTGTGTGGACTCGATCACACGTGTCTTGTCTCTGATCCAGGAGTCTGTCTCGTCGCACTCCAGCCCGTAGTTGTTCAGACTAACAGCAGAATCCACTTTCCTCTTCTTCTCCTCCACCATGGCCTTAAAGGCCTCCCACCTGAAAAAGAGTTATTTATAGAACATTTTCACTTTAATGTCACATGAGCCCTCAAAATATCTTTTTCAAACTCTGGTAACACTGTCATTTCCTAATTAGTTCCTGTAAGTCCTGAGGTTTTCTTGGAAGGAACCTGGAGGTCATGCTAATGTAGTGGTTCCCAAAAAAATTCTGAGGTTGAAAAAAGTATCCCCCCAACCCCCCCACCCCACAGTTACTATCAATCATTAACAATAATTGAGGAAGTAACTGATATAAAAGGATTCAAGGTGAACTGTAGTTAAAAAAAATGTCAGCATGATATTTATTCAACTTTATTTCACTCTGTATTTCTCCCCTGTTCATCCACGCCCCCCTGCAGTGGCTTTACGCCCCCCCACAGGGGGCCCCCCCAGTTTAGGAACCACTGTATTAATTAAAGGGAAAACAGTACTTTTCTGGTAAAACTTAATTATAGACATCATTAATAAATGTTAATTCTAACTGTTAACAAACAATGAAATAAATACATGAAATAATAATTGTTTATTAACTATAAGTAATACTATAATTTATATTATTTAATCATTACTGTAGTTTGTGTAATATAATATAAAAAGGATATTTTGTATCACAGCTTAAAGGACATGATAGCAGATAAATTAGTTAATGATTGTATTGTTGCACATCATTCAAAAATCAAAAATCTCGAATAATGTCACCTTTAGCTTTACTAATAATTAGTAAATATTATTAATTATCAGTTTGTTATTTGTTAACAATGAAATAACTATCAACTAAAGCTAAGTTAACTATCAATTTACTATTTATTAATGATGGTTATTGTAAAGTTTCACAAATTTTCTTGGAAGAATTGCTTCATTTAATGCAAAAGCAGGTAAATATGTTCAGTTTATGCATTATTCAATTATTATTAAAACCCTTTTTTTCCTCTAGAATTGAATCATTTGCTTCCCTGTACACAAATTTCACATTTCTGCCTGTCCAGCTGATTTGATGTACACTGACAGAGGAGCAGTTAACTCAAAATAACTGGAAGTGTACACCAAGTGAAACACTCTCTATTCTACCTTTAATTAGTGCAAAATTACGTTCTTCTTTGCTAAGAAAGTTATTGAAAATTATTTGGAAATTTATAGACCTGTAAAATAAAGGGTTACCAAAACTTTTGATACGCCTCAGGACAAAGAGAAAACATGAAAATATGAATTAATTTTGTTATTTATTTCAGGTGTAACACTGAATGCTTAATTGGAGATGCTGACGCACAAACAAACAGTAAAATTTCTGACACGTATAATGAAAAGATAATATATTCAAAGCACCTCTTATTCAGTCGCATCTGACATTCTTTGACCTCTTTGGTGCGAGGATGTCTGCTGTCCTCAAGCTGTTTCACAGCTTTGTTGACATCATCGACTCTCGACTGCATATTTGCCATATCCTGAGCTAACATGCTCAACCTGAAAACAAGAACATTGTCAGTTAAAATAAGAACAGCACGATGTAAACGTTGCATAAACACATGGATACTAGAAGTGCAAAAAATAAACATAAAATAAGGCTACTTCAGAGTAAATCAAGGATTTTTTTTTTTTTTTTTGTCAAGACTGGTTTTCTGTCAGAAAAGGCTGTCTGATGGCAGTGTAAACATCCACATCAGTGCATTGTTCAGCTTCCTACAGCGGTACTCCTGCTTCTCCAATCTCAGGGCATCTACTGTAGATAATACACTGACTATTGATAAATACCTCATAAAACCCCACTTCAAAAAGTCTGAACTATCCCTTTAAAACTAGACCTGTACAAAAATAATTCAGGAGTGCATACATTTTTTTTCTGCTTACCTATTCTGTACAACTTCCAGATCCTCCAGCTTCTCCGGCACCTCCAGATCCACCAACCACGTCTCCTTCTGTCCCATCCAGAGCTCACAGGCGTCTGTCTCGCTAAAGATGGTGTACAGCGCCATTGTGTCGTCCAGCTTCTTCTGTCTCAGGTCAGCCAAAGACAGGATCTCCATGTACAGGTCCTTGATGTCCTTCAGACGTCTCTGGATGTCAGGGGTGTTCTGCAGCTCCTCTGGCAGCGCGTTGGCCTGTTTGGACAATGCATCTATGGTGGCTCCGTTCTTGACGGCTTCGTTCTTCAAGTTGTTGTGCATCTTCAGCAGCCGCTGGGTGGTGTACTCGTCTTGGCCCACGTCATCGCTGCTCATCTGCCTCTTGGCATCCAGCAGCCAGGTCTTGAGATCATCGGCGTCTCCCTGAAACTGGAAGAACCTCTGGGTGTCCTGGAGGTTCTGTTTCCTGAACGCGGCGAGCTCCTCTAGCTGCTGCCACTGCCTCCTGATGTCGTCCATGCACTCTTGAACCTTCGGGGAACCGAAGTGTTTGGCCTGGATCATCTTCTCTCCCTCAGCCAGGACCTGTTCGAGGTTGGCGCGGCGGGCACCGAGCTCGTCCTCGAAGGCGCTGTGTTTGCTCTGGAGCACCAGCACGCTCGTCAGGTCTTTGCCGTAATCCAGGGAGGAGAAGATGTGCTCCTTCTCCCTGATCCAGCTCTCCAGCTCCGCCACCTCCCACAGGAAGTTCCAGAAGCGGCGGGACTGTTCCAAGCGAGCCTTCCGCTGGGCCGCCAGCGCACAGAGCTCCTGGTAGCACAGGTCCAGGTGCTGCACCCTGTCACGGATCACCTGGGGATCACATGGCTTGTAGCCTGGGGAAAAAGATTAAAAAAATAATTATAACATGCTTAATTCTTCTCAGGATTACTAAGATATACAGGTTCGACAGTAACCATGGCCTGATGGCCTGTGGCTATAATAAGTTATTCTGTGGCCAACAAATTTACCTCCATACTGCAAGCCTTCCCAACACAGCGTTTCAGTTCCACAAACATCCTGATTCCTATTCGCCTTTTAGTTCAACATTGTATGAAAACAGCGAACGGTACTCGTCACCGGCTGGCTACCAGTATATTGGGGCTACTGAAAAGTGTGTTTACTAAGCCAACTTATATTATAACACAATCTTTACAGTTGAACCAGAAAGACCAAAGGCAGACTATGAAAAAATGAAACAGCATATAAGAATGTATTGTACTGTGGTGTGTGCCACTGTTTTCCTCAACTAGCCTCAACTTGTTTACACAATTGGGCCATCAAAAATTTTACTTTGACCACCAAATTTAGGGGGCTGGTGGCCTGTGGGGCCAGTGATTAAAAATATTAGTGTTCACATTCATATACATGATCAAATCAGCCAATTTACTACTGTAATATTTGCAAAGGGATTAACCACAGGGAGAGCAAACACCACACATGAAGGACCAGATTAAACATGAGTTTGTTTGTTGTAGGGTTACACAAGCAACAACTGAGCCAATGTCAACATCATATAAGCTTGTTAAATTAAGTTGCTTGCTTAAAATGAAAGAACATTAATATTAATTACATTTCAGTGTGCTGCACTTTGATTGCAGGTGTGAAGGTTCTTTGTTACTTCCCACCTCTGTGAAGAAAGTATTGTTTTGGTGTCTTTATCAACAAAATCTGAAATTTGTGATTTGAATCCTGAGTTTGAAAAGGCTGACAAGCTTACTTACTTACATGTAAGCCAATGAAATGATGTTATATATTTCATCACTGTACTTCTTATCATTATTTTCTTTTTTAAACTTTTTACTCCCAACATTTTACTTTAATTTTAATTCATTTGAATGGAATTGTTTGGTTTTTTTTTTGTTTTGCATCACCTATCTTCCCAACATCAAGGCCGATTTCAACCTAAATAGATGGAACAATAACTCATAAAAAAGATGATTCTTTGGTGTGTCCATCACCATATCACCAATGACAGACACAACAAGATGAAACAAACAAAGAGGGAGGGTCGACCTTGCAGAAAAGGTGAGGTTCAGTTAGCTTTGAAACATTGAAAAGGCTGGTAGAAAAGTCCTTTGAGTACATTTCAGAGCCTGTATTTTTCCACTTTACTTGAGTCAAAGAAGTTGAATGAGTACGTCTACTTTTACTTTTTTACTTTTACTTTTTAGAGGAGAATCTGAATTACATGAGTAAAACTGTTTGTACGTTTGCCACCTTTGATTTTGTGATACCCAAACACTTTTTTTCTGCATCTTTGTTCATTTAACAAAACAAGCTAAACTTGTTAAAGGAGTAGGGAATAGCCAATCAAAGAATATGTAACACAACACCTGACAAAGCATTTGATGACTAACTTTCAGTAAGTTTGTACTGCTATCCGTATTCAATGCAATGCTCAGACACATAAAAACGTACTGAGGCTCAATACTCTGCCCGGGTCAAGATCCACAGCCTGCAATCTATTTAGTGTCCTCATTCCTAATAAAGCCAGGAGCAGAGGCCATGATGAGTCACTGCACTTACTGTCTCCATTGGCAAACTTGAGAGCAGCAGCACTGGCGCTTTGTACTCTGTCTGCCTGCAGAGCGATGTCCTTCTCTAACAGAGCGTGTTTCTGTAACAAGTCTTCAACCTCCAGCAAGTGTTTCCCAAAGTCGGGAGACAGAAGTCGAGCCTACAGAGGGAGGATAAAATCTGATCAGTTTAGTGTCTAGAAAATGAGTGTTAGTGCTGATGAGTATTGTCTGTTGTTACCTTCATGTCATCCATCCAGCTGATGATGTACAGCATCTCCTGGAAGATCCTCTGCAGCGTCAGGTTCTTATCCAGACGTGCCCTTCGAGCCCTTCAGCAGCTCCTGCAGGTAATCCCACAGGCGCAGGATGTTGTCTTTCCGCACGTCGATGCGTTTGGCGTCGTGGTATCGCTCAGACTCCAGCTCCTTCGAGATGTCCACCAAGGCCTGAACACGCTCCTCATACGCGGCGATGTCCGTCTCGATGGCGTCGTGCTTCTTCTTCGCTGCCTCCACTGCTGGCAGGTCGTAACCAAAGTTATCCTGAGGAGAGGAGAGCAGAGAGTGGATCAGGGAACAAGAAACCTCACAGCTTACTAGATAAAACAAAACAGTGGATTTCTTTTACTTTTTATACTTTCAGTACATATACTTTTTTTGACTTGACTTGTTGTCATACTTGTTGTGAGTATTCATACTGTGGGGTATTACTAGTTAAAGGTGCCCTGTGGTGTTTTTTTGTAAAGAAACACAAGTTGTGTTTCATTCAGTGCTTCTAACCAAAACATATGGTGTAAATTCTTTAGCTCTTCAAATGAACAGATTGTATTTTCTTCCTCAGCAGTATTTTAAGTGTTTTAAATCCAGCGTTGTTTGTCTTCTTCTTTCCTGCCTTTGCTGGCACACTGCAGCATATCTTGGCGCATTACTGCCACCTGCAGGTCACTGGAATAGGGTGAAACCACTGGTGGGACTGTTTATTGTGTCGCCCACGTGCACATATGCATGTGTCCTACTGTGTGTGCACAAGATGAGCAAAAGAAGAAACCAGTAAATAGAAAAACAGTAAGTCAAAAAGACAAAGGAAAGAATTTAAATTCCTTTTTGTGTTTTTTAATGGATATAGTTCAGATGTTTGAGTAACTTATCCATAGCCACCTAAAAGAAAGAAATATATCTTAAACAGATTTGCAAAAACATTCAGAAATATTGGGAAATATTTTCACCACTTTACAGCCTTTTCAGATGGGAAACCACTGTTATATAAGCCAAATATGGCTCTCTCCAAAGCCACCAAACTCCACTGGCAAAACAGTCATTTTACTTCACAGAACTATCAGTAGTAGTAGTCGCGGATCTACTGCTGCTTCAATTGGTTAGTTTGTTTGTGTTATTGTGTGAATTTAGTCAATCTGTACTAACCTTTTAAAACAGAAAATAACGAAAATAGCACAAAAAACAAAAACAGTAATTTTACCTCACAGAACATGGGAGTTGCTGGTCTACCGTTGCCTCGATATGTTGGTTTGTTTGCATTAATCAACCAGCATCTAATGTAGGTAATACACTGACTATAGATGAGTACTTCTGACAACCCCACTTAATAAGCCAAAATATCCCTTTTGTTTTTATTTCCTTTAACTTTAACCTAACTTTTTCTGACAAGACAGTTCCTCTCCTGCTTGCATCTCCTGCTTCATCTCTTCTCGTTTTTTCATGGTAACCTGATTCTGCTGTTTATGTCTCATCATCAATAATCAGATGCAAAAACAACCTGCTGTGTCAGTTAATGCAAATACGGTAACAACCTGTAACGTTAGAGGTAATTATATTTAATTAGGTAGTCTAATTGAGATCAAGAGACACTTCAGAACAGATACCAGATCATAACAACATATAATGTCCATAGTTTTGTTGTGATTATGTTTTACCTGAGCCACTAGTCTCTGGTTCTCCAGCAGCCAGGTCTCCCTCATGGCAGCCTTCCTGTCAAATCTTCTCGCCATCTGTTCCAGCTTCTCCTGTCTGATCAGCTCCTCTCTCAGGACGCGCTCCCGCTCGTGCTCCGCCCGCTCCAGACGCTCCCAGGCCTGCACAGATGATGAGACGGATCACGAGGGTCTGAAATTTTCGCTAGTTAAGCGGGGGGGGGGGGGGGGGGGGGTATAATAATCTAACTTAGAAGTTATTTGCTTGATCGCATCCACAAATACCTCAGAGGTCAAGTTCAACTACAAAATGATTTAAAACACAGAAAAGCAGCCAACTCTCACATCTTAGAACCTGGAACCACAACAAGAAAATGTTTGCTTGATAAAAGACTTGATTTTAATTGATTATCAGAATAGCTGCCAATTAATTTTCTGTCAATCTACTAATTGATTAATCAAGTAACTGTTTCTGATGTACTTACATTAACTGATACAGCTCAGAATTAGAAATAAATTCACGGAGGGAACTACTTCCCAGTGCTAGTGACCTATATGTTGTTTCTTTTGTGAGTCTAATTTTTATTTTCTTGTGCCTGCAGTGCTGTCAGACCATTGTTTTCCACAAGGGATGGCTTTTATTCTACAGTTCTATTGCATTGCACTATAGTATTATCAGCATAATCCAATCTATTTGTGGTTTAATTGTTGCCTCAGGATTGTGCTCCGCTAAATGAATGAATTTTGTTCATCTAGCTGAGCTAAAAGCCCGAGCTTCAAACCACAGACTTCTGCATGCTGATCAAAAAGAGAGACAATCTTCGTATGAAAAATCCAAAGCCAAACATTTTCTTTATCAAAACTACAGCTGAAGTGATCAGTCCAGGAATCAGTTAGATGATTAGTTGTTTAAGTTTTTTCCAGCAAAAAATCCAAACATTCTCTTGTCCCAGCTTCTCAAATGTGAGTATTTGATGCTTTTATTCATCTTATTTTATAATTCATTAAATTTTTGGGGGTTTTTTGATTGTTGGTTGGACACTCTGGGATTTTGTAAACTGTGATGAGATTTTTTTTTTTCTTCGGCATTTTACAGACCATATAATAAATCAGTTAATCAAGAAAGTAATCTGAAGATTAATAAACAAGGGAAAATAGCATGATTGTGGTTCTGACCCTGTTGATGTCTGCGACCAGGGCTCCCTCTTTAGGCGTGTAGACCCTCTGGTTGTTGGCCCTCATACGACTCTGGATGGTGAACAGCAGCACCTCGAGGTTTCCCTTCTCCTGGAACCTGAAAGAAAACAAACACAGGTCACACAAACGATACACTTCAGCTGTGCATTTACTGCAGTTGTGGCATTATATGGCATCCTCAGCCCTACATTAAACTGTGCAGCATAGGAGTCTTTATTGTCCCAACACACTCTCTATAGACTGAAGATCTCCTTCTCTACGTTACCCTTCAACGTATCCAGTGGCAACCTTTCAATCAATGTTGACAAGCTTTCTTCTTTTACTGCCCCGCAGTAATGACCGCACTAACGTGCATCTTCCACCAGGCACTTTATATAGTCCACTTGTTATACATTAGCATTAAGTACATGCAAGTGTTTGTTGATCATCTCTTTTGCAGAAGATATTCATCACATTATTTCCATTTTTCTTTAAAGGGTGTTTTCATGCCCAGTTGGTATATACTGTATGTATCACTTTGCTCTTTAAAACAAAATCTAATAAAAAGTAAACAAAAAAATAAACAATAATAACTTAAAAAAAAAAAGAAAAAAAGAATAGCTAATACCTGCAGCCAATAAGTGTATTGGAAAGTGTTGGACAGAGAGCAATCTCTCTTCTGTATCAGTTTGGTTTAAAGATGCTGTGTTGTGTCCCAAATGAAAAAGTTATTAAAGAAAAGTTTGAGGCTTCAATTTCACAGAAAACCTGAATCCAGTTGCTCAGAAGGTGTGTTGAAAAGTGGTGTTCACAATTACAATTTATTTTTTATATATGTTTTGTTTGTTTGTTTGTTATTACTTATCAATCAATCTGCCTTAATTTTACCATAATAAGTTTTAATACTTTTTATTAGCTATTAGAGTACTGCCTTTTCCCTGCTAGGATAACTCTTTCTTCTTTTTCCTTTTCTTTGTTTTTGTAATTGACTCCATGTCATTATAATTAAGGATCACCCCTTAATGTCTCTCAAATACAAATAAAGGTTTAAATATTGTAACTGATATCTTGAAATTTGCTCAATGACTCATTGCAATTGATCCTCAATTACAATGAGTCATGTTCTTTCTTTTCCTCCTGAAGATTAAAAAAAAACACTGGACAAAGAGACCAGATTAGATTATAAACAGAAATAGAGTGTAACGTAATGGAAAGGTGTCTTGGCTCGACTCACTTGGGCGGCTTCTCTACAGTGCGGTAGGTGTTGAAGGCCTGAAGCTGCTGCTGAACTCCCGTCAGAGAGTTGGCAAGTTTACGGTTGTTCAGCACGATGATGGTCTGCTCGATCCACGTCAGCAGGTCTGATGCCAGCGTCTCGTACTTATCGATCATCTTCTCTGTCTCAATGGCGTGATCCAGGACCTGAAGAAGCGGGTCAAAGACAGTGAGGGGAGGAAGGCTCAACAAACTTCACACATGAGTACATACTGTAAGCGTGTGTCATCTTTCCATCTCACCTTTCCAACTCTCTTTCCCTCAACAGCGAGCTGCTTCATCTTCGAGAAGTAGTGGTAAAATGCCACGACGTATGTGATGATGGACTTCTCATCTGGGTTCTCTGTGAACACATCTACAAAACAAAACAGCACACAAGTCAGTCACAGCCAAGCCAGAGACATCCCTGGGCCCGAAGTCTTTTTTCCACCAGGCTTAAAGCTCATAAACATTTAGTTCTACATGAAGACACAGCCTCCATCAGGCCGTCACTCGCCTTCTGGGTCTAACAGTTTGGTCACGCCAAGCTTCTGCTCTGCCACGTTAAAGGCGTTCTGGAGGTTGTGGGTCGGGTTGGACCTCTTCAGAGTGTTGTACTCCACCAGATCTGGCCTGGAAGCAGAAAGTAAGAAGCGAGAATAAGAAAGCCGAAAGAGAAAAATGACAATGAGACAGTGAAAGAGACGGAGAATGACGAGGGGAAACACTAAGCAGATGGGCTTCCTGTGTGTTTACATTTCAGAGTTGGTGAGAGTGGATTTGGTCATTCATCTCCCCTTACCGGTGTTTGTGTATGAGAGCGTTGAAGGCCATGCCGTCTTTCCAGCTGGTGGTGAAGTTTGTGATGTTGACATTGGGATACCTGCAAGACAGCAGCCAGAAGATGTCATTGACTGAACATAGAGGACATAGCTGAGAAGATCCTGTTTTAAATCAATGTCTGGGATCTGCTCTCCTCCTCAGCATGTGTAATTATGAGGCACATATTTCTGCAGCTTCAGGCCTGGGCACATGAAATGTTTTCCCAGATCAGTGGCATTTTGTGGCTTGCCAACAAAATACATGTAAAAATCTGGAAAGAGAGGAAATTTAGAAGCGCAGATTCTGCTAACAGATCACAACACTTAAAATGACAACCTTTAACCTAGTTCTACATCAAATTTGCTTATAGTTTTCTTTCCAAGAACATGAGGAGTAAACTGATATCACTTTCATGGCCGACGGTACATCTTGGAACAGCCAGCAGGCCATTAGCTTGGTTAGCATAGTCTAGAAACAGAAGTAAACAGCTAGCAGCTCTGTCCAAACGTAGCAAAAAATTTGCCCATCAGCACCATTAAATGTCACTAATTAAAGGAATACTGTGACATTTGTGGGAAATATGCTGCTTATTGGCTTTTTTAGCAATATCACTTTCAGTCTGTGCAGTAAATAAAACAAAATTCGGTTATGACAGCATCATGTCAGTCTTATGCACAACCCTTCAAATACAGTGTTGGCAAGTAAACTGACCACCAGAATATTTACAGCTGTGCACAGGAGTGCATTTTCATACAAATTCCCAAAAGATATTTACAGCAGCTTGGTGATGCTAAAGGTCGCACATCCCACTTACCCTGCAGTTTTCATCTGACACCACAGAAGAAGAGCGTCCTTGGCTGAGCGCGTCTCCTTCTGGTCCGCCTGGCCCGTTTCCACAATGATGTCCTGGATCTGATGAAGAACAACAAGCACAGCTGGATGGTTAATAATGAAACTTAACTAATGACTGTGTGGGTTGTAATCAAACGAGAACGCATCATAACAGAGAACAAAAAAGACTCACTGATAGTAACGTGTCACTAATAGGGAACATTTTGGCAAAGTGGCACAAACACCCCTTAGAAATATATAATTTATTATAGCTCACAGAAATACTAGGAGGTTTTTATTTTGTGTAAAACAAAACTTATCTCTAGTGATAAATCATCAATATGATTAGCGGACTGGATTCTCACTAATCTAAACCTGGGGTCCAGTTGATAGAAAGAAGGGTGGTAATTATTGAAGTTCTTATTTTCCCACACAGTGGGCCAGTAATTAGAGCAGTGATGTGATCTGAGAGACAGGTCCTGAGAGAGGGCTAAATTTAGCCAGCTTTGGTTCTCCTTGGTTTATGCAGACTGAAAAGATACAGACAGGACCAAGTCAACTCCTTTCTTTCCTGTTTCTTGCTTTTCTTTTTTTTTCTCTCTTTTTTTTTTTGAAAAGTCTGAATAATGCAGGAGGCCATATTGTTTGAACTAACGTGTCTAAAAATAACAGTGTTGCTGTCAAATTAAAAATAAATATATGCCCTCTCCAAGAAGATAAAAGAGTCAAACAGACATGTTCTGATGTTCTGGATGCGCTTCTAACAGCAGATAATAATGGCTGGAACCTGAAGGCATCACAGTCGAGGAAAGAGAAAAAGACAAAAACATCCCAAGGCTTCCAGCTGAAGCTGTTTCTGTGCTGCATGCATACACACCTAAGTCAGACTAAAATCACTCATAATGTGATTTTCATATTATTTCACAATGTTCTCTACATCTAGCTTAATTGGAGTGACACAACAAGATCCAATCAATAAATTCTCCAAAAAAGCGGCAAGTATTTGGTTTCTTCTGGACGTGTTCTTGCAAGTGAATTTTCTCAGTGCCATCAGGGCGTTGTTATGTTTAATTTATCATTATTCCAAATCATTCATTCTTTTTGCAAACTGACCGCTAAATACTCTGAAGGTTTTTTAACCACTGTCATTGTTAGTGTATGCTTTATAGGATCTTTTAATTGTTCTTAGCAAGTTTATTTATCAGTATTATTTCTATATTTTATTCTACATTTAGCTTCCTTGTATCATGATTTGTTTGTTCGTGTGTTAGTGTTTTTTTGTGTATAAGAAGCTGCTCCAACAAACTATCCCCAGTGGGATTAATAAAGTTGTATTTTATTGTACATATAACTTAACTTATCTAGGTCATATAGAGGAATCAGTACTAACTTTAGGCTGCTTCATAATCAGATAAAAACTCTTGTAGTAGCTATAAAGTGGACAGTTGTATGCATGACCTGAAATCACTTGTCATGCACTAAATCAGGGGTTTTTAAAGCGGAGGGCGGGCCTCCCCAGAAGGCAAACAGTTTCAGGGGAAGCTCAGTCAACGGAAAGTGATGGAAAGGAGATCACATAGAATAACCTAAATGTGCATGACTGGGTCAAAGAGACAGTCCAGAGATACAGTAGTTTTGGGGAACTTTACCATTTTGTCGGAAACTAATAAACGCCTTAGGAACGATAGTTTTTTTTATGGATTTAGTGTAGTATTAAGTTATTTCAAACAGCAATATTAGGCTAATTGTGGTCAACTGTTGAATATCTATGGGATCAAATTGATCCCACAGGCATCCTGGAATAGAACGATACAGAGCAACTAAACTAAGGGAGTGAGGCGGCCACCTTTTTTCAAGCTTTGTCTGACGGGAGGTCCACAGTCTCAGACTTTGAAAACTGCATAAAAATTTTCAGGATTTGATGATAATATTCTGAAATAAAAACTCATGTAAAAAGACAAAATGGAAGAGTAATTCAACTCAGCACCATATGTAATTAAAGGTAAATATGAGCTTTCAGTGTAGCTAAGGTGTTAGTTTACCTGGAAGCGAAGGATGATGGTCCAGATGAGGCCAAGGATGAGGCGATGGTTGCCGTCGACGATGTCGTGGGAGCCCATGTTCTCCAGGTGGACCCTCTGCTCTTTGAGGAACTGCAGAGCCTTGTCCACATTCTCCAAACAGTGGATACGCATTCGACCTTTAGTGGGTTTTGGCTAAAGACAGTAAGAATAAAAGAAAAAGTAAAACACAGAACGGGAAGGTTAGAAAGGCGAGACTGGCCACAAGAGACAGCGAGAGGGATAATACACAGAATATAAAAAAGAGAGAGAAAAACATCAATAAGTAAGGCTTGACTTCTTACCAGTCGTTCACCAGACAGCACCTCCAGCAGTTTAATGAGCATGCGTCCGTCCCGCAGGTCCAGGTAGAGGTCAGAGATGCGACAGCCGACCCGGGACAGGATGGAGTTGACCCATTTGGTGAAGGTCTTCTTTTGAACCGCCTCACGCTCATCTGATGGGAGAACAAAGTTAAGAGAGAACATGAGCTCCATGAGTAATGGAAAAAAAAAACTCACATCTGCAGAACAGCACCACTGGAGCTGGTGGGGATTAACTGTCCTGCTCAAGGGCACTTCAGATAGATGCAGGAAATCTTAGTGGTTAAATTAATCCTCAGTGCAGAGTTAAGCTGCATGGGCACACTCAGTTATCGATATTAGCTGGTGAGCTTTGTCTGCAGCAAAGAAAATACACTCAGAAATGATTCTCTGGCTCCACTAATATAATCCAACTCACCTAATAACTCCTTCAATGCCACATAACTACCTTCAAATCAGCTCTGACTATGATTTCCATAAGCATGGACCAATGATGAGGCAATGGACCCCTTGGCAAGGACATGTAAAATGCCCCCCACGCCTCCTACTGTACACAGGAGACTAATATTCTGTAGGTGAACCAGAACTATCAGGTGCTGCTGTTGGTTCAAAAAGTGCACCTTCACTTCATGGGATAGTTTGGATTTTTTGAAGTGAGGTTGCATGAGGTACTTATCCACAGTCAGGTTGTATGAGAGACTTATCAATAGAAAGCATATTAACTACAGCAGATGAAAATCGATACGACCCCAGTTTAGAGAGGCAGAGAGGAGTACCCCTGTAGAAAGTTAGGCAATGTCCTGCTGTTGATGGTGTCAGCAGCAAAATGTATTTTAGCACCTTAAAAGGCCCTTCTGAAAAAAATCAATATCAGTTTAAGTGTATGTTGGAATATTTTCATCACGTTACCTTGCTGTCAGACAACCTTTTACAACAGAAAACTGCCATTATACAAGCCAAATATCGCTCCCTCCGAACCAACCAAACTCCATTGGCAAAATCAGTCATTTTACCTCTACCTCAATTTAGGGACTTGCAGATCTACAGCTGCCTCAATCTGTTAGTTTGTTTGTGTTATTGTGTGACTTCGGTGAATCCGAACTAACCTTTTAAAACGCACACATCACAATAACACAAAACAAACTACCCGATCAAGGCTGCGGTAAAACAGCAATTGCCGTATTCTGCAAGTTAAATCGCTGTTTTTGCAAATGGAGTTTGGTCGGTTTTATTTTTTATGTATACAACAGTGGTTTCCCAATGAAAAAACCTGTCTGATGGCAAAGCAGAGTAATGAAAATATTCTAAATATAGAGTACACTTAAACTGATACTGATTTTTTTTAGGTGGCTAAAATACTCCCAAACTGGGGGCCTGTTGACCAGCATCTACTGTAGCGAATACACTGACTATAAATGAGTTTACTTGTTCATACAACCTCGCTTCAAATAATCTAAACTATCCCTTTTAGCATTTAGTTTTCACTGGAGATCCAAACTTTCCTGTCACATTATATTCACACCGACACTCTTCTGCACAAATTATTATTATGAATAATACAACATCGCAATATACAATATATATCACAGGAAACATGAGATGCATGAGATGAAGAACTATTCTGCTGTTCTGATTTAAACTGCTTTACTTATTTTACTGTATTTTAATGAAATTACTGTAGCCTCAGCACGCTGTGTAGGCGTAACACGAAGGAAAAAGTAAACAACAACAAGTCTTGGATTGGATTTGCTTGGCAGACGCTAAATATTGAAAATGTGATCAGGACACCCATAGTTTTTACTGAGCTCTGTGAGTTTCCGACAAGAAATGTTAACAGACACTTCAAACGGGGATATGAATAATGCATCCATGTACATAATAGAGGGTGAACACGGGAGGGGATTTTCACTCCTGTCCCATCCCAATCCTGGAAGAATGACAGGGCTCCTACACCTTTTTCAAAGTCAAATTCAAGCACTTATCAAGCATTATTAAGGTGCAGTTTCAGCCTTTTCTATTCCAGTACCTTACTGCTGTGGTAAATGACATATTTATATATACTTTATTTATATGCTTAAAATGATTAAGCCCTAATTTCATTTCTTCATCACATTAAATCAGATATTACTGTGCTATAAACGACCAAGATTATGTTTCGTGATAGAATTCTACAGAAGAGTGACTCAAGGAAACTATAACTAAGTTTGATGTTTCAAATGGGTGACGTGTCTGTAAGTAGACCTGACATTGTCAAAAAAAGTAAGTAAATGACTCCTGTCTCATCCTTTTCTCATGTTGTGCACTGGTGTGGTGACTGCCGCCAACCAGCATCAAAACGACAAGCAATATGTCCAAAATGAAGAAAATAATATTCATTCACGTTACAATTGCATACAGCCAAGTGTTATTATAATTCCAGACCCACCAACTCCCATTGCCTTTATTTAACCTGGCTTGTCCCAGTCATGTGATCAATAGTGAAATTAACTCTCATCCTGCGGGAATCCCGCAGGAATCCACTGACCCACAGGCTTCTGAAGATATGTCAGCCTCTTGCCCATAACTAAAACTTCAATTACTCAATTAAATGGTCAAACCTCGTCACAGCGCTGCCTCGCAGGCAAGTACAGCCTCGCTGTGACACGCTTTGTCCCTGTGGTGTCAAATGGGCCCACGTTAAAATGAGGCCACTTTGTCATATTATCCCCACTTTATATTTGTACAGTGCACCTCTTTCGTTGGTATTAAAATATTATGTTAATCAATAAAACCGCTCTACCGGCACTATTAGTCAGTTAAAGTGCTGAAATTTCCTGGAAACTGGCAGTTTTTGCTCAGTTATCAGTGCAGGAGGAGTCACCGCTGGTCAAGCGCACTTTGGGCTATTAAATTACTGACATCATGACTGATACGACCTCAACATTTTTTTGCAAATTTGACACGCGCGTTCACAAAAGGACACTCCCCGAGGAAAAGCTTTACTGTAACCATCTATCTCTCCTCATCCTGCTTGCAGAGCAAGATAGACAAGTGGTGCTGCATAACAACATCACATGCATAAAAAGCGAAGTAAACACAAACGAGGCCTCTGCATAGTTAAGCGTAGGTGTACAGTATTTATGCTGAAATTCCTCGACTGCAAATTTAGCCTGAAAACTCAGGAATGACAGTGGCGGAGAGATGCAGAGAGTGTGAGCAACAGACTTGGAGAGGTTTTTTGGGAGGATGAGCGCTGCCCACATGGTGACACACATCTTGCCGGGCTCACGCTCACACTTAAAAAAAAAAAAAAAAATCATATCTCAACACACGGCAGATGTGCCTCCTACTCAGCAACAAAAATAAAAACCAATTTTGATGGGACCATATGTCAGCATGACCCACTGTTCTATACTCTGTTTATTTTGTTTGTGGACACACACTTAATGGCAAAGGGAACTGGAACCGGAGAGGTGTGAGTGGGTGTGTGCTTGTGACTGAGAGTTGTATCTGCATTTCATGAGCATAAAAAAACACCTCAAATCGACCTGCATGATAGCTGAAGCTCTTACAGGCACAGAATATAAAGCAAAATAAGATCTGTGACCAACACACAATGGTTTTAATATACAACCCCAATTACAATTAAACTGTGACGTTGTGTAAAACATAAATAAAAACAGAATGCAACGATTTGTAAATTCTTTTCGGGCTATATTCAAATGAATACAGTTCAAAAACAACATATTTAACTTTAATTTTTTTTGTAAGTATACACTCATTCTGAATTTGATGCCTTCAACACTTACAAAAAAAGTTAGGATAGGGGCATGTTTACCGCTGTGATACATCATCTTTTCTTTAAACAACTTTGAGGAAGCGTTTGGGAACCGTTTTACTACAAAGCCACACATGCAGAATGTGTCTTGGGATTGTCTTGCTGAAATAAGCAGGGACGTCCCTGAAAAATATGTCGTCTGGATGGGATCATTAGTTGCTTCAAAACCTGCATGTACCCTTCACAGAACTGCCATCATGACCTTTTGCTCAAAGCTGACATGATTAAACTCAAAGGCCTGTGTGGTCACTACCCAGATCTTGAAGAGCTGCTTGGTCCATAAGTCCAAATAAACAGAAGCACTGTTCTTAAATGATCCCAAACATATTTTACTGCCAATTCTTGCTGTACCTACCAACAATGCTTAATGTAGCATGTTAATAATGTAGCCTTACAGAAATATCTTTTAATTTACAGATGATTAAAGGGCTTATCGCAGTATCGTTAAAATCAATGTCACAACATCAACAAAGATAAAATAAATATTAAATCACCTCAAAAACTTTCTGACACATCTCATAACTTCCCTAGTGTCTAACAATTATGGGCTTTACTTTCATTCAAGCAATTATTTTGTAAACTGTGTAGTTTTTTTTTTTTTCTTAAACTGGATATTAGAGCTGAACAATGGACAGAAAATTAACACATTTTTTTTAAATTTCTGTTTATCAGGAAACATTTAAATCTATCACCTTCAGCTCTGGAAACTTGTGATGGACATGTTTTCTCTGTTGATTAATCAATAATGAAAGTAATCATGAGTTGCAGCCCTAGTTGATATGTAGTTTTTTGATTGAAGAGTTTAGTCCTGATGAGGAATTTTAGGATAAACTGAAGCAAGGATGAAAGAAGGATAATGCACGTGCACTATGGTTGCCTCAACTGCACCTACAACTTCTGGCAGTTTATCAGGTCAGCCAGTGGTGATGAAACATCTTTCTCCTCTATCCTCCCATCCTTCAACACGTGACTTCCCTTCGGTCTGCCTGCTACAGTTTGCCCTGTTTATTCCTGAACCCCAAAATATGACTGCAAACTACGGAGTGCAAAGGACTGCATCCTTAATGACTGGTGTAATAAATGATTCAGACCCCGAGGCTGTGGAGAACAAGCCAGGAGCAGCTAAAGAGCAGGAACAGAAGAAGAAGAAGAAGGAGAGGGAGGAAAAGAAAGGAAAGAGAAGAAGTTAAAGATATCAGTTTAAAGGTTAAGAAGGAGACAATAAGTGAGATGCAAGAGGAGACTGGAGCAAAGGTAGAGAGGAAGGAGGAAAAGAGGGCAAGACAGAAAGTAATGGAGGGAGTGACTGAGCATGCATTCAGGTTGAATCTACAGAGACCCAACCAGGAAACTAGAACAAGATACATCACCTACAGTATCTCCTCTACTGCTAAAAACAACCCAGTAAGCATCATAAAAGCTTCAACTCACTTCTTAGCATCACCAAAGAGAAGAAACCCTGGGTTATTGTATGTAAAACACATGGTGCACCACAGTACAGTAAATAAATCATGCTTCATTCTGCTCCCCTCAGCAGAACAACAGCACGCAGCACTCCCGCCATATCCACACGGAAAACCGTGCCATGAAAAAGTAATGGCAATTAAAGACATGCAAATAAGTCAAAGCTCCAATAGGAGCGTCAGTGTTGATTTACCACAAGTTGTCACATCATCACCTGTCAGAAGACAGACAAAAAAGCATCAACAACAAATCCTTTCTGAACTATTTGGGCGGCTGCCTCCAGAGGATTTTACAGTGGAGGCAGTATGAGGACAACTACATCCCCAAAATGTGCGCATGGTTCCTCCGTATCACCTCACATCACGAGACCTTGAGAGGAGACGGAGTGCGCATCGATGCCTCTGGCCTTTTAGGAAGCCTGGGACAACAGAGGGGGAGGAGGAGGAGGATTTGTTGCCTGCACGCATCCCGCTGAGTCGTCTCAAGATGAGTAGTTCAACAAGCTCGATATGACAACAGCCTTCTGTGTGCTCGCTGCTGAACACAGCCCTCAGCAATCATCCAAATACTGAAAAATCTCAAAGTTCTGTTGAACCACAAATTTCCAGTAGAGGTTTTGCAGAGCTGAGCAGAAAATCAATAATATTAAAATGATTTGTGATATAAGATCCAGTATCGTCTACAGTGTGTTAAGATGTTGTCTTTTCCTTTTCCAGTTGTTTGATCTTCACATTCACATTACAAATCACCTTAAAAGTCTTCATCGAACTACGAAACACCCATATTATATATTTATTTACTGATATCAAGGAATATGTTTTAGAGTATCACTATTTTAGTTTGTTGCTGAGTACTATTCATCTCATATTTATTTTGTCTATAAACTGTTTCTCAGTTGAATTTCCTGAGAGTGATGTACCTTACATTGTTTTTATGATATAAAATTATATCGAGTAGCTTTCAATTTCTCAAATGTGAATATTTTCTGGTTTCTTTGTTCCTTTATGACAGTGAACTGAATATTTTTGGGTTGCAGACAAAACAGACATATGAAGACATCAGCTTGGGCTTCAGGAAACAGTGATCAACATTTTTCACCATTTCTGACAATTTATACACCAAACAATTCAATTAATCAAGAAAATAATCGAGAGGTGGCCAAAGCACCAACTACAGAACAATGGCACACTGAATTTCCTTTTATTTACAAAGATTACCTCTCAATATTAAATATTTAAATCTCTCTAAGGCAGTGTTTCGCAAACTTAGGGTCACAAACCAAGTGGGTTGTGATTGGGATGGGCAACTGACCCTTCGCTAATCCCCGCCTTCCTTAGTTACTGTTCCTACACCTGTCAAGCTTTCCTTTCTGGCACTGCACGCATTGCACAGTTTGCAGTTATGTCAGCTAAAATGATGACTCTTACTAGCAGATTTCATAACTGTAGCAAGCTAATATAAGCTAATGCTAATGCTTTTACTCCTTTAGTCAGCTGAGAAGCCCGTCTCCAGGACTTTTTAATGTTTCCATCTGACACATGACACATGACAATGAGAACCCTGTAAAAGGGTCTTAAGTTACTTAACAGCTCCGTACATGATATAACACTAATGCTACAAGACTGAGGCTAAAGCTAGCTTGCATCCCAGTAAACAATGCTTGACATTGGAAAAGGAAGCGCAGGGATTAGATCGAGCGCTGTGGACCTTGAGACGGTCAACCAGCCAGGCCACCACAATCGCCCATGGTTGAGAGTCGGGATAAGAACTAAGCTAACCCAGCTTAAAGGTGAGAGAGCGAGACAGAGAGATGCGTCAACATCGGCCCACTTTGATTCTCCACCAGCCCACATCGTCCGTCTCAAACCTCCCACAAAAGAAATCACAATTTAACCGCTGGGAATAAACCATGAGTTTGGGGAATGCACAAGTTCGGCAGGAGGTAACATTACAGCAGCACTTAGCTGAACATGCTAACATTTGCGGCTTATATCTGAGCAGATAATGACAAAGTTTAATCCGTTTCCCAATCATGTGCTCTTGTGTTTTAAATTTTTAAAAGACTACAAAAAAGACACCAGCGTCCAGACTCATGAAACATAGAGAAGTGCATGTAGAGAAGTGCAAAGCTTGACAGGTCTGCGGTGCCGTAGCTACTATTTGACAGGACGGTTGCTGTTCGCAGTAGGGGCTTAGCGACAGGTCAGACTGGCAGGGTAAAATGCATACTGTACTGTATTTCCTCAAATGACCAGATCCTTTATTCACCTCAACAGCAGAAGGTCACAGAGCTTTATTTGAAGCAGGCTTGTATAAGGCAGGCAATTATTTCTAAGTCCCTCAGAGACAGAAAGCAGCTCTCAGGGTCATTTACCCTTTAAAGAGAGTCAACACACGACACAAGAACTCAAAGACACAACAGTGAAATACAGCTGAGGTCAAGAATTATAAAAGCTTCTTCACTAACGGTTAAAACTATAAAACAGTGCAAAAATGAGAATTAGGCTACCAGCGTAAACCTCAAACAAAAAGGCACATAAAACAGCAAACTCAAACTACTCGGCCGTGATGATGGGAAATGTGGACTGTTACTGCAATATTTTAGTACGAAGCCTTGTTTTGATCCACTCCTGTTTGCCCTGTTGAAGTTACTTCATTATGTTGCTAATGAAAAAAGCTCAACACTTCCCTTATCTGTTTCAATATAAAAGCCCTCTAATGTTTCAGTGGACAGTGCAAGTCTGTTATGAGTTAGTTAACATTCCACTCAGCAAATTTGATTATTGCTGTGATGTACTTTTAACATGAAACAAACACATTTCATATACTGTACATGTTAAATTCATGGTTTGTTGTCCTCTTTAGCTGTAGTTTAGAAATGTAGATGTTATGTCAATGCATGGTGCACTTCTTCAAGTTTGGATCTTGAAATTTCTCTTTTGGGTCTGGAGCTGAAAAAGTTCGGGACGTGTTCTTACTTCAGCTGATATCACTCACCAAAAGATAACTCGCTGTCATCGGCGGCCAAGTAAGGCTGCAGCAGCAAAAGTCCTGATTATATTAAAGTGAGGATGTGTTTTATTCATTTTAGTTTGAATGTGTGACATCGTCTTTCAAAAGTTAATTAGTCTAGCTTAACCATAAAATACTGCTCAACAGACTGGAAAAGTGGGTGGGACTTTCTGGCACTGTCCTAAATTGGTTTAAATCTTATTTACAAGACAGGGATTTCTTTGTGTCACTTGGCAATTATGAATCTGTGCGAACAAAAATTACATGCGGAGTTCCTCAGGGGTCCATTCTTGGGCCTCTTCTGTTCAACATCTACATGCTCCCTCTTGCTCAGATTATGGAATATCATAACATCTCTTACCATACTTATGCAGATGACACACAACTTTACATAATAGTGTCACCAGATGACTACAGTCCCCTACATCAGCTAAATAAGTGCACTGAAGAAATCAATACGTGGATGTGCCAAAATTTTCTACAACTAAACACAGACAAAACTGAGATAGTTGTTTTTGGCCCCAAATAACAAAGATCAAAAGTGAGTGCTCACCTTGAATCCATGACACTAAAACCTACAAATCAAGCCAGAAATCTTGGTGTATTTCTGGACTCAGACCTAAATTTCAATAGTCACATAAAGACAATAACTAAATCAGCCTACTACCACCTTAAAAACATAGCAAGAATTAAAGGATTTCTGTCTAAAGAAGATGCAGAAAAACTTGTTCATGCTTTCATTTTCAGCAGGCTGGACTATTGTAACGGTGTCTTCACAGGTCTGAGTAAAAAATCAGTCAGACAACTGCAGCTCGTCCAGAACGCTGCTGCCAGAGTCCTCACCAACACCAAGAGAGTGGAGCACATTACACCAGTGCTTAAGTCACTGCACTGGCTTCCTGTATGTCAAAGGATAGACTTTAAAATCTTGTTACTTGTCTATAAAGCACTAAATGGTCTTGGGCCTAAATACATCTCTGATTTACTTGTACGTTATGAAGCACCCAGACCCCTCAGATCATCTGGAACAGGTTTACTCAGTGTTCCCAGGATCAAAACCAAACAAGGTGAAGCAGCCTTTAGTTTCTATGCTCCTCATCTGTGGAACAAACTTCCAGAATATCTGAGGTCAGCTGAAACTGTCAGCTCAATTAAATCAGGGCTAAAAACACTACTGTTTACTGCAGCTTACCAGTGATGTAGATATGTGACTTATTGTTAGAATAATCCGTAGCTATTGTTTTTATATTTGTCAGCTGTTGCTTTTGCTTTTGTTTGCTTTCTAATGCATTTTTGTATTTATTGTCTTGCTTTTAGCCTATGTCTTTAATGATCTGAAATTTTTATGTTTTATTTTAATGTATTTCTAAGTTCTTGTAAAGCACCTTGAATTGCCTTGTGTATGAATGGTGCTATACAAATAAAATTGCCTTGCCTGCCTTGCCTAGCTTAAAGGTTTCATATCAAAGTGTGTACAAACAGGGTTTTTCATCCAGGGCTACATTTTTTAATTAAATATATGGGCTTTTTTTTTTCTTTGTTACCAAACGTTATATGTCTGTAAATTGTCTAACATCCAGGATACACATTTCTAGTAATTATACATTAATTCCCATTTTGTGTTTTCAGAATATTTTGTTCTAATCCTAAATCTGTCACTCCCAAAGCACAATAATACATGTCATCATAAAAAGGCTATATGCTTATACTGACCTATTAAGATTTTGTTTAAATCTGTGTTGTAAAAACATTTTTTTTTTTACACATAATATGCACACATGATATCAAATATTAATTTGGATTTCAATTGATAATTGGCCCATATATGAAAGCTACATTTTTTTTAAATAACTTCCTGTATGATCTCCACTTCAATAATGGCAGAGCTGTAGCTGAAAGGGAGGATTGGCTTTTTAAAAATACAAATGAGACATTTAAGTTCAGCTCATAAATAGGACAGCAGTTCATCTGATGGGCTGACCGCAACTATACTGTATGTTTAATGTTTGGTTGTAGTTAGCTTGGCAGCAACAGAAGCTGCCATTGTCATCCTGTCTTTTTACATGAATTAAATATACTTAAACAAGTGCAGCAGTCTATACAGTATCCAGCTTTGCTCACTTCCTGACACAGTTTTTCCACACTGACTGGACTGCAGCAGCGCCTTGTCACTGCTGCAACTTCCCAGCTTATTTCTTCCTACATATCAGTACAAGCCTTACTAAACATTCCTCTGTTTCACATGCTTTTACTCTGTAATCTCTCATCCACTCCAGTGAAAGCCCCATGACTTATTCATGCTGATGGATTTTCCCTGTATACAGCCTGATCCGTCTTTTCCCACCGTCAGCTCTTACTGGATGTGGCCAGTTTTCCTACAGTACGCCGCTACATGCCTGAGTCATGGCACCGTCAACACTACCTGTCCCGCAGCCATGATACCATGTCTTAATAAACGGGGCTGTCCAGGAGCTGAGATGAAACACTTCCTCTGTTCCTCAAGACATGTTTTCAGTCCAAGATGAATGATCTGAGCTTTTGCTAAATGGACTCTGTGCAAGGCTGTGCAAAACATACCACTATTTTGACACACAGAGATTAAAGCAGAACTCCGCGAAAGTCTGTTTACAGTTGTTGGAGAGTGCAGCACCAAATGTGAAAAAAGTTACATAAAGCCTTTTGTGGCTCCAGTAGGAGCTGTGCAAAAACACCATTATATAAGCAAAATATTGCTTTGATACTCCTTTCATACAAAAACAGTAATTTTACCTTGCAGAATACGTGAGCTGCTGGTCCACCGCTGGTTAGTTTGTTTGTGTCATTGTGTAACATTGCGTTTTAAAGAGTTAGTTCAGACTCACCAAAATGACACAATAACATTAAAAAAAAAAACAAATCGAGGCAGCAGCAGACCAGCAACTCCCGTGTTCTGCAAGGTAAATGACAATATATAACGTTATAAGTGATATAACTGCAATTTTCTGTTACAAAAGCCTGTCTGGCAGCAAAGTAAAGTTATGTAAATATATCATAGTAATGTTTGCTTATAAATGATATTGATTTTTTAGGTGGTTGAAATACATTTTTCTGCTGACCCCATCCACAACACTACATTGACTTAGCTTCCTACTCCTGCTGCCGCCATCTACTACAGGTAATACTTTACTACCATGGATAAGTACCTCATACAACGCTTCAAAAAAATCTGAACTATCCCTTTAAGTGACATTACTTGAGTCAGCACCAGTTGGGGCTTAAGACTCCAAGTTTGAAAACGTCAAAAATCTGGGGGTGTCAAGTTAGAAAAAGTGAGACCTCTGTAGCTCAATCCTCTTCTCTGCTTCTTGAGGCTAGTGCTCAATGCTACATTAGCCACAACTACCATAATTCAGCTGACTCTCCAACCAAACTGTCAGGGGTCGAGTTGCGTTGTGAGTAATGTAGGCGGCTAAGCTTCAAGGTTTTGACTAGGGATGGGAATGGAAACCACAAACTCTGAGAACTGGTACTAAATTGTTCGTTCCACGGAAATTGTATGTCTCTGAGCTCATCAGTTCCCTTTATCGACACTGATAATTACCTGCTTAACCATTAATTTCACATTTTTATAAATAAATTCATATAATCTGTACTTTATGTGCACCTGAGTGTAATAAAGGATCAGATTTAGTGGTTTAATATTTCTCAGCTCTGACCAAACCACATGTAACTGACATCACTATGACGACAAGCAGTTCTGACTCTTCAAATGTTCAGCTAATCTTTCTGAGAAAGATTAAAACCAAAAAACTTCACAAATATACTTTGGCTTTAATAGAGCATTGGCCTAAGAATTCAAATTAAATGCTTTGACAACCTGTCAAATCAGTTGTTTGTCAAGCTGATGTTTATTGGCTAGTATACAGTGAGAATTTATCAGCCACAATATTTACCTTGCATCCTTATTTAAATTCCAGGAATGGCATGTGTTAGAATCTCTTCATAAAGGTACCACTGCTTCCCAACCAAGCCATACTGTAAGTGTGTTACCAAGGGTAAATCTGTTGTTACAACAAGTTCTCAGCTACAGCCATCATGACAAAAACTGATCAAGGATCAATAAGGGAAACGATAAACAATCTGACTGATAAGCAGAATTGATAATAGCATTGGTATCAACAAAATTTAACAAATCCCATCGCTGGTTTTGACAAGTAAGACAAATACAAAGAACACAAAAAACATCTCTTGCACTGATTTTGATACTTGTAACAGTACAGCAAAAGTTACAGGAGTGCAGCATTAAACTGATGGAGTGCTCTCTTAAAGAAGACGCAAAAAGAGCACACAAACTGGAAAAACATGACAAAGTCATCCAGAGCACAGTCACAAAAGTTTTAGGGTCAAACTCAAGGGCAATTCTGCGTTTTTATACAGTAAACAGGAAAAGTTCAGGGACCCAAAGACTTAAAGGGGACAGTGTGCAGATTGAGTTCAGTAAAGCTAAAAGGTTAAAGCTACTAAAGACTTTTTCACTGCTTATGAAACACTTTCGGTGAGTTGATTACCTATTTATATACAGTTATTATTATAACTGGGGGTGGGGGGGGGTCAGATTCCCCTTGGGGGTCAGATGGGGTCAGATTCCCCTTGAAATCAGTTGAAACGAGCCTGTGTTTAGCATTTCCAACACAGTCACAGTGAGCGCATGTTAGTATTTAATAGAAGACGGAGGAGATTTTACTTTTGATAATTTTTTTTTTTTATTTATATTTTGTGGTTATTACAGTGGAAAAGCTACCAGTTTTGTGCACATCGGCTTCTAAAATCAACAAAATGTTCAAGTTCCTTGTAGTGGGTTTGACTGTCCATTGTGAGTCCAGCTAAGTTACAGGAATGCAGCGATGAAACAATTGAGCGCTCCTTTAAAGAAGATCCAGAAGGATCAGACGTACTGCAAAAACTTGGCGAAGGCTCACAGAGCAAATTCACAATAATTTGAGGGTGAAACTCACGGGCGAGACTGTATTTGTAAACAGTAAACAGGAGGAAATGAAGGACCTGGAGACTAGAAGGGAGTGTGTGCAGACAGAGCGGAATAAAGCTAAAAGGTTAAAGGTCAGTGTGTCACAAAAACCAACTAGACAAGGTGGAACAGCAGCAGATATACTCAACACCAGCGAGTTTGTCAAACTCCAAAGAAAGATATAAGAAAATGGATGAATGGTTGAAATCAATGAATAAAAAACGGCCTGTTTATCCTCCTCTTTCTCTATTCATTACTTTCTGTTATTGTTGTTCTGTCCAACTTAATTCTGCTGCAGTCTTGACCAGATCTCGCTGATAACGGGTGAATAAAAAGTTGATAAAATTTCATGAAATGCAACTGTCAGATCAATACTCTTGGCTCCAAACAGCCTCCCTTCAAAAAGTTTGCCGCTTCACGTATCAGTTGCTCTCTGCAGTCCTCGGGATCCGTCGATACTTGAAATCTAGCAGAGGGAGGAAAAAAAGCATGTTTCCCTCTCTGTTCCTGCATCGTCTCCTCCATTTTCTTCCTCTCACTAATGCACTCCTGTCATCAGGGAGTTGGATAGCATAGTGCAAGCTAACAAAAATCCACAGTGACGGCAAACCTCTCTCTTAAAACCTTAATAACACAGGCAGGGAGAAGTTAACCCGTCAGAGAAAATTATTATTTTTTAACACCGCCAATGCGTTTACTCAGGAAAAAAGGAGGTTAGGATCAAAACACGGGGATACTTTGTTCTTTAGAACACTTTGTGGAGGGTAAGGGCAGGGAAAAGTGGTGAATATGTTTGTTTTTTTTAAAGAACACTAGCAAGGAATGAATGGCTTTGGAGGGAAAAAAAACATCACAACCTTTTTAGGAGTTTGCCCATGAATTATTCAAAGCCAAGTCAGTGAACAATTGGGGCAGAGAGCCACAGCTTCCTGAAAATAAATAAATTACTACCCTATACATTTAATAAAAGGGCCACCACCACTATGAAAGCTCGCAACGGGATGACAAACTAACCTCACACTTGCTCACATCACAGCCCAACCTCCCCGTGGTCCCGTCCCGGCCTGAACACAAACACAAAAGTGTTGGGGACGGGAGGGGCATGATCGGGAAAAGTGTTACAGGGCACGATCGGGAAAAGTGTTACCTCTCCCATCTGTGAGGTGGGGGAAAAATCTCTCAAACACACAGGTGCACAAACACAACACTCGCTCTTCCCTCAGGGTCCTGTACCTTGCAGCTGCCTGAAGCGCCCATCCAGGATGGAGTTGAAACAGATGTTGGAGGTGCTGTAACTCAGCCAGCGTGCCCGCTTCATACTTTTAGCAGAGGAGGAAGAGGAGGAGGAGAGGAGGGCAGGGGGAGGGTGAGGAGGGTGAGAGGGCCGCTGACGTCTCGGGGTGCAAGAGGAGGACGAGGAGGAGGACGAAGAGAAGGGGGAGAGTCCCACGGGCGCCACGGAGAGCGGGAGGTGCAGGAGAGTGCCGTTCCTCTCCGGGTGGTGCTCAGGCTCATGCTGCTTCCCGCTGCTGCCCTTCGCCGCCTTCCTGCTCTCAGGTCTCTGGGCCCGGTGCACCGCCGGGGTGCTCCTGCTCCGGCTGCTGCTGCTCATGCCGACCCGAACCGGGGCCTCCTTCTCAGCTGGGGCATAGGCCCGGCTGGCCTCCTTGGTGGCTCCGCTGCTGCTCCGGATGGCGGCGGTCTCCCTGCTGCTGGCCTTCAGGCTGATTTGACCTCTCTGAGCCGGGGCTGGCTGATGGGGGCAGCGCGCAGCAGGCACGGGCTGCTCATCCTGACCCCCGCACGAGAACAACAACAACAACAACACGCAGCCTGGAGCTTGGCACTCCACGTCTCTCCTCTCCTCTGTCTCTTGGCTCTCTGTCCTCCTTTCCAGATCCCTCTCGTGCTCACTCCTGCTCCCTCCCTCCCTCCCTTCCTCCCTCCTTCTTCTTCCTTTCTCACTCTCTCCTCACTGCTGCCGTGATGATGCTACAGTATGCCTCCACTCTGAGGCGGCACAAGGGCTCAGGCAGCCTTCGGTTCAGCTCAGAGTGAATTCTCCAGCCCCATCCATGCATACAATATGTTTCAATACATCCACGTGCGCACACGACTGCCTCCTTCCACCCAGCACTCCCACACAGTCGTGACATCACTGGATGTGGAGTGGTACAGTTGTGGTTTCCTGCGCCAATAATCCAACACAAAACTGTCCATCTCAGAGGAGTGTGTGCGTCTTTTTTTAGGTTTACGTAAGAAGCAGTGTAAACGCCTGGATACCCAGTGCAGTATGGATGTGCTTTGCAGGCACGCTGGGTGGATGTTTCTGAGTTCACGAGCTGTAAATCAGCAGTGGGTGTCATTCAGAGGCTCTCTCTCAACTCCTGCCTCTCTCCTCACTTTCCTCCCTCTCTGTATCACTCTCTCCCTCCCTCTCTCTCTGACAGGAAACACTGATTGCATTACAGAAACATCAGTGCAGCAGCACTCGAACACAATATCACCAACACCCACACAGAAGCCTTGATCACTTAAAGAGACAGAAAGAGACAGCAAGAAAAGTGGTGAGAGCACTGTTCGATAAACGGTCCAGATGCGACTTTAAACATTGTGGCCACACAGATGTAGGGCTGAGCATTGAACCTCAATGCATGTTTAGTTCAGACTGAAATGTATGTGTAGTGTCGAGCACTTAACCCAGACATCGATTGTTCAGATAAGACAGTTCTTGATTCTAACTTGTGATCCTTAATTCATTCAGAATAGAATAGAAAACCTTTATTGTCATTGTTCAGAATACATGAATTTAGGGCAAAATCAAAGACTGTTAATGTCACTACGTCCTCTAGTATGAGTCAGCTGAAAGTCGTTCTGTTGGCTGTATTGTAATCCAATGTTGAGCAAGTCCTGGCAGCTGTAGACATAGTTTGTTTGAGTAGAGATGGTACTGAATTGGTATCGTAATGGATATTGACATGATGCATTTATCAGGTATCTGACTTATGACACCAATCTGCATTCTGATGCAAAGTCAACAACGCCATGAGTTTGTCGCATGTTTTCTATTCGTAAACTAAACTAAGACGTGCAAATTGGCAGCTGAGTGTTGCTTTTAACTGCTATTTTCTGCATTTGAATGTAATATAAGGGAAATGTGTTCCAACTTATATTGGTACAATACAGCTGCAGTGGAGAAACGTACTAACCACCTGACTCATTGTGTCGTCTCTCAGCCTATCAGCTGCACATGTGAATGTCACAAGCCAGCCTTCAACAGTGGCTGAGGATGGCATTACACAAGTTACATTACACAAACTACACAAGATTTCTAGACTTAAGCTTAGTTTCAGCGTCATGTAATCTTACCACCGCTACTACTACTGATAATAATAATCAACATAAACATCAAGGTAAAAAGAAAGCTGGTATCGGTATAGTATTGGTATCGTCCATCGTACCGATGAATCGCTGCATCCATCCACGCCGCCATCTTTCCTGACTTAATTCATCCATTTTTTATACTGTTCATGACATTTTCATAATAGCCATTCAAGTGTTTACGTTCTATAAATGCCTCTCTATGTCAGCCGGCACACTTAGATTGAAGCGCTGACCATTTATAGCAAATGGTTATACAGTGCTTATGTCACACCCCTTTCTGTGTGCCCCATGGGGCCTGAATATGGAAAAAATATGAATTGTAGTCTATGGCGAGAGACTTGATTCCGTTTGACCTGCGCTCTGAATTACACATATGTTTGTCAATTTAAAAGATATACAAGTCAAGAAAGAAACCGCTCAGTGAGCTACATCTCTCGTCACATTGTTGTGTGACTACATCCCGGTACAAAAACACACAGACATCGTAGCTTCAGCGGCTAACATTAGCTTTTGGAGGGAGAAAATCATGACATCACTTACGCAACTTCTGGGTGTGTAATCTTTTCACAGTCTTGTACTTCAGCAGTTTTACGTCAAACTACAACTGTCACCAGAGGGGGCGTGACTTAGGCACTCTTTAAAGTTAGATTTCCTCTTTAAGGGTTAACTGCTACCCTAAAAATTAATACAAGGACATTAGATCTTAGTTAAGTCAACAATTGGGGTGGTGGAGCGAGCTGCAGCTGCTATGAAGGCTGCCATGTACACCCTTAAGAAGATGACTGGATGGTAGGGCTTCATTATCTATTAATCTGCCAATTATTTTCACAATTAGTCAATTAATTGTCTGTAAAATGACCAAAAAATGTGGAAAAATGGAAATGTGGAAAATGCTAATTACAGTTTCCCAGAGCAAATGACCCCATTTGTCCAACCAACAGTCCAAATCAATCCAACCACATCCCAAAGACTCTTCATTTACTGTCATAAATGACAAAGAAAAGCAAACCCTCACATTTAAGAAGCTGGAACCAGTAAATGTTGGACATTTTTGCTCAAAAAATGACTAAAATGATTGATTGATTATCAAAATAGTTGGTTATTAATTTTCTTTCGATTGACTCATATATTAATCATCTATTTGTTGCAGCTATAATGGATGGTACAAGTCAGCTGGTAGCCAAGCAACCAAGCCAATGATTGTAAAGCATGAATGAAGCAACATTAACGCTCTGTGCCTGAACTAACACGATAGCCATATTTCAAATTTTTCATTGTAACTAAAGGAGATACGGAGTCATTAAGGATTCACAGAAGACAGTGCGCATGAACATGATGCGAGAGACAATATTGCATTACAGGTTTTTAGTTACTACAGTTTGAGTTTGCTGTAATCAAATACTCTAGTTTGTATTCCTCTTTTGTGACCACAGAAAACACCAAATCAATGTTACTGTCATCAAATCATACAAAAATACAAAAACTAACAATGTGTCAGTGCCTGAGTCCCCTACAGGTTTGAGACTTCTGTTTTATTTTTAAACTGCTCTGTAACTTTTACTTTCCTGTACTATCTTATTTTTTATTTTCTATTTAACTTAAATGTATTGAAATGTCTTTTTATATTCCCCTATGTTCCTTTTACATTTAATCTTGAAAGCCTTTTATATTTTATGTAAAGCACTTTTAAATTCCCTTGTCACTGAAATGTACTATGTAAATAAACTTTGCCTTGCCTCAGCCTGAGACTAAACAGTCACTACAAACTTTTAAAAACATCCCACAAATATATAGTCTAGTTTCATTTTTTTTAAAAAGGCTCATTCATCACAACCAGGTAGGATACTTGCATTATATTTGTGACCCCATAATTATTTCTTTTGACCATTCTTCTTTCAGGTCTGTTGCCATGTAAACTTACTTGGTTGTGATGATTGCTATTGCTTTACTTTTTTGTTTGTTTGCTTACGATTTGTGTTTTTGCGGTTGTTTGTGTTCTTGTTTGGTGGTTTTCAATGTATTTTCATCTTAACTGTGGGTCTCTGTCTTGTGTTGCTTCAGTATGAAAAAATTGAAAAATACTGAAACGGAAAAAAAAAATAGACAGCTGGGCACTGTGGTTTTCAGCAAAAGTTACTCAAACAGGACTAAATAGAGTTTTTGTCGGGAACTATTTTCAGCAGCGGTGAGTATCAGCCAGTGTAACATTTTGGCACATTGATTTGTTACCTCTGCCAAGGAGGTTATGTTTTCGGTGCCATTTGTCTGTTTGTCTCTTTGTCAGCAGGTTTGTGAGCAAAACCACTGGCCTAATTTTCATGAGAGTAAGAAGGGTGCTGCATGTGCCAAGGAAGAACCCCCTTCAGTTTTGGAGCAGATCCAAATCACGGGGTGGATGCACTAATTATTTTTCAGTTTTGTTAACATCGTGAGATAGCCGTTTGGGATTGGCAGAGGTCTGCTCTCTCTGAGCGCCCTTCTAGTTTTTAATAATTTCAGGACAACAATGGGGGTCTGCGAGGAATAAAATATATCAGATTTTGGCTACACAGGCACCACTTGTTGGTGGGATCAATTAATTGTTGGTTTTTGTGTTATCATGATTTGTTAACAATAAGAAAAACATAAAATATCACCAGACTTATCTTGTAAGTTTTACCTTTTTTCCATAAAGGCAATGTTCTTGTATTTAGATATGTTTAGACATTTAACTTGTGCTAAAAATAAGCATCCTTTCTAAATTAGAATTTGTATAAAAATATGCACTTTGTTCAAGTTTAACATGGGCAAGAGCTGAAAGGTTTTGGTATGCATATCGAAGTTCAGGTATCATATCTGCACACCATATCAAAAGATTTCAAACCCAGCAGTCTCTTCTCCACAGAGCTGAATTCGTGTTTTACCAGCTTGTGTCTGACCTTTCTTGTATCTGTGGCTTTACAGAAATGAGCGCAGTCTGACCCCCAGCTCCCCTTTTTGTGTTACGCTCCCTTCCACCACAGAAACACCGCTATTTTAAAACCCCCAGCAGCCGCCCCACAGGTGGGTCGCAGCCTACCAGCTTAGGCAGAAATGCCAGAGATGTGTGCGATGGGAGGCAGACGGGCAGGGCAGCTGTCCAGATCGGTCACATGCTGGACATTCTGGGAATGTGCAAGTGATCCCAGTTACTGGAGAGGGCGTGGAGCCGTGTCAGGGCTCAGCTGCTGGGAGTGTGTGACACCACGAGAAACATGCACACACAAACACACAACACCTGCAGAGCTCTACACTCTGAGAAATAAAGGTTCCAAAAGGGTTCTTCCTGAAGGGTTGGGGTTCTGCACAAAAACTATTTGCTTCTGAAGAACCAAGGAGAAGGGGTTAATCAGGAGTTCTTTGTAAGACTACGGGTTCTATTAAGAACATTTTCATCCAAACAAACCTTTTAAAAGAAAGATTCTTCAAGGGTTGTTGAAATCCTTCAGAACTCTTTTGTCAAGGGTTCTTTGATAAACAAAAAGGCTCTCTGTAAAAGCCCCTGAGTGTGTTCTACATAGAACCCTTGGAACATAAAAAGGTTCTCAGTAGAATTCCATGGTTAGTTCTAGATAAAATCCTTGGAATATTTAAAGGTTCTCCAGGTCGCCTTGTAGCTCAGTTGGTAGAAAAAAGTTCTCCATAGGACCCTGACTGCTTTCCAGATAAAGCCCTGGAATATAAAAAGGTTCTCAGTAGAACCCCCTTGATTGGTTCTAGATAAAATCCTTGGAGAAGAAAAGGGTTCATGTTAGAACCCCCTGGGTGGGTTCTAGACAAAGCCCTTGGAATATAAAAAGGTTCATGGTAGAATCCTCTTCATTGGTTCTAGATAAAACCCTTGGAATATAAAATGGCTCTCGGTAGAACCCCATGAGTGTGTTCTTGATAAAACCCTCGGTATATAAAAAGGTTCTCCGTAGTACCCGTTGGTGGGCTTGAGATAAAACCCTTAGAATATAAAAAGGTTCTCAGTATAACCCCCTGGCTGGTTTGTTATTAGCAACCTTAGAACATGGAATGGTTCTGGATTGAACCCACAGATAGGGTTCTGGGTGGAACCATTACACCATAGAAGGGTTCTCTTTTAGAACCTCTTGTAGTGGGTTATAAGCGAAACCTTTCACAGACAGTTCTAGGTATAACCCTTGACGTTAGTCAACTCTCTAAAAGTGTCCTAAGTGGAAGCGTTGATAAAAAATTCTACCAGGAACCAAAAAGGGCTTTCCCATGAGGACAAGCTGAAGAACCCTTTACGGTTCTAGTTAGCACCATTAATTCTAAGAGCGTAGCTGAGTTCTTCAGAGTAAACTAATGGATCACCTGCAGTGTGATTTTTTTGACTAAATCTAAGTGAAGGTCAGTGACACTTTGGAGCCCATTAAAACCTGCTAAAGTTAAACAGACACCCATTATAGCTCATCCTTTGTGCCCTTCTCACGCTCTTAAAGAGACACTGTCATCTCAAAAATCTGCCACACGGATGCCTCAGAGAGGACACAGCCTGTTTACTATGCACACACTCACCTGCGAGGGCCTTGATGCGCGAGCGCTCAAACAGCCTGGCGGAGCTGTTGTCATTGTCTAGCTCCTCGTCAGAGAGGTCGAAGCGGGTGTTGATGTGGCTGTACTGCTGCGTGATCTCCGCATTGTCAAAGTCTGTGGTGGAAGTCATGGCGGTAGCCAGCGTGGCAGGCGGGCGAGGGGACGGCAGCCGGCGTCCTCAGGTGCTCCGGGTGTGTGGGGAAATGAATGGAGGGGAGGAAATGTCAGAATACTGGAGGCAGTCTGAAACAGAGGGGAAAGACAGACAGTAGAGGTGTTAATGTGATTGATTATGATGATTAACTGGGGTTCAGCACATAATAGACTGAGACTGACAGCACTTTAAAGGAGGAATCTGTAACATTTTACTGTAATAAATCATAAAATGACCATGTCATCAGACATTAAGACACATTTTTTTGTCTGTTTTACATTAATTAGACTTCAAATTAATGCCGAATGTTTACGGAATGCGTAAGTGTCTGTTCATGAGTTTTAAGAAATCATTAATAATCTTGTAGGAGGAGTAGTTTATATAACGGTTAAATTGAGCAAAATGTTAATGGAGTCTGGCAGGCAGTGACTGAACTCAAACTCCAGAGTGTGTTTTTGGAGCAGCGGGCTTTTGTTTTCAGGACAACGGGTTTAACTTCACATTGGCAGACAATTGACAGTTATAATCAACTGATCAACTTACAGCGAAGTTCTTGCTTGTTATTGGCAATTTAAACTTCGGCTCCAACCCGCTATTTGGACTGCTGTACTCATTTTTGCATGCACAATTGCAACATATTGCTCCTTTAATAAAAGAGGAGAAATCCACATAATAGCAGAAAACAAAGAGGTTTACAGCCCCCCTCTGCTCAAAAATGTGTTTTTGATTTTGTTGTGTAACTTTGATGTTTGACCTTCACTGTGCAGAATGATGAATGTGCAGAGTTTGACACTAGAAAGATGTTTTCACATTCACAAGCTGAAGGAGGAAAGTTTCTGTGTGGTCAGCTGAAACAAACTACTAGCTGCAGTCATATTGATAACTCGGTCTATTACTCTGGCATCAACACTCCACTATTTATTGCAGCTATTATTTTTTATTGCACAAGTTTGATTAGTGATAACAGTTAAATGTAGCACTTTAAAGACTATTTTACTAATTTTATATGCAGTATAGCAATGATGCTAATGAAATCAGTACAACTGACATGTGATGTGCATTGTTTTCAGAAAAATCAGTCATGATATAAAGTCTCTAGAAGTGTATATTCTACTTTTTCACATGGTGTAATGCAAAAAAAAAAGCAAACACAAATCGTAATAAATTGTTGAAGAGCAATACTGAAGATTCATAATACATATCAAATACCCGGTTCGTTTTGTATACCTGCAACTAGTGGATCTGAGCATGAACGACTATTATAGATCCAAGATGAAACTCACAGAAGGGTGTTTGGGTGGGAAAGTCACAATTACAAATCCGTTTCCTACTTCAGCACCATGGACAGCACCATGGATTTATCCATACACAGCACAGTTAGACTACTGACATTTCAGAGCCGTGGTCATGGGCCATAGATGCTACTGCACAAACCTCAGTCAGAAAAAGGATCAATAAGTCAGGCATACTGAACAATCCCTCTGCTACGAGGGGATGGAGAGGGGAGATGGCAGGCTAAAAAGAGGGATGCAATTTGGTAATTTTACTAGGAAGGGGGATAGCATCCTCCCTCAAATTCCCTACTGCTTGCAGAACATGGGAGTTGCTGGTCTACCGCTGCCTCGACCGGTTAGTTTTGAAGACATCTTGAGAAGAAGAAGACATCTTGTGTCCGACGGTTAAACTTTTGACAATAACAATGTTTGCTTACTCACAGATTCTGGATTTTCCTGGTCAATGAAGGAGTAGATGTAATTTTAAGAATTTTTAAATCAGACACAAATTATTATTTCAAGTAGAGCATTTCAATGTGTCTGTAGTTTTGACTGTTTCTTTGTTTGTAGGTCCTGAACTGTGTAGGCTAGAAACATGGCAGTGCAAAATGGCGGACTCCTTGGAAGAGCGCTCACTTCTAAGGTAACAAAAATACAACAATTCTTATTTTCAGGTGATTATACACGATGAAAACGTACTTATGAGTATTACTTTCAATTTATGCCAGATTTTGCCTGATAGTTCAAACTGAGTTGTGAGAATTTTCTGCTTTTCCTTGTCCTACATTACACTAAATTTAAGTTTTGGACTGAAAAACAGGACATTTGATGACATTACAGTGGCCTCCAGGTCATCTTTCCCGGTTTTCTGATATTTTGTAGGCCAAATGATCAATCGATTACTCAACAAAATGTTTAGTTAGTTGCAGCTCTACTATAGGGACTAAACAGGAAATGAATGCCGACTTTTGAATCCAGCTTTCTTTGCATGAATACCTGTCTCACTGCAGTCTAGCTTGTATTTTGGTGTTAAGTTTCAGTTTATCTAAACCCGGCATGAGAATGTAACTTTGGCAATGAAGACTGTGTGATCTCAGATGCTGCACAGGTATTTTTTCACACAGAAATCTCACCTGACACAGCTTTCACATTAGCCTCACAGGCTCCTGTGCCTGTCATAATCTCCATTTTGTGTGTGTCACTTTGCTCAACTGCCACCCTGCAGTGTGTGTCTGTGTATTCTTTGAGTGTGGAATGGCGGGTTGAAGGGTAACCGCTCAGATAGCTCTATCTGGGTGCAGCATAGCTCTCTTATCATGCTTCACAGGGGGAGGGCAACCCCTCTGTACTGCAGAACATGACGAAGACACCTCCTTTTGAATGATGCAGCTCACGTAGTTTGAACTGCCAGTGTGTGTGTGTGTGTGTGTGTGTGTGTGTGTGTGTGTGTGTTTTTCGCGTTTCCATTGGTTGGTGTTTGTGAGAATAAGTGTGTGAGGTGAAGTGAGGCGGGGAACCCAACTTGTGTTGATACTGTAGTACACAAAGAAAAGAGAAATGGGAGCATGACAGTGTCCTCATGTGGCTCTGACTAAGAATGCATACAACAATTGCAGAATACAACGTATTTTTCATATCAGAGATTTAAATGATGACTTTAATACTAAAATTAGAGATAAAGGAAACAATCTTATTTTATTCTTCTATATATCTTAAGTATATTTAATCAGTTACAGGTACAATTGTGCAGACCTTGCACATTACTTGAGTATTTTAATTTCATGCCAGATTATACTTCTACTCTACTACATTTTAGAAGGAAATATAGACTGGATTGCACCGACAAGGATTAATTTAGTCGAAAATTATTTCTAATCAGAGTTTAGCTAGTTTAGCTATATTAGGTTTAAAATGAGTAAATCCAGATTTCAAATTAAACAGAACTCTGTTGCACAATGAAATTTTAATCTCTGACAAAATTCTGAAATTAAAAACACTTGAATCAAAATGGAGATGCTTCCTTGCCCAAATTTAAATAATAAAAAAATGTAAGTAAGTAAGTAAGTAAATAAGTAAGTAAATAAATAAATAAATAAATAAATAAATTTCAGTGTTGTCAGGACCTAGAAAAGCATAAAAGGGACCCATTAGCTGCTTTGTGTTACTTAAGAAAACTCCACATTGTTTGCTAGCTAGCTCAAAAGTAAAAAACGTTACTGCTTGCTAGCCAGCTAGCTAAAAATTTAACAAACTGTTACATTAGTTAGTTAGCCTAGTTAGCATATACTTATAATGGCTCGCTTGGCAGAGAAGCTCTGATTTTTCCTCCTTCGAGAAAATCTTGTTGGCCAAATTAATGAAAATGGAAATAATGGAAAATTATTCCTTGTTGGTGCAAAACATGCATAATGTAGTGGAACAGAGGTAAAATGTAGCATAAAATGGAAGTACAGGTACCTCAAAAATGTACGAAAGTACAGTACTTGAGTAAAAATACTTTCCTTCTCTGCTGACATGAATTCACAATGTGCCCACAGAGGATGTGTCTCTGGTGCATGCAGAGAAGAGGCCCTCAGTGATGCACAATGATGGCATCCTACAGGTCTCCAGTATCAGTCGTCTGCAGGCGGCTGTTATCAGCCCAGGGATGCTCCACCCACCACTGGGGATCCCCTTATCACCGCACACACAACCTGGACAGGACTACAGCACAACACACTCACACTGCACAAACCCTCCTTACACACCGTACGACCGTATCCACAAACTGTCAGCCGTATACAAAACCTATAAGACTCTAATCGTGTCGAAGGACTGACTGTCTGTTTGACTTGAGCTGCCAAACTACAAACCGCAGCAAATTAAGTGTGTGAGCTGGGACTTATTCTCAGTGATACTCTACAAGGCTCCGTTTAGAGCCGCATGAAGACAAGCTGGCCTCCTGCATACAGAGACAGACAGGCCTGTGACTGAGAGTTCACTGCCTGCCACAGCAAGTCTGTGTGTCTGTCAATGGTGAGGTGTCCTTGAGTGTCCCGCTCACTCTCAGCAGGTCACCCTGTCAGCTTTAAGTTCCTGCAATGCAGAGCAAAAGTCTAAAAACCCCTAATAAGATGCAGCCACTGACATGAGGTGCTAAGAGAGTGTAACAGAGGGATGAAACAGTATTGGCACATGATTACAGCTGTGAGGTGTTTCTGAGAAACGCTTGATAATCAAGGTTTGGCTGAAAAGTGACTAATTTCGCTGTAACTGAAGCTCTAAAGAGGACTGTCCAGAATCATTACTAAAAACTGTACTGTTTCAATTAGAGCTGCAAATTACAACTGTGTTTATTATCCACTAATGTTTTGATTATTTTCATGATTACTCCACTAATCTGGCAGTCAAGTAATGGAGAAAAAAAAAGTCTGAGGCTGAGTTCGAAATTCCTAACATGCGATTTAATACGCTAAACAGTATGTGAGATTTATTTAGTATCTCAGAAATCTTTGGATGAAACCAATAGTATGCGAGGTGCAAACTGTTCTTGGGAAATATTACAGTATGCAAACACTGGACACTTTGCTGATTAGCACTTAATACAAAGTACAGCCGAGGCTGATGGGAATGTCATTAGTTTGCAGGTATTTGGTCATAAACAAACTGAACGAACTGGACATACTGAAATTTTGACCAGACAGACAAAAATGAGGGTGATAAAGTTGTCAGAAGTGTCAAAGTATAGATCATTTTTTCAATACCAAATGTTTAATACTAACATTTAATAGCATTGAAAGTACAGAAGCTATAAAATAAATGATCTAAGTGCTCCTTTAAGACCTCAGTTTCGTTCAGTTTTTATTAATTTGCCTTGCAGCTCAGCAAAACTGCTCACTGACCTTTTCTGTACCACCACTGTGTGCAGGTTGTTCATTTTTAAAAAAGAAAAATTATCCTATTTTGTGTGCCTAGGGCTTTTTTCTTATTGCCATGGTATCGAAAGAGGTACTGAGTATTGTTTTGTATTAAAGCTTAAAATTACGGTACCATGACATCCCTAAGTCAGTAGACTTCATTGTTTGGGGACAATAAATGTCATATAAAATGTCATGACAATCAATTGAACAGTTGTTGAGATATTTCAGTCTGGACCCAAGAGGTGGACCACAGACGGACTGAATGCCATAGAGAGCTGCCTGCATGTCTAAAAAGCAAAATGTCAATTGTAACTCAAGTTCGTTGATGTGTTAAATTAATGCACGTCTTATTTGGACTACTTACTTGTTCATTTCAAATATTCGTATACTACATAATGTTTACTTTTGCACATTCCCTGGTGAATCCTTCCTGGTGCACACTGCTGCAAAATCTTTCATGTACACAGCAAATTGTACATATTCTATTAATATTTTTCCATATCTTACTGCCAATTTCCCATTTCATATTTATGCTTCTTGTCTTGCAGCACCTGTTTTTATCTTTCTTTATATTTTTCTACTTACTATGTTAATTGTTATGCACCAAAATCACCGTGGAATGTAAACCTACTTTAAATGTGTCTGACAATGGTAATGTGAGTGAACCATAAGTGATGTATAAATCAAAATATTAATGTTTCCATTGTGAGGTATTGGACATAAATTTGATATAAGGTTGACAAAGATAACTCATTGTTCACTATCTACTGATAAAACAAATTATATAATACTTTGGCACCCCCTTGTATTTCTTGCTATCACCTGTAGCAGAGATATAACATTTTTATAGCTGCACATTGTGAGCTGGTGAGTAAGGGGTGCTGGATAATTTCTCAAAAGTCGTGTAAATGTCAAGAGGGATGATTAAAATGTCGGCTGGAATTTCTCCAGATATTCAAGTGCTGCTTGACCTCAGGAGAAAAAAAAACATATTACATTTCTTTTTTATCGAATCTCATGTGGCATTACGGTAATAAAACATGAGTTTTGATATCTGTGGGCGCAGCTCTGCTCATGCAGTTTTGTAAAAATGGTTAAAAGGTGTGAATGAGATTTTTTTCACTCTTAAGATTTGCTGAGTGTAAACAAAAGAACTCCTTGTTTTGTTTCTGAGGTGTGAAAAAAACTTTTCTTTGATGATATCCTCTCTGCTAGTTGTGATTTTAATTGACTGCACCCATTTCCCTACGCTGCTGTTACTGCAAAACTACACTGTAAACAAATATGTACAATGTAAACATCAAATCAGCGCCTGAGATGAATAATAACTCTGCTCCCAGCTGTAAGTAAACTCCTTGCAAATGCACTCTGAGGAGGAGCAGCAACACATTAGCTGGCTGGGAGAGAGCACATTATTCAGAGTCAGATGGAGAGGATGAAATAAGAGATGGGTGTGGTCAAGATGTGTGACCTACAGTGTGTGTGAAACTATAGCGGCAGCAGCAGCAACTGGGCTGAGGAGAGGGAGGCCTGTGGTCCAGCAGCAAAGAGTAAATCTGTGCTCAGCTGCACAGACCACCTTAAAGTTTTAAAACTTCAGTTTGTGCCTTAAACTCGGGGTTGGGAGGGTTACTTTACAAATGAATTCTGATAGCTACTAATTACCTGTTAAAAAATGTGGTCAGTAACCCTAATCCAAGTACCACAATATCTAAGTATCATAACTTGATTACTTTGCCTCGATACCAAATGTAGTTCAATTGCTTAGCCTAATATAATAGTGGTAATTGCATATTTAATTGTACTTTAAGTAGCACTGAGGAGCTTTTGTTTTTACCCACACACCATCCCAGTCACCAGTGTCACCACCTACAGGCCCAAATTTTTTTCAGCAGTAGCAGTATTGACAGGTTAGCTAGCCAACTGGATTTCTGTGTAGCCAGTGTTAGCGCTTGGTCTGTGCAGCTGATGTTAGCAGATCGTCTGTGTGGCTAACGCTGGCAGTTGGTCTGTACAGCTAATGTTAACGGTTGGTCTGTGCAGCTAATGTTAGCAGTTGGTCTGTGCAGCTAATGTTAGCAGTTGGTCTGTGTAGCTAATTTTAACGGTTGGTCTGTGCAGCTAATGTTAGCTGTCGTTTGTATAAATACTGTTAGCAATTGGTCTGTGTAGGTAATGTCAGGGGTTGGTCTGTGCAGCTAAAGTTAACGGTTGGTCTGTGCAGCTAATGTTAGCTGTCGTTTGTATAAATACTGTTAGCAATTGGTCTCTGTAGGTAATGTTAGGGGTTGGTCTGTGTAGCTAACGTTAGAGCTTGTTCTGTATGGCTACTGTTAGCAGTTGGTCTGTGCAGCTAATGTTAGCAGTTGGTCTGTGTAGCCAATGGTGGCAGTTGGTCTGTTTAGCTAATGCTAGCAGTCATTTGTATAGCTAATGATAGCAGCTGGTCTGTATGGCAGGCAGAGAAGCCTAATTTCTCCACCTTTCAGAAAAAAAACCTGCTGACAAATTACTGGAGTTAAAGAAAGAAGAACCTGGATTCAGTTGGTCCCTGAACTTTTTTTTATGGAACTTTATTATTTTTCTCAAGTGTAAAGTTTTGGTGCAACAGAATAAAATTTAATCTAGGTTTAGAGTAAGAACTTAACTGAGGTTTAAAGAAAGGTTTAAAAGTAATCTTTCTTAATTTTAAGCTAGTTAAAAAGATTGGTAAAACATCATTTATAATTAAAGTATTATTTAACCAAGAATAAAAAATAGTCTTTGTTGGTGCAACCCAGATTTAGAGATGAAAGGGTCTTAGGGTGATTTTATGCAACTCATTTTATCCTAAGGTATCTTTAGATGAAATTTTAAAGGAAACTTTAACCTAAGTGGTTTTATGCAACTGGGATAAACACAAAGTGGACAGAGATCAATATGGAGGAAGCTGAGGAGGGGGCTGGTTACTGGATTGAGTGACCACCAAAGTCCTCAAACTGCCAATATCAACCTCAAACTAACCACTACACATGTATTTTCACTGCATATAAGGAAAAATATGGTGGGAAATTGAGCATAAGCACACTCCATTTAGCATAAATCCATACTGTGCATTGATTATGTACATAAGATGTGAAAAAAGGCTGCTTTGTTATGGTCAATATTGTTTTGACTGCAACAACACTGGGCCTGATCTTGTGGAGGTTAAAAGGAATCGATAGTAAACTATTCTTGGAGTGTGTTTACAAAAAGTCCCTGCTCGTCCAGACATGGCGACACACTCACACTTGTCCTTTTAAGGGGAATGAGGAGGGACGTCTCTTCTGCTCAGGGAGGAACGCTTATTTCTTTGTTATCTAAGAAGCCATCACTCTGTTTTGGAGCACGGATGGAAGAAGCATTGTTAGGAAAGAAAGAGAGAGAAAGCATGCAGCTGTGGAAAGTTGTTGAGCTATGTAATTAAGTACATATACTCAAATACTGTAACAAATCTGAGGTACCTGTACTTAAGTACTTCCATGATATGCTGCTTTAAACTCCACATTTTGGAGGGAAATATTGTACTTTTCATTTCACTATACTTATTTAACGGCTCTAGCTACTAGCTACTTCACAGATTAAAGAGATAGTCCACCCCAAAAACAAAGATACTTATTTTTCCACCAGCCTGTAGTGCTATTTTATCCATCTAGGTTGTTTTGGTGAGAGTTTTGGAGACAGATTTCTGCTGTAGAGAAAAAATAGTTCTGACATTAAACTGCTCACAGCAAGGTCTGTGAATGATCTTAAGTAACCAGGTCATGATTTCTGGAAAGAGACACTGCTGTTGAGTTCTTCAAATGTTTTTTTTTTTTTTTTCTTTTTGGTGCTTTGAGCACCACAAGTCTAGTCCCATCTAGTTCCATTATATTTGAGAGAAGGCAGACATCTCGACGGCTGATATTTTCAAAACTCAACTCACACCAAAACAATCTAGGTGGATAAATAGCAGGGATGTAACAAGACATCAAATATTGTGATACTGCAATAAAATAATGTCTCAATGCCATAACAGACTGTGATATTACATGGTTATTAAATTATTTTTTAACATAAAAGGATTGCCACTGACTGCTGCATTGTTTTTGTTTTGCAATAAACACAATTCAAATATTCAGTGCCAAAGACAATTCTTGTTGAGGTCATGGCTGGTTACTTTTATTTTATTACAGAAGAACAGCAAAAGCACTTTCAGTTAAAAGGAAAAAACAGAAATGCTGTACAAATCAGATATATTATTTAATAAAGGACATTTTTCAGTCATCATTTTTTTTGTTTTTAAATATTGCAATAAATATCGTATTATGGACTTTTTATCGTGGTATTATCATAGCTTGATATTTTGGTATCATTACATCCCTAATAAATAGCACTACAGGCCAGAGGAAAAATATGTATTTTGTATGTATTTTTTACATACCAAAAATGTGACAGGCTTATAACATATGATGCACTGTTATAGATTAAAGGCAATCCCAAAAGTATATGAAAATACTTAAATACTTATATAAGAAAATGCGCTCAATCTTGAGACTAAAAGCTACTTACACATTAATGCATCTGTGACAGTAATAAACCAACACGTTAAATACTTTGTTGATATTTGCAGTAGTTTTGGCCAACTGTGTACTTTTATTTGCTTCAAAGTTTCTTTTCAAAACTTTTAAATGCAATTGAGTATTTTTACAGCGCAATACTGCTACTTTAACCCATGTGACGGACTTAATATTTATACTTTCTCCATTTTTGGTAACATTGCAAAAAATTTTTTTGGAACGTGCACTTCTCGACGCGCAAACATGCGCACTGACGTCATTGAGCGCACTTTCAACGACTCCCTGCTGCTCACAGTGGAAGATAGAACTGATAACGCAAGAAATTGCGCAGATCAAGCTTAATTAAAACAAAAGGTGGCGGTTTTTAATGGCAGACGGGGTTAATTTAGCTTTTGAAAACGACGTCATTATTTAAGATGGCAGCCAGGTCCAACAGGTGGTTCTGAGGAAACTTTTAACTCCACTTCAAACATCGGCAAACAATAGTAGTCTGAATGGAATGAGCGCTGACAGAAACTATTTGGCCAAAGATCAATAATTTCATTTAACAATGGCGCAACTAGCGCTGCCTTCAATTTACACTTACTTGCTTCTGGATGTCGTCCTGTCCTAAAGTGTTTATGTTGAGCCTTGTCCCTGCCAATAAACCAATTATAATCCCATTGAAGCAGCGGGGTCCTGGTCAGAGAGGACGGAGGTCTCCACAGATCGAGGAGGACACGGCTGGGGGACGAGGGACAGGGGCTGAAGGCGCCGAGCGCTCCACGGTCATTCCCGACAGGCAGCAGGACTGACCCACCCTGCCGGGTTAAAAATAAAGTACATGATCTGTGCGCGGCACGCAGGGGACGGACATTCCTGACAAGAGCTGGTGTCTCTAAATGGCACAGAGACACTTCTGATCTCCTGTGCACCCCCCCACTGCCCCGCTCCACCCCGCCCAGACCGACCGACCGGCCGGGCTCTAATCGCGCACACAACACCCACCCACCCACAGAGACCCTCTCAGAAATGTCACCTCCACTGTTGCCTCTGCGTGCCATGTAACATATGACATGCAGCGCAGAAAGGACAGGGACTCAAGTCCTGCAGACAGATCCTCACACTGCAAAGGATGTCCATCAGTTATGGAAAGAAAACACCTGTCAGATCATGTGGCATCAGTGCTGGAGAGTAACTGAGTACATTTACTTAAGCATAGTTTACTCGGTAAGTCTCACCCATGTGGCCTTGTTGGAAAATACAGAGGTTTTGGCAAATTATATTGCAAGAAAAACAAAATCCAAGCCATTAATTTAGAAAGTGACAGGGGCAGATCTAGGAAAGTATTCATGAAGTGGCAACAAGGTGGCATGGAGTCTTAAAGGGGTGGCAAAAATATAAATCTGCCCATTTAATCACAATCAAATATATCAATATTCGCTTGGAAAAGCTCCCACATAACAATATTTTAACTCAAGAACATATTATTGAGGCATGAGGGAAACAATGACAAGAAATATATAAAGGGAGCAGTGGGAATAAACTGTCATATTTCCAAATCATCAGACATTTTTTCAAAACGTATTTTTTCATTAAACATAAGCACAACGTTTAGCCTAACATGTGGCCAGAACACGTTATTAAATTATCTGATATATTATTAAATAAATTTATGCTTTTTAACATTTTATTTTTAAAATTAATCTAACCTAATGCTGTAAATTTGACAGCCCACTAGATAAGACGTCGTCTGATGCAGGGATGGCTGAGGAGCTGTGCGTAATGGAAACTATCACTTCTTGCTGCATTCACTTGCAGTTGGACATCGCAATTTCGATCTTGTACATTTCCAACCAACCTCAATTCATATATATATATATATTTATTAGAAATAATTGTCCAAAACTGGGGTGGTAGCAAGGGTAGCAAGGTTTCTTTTAGAATGGCAGCTATCACGTCATGCTAGATCAGCCCCTGGAAAGTGATCCAACATGCATGTTACTTTGGATATCAAAAGGCTCGATACTGATAAATATAAAGGGAATCTTTATACAGTAGTAACATTCAGTGCAAGGAAGTGCATATTTCTGAATTTGATAATAAAGTTCCAACAAAGTGACATAGGGTCATGTTTGAATATGTTTCACTACATTACTTGACCTGTACGCTACATTCCAAAGACAATATATTTCATAGAACATGGGAGCTCTATATGTCTTATTACTGGATTGGATAGTTCTTCTGTTCTTAGTAGAGAGTTTATGTTTTGATACCATTTTTTCATTCCCAGTGTCTGATACCTTAATTTTGCCTATCTGCCAATACCGGGCACCGATCCCCTACCAGTGTGTTCACAAATATATATATACATTATATATCAGTATTCTTTTTTAACAGCTGTATACTATTAACCCTGTGTAGATGTGATACCATTGCTATCATTGTTGTTGGCCTGGCTCAGATGAAAGAAATTTGGCATATGGGATGCTGCTGGGTAGTAGCACAGTCCCATTTCAGGGCTAATAAATTACAAGATATTGGATCGGTGCCGATTCTCAATCCAGCATTTTTAGCTGTAACAGAGGCATCTCTGATACTGGTGTCTGTATCAGAATAACCCTAGTTATTATATATATTGGGGTTACAGAAGTGTGGACTAATAAAAACAAAATTAGTTTTAAAAGGGGTAGACTGCTTACACTATAGGCTGGGTATCATTTCACAATTTTCAATAACAGTAGCTAATACAGTAACAGCCCTTTCCATTTAACGTAAGACAAAATTTAGCAAAACAAACAGCATTACTTATGTAAAATTGGTAAGAAAAAAAAAAAAAAAAAAAAAAAGACAAGAACAAGAACTTGACAGTTTTTGTTCTACAGACACATTTCAATCAGCATCAAAGAAACAGACGTAAAATACCGAGACTAACTTTAACTGGTGACTGTTAACATAACTGTAAAAGATTAAATTAAGAAATTTAAAGGTCCCGTGTATAAGATTTACAGGAATTTGTCGGCAGAATGTGGCAGAAATGGAATAAAATATTCATGAGCAGGTTTTCATTGGTGTGTAATCACCTGAAAATAACTGTTGTGTTTTTGTTACCTCGGAATGAGACGTCTATATCTACTGAGGGTGCAGGTCCTCTTCCACGCCATCTTGCACCGCCATGTGTCTACAGTAGCCCAGCGCGGACAAACCAAAACATGGCTCTAGATACAACCTTTCACAGCCATCGTAGTTTCTCCTACACGCTTGATAGGGGAGAGTGAGAGGAGGTGTTTTCAATCTGTAAGCTCACAACTAGATGTTATTAAATCATACACACTGGTCCTTCACGGTTTTGATATACTGTTGACAATTAATGGATAATTCTGGGGGGAAAAAATGAAAAACAACAATTCACTTAAAATACGTACTGTATTCATAAAAAATGGCCGAACACAGGCCAAATAACATCTTATTAGAAACAGGAAGCAAAGTGTTTATAATAAAATACATTTACAGCACATCATGAAAACATAAATAAAGCTTTTTACACAATGAAATGAAACAAAAAGAAATCAGCACATAAAGTTGTCACTGTGTTCCTTCACTCTTGTCTTCAGTATTTTTGTCTCTTTCTCTTTGGTTCCCCGAGGAATGTTTTTAAGTCCCAAACTGAGCGCTGCAGCTGCAGTGCCAAAACAGTCCTGAACCTTCAAACTACTGTAAATAATATGGCTTCATATCTGGATCCAGCTGACCCAGCTTTGACTGAAAACAGTCCTGCCTTTGATCAGCCTCTGCATAGTTTCAACGCTGTACAAACAAAAACAAAACATTAATAAATGCATTAACAGTTCTGTGCAATAGCACCGTGCTTTGCTCTTAAAAAAAAAAAAAATCATCACAAGTATAAAACACATTCAACAGCATTTCAAACAGAAGGCAAGTGGAACAAAATAAATACGACAGACTTCAGAAACAGGCGAGAACAGAAGGCCTTAAAACTGAGCTTATGCAGATGTAGGGTACCATATTGTGTCAGTATCTTACTGCAGCCTGAATAGTGAAATAAAGGAGGTCAGAGGTCAGGGTCAGCTACAGAGCTTCATCCCTGCAGCTGGTGGGATCTTCAGTATCTTGCGTAAGTACACTTGACTGGACTACTTGCCCTCTGACTTAAACTCCAAAAAGGTCTCAACTTTCTGACTCACCACCTCTCCACTTTGCCACAGAACTCTTTTTGGACAAAGTGCTGCTGAGTGGTTTTAAATCTGCCTAAACAGACAAACTTTAACAAACAAAGGCTGAAGAGAAACTGCAGTGAATACCTCTTAGCATTCCTTCAATACACCACCAACACATAGCTTAGAGACTGTATGAAAATTACTAGGGTAGTGAGGAGGGTATAAACCTCGTATTTATAAAAACTAGACCCTCCCCAAGGTTATTAAAGGGATAGTTCAGATTATTTGAAGTGGGATTATAAAAGGTACCATAGTCAGTGCATTACCTACAGCAGACGGTCGACATGACCCCAGTTTTAAGAGGCAGAGAGGAGCACCAGCAAGGAAGCAAAACAATGTAGTGCTATAAACAGGGTCCACAGAAAAATGCATTTTTGTCACCTACAAAGAAGAATCAATATATGTTTAAGTGTGGGACCTGTTTAGGATATGTTCAACACTTTGCCTTGCTGTCAGACATACTTTTCCATTGGAAAACCCGTGTCCAAAACCACCAAACTCCATTGGCAAAATCAGTAAATTTGCCTCACAGGACGCAGGAGTTGCTGGTCTGCTGCTACCTAGATCAGTTAGTTTGTTTGTGTTATTGTGTGACTTCAATTAGTTTTGGATTCATCAAAGTCATAAAATAACACAAACAAACTAACTGATCGAGGCAGTGGTAGACGAGCAACTACTGTGTTCTGCTAGGTAAAATTGCTAATTTCACCTATGGAGTTTGGTTAAGTGCCAGAGAAGTATATTTGACTTATGCAACGCTGATTTGTGTCAGAAAAGGCCATCTGACAGCAAGGTAATTCAGTGAAAATATTCTAAATATGGTGTACATTTCACCTGATATTGCTTTTTTAAGGTGTGGTATGCAATTCTAGCGAAAGATAGTTGATTGTTGAATCTCATTCCCAAGTTGTCAAATACCAAAGCTTTGGGTTGGTGGACTCAGACCGAACCACTCAACAAAATAATGAGACTAAACAATCAAATATCATTTGCTGGTGCTCCTCTCTTCTTCTCCAAACTCGAGGCCTGTTAACCAGCGTCTAGGTAAAACACTGACTATCAATATCTCATGCAACCCAACAATCCCTTTAACAATTTATTTAAACCTTTAAAAGGTTGTCTTTTTATAGTAATTTTTTATTTACTGCAAAGAAAGGCTGAAATAAAATATTAATTTAGGACAGGAAAAAATAATGCTCTCCCAAATAAAGTCAGACAACCTTACAAATACAAAAATTACTAAATCCCTGGCCCTTCCTATATATACAGTATATATACCTTTCACCTTTCCTAAAAACTGTTGTAGGACATTTGATGTTTTTTGCAGAATTAAGGCCATTGAGTGGTTAAAATACGCAGTGCCTGAGGAAATAAGTAAGTACATTTACTGTAACACATCAGGGCTAAACAGTATTTGCAGATATTTCTTTCATATGTTTGGATGTGGTTAAGCCAAATAAACAAAAAAAAAAAAAAAACTATGTTGAGACATGTTATGTTTCATTTCTTGCTGTGCTGCCATCCAAAAAGGACTTGGTTTCAAAGCCACACTCCACAGCTTTGGTGTGGGAACATTTTGGGATTAAGCCACAGGAGAGTGGATAGGAATATTCTGAATGAATATTTTTTTCATATTCCAATTCCAATGTCTCAATATTCTTCTGAATTAAAAGTTCACTGCCCTTTCAAAGTGTGTATTTGCATTATAATTGCCATAATTTCTGGGACAATATGCTGTATTGTCCAACAAAAAGTAGCTAACATGACAGGCCTAAACTCAACTTCATATGCTTTGTAAGTATGTCTCAGTCTTCTTGCTTTCATTTTATTGTCCTATCTGACAAAATCCCCGTCATCATCCACCTAAACGGGCTTAAAAACACAACATTTAAGCATCCGCAAAAACTGCTTGACCCTGATGGGGAACAAAGTGATGCTGCCTTCTGTATGTGGTTGCAAGCTCAGGTGTATTTACACGCCCTTGTAACTAGAAAACTGGCTGCATCTATCTATCATAGACAGATAAAGAGTAAACACTGGTGAAAACACACTTGCATAATAAGTACACATCAAATCAGTGTAACCTTGGGGTATCTGTTGACTGCCTCTTAAACTTCAATTTAAAGGTTCTCTAACTATGACGCTGACCTTGTTAACTTTAACATATTTGGCTGTTCTTCACACAATGTGGTAGAAATCAATGGACACCATATTGCTAACAGGCATTATGGGAGCTAAATGGCTGATACATATCAGGTTAGAACGGACTAATTAACCTATTTCATCAAATGGATAAATCGATAAGGTGGGGGAACTTGGATAATTAATTATCAAGCTGTCTAAACCTAAATGAAATACACTAAATGTGCCACACCATCATGCTCCCTTAGACTTCTGGTCAGTCTTTGGTAAAATAGAGTTGTGATTGTAGCATTCATGTACATTACAAAAATAAAAATACAGTTTCAATATTTTATAAAAAATACCTTCATACAAAAAAAGCTGCTTCAACTTTGTAACTGGGATTTAATATAACAGTGCTCTTAGAAATTTTTTTTTTTTTTAAAAGTCAAGTAAATAAATTTCAGGTGCAAATTTAAAAGACAGACTAACTCCATGCTGGAGGCAGTTTAGTCTAAGTGCTCACTGCTAATGCGTCTTCGTCTTGTGGAGTTAAGAAGAGAGGAAAACGTCCAGATCAGCGATGACGGCCGCCTGTCTTCTGGCAACAGTGTTCAACAGTCGGTGAGGAAAGGATGGAGTTCCGAGGTCCACCTGGAGAAGAACACAATGATACGACAAAGATAAACATCATTCACAAATGCAGAAGCACTGCCTTACAACTAGGGACGCACAATGTTATTTATTAGTCCAATAATGGAATTATAGCCGATAAATATTGGCTATAATCATATCTTATTTGACAGATTATGTCGAGACATTTAATTTGGATTCTTAGTCAAAACATTCTATAAAGCCCAAGTATGTTTGTGAATTTTTTCAAATCAATTTTACTGGAAAAACTAAATGAACATTTAAAGAGTCAGAACTGTTCTGTTTTTGTGTGTGTAATAGTGAAGTCAGTAAGGTTTGGTTCGGTCAGAGCTATGAAATATTAATTCATCCATCTTCACTCACTACATCTCAGCCTTTTTTACCCTCAGGTAAGCATAAATCTTATAATTATTACAATCTTATCTGTATCAGCCATGAGAAGCAGGTAATTAATGGTTATCAGTATTGGCTGAAAAAAATCCATATCATGCATTCCTACTGGCCATCATTATTTGTATGGACGAATCCAAGTTGAAATTTAAGAAATGGACATTACTGTGGTGGTAAATTACTTGTGAGTCTGAGCAGTAACACTGATGTTTGTAAAAGTTTGACTCATACGTCTCTATACATCCAGGAGATCTTGTAAAAACATTTCCATGTAAATAGAGTCATCAAAATACCATCAAAATTAAGCTTAAAAAGAACATTTTCATGCATATGTTTTGAGACATCCACATTCACATGGACTATCTTTTAGAGCCATGCACAGTCCTCAATTTTTCAGCCTGAGACACACACCCATGTCACTTTAAGGTCTCTCAGGCGCACTCTGTCTCTGATGCACACTCTCCCTAATACAAGTAAAGCAAGTAAGTAAATAAGGATTCATGGCCTACCTGTTCTTTGCACTGCACAGGACCAAATTAGCTTGTTGTTTGTAGTGGTAAACAAATAAAAACTCTTCCAAAATTCAGCCAAAGCATCAGAAACTCCACACACTCCAACTGATGCTTTGCATACACGGTCAGTGTGCTTTACATGTGACAGCTAATGCTGATTTCACACTACAGGAGTTTTGAAATCTTTTCAAATCTGGTTGCGCCACATACATGAGGAGAAGCTTTACAGATTCTCAGCAGAGAGTTTATGATCTCATGTGATCTCATACATGATCTCACGTGATCTCATACATGATCTCACTGATCTCATACATGATCTCACATGATTTCATGGAGAAGCACATGTAAACAATGGAGACATATAGCAGAGCAACTTGCTGTAGTTAATGTTAATGTTTTGCAGTGAGAAAAACAAAAGGCTAAACGAGTCTGGATGAGACAATGCTTGGGGAGACGTGGTCAACACGGCTTGTCTATTCTCTAGCCAGAACTGGAGGTTAAATTTTTTCTGTCAGTTTTAATATCCGTCAACAATAGTATGCTAGCTAATGTTAGCCACAAGGGCTAAAATGTTTACTGTCACCTCTCTTTCACTTCTGTACTGACGTAATCATCCAGTTTGAAAATTACTGAGGCAGCCCCAATGAGTCCAGGGGCAGTTTCAGGGGGGTTAAGATTGGATTTTTAAACCCCTAACACTATCAGATAACCTGGCCCAAACATCGGTACCATCCAAATCTGGGCTGGATGTTGGCCTGAAATCCAAGTAGTCTGAGCCCAGCTTCACTGTCATGTGTAATGTAAATTAATAAAATGTTAGGTGTACTCTCTATAACATAACTTACAACAGTATTTCATACAGTGGCCTTGTTTTGCTCTGCACATGTATGGGCACAATGAAAAGGGAAAAGTAAAATGTGCATGAGCCTGACCCAAGCCTGGTCAACAAGGTCTATTACATAAATAGACTCAGCATGTCGAGGCCTGTCAAGTTCTGACGGGCTTCCAGACCTCTTCTACTTTATCTGTCAGAGAGAGCAAGTGCCTTCCTTGATTGACCCAAACATCTTTGCTTTCACCAGCAGTTAAAATGTGGCAGTGTTGCTAGTAAACAACACAACAACACAACAAATACGTATATCAGCTGGGCAGATTACTTCATAACAAACATATCTGACCTGTAGCAGGTAGACGATCCTGGTGATTTCTTGTCCACTGCGTCTAACTGGCTGCAGAACCCAGCAACTGGGCATCATCTCCCCTCGGACGGCATCCACACTGGGACGAGGCAGAGACTCCTCGAACACAGACTGCATTGCCAGCACGCACAGACCAGCCTGAGGCAGAGAGCAAAAAAAAAAAAAAATCATCAATAAAACAGGCAGTGCAGACTTCAGATCAGCCAAGAGGCAACTGTACACTGACACTGATAACCAACAGCTGACACGGTGCCTTCCACACCCACTGCCTCTGGGTCAGTCTTGTTTACACTGACTGAGGTTTCTGTGAGCATGAGTAGTGTTTAAGTAGCATGTTCTACATCCACATCACGCTGCTTATCATAAATCAGTCTTAATTATAAAAGACAGCACAGTCCTGGTTTCCAGACACACTAATATGACAGTAAATGGATTTTTCTCCTCCTTTTTCTCTGAAGTGTGATTTTATGACAACAACTACACTGCAAATGCTCAGTGGACCTCATACAAGGGTGACCAGCAGCAATCATCAGGATCGGTCGGATGATTCTGCAGCTGTGCTTACCTGTTTGGACTCGGTGCTGATGCAGCAGAAGTCCCGCGGCTGGCTGAGGTGGCAGGTGGACGGATCTGTTAGGATGTAAACTAAACAAGAATACAGACAGAATGTGTCAGATGAGATAAAATGGTTGATGAAAACCTGGGAAAAAAAAGAAAACATAAAAGAACCAAAGAGGAGGTTGTGCAGCTCTGGTCCAACAGGCGACACCTGAAGTTGTTCAATGTACTCCTGGATTCACATTCTTTACATATATTTTACAACTTTATGCATCAGAAATGTTGTCAAATATTTTGTATTTAATGTGATTTTGCTCTTCTGTCCTGTACACATAACATCTGTTGCACATCTGTCCATCCTGGGAGGGGAATCCATGAGATTTCTTCCATTTTTCCCCTGTTAAAGGTTTTTTTGTGGAGTTCTTTCTTACCCTTTGGACAGCAGGCTCAACAATAAGGACTGCCTGCTTGCCTGGGGCAAGTAAATGCCATGTCAGGCTAGTAAATCTAGCAACTCACCTGCCTGACTAGGAAAATGGTAAAAAAAGAATTCAACTATTTTGGTAAAAGATAAATCATTAAATTTCTGCAAAAATTGCAGAAAATTTGCCTCAAATGTGGAGATTTCTCATTTTTCTCAGTTCATTATCATGTTAAACTGAATATCTGGGATGGACATTTTTCACTATTTTCTGACATTTTATAGACATTGCAGCCCTACATTAAACATGACAATCAACCTCTTTTGTCAGTCAAGTACATTTCTGACCCACTTGCCCAACAAGGGAAGTGAGAGAAAAAAAGCCCCCTGAGGTAAATTGAGGTTTGTGATATTGGATTATACGATTAAAATTTGACTTGACTGGCAATGGAGCAGAACTTACTGCTAAACAAGGGTGGAAAGCTATTGATTTTAACATTCAGACCAAAAAAGTCATAATTGAACATATTTATATAAAAATCTAACAATCTATTATAATAAAGTTTACATGCATGTGTAGATACAAATGGACAAAATAAAACTTTTGATCAGAGAGAAGTAGATGAAGTAAGTGAGCTCCAACGACGCTGCACATACTGCAGGTGTGAGAATGGAGTTGATCATGCAATACAATAAGCTGGTCAGTGATGAATGGGATTGTATACTGTGCTGTACTGTACATAACTAATGGGTGCAGACGCATCATTTGAACATGTGCAGTGTCTGTAACACCTTGCAAAAATATAAATAGTTTTGCATAAGAGACAAAAATATAAATATTTTTCTATATTTATATTCTTGCAAAAATACAAATATTTGCAAGGTAACACTCTCACATGAAGCTCGCGTTGCAAAAGAAACCCCACTCCAGTATTTATCAGTATCTTATGAGGGATGACAATTAGTATTTCACTGCTTTCACAAAATAGCAACACAATGAGATTTAAAAGAGATATGAGGACTAAGTGGGTGAAGGCAAATAATGGAAGTTAGAACAGTCTGGTAAGTTCATAAAATGACACTGCTTTACTGTAATGCAGCCAGGAAAAGACAACACTTCAGACAAATCTAAGACAATATCATGATATTGATATAATATCGATATATTGTCTAGCCCTGATATCATCTCATATTCAAACAACCCTGTGAAGAATGTATTCAAATCCTTTAATTAAGTAAATGTAATGTAATATAATCCATTACAAGTACTGCATCTACAATGTCACCTTGGTAATGGTATGTAGTAACATAATCAGCAAGATGTACTCAAAGTATCAAAAATGTAGGTACTTAATGCAGAAATGTTTAGATACTGATGAATGAATGTGTAAATTGCATTTTACTTTTGAAGCTAGTTGAGATGGAGCTCATTTTAACTATTTTATATACTGCTGAGTTCCACAAATATATGGAAATATATTTATATTTTATATTTTATGATGATTACATGTTATTTTAAACATAAAATCTTTATAAAGTAATAGTAACTGCCAGATAAATGTTGTGGAATTCTGAGTTGTAGCAGAGTTGAAGTGTAAAGGGGCATAAAATGGAAATACCTGAATCAAGTTTGCACCCATGTGTAGCCCTTGAACCTTCGTTCGATCACTGGCACTGTAATGTACACACATGTGAGGATAAACACTAAGCAGACACATTATTAGCTCACCCAGCTGAGTGCTGTCATCTAGTGGTCGTGTCCAGACAGAACGGACGGACTGATTATACATGTGGCTCTTGGACAGCTGGCAGATTATGTTCCACAGACTGTCCAGGGGTCTGTCGAGCTCAGCAGTGCCCAGGAAACCGTGGACAGATGGGCTGGAGGAGGGTTTGTAGTAAGCCTGGATGCCTCGTTCTTCTCCCTGGTACCTAAACACACACAGACTTAATACGTTAGCAAATGAATGATATTTATGAAGCTAAGCCTTCAGTTTGGAGCTGATTAATCACATCTACAGTAACAGCAGACAGAGGTTCTGTTCAGACCTGGTGTTAACATGCGTCCTTGGTGATCCAATCACAAGTGGACAGCTCTGAGTATGTGAGTTCACGCCTGGCATTACAATGTGTCCTGATTGACCACTTGTGATCGGATCACTTCCTCGCTCAATATGCAAATAAACACTTGGGCTGTTTTGTCAGTTTAATGTCGCTTATTTGTTCCTTTCTTATTTTTTTTTTTTTTTAGTTCAGTGCCACAATGAACTCCTTTATCAGCCGATTATGAACCTCACATTTTTAGCAGTGCTGTCAGCAGCCCGGCAAGAGAGATCCTCTGTGGTCCGTGGGGATTTCAGAACTTTTTTTTTTTTTAAGTTATATTTTTGGGCTTTTTTTAAATGCCTTTATTCGATAGTACAGCTGAAGAGTAGACAGGAAAGGGGGTGAAGAGAGAGGGGATGACATGCAGCAAAGGGCCGCAGGCGGGAGTCGAACCAGCGACCACTGCAGAGGACTGGCAACCTCCATACATGGGGCACACACTCTACCAACTGAGCTAAACGTCCAGGCCAGGGCAGTGCACGTTTTTATCTAAAATCTGATGTTTTCACATCACAGATGACGAAGAAGAGCTTTAATGACAGCTTAAAAGAGAGTAAAAGTGTGCATCCTGGTGCACGACAGATGCTCTCTCCTGTTTGCTCAGCATTTTAATGTACTGCACTTAATGCAGAATACACAACAAGGCACAACTGATTAAGAAGTCGCCATAGCCATTTTACTTCCCCACTCTACGCAAAAAAAAAACATGCTTCCAAAATGCGGTGTTGTTTTTACCTGGAGGCTCACTGTGACAAATAGATGCCATGTTCTTTCCACACTGTAATTGTGGTTGAATATACAAGACTAGAATAATTAAGAATCTGCAGGACACAGCGTTTACAAAGTTTCTCCTCACTCAACAATTCTCAAAATAGCATGATTTTTTTTAAGGGAGTCTGGGGTTACTTGTGTCTTCACAAACACCCTCTGCAGATACACATAATTTGCATCACAAATGATGGACTTCCAGGACATCACTTAAGTAGGCGGTCTTTCAATGTGGCCCAGACGACCTGTGAATGTGAGTGATTGAATCTCAAATGTGTCCTGAGTGCGCTCAGACCTGTACTTACAGCTGCCCACTTGTGATCGGATCACGCAGGACGCATGTTAATACCGGGTCTGAATGGGGCCAGAAAGAAGGTCCTGACCGCACGACCTGAATGTAGATGGTTTTTAGATGAGTTTATTAAAGACAATGAGCGAGCTCACCTCCAGCCTGCTGTGGCCTTGCCCATTAGCAGGTTGCTCAAATCCCCAGAAGAGGCTAATCGCACCTGCGGGGAAAGAAATTTACAATTCATCCTGATGCAAATGCCTAGAAGACTAGATAAAAACATGGACAATTATTATAATGTTTAGTCATTAACACAGAGTTTCTGCAGACCCAATTTAAGACTTTTAAAGACCGTTCTTTTAAATGAAATTTAATACTCCTTTCACACTCATACTAATCAAATAATGACAGAAAACCAGCAGGGACAGTAAGGCCTGCAATTATTTTCTTAAGTATATGAATTTTTATTGACATTTCTATCACATTTTGTCAGTTCTTCCCAGCTGCATATAACAATAATTCTTATTAATATAATTAATCAATTAACATGACCTGGGCCCAGAGAAATGGCAGAAATTGATGGACAGATTAACCAAATCAAAAATAATATAATTAACTGACGTTTTTGCTAAAACTGACACGTCCTTTGTGAGCTGATAAGCTTTCTAGCTACTGTGGTTGGCAGCAGAGACATTGTTTTCTACAGGTCTGATGGTGCAGACTGAAACTCCCACAAAAAAAGGGTTTAACAGCCTCCAGCAGCACAATCCAGTGTCACACTCGTAGTTTAAAGATGTATAATGTCTCCTTACAGCCAACAACCATATACAAAAAACTTATAGTAGGAAAGTAATCAAGTATATTATACTTGTTTATAATTCTAAACAAAATTTAAGACTTGTAAATAACTATGGCCTTTTTGTGAGGTAACTAAATAAGACTTTTGAAGACCTGCAGATACCCTGAAATAGTGGCATTTAAATGCTGGATGCTGTTACTGAAATACAAAAGCAAACAAATGTTCAGGTTTTCTTTAAATCAGCTCTAAACTCAGTTTGTCTGTTGTTACCTCAGCCAGAGCTCGACCGAGGAGACTAGATGCGATGTCCTGATAGGTTGTGGATATGGATGAGGAGGAGCCGAAAGAGGCAGTGCGTTGACGTGCACAAGTTGGCGGTGATGGAGATGAGGTCATCAGGGGCTCAAACGTGGTGACAGGAGGCTCAAGGCGGACATCTATCAAAACCCACAGATGGAATTTCAATACAGAGAATGTAGAGGGGGATGAAGTGACACACCGGTGACTGACATGGGCGAAACTACTCTGGAAACTATTTTCAAAGTTATGTTAGACTAAAATTTTAAAATGATGTCCATGACTCTTTGTATTTGAATGTTTTTATTAAAGAAATTTGAGTTTTTGATTACTGTACAGTCCAGTCCTTACCGTGGGCAGACAGCCAGGCTCTCTGTGTCTTCACACTTTGAGGACCGCATATGGGAGGACGTGTCCTGACCTTCAGCCCTTCATCCTGGAACCCTGTGATCTGAACAAAAATAGCAACAACAACAACACAATTAGCCTTTGTGTTGCCCATTCAAAAAGAAAAATGACAACAAATACAGAAAGATGAGCTATCTCAAATTTACTTTCTTGAATTTTCAGTTGTAAGTTCTTGAATCTCAGTTATTATAAGTGTTCAAACACCAAGTATTATTTAGTATAAGTATTACAAGTGTACTAACCTGTCCAGTCAGAAGTGGCCTATTGCCAGGCTGCAGCTGAGCAGTGTTGCCGCTGTTGTACCCTGACGTTGGTCCGGAGGAAAGACTCAGGCTGGATCCTGTGCACAAGGTGCTGTTACTGATTCTGGTCCGGTGCCTCAGGTCATCCTGCCCCACACAAGGATGGAGATAACAATGGACTGTTTACAATACTGCACTGTCCCTGTGAGTCCCAAAGAATTCACTGAATGTGGAAAAGTGGGCACGTCACAGCCCAACTTACCATGCAATTGTTTGCTAGTGAACACTTGAAACTTGATGGATGAGTGACTGTCAACTGTGAGAATTCTCTGTTTTTCTCTCTTTCATATTAATGTAGGTTGAATCTTTGGGATTTTAAACGTTGATCAGACCAAACAATTTCACGAAGTCAAACCTTGTGGTCTGGGAATGGGTAATGGACATTTTTATTATTGCCTGATATTTTGTAGACAAAACAATTAATTGATTAATCGAAAAATTATCAACATATTATTGATGATAAACAATAAAACTTTTTATTTATAGGGTGATTTTCAGAGTACTCAGAGACACTGAGTACTGATGTACCTGATGTACCATAGAAGATGCTGTTGCAGTAGTAAATTCTGAATGCCATGGATGCATGAATTAGAGCTGAAAGGAAGAAGAGTGATGGGTGGAGATTGGTTATGTTCAGAGGAGAGATTAATGTCAAAAATGATACCAAGGTTGCGGACGTGCTGAGATGGAGACAGAGCGAAGTTGTCGATAGTGAGACAGAAGTTGTGTGTGGTTTTGGTGAGGGATTTGAAGCTGATAATGATCCTGTCAGATTTATCACGGTTGAGTTTGAGGAAGTTTGCCTGCATCCGTGATTTAAAATTGGAAATAATCTTTAGTTACAGCCCTTGTTTGGTGTTTGAACTGACATAACCACAGAGAATTACAGTTTGTTCTTTCTGGCTCCAGTTTGAACTGAAACTTCACGTTGTGAAACTTGAAAAGTATCATAAGTGAAAATGATTTACGATGCTGCAATTACACAGAAACTGACCTTGACCTCCTGAGACAGAGCCTGTTGCTGTAGCCTCCTCTTCTCCTGCTCGGTTCTCTCTCGCAGTCGTTCTCGTGCCTTTGCTATCTCTGTCCTGGCCTCCTCCCGGGCTCGGCCGTAGTCCCTCAACAGCTGCTCGATGTCAGACGGATACTGACCCTCTCCTCGCGGGGGGTCTGGAATTCTGTCATTTAGAGAATTTAATGAGTTGCATTGAAAACAATAACAAATATGCTTTTTCACATCTAAAAACATTTATGCATTACATTTAAGACTAAAACTGGAATTTTAATTTGATCTTGTGATAGAACCAGAAGTGTCTTACCTGGTGCTGTCAATCACCTCCTGGCGGAGCTGTTGTAGGTACTCTTTACGCCGACTGGGCATGGCGGCAGACACCTTTGAGGAGGAAGCAGCCTCTTGTGCAGAGGACCGAGGATGTTTACTGGGACTTAGACTACGAGCTCTCCGGTAAGTTTGGAGACGTTCCTCCCTCTCCAGCCTCAAACCCTCAATGCTCCTTCGGTGGCTGAAAGGATAAAAAAAAAAGTCACAGAAATAGAAAACATCAATACACATTACAATTACATTAGGACTTAATTAAGTAATCTAGGTCAGGTTACCTCATTTTATCAATTCTGAGGCTGAACAATGGACCTTAATAGCTTTTCACTCACAATGCCTAGAGTAGGTCTGTTATGTGACAAATCTCAGACAGAGGGCTTGAATAATGTGTAATATAAAACTGTAAGCAAGGGAATTGTTTAAATGCTTAGAGTAGTCCTCAAATACTGCAAGAGCTCTGAAAAGCCTTCCTTTGAGGAGTCGCAAAATTCTTTAATAAATGTCACTTTGTGTTATGTTGTTGGTTGTTTAAAAATATAAACATGAAAAAAAAAGTTTGTCACTTACAACCCAGAAGTGTGTCGTATCAACTATCAAAAACTGCCAAGTATTCAAAGCTGGTAACAAACGCGTGGTCAGAGTTTTAGTTTTGTTTACTCAGTCTTTGATTGGATATTTCCTGATCTGAAATTGTCTAAAACATTCTTGTAAAGCCAATTGTGTAAAGACAATATTTAACAATGATGCATTAAGACATTTAGCCTATTTTGTAACAGGCCCAGCGTGTAGGATTTAGTGCATGCAGTGGTGAACCTGCAGATTGCAAACACCCTGTCCCATTTCCCATGTAGGAGAAGCTACAATGGCCGTGAAACTGGTGGTGCAACATAGAAGAGGACCTGCTGCTTCTGTAGACAGGGCTCAGTCCAAGATAACAAAAACATGATTCTAATTTTCAGGTGATTATACTCTAATGAAAACATTCCATTTCTGTCATATTCTGTCAATAAATCCCCTTAAATTTTACACGCTGGACCTTTAGATGAAAAAAAGGATTTGTAGAAACAACATATTTATACTAGGCAAGTAAACTATCCGTAATCAGTCTCAAGACAATTGTATTATACCAAAATAAAGAGTATTTGGGTCATTTGAATCCTCACCTATCATACAGCTGTTGTTTGGTAGGCGCAGGGGTCGGTGTCTCCAGCTCTTCTTCTCTGGACCTCGGGGTCAGCATCTTCAACAGTGTGTCAGTCTCTCCCAGGCCATAATGCAGCTTGGCCTCCGTCAGCTCCACAGTCAGCGGCGTCGGGTTCATGTTGAGGCTGACGGTCGCCATCACCTGCTCCCTCTCCTGTCGCAGCCTCTCTATCTCTCTCGCTCTTCTGTCGCTCTGCGCTGTGGACTCCACATTTGAGCCGTAACTCTCCATCTCGCCCCACTCGGCACAGTTCCTGCTCTTGTCGTGCTCTTTGTCGGAGGGTTTAGACTGCTGGTGGCTGATGCCCGACCAGTTGGTGAACTTGTTGTGCATGGGCAGGTCCTCTGGGATCACCTGGTGGTCTTGACACGGGGACATGCTGGTGACAGGGGTAATGTTCACAAGGATGTCTGTGTTGCACTCGCTCGGTGCCAGTGACACCTGGTCGTCCTCCTGAAGCTGAACAGTCCTGGCGCTGAGCGCGGCCGGATCGTAGGAATCAACACAAAAATCCACAGAATCAACTGCAGGTCTGGTGTAGCTTGATGTGTTTCCATGTCTGGCTTTTGCCTGCTGTTTGGGCACATCAGTCGGTCTTATTATGGGAGGAATCTGGTTCGTCGAGGTAGAAGTCCTCCACTGCTGAGATGTCATCTGCCATTTGGATGCCCTGTCTTTAGCTGTAACATTTCTCCTGTCCGTGTCTGTATATCTATCCAGCGATGAACTAAGGCTTGTAGAGCACTTATCAGAGCCTTTGGGGCTTGAGCAACTCATTTCACTCACCTTCTCAAGTGATACAGATTCTGATTTACAAGAGGAAACATCGCAATCCTGTCTGGACATTTGATCATCCTCTGAAACAGATGTGCATCCTGATTGTTGGCTAGAAGGCACAGTGAGGTTCTCTTTCTCAGATTTATGACATTTATTTCTATCCTGATGTTTTGGAGAACACAGTCTTGATTGGTTTCCTTCCTTCTTTAATCTTGCTCCCACAGTCAGAATGGGTGACGATGCACGGTCTGTGTATGTAGCTTGCTTCTTTAGAGAAAGAGATCGATCATTTCGCAAAAGACTGAGATTTTCAGATATTGCACCACTTTTGTGGCACATTGCCTCAGGGGGGCTTTGCTTTGAGCCTCTAGCAGAAGCAGATCTTACCCGCCTTTGAGATTCACCTGCGGCCTTTAGAGGAGGTGTTTTTAGAGGGCCTTTCTTCTCTGATTGTAAGGCAGCAGAGGTGTTAAACCTCAGGTCAGGCATGCTCTGCATCTTTTCATCGGCCTTACTCCTCACCACACAGTGCACGTTCTCGTCTTGAGACACACTCACCACCTCAGAACCACCGATCACTTTGACGATCACACTGACTCCATGAGATTTGGACTTCTCACTGACTGTCTGATGAACAGCGACTTCTTTCTCTGCTGGTCTTGAAGCCTTTCTGTCTGGATCCCAACATCAACGGCTGTTTGAGTCGAGCAGTCTCTCTTGCTGCAGTCATTAGAGTCACTATAGGAAATATTTGACAAGTTGACACTCCTCATCAGGCTGGACTTGAGGGATTCGCCTGTCCTCATTCCCTGGACGTCTCCGAGCAGGTCAGAGGTGCTGTCGATCAGCTTGGAGAGATGAGCTGACATGCTTTCCATACTGGCCCATGTTGGAGATTCTTTAATGTCCACTTTGGCTTTCTGTGTCGTAGGTCCATCAGTGTAACTCCTTTTGTGCCGCTCTCTCCTTTTTGGAGCACTGCTACTGTTACCAACATTTACTGTCTGAGTGCCATGTTCACACGTCCTCCTTCTTTGGGTTTTGCTTGCCTGGGACTCTTGCTCGGAGAGTACACAAACATAATTTCATCCACCTGACTGGAGTTGTTAAAACCACCAGGAGCATCGTTACTGGATGAACTGCAAGTCACTTTCAGATTGGCGAGACAATTGTGAGTATCAACAGATGCCTGTTGAGAGGTTTTCTTCACTTGCTCCTTATAATCCTCCATACTGCTCAGCGTACTGGAGAGCCCCTTGTTGGTGGCATAAGTGCTCAGATGGGAATTGAAAGGGGAGTTCTGCCCGTTCAGCCCGTTGTCAACACTGCAGCATCTTGTTATACGTTTCTCAGTGCTGTTCAACAGCGGAGATTTGCAGGATAAGTCGGCAGCACTCCCGAATGCTGGGTTCTTATAACAGTGCTGGCTTGGGTCGTCGTCCTGCCACTGGTGGACAAAAGGGTTGATGTCACTGGAGGCAAAATGCATCGGCGAGTCCTGTTGTGGTTCACCTTTCTTTGCACATGGGATGTTCTTTTCTACACTTGTCTTTTGTGACACTGCTTGAGGGGGTAAACAGTGTCTTTTTTGGATGTGATCTCTACCAAGTTTAACTTCACTTTTGCCCGGAGTCTTTATTTTAGATTTGCTTGCTGACACTGTCATAGAAATATTTGCACTGTTACTTCTAGCCTGTTTGACCTCTTGTTTGGCATTACTTTGAGTGCCAAGTTTTACCCATTTAGACGCGAGCCGGCTGTGATGCACTCTAGTGGTTCTGTCATCCTCCTCATCCTCATCTGATGACTTAAACGAGGACTCAGACGAAGAGGTGGGATGGGTCTGGAGCTTAGACTTTCTGAACCTTTTAGACTTTGCCTTTTTAGATAAGAAAGCAGCAGAATTGTCCTGTTTATCATCAGGTGTGTTGGACATCACAGATCCATAGCAACTTGTATTTCTGATGGCATTTCCATGTTGTATTTTGTGTTGTGGCTGCACTGAACCAGAAGTACTTGCCTCATACTTAGATTCTGCAAAGATCTTTGGAACCTGCACTTCAGATTGGCTGGTCAATGTCTCTTTGTCATGTTTCATGATACAATCCTGGCACTTGTTGTTGTAATTCATATTGACCGCACAAGTCTGAGCCAAGTGATTTGAACGAGTCTGTGGACTGCTGAACTGATCCTGTTTACCTCCTGTTTTGTTCTCTGTTTCACCATTTCCATCACAGCCAGGAGTCACAGCAAACCCTTTCACAGAGGCATTCTCATCTGTGGGTGTGTTCTGTCCGTGCAGTTTGAATCGAAGACTTCCTCCATGAGATAATAATTTTCCAGCTCCAGATGCGTCAGGACTATTTTGGAAATGTTTAATCATCCTTGGCGAGTTTTGTTTGTACAAATAACTGTCTTCATCTTCAACACTGCATTTAGCTTGCATGCTGACATCCTTTGCATGATTACATCCATGATTTGTATCACCCTCAGTGGAAGGTGTTTCATAGGGGATTTGGTGAAGTTCTGGGCAATCAAGATTCAGAACAGGTGGATCCAAACAGATCTGGGTGTCCACTTTATTCAAGGATGTATCACTGACAACAGGATTAAGATGAGCTGTTCCTTTTTGTTTGTCAGAATCATTCATTTCCTGTAATAGAGCATTTTTCTCCACAGTGTTTCCTTTAGAGTCGTTGCATTTTCTTGCTGAAGAGGAATCACTAACAGTGGACAAAGTAACTGGTTGCAAAGCGGGGTTGTCAGAGAGCTCAGACTCTTTAAGTGTCAGATTTAATTGTAAGTTGTTTTTGGAAACACAATAATCAATGACTGGCTGTTTGAAGAGTTAAGACCATGGTCAAACTGCTGTACTACTTGAGTAGATTTCAGCATGTTGCTCTCATGGTTAGTCCTCAATTCAGCTGGCAGATCTGATGCCAGGTGTCCACTTTTGTCCACTGTGTTTTCACTTGTCATCTTCTCCAGCAAAAGCTCTGCTCCTTCTTTCACCTGACCACTCTTGTCATCTCTCACCTCTCTTTCTGTCCATCTATTACAGCTAAATTGACATGCAGATGATGACAAAGCATTCATGCTCTGACTCCTGCTCTTCCTGTCATCACTGCCACCAATTAATGACAATCTCAAGTGCTCTTTCACCACTTCGGAGATTCTGAGGTCAATGGCACTACAAATAGCATCTGACTTGCATATGTGTTTTCTACTTTCTTGATGTTTTATTTGGGATTCCCCCTCTTTTGTTTCTGCAGCTGTTACATCTCCATTTTCAACTGCTTCCCTCTCTGTCACAGAGGTATCACTCTGAGAACTCCTGTCACCACATTCCTCAAAGATCTGACTACTCTGTCCAACTTTCCTGCTCATGGGATCAGAAACTGGCGACGCCACAGAAGCAACTGCGTCTTGTCTAATGCTGCCATCAACACAAACAGAATCAAATGCAGGGTTGTCAGCCTCTACAGAAGACTGCTCCCCTTTGGAGTCGCTGGTGTTATTATTGCCATCAGGCCAAATACCTTCCAGGCTGCCAGCTGGTGCAGAGCAGAAAGTTACCAACTCTCTGCTGTTGCTTCTTTTTGGGATTTTCATGCTGCCTTTGAAAGCATCCTTTTGGTCTTTGTTCCTCTTCCTGGAATTTTTACAAGCTGATTTAACAAGTTCCTGCTGTATTGTAACACACCGCTCAGTGCCTTTGGTTTCAGCCTTATCTGACGGCCCATCCCTTGTCAAAGACACACAACTAGTATTTCCAAACTCATACTGCTGTATATTTTTCAACTTTTCAGACGAACCATTTAGACTGCATAGTACTTCGTATTCTGGGGTCGGTCTGAAGGCACTTGCAGTGTCAGACATCTCGTTCAGTACCTGGTCCTGGTTTGTAGGACTTGACTGACAACCTGAAGTGGATACTTCAGTATCAGATGACATTGTTACATCGGCAGCTACCACATCAGTTACAGCTGTGGACACCTGAAGCAATTTTAGTTGTGATGCTTGTTTTTCAGCGTGGTGGATGCCAGTGGGTGACACGCAAGAGGTTTGATCTAAGGTTGGTGAGGATGCTGGACTTTTATTGCTGCTATAGTCTGAAGTATCTGTAACGGCCTGCCCTACACTTTCTATTTGCTGCTCTGATTGATCTACACAACATCCTACATCCTTCATGGAGTCATCTGGTGTTTTTAGAATCTGAGAGTCTTGGAAATCTATTGTTTCTGATGTTTCCCTTGAAATTTCGATACTCTGTTCCAGCACTGTTACATTCACACCCTCGGTGCTGGTGGAGCTGCAGCTTCTCGATCTGCTCTGAGAGTCTGAGAGGTTCATACTGGTTGGACTGGGACTGCTGCAGCTGCTGCTCTCTACACCTCTGAGCATCATTTTTCTTTGGAAAGGCAGAGAATCCCTGTAAATCCTGGGACTGTCTGCTGCATCGGTGGAGGACCAGGCATCAGTGAGCACAAGCATGTTTTCTGGATCCTTCACGCTGCAGCTGCTCAGGGAGCGTGGGCTGCTGGTCAAAGTGGTCTGCATGTTCCCAAAGTCCTCGATCAATTTGTGAACAGTGTCTCTGCTTCCGGAATCTGCTACAAATGGGCTTTGAGAAGTTGGCTTGTTGTGTCCTGGTTTTGGGAGGCCTTGTTGGTTCCAATACATCTCTGCTGAGTTTACCTGAGCTTTCTGACAGCTGTCCTGGTCTAAACTGGTCTCTGCTGTTCTATTGTGCTGCACGGATGAATGGGAGCAATCTATCAAGGAATAAGTTGGCACCACTGTTTGGCGAAGTCTCTCCACAGTTGAGGATTTCCCACCGTTCTCCACAGCCAATGAATCTTTAGACATCTGACTGTCTTCGCTCTCTGCTTCACTCTGAGCTGCTTCCTCGTGTCTCAGCTGCTCTGCGAGGGCTGTCGCATAAGCAGACGACAGGGAATCCAGAGAGAACAGGCTCTCACAGTCTGACGTTCCTTCATCCCCATTTTCTTGCTCTTCCTCCCATCCGATCAGTCCCTGCTGTCTCTCGAGCCACCTGCTGGTCTTGTTCATCAGAGCCTCAGTACTGTGCCACCGCCTTTGTCTAATGTCCTCAAACGGAGTCCTTTGGTCAAGCTCCTCACACGAGACAGCTGTTTTGACGGCACATTTGCTTCGGCTCATCCTGGTATCCTTAAGGCTCCTGTCTTTTCTTTGTCTCCAGTGAAATTTGCTGGCTATCCTCCCCAGAGGTTTGGGACCTCGTCCTCCATTCGTACCTGATGGTGGTTTCCTGAACACTTTGGACAGAGCTGTTTTTAACCTCGGCCCCACAGAACGAGAGAAAGTCCTCCTGATGGTTTCTAGTCTGTTGATACCTGCATGGGGCTGAGTTATCTCGTTCATGCAAGGGACAATCTGAGGACTGGGTTTGTGTGCTGTGGGCTGTTGTGTATTTTCTTTGCTGACCGGCTGCAAAGCAGTTCCAACTGGTGACTTCAGAGTGACCGTTGAACTCTGATCCGATCTGTTCTTAAAAGTCAGCTCCCGGTTTGGCAGCAGGGGTTTTCTTTCTGGCCGTTCCCGGCAGGGCTGTGCTTTGGGCTCCTCTTTGACAGTTTGTCTGATGTTTTCAGAGGAGCTTACTCTACTCTGGCTGGCTTGACTTTGTCCTGAGGAGAGCCTACCGGAACAACTCTGGGTTCTTTCCCGAGGAAGATACTCATCTGAAACCCACTTCCTGCTGCCAAAGGAATCAGGGCTTGCAGCAGAATTTGGCGTCAGTTCCGTGGATCTGTTTCTCTTGAGGAAGTGTCTGTCGAGGAGAGAAATAAAGACAAATTTAAAATCAAAATTTGGGAAATATTTACATATAGGAGGTACAAGCAACCTCAAAACAACCAGCTAAAGAATTATATTAGATTAATATTCATATTAATTTTAATTTATATTAGCCCATGTTAGTTAAAGAGATATAACGGCAGTTTCCTGTCAGAAAAGGCAGCATAACAGCAAGGTAAAACGTTGAAAATATTCTAAATATAGCGTTCGCTAAAACTGATGTTGCTATGTTAAGGTGGACCTTTATGCTTCCCCAAACTGGCAGCAAGTTGACCATTAACTACTGTAGGTAATACACTGACTATGGATAAGTACCTCATACAACCCCACTTCAAAAAATCTGAACTATCCCTTTAAGCAAAGAAGTTTGCTTCATGCCCTCCATGCAAGTAACTTGATGACAACTCTCTGTGCTCACCTGAAGATGGGCGTGTTCTGAGGGTAAAGCCGGGACAGAAGATCTGCTGAGAATGAGTGTCTACGAGAAACAAACGGCCTTCCTCTGGGCTTTGAGGGGGACTCAGGAGACTCGGGGCTGTCTGGTCCTGGTGACAGGGCTTTTTCCAGCCTCTGCAATTCCCTTTTAGCTTCCAACAGATGCCGTTTGCGGGCTATCCTCTCCAGCTGATAGTGCAACCTTTTCCGACGGATGCGGCTCTCGGCACGGCAAAGGGCGTGATGCTTCAGTAGCTCCTCCTGCACAGACTTCTTCCTCGCCCTTACCACCAGGGACGGACGATCCACCGTCTGACCTGTCTGATCCTCAGACACCTGACTTGTCAGTTGCTCCAGGAGGGGTGCAGGGGTAAGGTCTGTTTGAACTCCGGACTCCTGGGTGATTCTTTGCTCTACAGTTGTTAGGCGCTGCTTCTCCTGCAATATCCACTGCTGGACTGTTGGGATAAGATTTACAGAAAGGAAAATTTCTCATTATTACTAAATTTGATGTGGTTTTACATTTTCCTACCAAACTCTACAATTTTGGCTTGGATTTGAAAGTTTTAAAAGTGTCTGCATGAGCAATAACTTGTGGAAAGACTACTTACTCTCACTGTGCTGCTGTCGTAGGTGGGCCTGCTCCCTCTCCAGCTCTCTCTCAGCCCGTCTCTGCTCAGCCTGAATCTCCTGTCGCAAACTCTCCACGTAGCGCTGCTGCACCTCCACACGCTGCCTAGCAGTAGGCTCCTCACTGGGAGAGATACAGGCCTCCAGCTGCTCTTGGAGCTTCACTTCTTCAACACTATAGAACACACAGATCCAGGAAATAATACAAACTGAGAAAATGTAAAGGCAAAAAAAACAAAGAGGCAACCAGAAAAAGTAAAAGAAATTTTACCTCACTCAGGTACAATGTCATGCCTTTAATTCAGCAGTTTGGTGGTGACAGGTTTGAAGTAAAAGCTACTGTTGTTGAATTCTGCTCTGCGTCTCAGCAGTAACCAAGCAACGGCTGAGCCTGTCCTGTAAACAGCTAACTGGGATTGTTCACGAGGGTGGGGGCTAATGGAAGCACATGCCATCTCCACCAGCTGAATTAAAACACGCATGAAGCATTGCCCCATTTCCACAGCATGAACACTGGTACAACCCATGTACATGTTATCAAATATGTATGCTGTGAGTTGGCAGAATAAGCTCTCTGTAAACCACATACAGTATACACAGAGGGATGTGACAGACTAGAGGCAGGAGACTGGATCTGTAAGAGCACATACAAAAGGCTGATTGGGAAAAGGCATGCTATAAAGCCTCAAAACAATGAATTAATATGAGACTGAAACTACTACAATACAAATGGTTAATGATAACTTATATTACCCCGGTCAAACTGAACCATTGGTCCCCTCTGACATCCCAGACATTGCATTACATGTTTAGAAGGAAAGGGTACCCTGTTCCACTGTGTATAGGACTGTCCAAAATTACAAGAATACTGGAAAACAAGTGTTGAGACTATATCTGAGATATCTGGAGTGAAAGTGCTGCACCAAGTAAAACTGTGTGCACTTGGCATATATCCAAGGAACCTTATTGTTTAGTGTAAAACAGATAACTGTAATTGACTTCAGACGCCTGCAGGCCAGGAGGATGATAGCTCTGTCTTGGAGAAAAATGAATATACCTTTGATGAATGTATGGGTACAGCAGATGGCATCCTGTGTTGTTTTGGAGAGACTGACTTTCATAACCAGTGGAGGGGGAGCATTTTCACGTCATTATTGTTTTCTGAGTTTCTTATCTGATGTGTTTTTATATTATTTCTTTAAGCATTTGAGGTGTTATGACTACATGTTTCACTGTCTACTTGTATGCATGAAATATAACTAAAACTCAATCAAAAATGTTGTTGGAGACAGTATTTACCTGTGATCAGGAGTCAAGGGGCAAAGGTCAATGTAGGTGCAGCTCATGCCACCTTCACTGGCCTGAGAATAAGCAAAGAAAACATCAGCTTTAATATTAACCAGAAATTAAAAAAAAATAAACCACAACAGATAAACTGTAGAAAACGATCAGAAATTATTGTGTGTACCAGGGGCATTGAAGTATATCAACCCCAGTCATCTACTCATCATCAAAGCTATCATGACTGCAATTATAAACAAACAGCATCATTTTCATTTTCAGCCGAGCAGCACCCACCCGTCTGCGTTCCCGGAGGACTGCTGCCTCTGCCGGGTGGTTGAAGCGGAACTTATGCACTCCTCCCAAGGTGATCACCGTCCCTGGAGACAGTGAGACATATACTTCGTCACACGTTGTGCTCATCCTGCAGCATCATGTTGATTCAAGCTGAAGAATATAGGTATATGTGCTGCTGTGAGGATGTGGAGTGTGTGTATATATGTTTAACCTTGGGAAAGATCCATCTGTGCATCTTATAGTGTGCGTGCATATGTAACAGTTCATTAACCTATATACTCTATGTTATCAAACCTCATCTGTGCATCTTAAAGCGAGCGTGTGTATATAATTGTACATTAACCTACATGTGATATCCAGAACAGTGCAATCAAGTGACAGCTCTTAATGCTCAGTGTCAAGTGCTGCTCAGGTCTCATTTTATGCATCACTGAATGTTTACGTCTACTCTGGTGGCATCAGCAATGCTAAAAAGGCATGAAGGGTTTCCACCAGTGTACTGCGAGGCTGGCGGCCTGCTAGGTTTAAACATCTGGGAATTCTTTTAAATGTATTTTTAAAATGTTTTTTAAACTAAACTGTGTTATACAAGTGCCAAATTCCTTAAGGAGCAACAGTGACATTATAGTTTTGACAGTAGCAGTGCAGTTTGTGTACAGTTTGTTTGTCGGCAAATAAATGCTACAGCTCCTCAAGACACAAGCCAAGTTCCCATATCTTGCTTGCTAATGAAGGGGGCTCGCTCAGAAGTAAGAGACAACTTTTGCCCAGGCTCACTTAAGGTGGACTGACCTTTTGAGGTGGACTAGGCCAGCTCATCTCATTCTAGTGACATGCACACCAGGCCTAACAACTTTTCTGGCAGAAATCCTGACATGTTTGATGAATATCTTTTTTTTCTGTCTACTATACATATGTTAATCTACAATACAAATTGGTTACAGTGTGCAGTCCTGTCTTATGTTTGGCACTGATTCTGCTGATCACAATAAATTAATTTACATTCACTGTTGTCAGTGGCAGAGCGCGGCCATTGCCTCACAGTGACTAATAAATATGTTAATTTGAAAAGAACCCAGGGACTTGTATTATTAAGACGTGTTAGTAATACAATAACAAGTAATAATAAACAAGTGTCGCTCAATCAACCAGAACTAAAATCTTAAGGATCATAACTTCCTACTCTCTTACAGGTGTCGTACCTAAGCTAAGCTGCTAAAGCATTGCTTCTCAAAGTGCAACCCAAGGGAAAGAAACATTTTGTATGGCCCCTGAACATAACTTTGAATACATGCATTATATTTTAATCATCTCTGGTTCATTTCAATACTTTCACTTTCAATAACCTACATTTAATACACTACTCAGCTGTTATGTTAAGTTATGAATGACAATCATGTGCTGGCTCCAAAATTGGCGCTTCGTGAAACCCCTGTTCTAAAAGGCATAAAAGTGACAACCCCTGCCACAGGATATTAAAATAAGAATTTGTATTTATCATAAGTCAAATCAAAGAGACATGTAAGTTGCCTGCATATAAACAGCTGTGTTTACATAGACCCTAATATTCTACAAATAATCAGAAAAATAGGCCAATCAGAATGAAATTCCCTCATATAAACATCTCAATTGGAAGAGACCTATCCCACCCAGACAGATCACAGGAATTTTCAATCAGGTTGAAAGGAGTGGTGTAAACCTTTGATAATTTGATCAAAAAGAAAATAATAACCATGTAATCGCTTATTCAGATCGAACCTCTCTGGTTGGAATAAATATGTTTTTCTGCAGAGGTCTGCCGCACGCAGGGGTCACAGACAACAACGAGGAAGTACAGAAACATAGCAGTAGCAAAACAAAACTCGTCAGTGTTGGATGCGCCTTTCTGTTAGAAACCTTAACAGATTTTAAGATGCTAATATTGTTTCCAGAATATAATATGTGTCTTCCTCGTCGTTGGCTGGCAGTTGGCAAACTGCAACCACTCGTTTTTCTTCTTCTGTTACATTTCCATCAGATTTGACACTTCACAGTGGCTGGAACCAGTTTGCACATGCCAAAAAAGTTATATCCTGATTAATGCTTGAGACCATATAAAAGCACATTGGATCACTTTATTTAGCATCCATGTGATGATCCATGTTAAGTCGGAATTTCTAATCAGAGAGATTTCAATCAGATGTAAATGTAGCTAATGAAGGTCGGATCAGATATTAAAAACATGCTACAACTTGCTTTTTGCTGTTCACTTTCACGACAGAATATCCGATCTGTGTCACATGTATGTAAAAGAAAATACAGTAGGGACAAGACAGTGTAAACAAACGGTTTTGTTGATGACAAGAACTGACCTTGAGCCAGTCTGCAGGGCTCAGTGACCTCTCTGTCATTGATCAGGCAGACGCAACCCGGCAGCGGTCTGAGCGTCACCACACCTCCGTGGTTTTCAATCTCACAGCTGGCACTGCCCTGAAGAACTAGAAAGAGGATGCAGAGACACAATCGCACATTTAGATTCAGAAAGCTGTGCTGATGCAGCTACTGTACTACTAAACGTATTCAGCGCTCAATGCAGAATTTAATGAGAAGTGAACAGTAGATTTTAGGATATGTTTCACTACGCATTCTCATTTAGAAGTTATAATATTATGTATATTTCTATCTGCCATGTTCCATGTTTTATTCTACTTTATGCTGCTACGTTCTACTCTTGCTTTGATGACTTCCACTCGTGCAATGTACAAGGGCTGAAAAAAAGAATCTTATTATACAGTTTGAAAAGGAATATTTGCAGCTGGATGAGAAAACATGGGAACTAAATGAATAAATAATACCTATTTGTGGTTCCTCAAACTGTTCCTGAGGTCCAATGCGGGTAACTCCTTCCTGTAAGAAAAAACATCATGTAAACATGGCACCTATGTTCAAAATCTACATAAACAAAAACATCAAAACAACTGCTGTGCATACTGGACATTGTCCTTAAAACACAAGCTTTAGCAGCTACAATGATTTCTGCACAATGATCTGAGAACTATTGTCCTTTCACTTAGCTGACAGAAGGAATATCATTTGTTTACTTTGAAGTCTTATCTAATGGGATTAAAGGCTTTTAATATATGGTGTCAAGACCACATGTGCTCCCAGGTGGCCTCAGCTCTTCACATGCAGGAAACAGTGTAATTGTCAGGCCTAAGGGTATGCTTGTCATTGTCAGAATCAGGACAGCTTAAGCTCCCCTGAGTCCTAGCCTCAGAACTAAGAGCCTCTTATCCAACCGAGCTTTATGCATTGCGGAAGATGCGCGCGCACACACACACACTCACTCACACACACACAGATCGACAGGACAGTTGGAGGGTAGAGTGAAAAAGAAAAGACAGTAGAAACGCACCTTTTCTCAAGAGTTTTTCTAGCAGAACAGAGAGAAAAAAGTAGGGGAGGAGGAGGAGGAGGAGGAGGGGGAAGCATCTAGTAGGAAAAAAAAAGAGATGGTTTCAGTGAAGACAGATGACAAATCAGGAACTTGAGAGTTGGGAAAAAGTAGAGCAAATGCAGAGAATATCAGTTTGTGGGAGTTTGCATCATGTTCATGCAAATGTGTATTTTTAGTGTACACAGCACATGTGCAAATGAGTGATGTGTCTCTGGGGATGAAATGAAGAGACAGAGTGAAAGTACAAGCGTAATACCATCCAAGACAACTAACATGTACTGTATAACACTGTTAATATTAATTTCTACACTTATGCTAGTAAATTCAATTGAATACAGTGCAAAGACAAGATATTTATTGTTCAAACCCATAAACTTTTTGTAAATATACACTCATTCTCAGTTTGATGCCTGCAACACATTTCAGTTGGGACAGAGGCAACAAAAGACGGTGAAAGTTGTGGGATGCTAAACATTACTGTTTATCCTACCCTGAGGTGATAGAAGACAACCCCGGTGCTGAGAACATCTGTATCCAGAGTGACCAGGTGTGGCTGGAGGGAGTTGATGAGGAATCCGGCCCGGTCTCTGTTGATGTCCACGCTGTACTGCTCCAGCAGCTCCTTCTTGTCTCTCCAGCTCTCCGACCAGTCCTTCGTCAGCTGCTCCACCTGAGGAGGAGACACGGATGAAGACGATGAAGGAAGATAATTACGAGAGGGGGTTGAGATCAGAATGAGCAATTATCTGTGGTCAGGGAGATAATGATGATACCAGTAGCTACCAATACTTTTTCAGCTACTCCTATTAAATCTAAATTCCCTTACGTTTCCAAACTTTGTTCTAAATCAAAGTCAGAAGAAATACATACAGTGTGACAATGTGTCACAGGTATATACTCACTGACAACATCTTTTTTTAGCATTTTCTATTTATAAAGTTCCTCTTTAATGCTGAAAATAAGCTCAAATTATATAGGAAGATAAGCTGACTGACCGATCAAAATCAATCAAATGTGGTAGGTGCATGGTGTTTTTTCAATGGCCATGTTAAGCAAAGAGTATCCATACAAATGTATTAACAGCTTAGTTGTTTAAGGGAGGGAAAAAGACTGTACCTGAATGGAATTGGCAGATACTCAAAGTTGTCGTATCGGGCATGAAAAAGTGGTATCAAGCCATCCTTTTCTAAAACCTTGTGACTTGAGTAGAGTTTAAAATTCAATACCTGTCAGTTTGAATAATGCTTGGCTGCGTTTGTGATGGCGGACCAATCAATAAGTCAATAAGGTTAAAGATGTCACAGGGAGTAGTTTTTGTAGAGCGAGGCTTTATGTGGGCAGCCTCCTGATTATATGATGCCCCATTTCTTTTTAGTGAAGTTTGTGTCAAACTGATGAAAAATTTCAATTGAATAAGAAGGCAGACTGACATGATGTGACCATCTGTGTCGACCCTTTGTTACCTTTAGTTCGTTCTGCAGCACGATGTCAGAAAGATTTCCATCTCTTTCATCACTCAGGGATGGACTGGGGTTACGCTGCTGTCAGTCAAGAGGTTAAAAACTTATCAGTCAATATGCTGCGCAAAAGGAAAATGTCACATTCCTTACAATGCAATTCAATCTTTACCATCCAGGGGATTAAAAGTGTCACAAAGACACAAAAGTACTGTATTAAGTCTTTTCTACAAAAACTTGTAATGTGGGAATCTCTTTTATTCAAAGCCTTACAGTACTAAGAGGGTAAACCCAGCGGGGTGTATCCCTGGGAGTGTTCGCGCTATGCTCCAGCGATAAAAAGGTCACCATACCATTTCAAAGCTGAGCAGCATGCTCTTCAGCCTGTCAATCTCCTCTCTCAGTTCCCTGATCAGCCGAACGTTGGCATCCTGCGCGGGAATCAAAGCACACATTAACCTACTAAAAACATTTAGATCAAACATCAAATCTTGTCGTGGGACTCTAAACAGCCACTGACCTCATTAACCCGAGGCTTGTTGACGATGTTTCTGGCGTGGGCAGCGTAGCGCAGGGTGCTGAGGGTCTCATTATAACTGCTGGCGGAGGGTGAGACCGCTGCAACACAAACACACACACATAATATGCACACGTAAGCAAAGACACACGCAGCAATTAGGACTCACGTCAAGAAGTTAAGTGTGTTAAGTTTCATGAGTGAGACCAAAGGGACCATACCGGTGGTTTTAGTGTGGTCACATTACTGCAAACTATTTTCCAGCACATGAGCATTACTTTTAAAATTTTATTTCCAACCTTTCAGCCATTAAGTTTAGTATAATACAAATACAGAATTACTGCCTTACAGTATGTCTCCACCAACCAGTCTTGTCGCATTTTACATCCATGTCTGTCCAGACTCATGCGTGAAGTGAAGACTTTGAATGTCATAAAAAGGTATTAAGTGTATTTTTTAGCAAAAGAGACATTATCTCTATATTGACATGTATGATTTCCAGTGAGAAACATGCTGTCTACACTTAAAGACTATTTTTTACTGTACGGAGGGCCGATACAGAGTATTTGTGTTCTGAAGTTGACCTTTGACCTTTCGGGAAATAGAATGTCATCTCTTCATCATTTATATCCTTGGGGACATTTGTGGCAAATTTGAAGAAATTCCTCCAGAGTCTTGACATATTGCGTTCATGAGAATGGGACAGACGGACGGGCGGACAGACAGACAATCCGAAAACATAATGCCTCCAGCGACAGCTGCCGCCGGTGTGGAGGCATAAAGAATAAACTGAAGTCTTGTTTGAGAAAAAGAGGAAGTTCAGAAATCAATGTACATACATTTCAGTCAAAGTCACATTATCTTGTTGTGATGCTGCAGCAGCAGCTATGATGAGCAGGAGCTGATTTAAAAAGTCTTAAATATTGGTGAGTTCAGGTGCTTGAAAGAAACTCTACACCAACAGAGACTTGAGAGTTGGCTTCCATTAAAAAAACCACAGATCCACTTTATCAGTTCTATCTGCTCGAATATCCGCTTAGGACAAGTACTATAGGTTGTAAAATTATAAGTACAAATACATAAATTTTAACAGTGCAATTATTATTCAGACACTCTCATACAATGCACATTAGATGACATATAAGAGAACACATATATTGACAATGACCAGTATGGTGAAACTCAATAAATAAGTGTAACATTTCTGGCACAGATATCATGACAAAGCAGCCTCAGATAACTGCGCATTAACATTTTTAAGTTTTAATATTTTTTCAGGCACAAAGTAACCACTGAAATTGCCAATATGTGGTCAAAGTTGTTCTGCTGTTGTTGTAACAATAAATTTCTCTATTGTCTGAATTGTCCCAGACACCATATCAGACCCAGGCGGACAACAGGACATCAGTAATTTTGAGCGCTGGTCCTTTAAGACCTTTTCAGTATCACTTAGAATGAAATTTAATGCCAAGTTCATGGCCATATCGGCAAAAGTATTAAAGATATAATGGAAAATCGGTAAGGATTTTAAGCTCTAGAGTACAATTATTTACCAGGTACTTGAATTTAGCAAATCATTTTAATACTCACATGGCATGAGCTTAATCCTCTTGTATTTTGGATTTTACTGCCACTTTGAAAACAGCACTTTTATTTTATTTTTCATTACTAAATAATTGCTTTAAAAAAAAAAACATTTAAAAAAGAATCACTTCAGAACAAGTTTACAATTGCATATTTTAAATATAACTAAATGTTGCTTCTAGAGTAGCAACAGTGATTTACAACAGCAGCAAAGTCTCTATGTAAACTCAATAATATCTCACTGGAGATAAATCTAAAATGTCAGTAAAATAAATCATATTTCTGACATCAAAACACTGAGTGACGTTTGTAAAGAATGAAGAACACAGACATCAGTTAGTATCTTCATCCTGTCCTCTGTCCTCCTCTGATGTGATTCACTGCCTGCAGGTACAGCTGGCAGAGTTTAAAATTCATGGTACACTGAGCTGAACAGTGAGGCGACATTCAAACAGCTTTTGTTAACGTGTTTCTGACAATTCACCATTAGCTTGGATAAATCATAGCAGATGGATGAGATACTGTGGACAGAGGAGATTGACACATCACCACCACCATGCTTAAACTTGCTGATCAGGTGTTATGATAAAGTATTGGCTTTTATTAGCAAAATGTTATTCCACTTACTTACAGCAGTGAGTGTGGTTGTCGTCAACTTGAGTCGGTGAAACTTTGACTTATTTTCACTTCGCTATCTCTCCACTGTGTCGTCTCTGCTCTGCTGTTCACAGACTTCACTCTGTGTGCGTGTGATTGTGTCTGTGTTTGTGCATGTATGTGTGTACGTAAGGAGCTGCCCTGACACAAAGCAAGGATGAGGCTGCAGTGTGATCATAAATTACACCAAAACATACGTATTTGAAGGTTATTTATGACATTATAGTATTTATACAATCCTACGAAAGCACAATAAAAAATAAGAAATAAGTTAAGGAAATTCATGACTTTGTAAACGAGTCTTAAAACTTTTAAGACTTTAAATTTGCATTTTTAAATTTAATTCATTCTTAATACTTTCAAGACTCTGCGGGTTCCCTGAATATATATGCCCGCAGGCTCTGAGCAGCATCTCTGTGCTTCTCTGTACATCCATTTGTCTTTCACCTCCTTTCCTGCTCTCCCTATCAGCATCTTGCTAACCCTCACACACACATGCACACACACATACACATATATATTAACAGCAGTCAAACTAATTAAGTCCAGAAAAGCCTCAGACATCAGTCCAGCATATGGTAAATTATGTCAGTATCAGTACCAATTCTAAAAGAACTAAAAAAAAAATCAATTTTTATTTTCACTATCAATTTTCATTTCCCATGTTTGCCTCGGGGGTTTAATACTGATTAAAAACAGCTCATGATTGCAAGGATATTCAGCAACCAACTTTATATATTCAGTTATATTAGTATGCCATTTATAGTTGGACCAAATGAACCAAAACATGGAAGAATCACTGCCACAGTCCTTTCACTGACATCTGTTACACTTACTTGCAATCATGATGGTCTTGGAATTGCCCCCCAGGCTGTCTTTGAGCAGCCAGGTTAGAACTGAGTCTCTGTAGGGGATGAAGCAGTGCCTTCTCCCACCAACTCCTCCTCCTCCTCCAGACAGGGAGCTGCTGTGGCTTCCCACCGTGCTGCCGTCGCCCTCAGACGCCATGCTGTTGATACTCTGACAGCTGCTGGACATTTGGGAGTTCTGGGCTGTGGAAGAAGTGGGAAGAGGGGGTAGTTGAGGGATTTATGGTGAAGGCTTTACAGGAAGAAGGGAATTCTGTAGGGATAGAGGAAATGTGGAAGGAAAATAGGAATTTTTGGAAGTTCAGGCTAGATTTACCAAGAGCGGATATGACGATGCCCAAAGTGACCAGCGATTTGTTGATGTTTGAGCCCTCTGTCAGTCTGTCCCTGCATAATTAGGGTCAGCTCGTTCGCTGTGAGACACAACATAAACACAACACATTAAGTCTGCGATCAGTTACAGTGATTTAAGACACAGATTATCCAATAAAAATATTGAATTGAAAATGCAGAAAATCTCAGGGCAGTAGCAAACATCCACTAGGGGGCAGTTTTGTCAATAACTTTGACTCAAAAGACGTTGAGAAAAAAAAAACACACACAACAGAATGAAGAAAACAGTCTCACCTCCCAGCCAAGTCAACCAGGTTTATCTTGCTGACAGTTTCTGATGGAAGGTTATTTTCTAGGATCGCCTAAGGAGAAAAAAAAACAGAGTAACCAGGCTGGAATCTGCAAGACTCAGAGGATCATTAGCAGATTGACTCATTGACAGAGAAGCTGGTTTGAGGGCTGAGAGAGACAATGACCTGTGTGTACTGGATGGTGAAGATGGCGTGGGATCTGCTGCTGGCATCGTGGTTGTGGGTTGCTGCGGTGATTCGGTTGGCGATGCCTTCCTCCAAAAGGTCCATGGCCTGCTTGCAGTCTGAGACCACATGCTGCGACAGGTCTGATTAGAGAGAAACACACAGAGGAGGAAAATGCTGAGAAAACAGAAGAAACACACAAGAGAGTGTTTTGGTTTAATATGAACCTCAGAATGTTTATTACAGTTGTAACTGACCTAATTACCACAGTAGAAAGTAAGTCCCTGTAAGAGTGAATGCAGCTCAGGTAAATTTGATTGTATTATGCAGCACATTTTGCAACTGCTGGAGATTAAAACACATAATTTTATAGAATCGTCCAAAAAACAAGGAAGGAATAAAGATAAAAAAGGAAGAAGGATGTAGATTTACATTATAAGGTTAACCTCTCCAGCTCTACACGTCCTCAGACGACTTTACTCTCTTTGAGAGGGTGTTGCAGGGTCTTAAAGGTACTGGTATATAAGGAATTTGTTGGTACAAAACATGTCATGCTAGCTTGTCCAGAAGAGCTCTAAATAACACTCCAAATTTAGGTGAAGGGAAAAACTGACATAGCCATTTTCAAAAGGATCCCTTGAACTCTCGCCTCAAGATATCTGAATGAAAATGGGCTCTATGGGTACCCAAGAGTCTCCCCTTTTCAGACACAACCTCTCAATACTAATCCCATGCAGTTTTGGGCAAAACAGTCTCTAAACAGTAGTGGATTATAATAAATTGAGTATGACTGCAAAGCTGAGACTCTCGTGAATTCAATTAGCCCAAATGTATTCATGTGTAACGATGTTAGTTCCCGTAGTCTTGACATCACTGCATAAAATGACCCATTGTGACCTCTAAAATAATCACAGCCTTGTGAAACTTCACAAACTAGAGGCCTGTGACATTCAGGGGATGTGAGGCCAAAAATGCATTTCTTAAAAAAATCTCCAAATGTCAAGTTTGTGATACCAAACCACATCATGAAGTCTTCTGTGGTGTTCCTCAACATCTTGGTGTCTTAATGTGGTACATCAGAGGGGTTTTCAACCTTTTTTTTTTAAAATTCTTGAGTAGTCAAAAATGGTTAAATTGGGCGCCAAAAACAACCAAAAAACTGCTGCAACAACAAGACATGGTAGAGCATGGGAATGGCCATCATATACTTTCACCCTAAGGTTCTAACCCCATATAGTCTCTAAACTTTCAAGAATGATGTATGACTAGAAAAACCTGACACAGAGTGCTGAGCTGCATCTCAAATTAATCTTCAGGTTCCCAGCTTTCAGACTTCCATGTATAAAATACTGTTGACCTGCCATCTGTCCCTAAATATCCCCTGTCCCCTGCTAAAAATGACAAAAATATGTCTAAGGGGGAAGTAGATGAGGTTAAGGTCGTGTATGACTGTCCTTGAAATAAGGTAACACTGATAAATTGAGTAAAAGTAAAGTCTTTGAAAATGAGTTACACCAATGACATTGCAGCAAACAAGAAAAACAAGGATAAAGAAAGAGGGATAGAGATGACAAAAAGACAAACAGGAAACATGTCTCATCAATTTTTGCTCACGTTGAGGCGGAATATTTTCCCACAGGATTTACGTAGCAACTAAAAAACTCTAACAATGCTCTACTTCCAGGAGTGAATCACGTATTTTAAGAGGCCGTGAAACACATGCACGCACAGATTACCACAAACGTTGTGGAGCTTTAACATGTGGGAAACTTATTCCTTGTTTTCAATATGAACATCTCATACAAATAATTTGAACTGTCCATAAAAAACACACTTTGATGGACATGAGTTGATGGAGGAGGAGTAAAATCTGTGAGTCCTGAATGTGCTCTGTGTGTATGTTTGTGTGGTGAAGTGCTCTCCTTGGAACCACAAGGAAATGACTTCACTTCCTTTGGTCAGCTGGGATTTCTCCTGACACAGACAATGAGTGGATGTGGGGCTTTAAACATAGAGAGGCGGGCGGATGAGAGACAGAAAGAAAGAGGAGGAAAAGATGAAGAGAAAAAGAGAACGAAACACAAGCCAGAAGAGGAGTCTGGATTAAAGCCAGGACGGCCAATTCTGGACCTGATCAAAAGCTTTACAACGGAACAAAATTCCACCGCTGACCAAATACCACAGCGACTCGTAAACTAAACTTACAAGACACCAGCATTACTCAAAAATACTGCAGACCATGTTACACATCCAAGTCCATAATTTGACAAAATTATGTGTCTGAGCGTGTATTACCCTTGGTATCCACTCTCATCTTTACTTTCCAAATACCAAGTGCTTCAGACAGACTCTTTTACTGCTGAGTGTTTGTATATATTTTACACTGGAGACTTCTTAGAGCTCGTAGCCTGTGAAAGCACCTAATCATGAGTGCATAAATTTTAAATCTGCAAAGTCCTACTGTATGTCTGAGATATAAGGTTGCTGCAAGGTTATCTAAAAGAGCGTTTTTTTCCTGTGCACAGATTTGGTATCTTATTTTAATCTTGGTGAAATTATCCTTGCAAGGTAATGAGAATTTGCAGCCTCTAGACCTCTTGTTAAGTGTTTAATCAGTAAAGACAGACAGAAAAAGACAAAAACGGAAATGATCTGTTGATTTTTGAGCTCAACATTTTTGTGCAATTACACCTGGAACTGTGGGGTCATGTTTGAATAATGCATTTAAATTAGAATTCATTTAATTTGTCTTACTTGCTTTGTGTTTGAGAATACGTCTTTATACAAATCCTTAACTCTCTACCTTTCCTGCACAGGTTTTTTTAATGTCTATGTGCATGCAAGTTGTCAATGTAACAATCCTGAAAACTCAAGGTACAATAATACCACGATAGAAAGTCCATGATATTGTTATAGCCCAAAGTGTGGTGATATTCAATAAAACTTAAACTGAGTTTAACCCTGAGAAGTACAACATGTGTCTTTGGGGTCAACCACTTAACACAGCGCAGATTGCAGGTGCCCCGAACACTCACCTTGAACATAGGGTCCTTTCTCGGGGTGTTCTCTGACTCTCAGGGAGGCTCTTTTCTTCTGCTCTCCTTGTCTCAGCAGGTCTCGCACACGCTCGTTATAGATCTCCAGAGCTCGGGACAGACGGATGAGACAACCTGTGTGGGACCACATATTTAAGTCAGGATGGTTCATCTTATGTCTTTACATCCATCCTGAATGCTATACAGCCTCATACAGCCCTCATATTGTGCAAGATTTATTCAGTTAACCCTAAATTTCCAGAAATATAATTCAAAATAAACAAGTTTACCTTTCTGATGTTTTGCCTTTATTGGAAAGTGCAGAGAGACAAAGGAGGTGACATATGACAATGGCTGTATTTGAACCGGGTCGTAGTCATGGTTACATGGTTTGGCCCCACCAAGCGACCCAGAAACACAGTCTACACTAGAGATGCCACGGTGAGGAAATTTTAACGCTGATTAATAAACGCCAGCGTTAACGACAACGTCAGACATTTTACAAGAAAGGATATTCGCTGATGACTCTCAACTATCTGTAGTATATAAGTCTTACTTTTAACATTAGATCTTTGGATCTTCCCTTTACTTCTAAAAAAAAAATGCTTAGAGGGTTGGTTTATTATCATGTTTTGAGTTGCAGGTCTTTCAAACATCCCCCACAATGGCCCCAACAACTGCAGCAGACACCCACAGCGAAGTTGTTAAGTAAAGTTAATGTACACGCTGATTATAATGTTAGTCCTTGTCAAGGCTAGCTTTGTTTAGACAAATTAGCACCTGCTAACGGCTTCATGGTGATGTAAAGAACAACAGAATGCTCACTTTTATGTCTTCCAACACTCTATGACTGTTTGGTAACTTTTTTAGTCAGTGTCCTGCAACTGTCCCAAATTCTTTGTACTGTCCCAGACTTCACACACATTGTCCCAAATACAAGTTTTTTTTTTCATTCTACATAATGAGTGTAGTTTAATAGCTTGAAACACTGCATTGACTCACTCTAGTTCACCATGGAAGACCTGCTAGTTGTTCCCTACACTTAAATCTAAATAAGAAAATTGGTATTCAGTGATCAGTGATCATGTCAGGCTGTGACTACTCCCTCTTAAAGATACGTTTTAAAACAGGCTCCTGCTCCTCTGTGCTGCAACTCTGCTGCTGCTGCTGCTGTATGGAGCAGACACTTTCAGTTTATAATTGTTGCCTCTGTCATCCGACTAAGTATTGATAACACACTCAGACAGCAGCAGCGTTGGGCAAGTAATGTAATCGGTGTAAGCACGAACCGGGTATCACTGGTGAAACGATTACCAAGGCAAGCCAAGTCTACGCTATGGAAATTAGAATGTTCCAATTATAAAAAGATTACATTTTTCCTGAATGAATAGCAGAAAGAACCCAGAAACTTTAATATCTGCTTTGTGAAATGAACGTCACCTTCAATAAGTTGTTCTGAGGTTGCCTCCAACACAGACAAGAAAATCCAGTTTTTGTTTTGATTGTACTGCCTGCAGCTTGATTGTTCCGTAAGTGCTCATCTAATTTGAATTTCAGGAAGAGGCCCAATTGCACTGTTTAAAAATGGAAAGACAATCACAGAGAGTCAGACAATAACACAGTACCTGATCTCCACTCTGCTGGAGTTTTGCCCATCAGGAAAAGTGTCTTCAGACCTGAAGAGACCCTGTAAGGAAAGTTGAAAAACAATTTTCTTCACACCATTACAGCGAATAATCAAGTGGTTGAATCATGAGTGGGCTCACAACACTGAATTTTACAATCCACTGATGTACCTGACAGATCCGAGGGGTCAAGCCAATGGAGTCCTGACAAAAAAAAAAAAAAAACAACAACAAAAAAACACAAAAACAAAGAGCAAGGGTGGATTAGCATTATTTTGAAAGTTGCCCAATTGAATAGGGTCACAACTATGGCCACAATTACAATACGATAAATTATAATATTTTGATTAATATTGAGATCACAGTTATTTATCATAATTATTCACTGAGTGTAGAGACAAAATATTTCATTTCTACATTTAACACAAACATAGCACTGCTTTCACTTTCATGTTTAAATCTGTGCATCAAAGTAGCAGAGTGCATCTCCTTAAGGCAAAATATAAAATTGAGCCAAACCTTTTAACTCAAAATTAAATCAACAGAGCACTATTTTCACTTTCACATTGTGCTACATTTATACAATGATGTGCTGCACTGCGTCACTGTTATAGATGTCTGAGTTGACGCTGGACAAGAATCAGAATACAGTGAGGTTAACATTAGTAATGGTAGTCTTGGCCTTCATGCATTCATCAGATTGCAGTTTTGGGAGGTTTTTTTTTTCAGGTGACTGAACAAATTAGTTTGCTGCTTTTCAGTAAAAACACAAACATCATGCACTTTTCACATATGATTTTTTCTTGCCTAATATCGCTTGCCCTAAATCCAAAACACTCCCACACTACAGATGATGATCTGTTCCAGGGTATGAACTCTTCGCCTTCGGCTCCAGACATTTGATTTTGTCCGTCTGCTCTCTGTTGCATATCACTCTTCTACTCTGACTGCAGCATTAAAATTTGCACAGGCTGTCACTGCACAATGCTGACTGTTAGTTTAGGAAGCCTTTGATTAGATATGCAACAGATTTTTATGAGAGGAGTATGCATTTGAAATGCCAATATCACAGCCGATCATGTTCATTTAACTGTGGAAAGTCAAAATTGTGATCAAGATTAATATGAAATTAACTGTGCAGCCCTAGTCATAACTAAATGCTTTTCATTACAGAGTATTCACATTTGCCTATTTGCAGTGTAGTATGGCACGGGGTTATACTTTGTGTAACAGTTGCATTTTCTCCAATGTGCCTGGTGAGAACAGTTGAGGCATGTAAAATGTATTTAATGCAACGCAGTGATTCCAGTGTCCTGCTCACCGGTGTTCCCATCATGGTGTACGTCTTTCCAGATCCGGTTTGGCCATACGCAAATAGACACACATTGTAGCCCTCAGAGGCTCCGGACAGCACCGACACACCCAAGTCCTGGAACACCTGAGGGACATTAATACACACACCCTTGAGCAAAAATACACAAAGGAAAAACTGACTAATATCTCTATTAATAACTGGGTGGAGTCAGACACCTGGATAATTAAGAAAGGTGCTGACTCAGGATGAAAATCAGTTCAAATATACATGTTAACAATGGCAGCGAACACATTTGGAAGCATGTTTTATTAAAAAAAGTAGGTGCTCTTGTGGGCCAATGTGTTTAGAGTGTAAGCTGATGTCCTTGATCTTAATCGCATTGTGTTTTTACATGAGTGTCGATTTACACCAAGGTTTCACTATCACAATGCTGTGGAAGCGGGCCAGTGGCGGGGAGGTAATGTTCCTTCCTGCTGAGGTGTTTGGGTAAGGAGCAGGGAGGTCAGCTAATACTCTGGGTAAACAACTTTGCAGAAAGTGTATGTGAGAGAAACAAATGTGTGGGTAAAAAGACTTTGAAAGTGACTGGGTCAGGAAAATAAACCTTGCCTAACAGCACATTGGTGAGACGGGGGATCCGGGAGAGTCCCACTCAAAACAATCAACTGAGGTCTCTTGTTTTCTTTCCCTCTGTGTCTTCATCTAAGAGCCAGAGTCTGGAGATTATTAGCACGAGGCCAAATCACAACCACTTATATTTATATGAGAAGCTTAGAGGTCCAGTGTGTAAGGTCTGCAAGGATTTATTGGCAGAATATGGAAGAAATTGAATATAATATTCATTAGCAAGATTTCATTAGTGTACAATCACCCAAATATAAGAATTGTTGTGTTTTTGTTACTTTGGAATGAGCTGTTTATATCTACAGAGGGCACAAGTCCTCTTCCATGGAGGTTGTCATGTTTCTACAGTAGCCCAGAATGGACAAAACCAAACACTGGCTCTAGATAAAACCTTTCACGTTTTATACAATTTTCACAGCCTCTTAGGTTCAACATGCAAGGAGGAGATGAGTGAGGCGACGTGTTTGCAGTCTGCAAGCTCACCACTCGATACCTCTAAATCTTACACACTGGTCCTTTAACGAGTATGAAACCTGTGTTATTCATATTTTTTATGTTTACAGTAAGAACTAGTTGTAATTAGGGCAAACTGCCATTTGTGCAAAAGCACAGATGTGTGAACACTCAGTTACTATTGCCATAATATCTGCAAAATCAATAGCAGGACAATGAAAACAAATAACCATTTCATGTGTTCTGCAAATTGAATTATCATTTTATATTATCTTGGTGATTGTGACGTTAACAGATTAATGGTTAATTGCAGAGAATGCTTTTGACCGGTTATGCCTGTCAGGCAAATTTTGCATGCAAATACACTGCGCTAGTGTCGTGAACGGAACCACAGATTTGCTCATTTGCACATCTTGTTTCTTCATTGTGCACAGCTCAACAACAAATAAGATTAGGTGCAGTAACAGCCTACACTACTTTATTCAAAGCTCTCAAAATTTGAGAGTGTCTCCCACTCTCTCAAACACACACACACACACTGCAGCTGTGCACATGGCGCTGCGTCCAGTTCACTTTGTCCGCTCAACTGATCAGCACTGAAAGTACAGCAAAACAGGTTAAATCATGAAACTGTGAACCACATTATTTTTCTACACAGTGCAGCAAGACCAGGGTTAAAAAATATAGTATATACCTACACATGTGGACTATTATTCTGTTAAAATTCACTGTTACAGTATGAAGGGACAAAGCGGACAGAGCGTGTGCGCACAGCTGCAGCACATGTGTATAGTATTAGTATTACTGTATTATCATTATTATTATTATTATTATTCATTATTACACAGTATTTACTAATACTATAGTGTAACTACAGACACAAGAAGTTGCTACAACAGAGCATTTTTACACTTTTTCAAATTGATGCGAAAAATGATCAATCCCTGACTCAAAACCGTGATACAGTTCGAACCATGAGTCTTGTGATCTGTTGCACTTGTAGTATTTTCTGTGTGCATGTGTTACTGATTAGAGGTGGAGCAAATGGACAAATGATCAGTCTTCTCTTTTGTTGTTTTTCCTTTGTTCATTACTGATATGCAAAAAGAAACTTTATCAGAACCAGTTCCTGAGGACATGTGGCCTCATCTGCTATACGAAAGCTCAGTCCAAGGGCAACACATGCCTTGAGGGGGGGCAGCAACCTGATCTAGACCAGACCTGAGACGCAGCACATTCCCCCCCAGAACCATAACACAACCTGAAGATCAGCGAGGGGTCCCCTCCCATGGCCCCCAGGCTCAGGCCTGGACCACAGATACTGGTGGGTAAGTACACAGAGGAGAGAGGAGGAATGCTCTCAAAGCTACCACCATCTCCTAGGATCAAACACAGGAATCATTTCAACATACCTCCCGTGTGTGAGAGTGTGTGTGACTATACCAACCACCGTCAGGACAAGCAAGAACCTGGATCTAAGCCTGTGTATATTCTAGGCTTAAAAAACGGTGGGAATAACGTTTAGGTTGGATGTGGTTGAAAGCGCTTGTGAAAGGTCTGGGGTCTTGTGAAAGCACCCTGAAAGGATCCACTGGTCATCTGGTTGTTCTTAGAGGAGTGTGTGAATGTTTGTGTGTGTTAATATTCAACAGTCATGAGTTTTCTCTGAGAAAACTGAAATGTTCAACACTGATATGGTGGAGAGACCAACGTCTTATGTAACCACAGCGACCAACTGATAAAGCAAAAACCAGTGAGTACAACAACACCCAACATTAGGACAGACACTTTTTAAAATGTAACATAGATTATTGATTGCCTGCTTGAAATGTTAATCAGCATCGTAAGTAACTAGAAGTAAGTAAACAATTACCTGAAATGCCACAGAATATGCAGTTGAAATAGCTGTTTGTCCATTTTCAAGCTACAAATGACAATCATTTTAATTATTGATTAATATGCTGCTTCTTTTTTAGATTAATCAATTAGTTGACTAGTTACCTAAAACTGAAAATGTCCATATTTCTTGGTCAAGAGACTAAAGATATTCTATTTACGCACATAAGACTAAGTAAATCAGTAAATATTCACAATTTACAAGTTGAAACCAGGGATTTTTTTTGGCAATTTTTGCTTAACAAAACTGTTCATAATGATAATTCATTTCCCACCAATCTATTCAAGTTTCCACTAATCCTTTCATCTGAAGTTCATTTAAAAAACTATATCACCCTGTTTTTAACTGAGATTCAAGGTATTAGTTACCTTTGCTGCATTCAGATTAGTATAGGCTAATCAGTTTACATTTCACCTGTTCCTTCACAATGCTACTACTACCTACTGCTAGTAAGAAGATTGACAAGAGGTTTGATAACAGATTTAGAATTTAAGTTATAATATGCAACATTCTGCATTAAAATGTCTTGTTGAGCTGTGCAATTAACCCAAATATTTCCAACAATGGTCAAACACAGAGAAATCTGTAATTCCTTAAAGGTAATGCCGTGTTTTCTACTAGCTGTTAGTTGCTTTAACTTCCGGGAAAACACAAATATGTCAGTTCAGAGAATAAGGAAGGAAGCTGAGGAACATAACTAAACATAGCATGAATAAAAACTTAATATATTACCTCACCCATGAAGATGATTTCTGCCAGAGTCATATGAGGTAGATTTTCATCTGCAATGGTGGCCGTTTATCACTGAAGACAATAACCCCCATCATCACATGAAACTTCACAACCTCATCAAACTACATCTTGTTATTGTTTAAACGTGCTCTGGTTCCAGCTTCTCAAATTTATGGATTTGTCATGTTTCAGTTTTATACCCTTGTGAGTTGGATATATTTGTCTTTTGGACCGTTGGACAGACAAAACAAGACATCTGAAAATATAGTTTGGGCTCTGGAATCTTGTGATGTTTCCAGACTAAACAATTTATCAAAAAAGAGCTATTCAGATTAATCAATCAAGAAAACAGCTATGTTAGCTGCAGCCCTGTGGTGTACAAACACCATTTCTCATTTTAAAATATTACTCTGTAGCCTGGCCAACCATGTGCAGACACCAGCCACGTGTTACTAGTAAAAGCGCTGCCACAACGGCTGTCTAACTCAATGACCTTATAAAACACCCAACAGGCACTGAGGTGCACACATCTAACACATCATTATTCCCATGCATAGGAATTCATTTAACACTTGTGAGTGAAGTTTTTTGAGCCTAACTACGGCTGCAACTATCAGTTATTTTCATTGGGGATTAATCTGCGATTATTTTATTGATTTAGATTCATTACTTTACCTACATAAAAAAGTCAGAAAATACTTGGAAAATGCAGATTTTCAAGTTTATTTCATCAAACCAACAATTATTCAAAAGTGAAAAAAAGCCACCGCTCATCCGTGAGCAAGATTCTTCTTAGAGGTGCTGGAGCTGAACTAAGACACTTAAAACAAAAAACAGCAACCGCACACTCACAACACTGTGCAATCATCAATTTATTTCTCTATTCTAAATTGATGATTGCACAGTGTTGTGAGTGTGCAGTTGCTATTTTTTGTTTTAAGTATCAAACCAACAGTTAAAAACCCAAAGATATTCAATTTACCATCCAAGTCAAGGATACACATAAATTTGACATTTCAAGACATGGACACGGAGAATGTTTGGTCTTTTTGCTTCAAAAATGACTAATTCTCTGTCAATCGACTAATTCATTAATAGGCAAATTGCTTTTGCTCTAAGTCTAAATAACTAACTTAGAGTCGCAAGATGCAAGTCTTAATTGATTAACCAATTATTTGGTCTATAAAATGTCAGAAAATGGTGGAAACTGTCCATCAGTGTTTCCCAAAGCCCACAATAATGTCCTCAAATGTCTTGTTTTGCCCACAACCCAAAGATATTCAATTAACCAGAAATATTCATATTTAAGAAGATGAAATCAGAGGAATTTTGCCTTTTTTTCTTTAAAAAAAATACTCAAACAGACTAATCGATTATGAAAATAGCTGGGGATTAATTCAATAATTGATTAATATTTGATTCATCGCACAGCTCTAAACAAACTGCTGTTAAAAAGGAGCATTTGTTGAAGAAATTTAAGCAATACAGTGAACAAAAACCTGGGCAGAGTGAACAAACACCTGAATTTTAGCCAACAAGTGGAATATATTTAAAATTGTATGTTATGCTAAAAAAAATGTATATCATGTTAAAAAAGAAAAATGAAACCGTGAGCTTCTTGTGTAACTGTTGCCCAACAAACAGTAACGTGACAACAAACGTCAAAGTTTGCAGTCCCCCTGGAGTCCAGACCACCAAGTGTTGCCCCCTGCCTCTTCGGTGAATGGAGGCTTAAACATGAAGACAAAAAGCAGCGCCGCCCCTGTCTTGTCTTCATCCCATTATTCAAAAAGCGGACACAGACACCCTCTCCTCCCTCAAACACAGAGAATCAATACAGCCCTTGTTAAAGTTGACCCTCTTAAATTCACTCTACAGGAGCTACAACAAGACTGAGGGTCCCTCCAGGCTTTGCACAAAGAGCAGGAACTTCACTTCAACTGTGAGCTCTGTCACTGAACTTGACTCTCTTTCCTCTCTGTACACTGTTTCTATTGTTTTCTCTGTTTTTTTGCCAGATTTTTGCCTGGTTGTTTTAATAAAAAGTTGGAAAAATACTTTAAATAACCTCTGAACAAAACCACAAGAGGAAGCATAAACTTGCTTTAACCTCTTGAGAGAATTAAAACTGTGTGTATGAGTTTGTCTAGACAGGCCAAGTGAGGCAACATTAAAACAATCCTGTTGTTTGTCATCGCTGTCACACCAAATTAAATCAGTAGATTGTCATTTGTGCCATTGTGCTCCAGCTCCGTCACAACCTACTTTCACAGTTTGCAGCACCCTGCAGCATTGGGAGGTATTTTTGGCCAAACAAAGCAGTTGAGGTAAGGGACAGGTTGCATTGTGGGAATGGAAATGTACTCCAGGATCAAATGAAGCAGGGAAAAAAAAAAACAGCCTGGAGATAAAGTGACTGGGCCAGAGCCACACTAAGCGTGCAGGCTGGTCGGGTCGCCTCAAAACACACAGGGGACAGACTAAACACCTCCATTAACAGGAAGGCGGCTGTCACCAGCAGGCCGCTGCACGTGCATGTGTGTGTGTGCATGTGTGTGCCTCTGACGGGTGTAGAGGAAAACAGCATCCACAACAGGGACAAAAGCCTCAGAGTTTACTTCCCTCTCTGAGAAAAAAAAAAAACACACAAACAATCTAACAATGACAGAGGAAAGCAGAATATAGATTGCATGCTTGTACAGGAAAATAGGTCAAATTCATCAGGTCACAACAGAGCAAGGAAGGAAGAATAAAACAAGGGTTTGGGGTTAGGAGAGCTGGCATACAGGCTCCAGATACAGCAGAAGGCAAAGAAAAGGAGGGTCTGCTTTGGCTAAAATGAGTTATACTGTAGTTTATAGAATTTGAAGATATGGTCCTAAACAGGGACGTGCACAGTAAATGGTATTACCCTTGATAGTCAGCACCAGAAATACTAGCTGGTTATACTATTTATTATATTTGATAAATGTAAAAACCTGCAAGGAGAAAAGGCTGCTGGTGCTAGCACTGCTAACATTAGCACAGTGTGTGATAGCTAATTGTTAGCTGTGGGTAAACACTGATCTCTGTGACCCTGCTTGGTCTGGAAAGCATTTAGCAAGTTGTTGTCATGTGTAGGATAATGTGCAATGTTCATAATGGACAGCGTGCCACACATTTCACCAGAAGATACGATTTAGTTAATGTCCCTGGATCATGATAGTGCTTCTGTGTGCGTGAGAGCAGCATGAGTGCATGAGCCATCACTGGACCTACAGCTTGCCCGCAGTTAATCTCAAATACAGTATACATAATACATTCATGACTGTATGCTGAGGGACATCTGATGATTGATGATTGGTGATAACTTTAATGTTGTCAAAAAATACACTAAGCCTAATACCTTTCATTAAATTCCTTTAAAGTTACAGGTTATTATAGTGGTAGGTGGAGGCATACAACTGTGAGGCAGTAATTCTATTTTTTTACTGCTCTGTTTTATACAACAAACAGCTGACTTCTCACTTTTCTTAACCAGCCGCTGGAGACCACAAGTGATCAACAACTGCTTCAGTTTGAAATCTTGTTTAAGCTAGGGACAATGTATGTGGGGGTCATGTTAATGTTGGCAGAGCATTGCACCGAGTGCAGAACATTGAGTGTTTCCTGGGTGACCTTTTGCACAAACTATTTGAATAATCAAGGAGAAATTGCAGATAAAAGCCTTCAGGGAAAAGAGGTGTCACTTTTTTTGCATTCCACAGGCTAATGCTATATAATATCTTTTCATTTCATTTTCTATCAAACAGTCATGCAGGGATGCCTTAGCATAGATATTTGGCTGCACAGTCTCATCTGCAAACACTTCTAACTCTAAATAAAATGCAATGCCAGCCTCAGGCTTTTAAAGGTTCAAATTTCAAGCAATGCACAGTCAAGAGATGGAAAAAGAGAGCAGGTTACTCTAATGCGTTAACTCACTACCACCACATTATAGCCTATGCATGAAAGCCATTTTTAGGTCAAGTGGTGACATACATGGAGAGATGTTATCTTGTAAATTCCTACTTTGGCAACATATGACAAAAGGAAAGTTGAAGTGTCATGCGTGTGTCTAACTAAGTTGGACCAGACCTCACCCATTAAAATGAGGTCTCCTGAAAAACAAGGAACCAACTGGTTTTCATGCCAGAGATCCGGACTGTGATTAAAACTCTGCTGTTCCATGTCAGTTTTGAAACATGGGAAACACTTTGTTTTCCAAAGAGGCAGCCTAGTTGGTGGCCCGGTAACAGAAAAAAAAGTGGTGGAAGGCAGCGAATTGGGTGAGAAATGTTAAGAAAGAGTGGCAATTGTGAAAAAGAAAAGACAGAATGATAAAGACAGGCTGACAAGAGTGAAAAAGTAATGGTGTAATGCCTCTGTAATGAGTTAAGTCCTGTAATCACTGGCTGGTGGAAAATGCCAATTTCTGGTCTGGTTTTATGTGGCCTGCTCTACACTAAACCCTGGCGAAGTATTTATGTGTAGTGTGTATGTGTGTGTGTGTAGATGTGTGTAAGATGTCGTCAAGGGTGATGGCAAAAGGCCAAACAAGCAAAGTGAAGCACTTCGCCACATTTAAAAACTCCAGCTTCTCAGTGCTTTTGCCAGCTTTGACGCAAACCAAGAGGGCCAAAATGAATTTTCCCTCCACAACCACTTTCACTGGGAGGACGTCTCCAAGCTCAATGCAAAGACATGAGACTGCAGGCAAGAAAGTAAGTGCAAAAGGAGATGCAACTTTCTCTCAAACTCCCTATGTCCAGAACTGGACAGCTGCAAGATGAAGCGAGGGTCCCAGTCAGTTCCCGTCCCACGCTTTCCAACTGGGTTATACAAACACAACAGCTGGGCCCTGAGCAAAAGCTAAATGCTTTTGTTTGAATGCAGGAAAAAAATGTCACTGGAGATCCTTGTCCTGACTTCCTGAGTGAGAGAATCAGAGCAAAAGAGGGAGAAATATAAAGAGTGGACCACAGTGAGGGAGGGAAGGAGGACACAGACCAGGAGATGGAATCACATACAGCAAGAAGAGACAGAGAGGAAGCTGTTTGGCCAGAGTTCAACAACGCTCTCGTTTGTCACACTTGGACAGAATTTGTAGGTCAAATTAGCATCGAGGGCCTGAGAGGCTGCAAGAGAGGGAGGAGGGAGAGACAGAGATGTGCAGGCTGAGCAGATAGGCTGCTCTTCATTACCCAGGCCTCTCCACACATGGGAATGAAGGACAGTGGGGAAAAAGGAGAAAAGAGGACAGGAAAGTGAACAAAAAATGAAGACAGGGGGATCTCTGGCAGTGCATTCCATTCTTCAGTGTATTCTCTTGCTGCAACTGACACCGGGGCAAAGGCTGGACTTAAAACAAATAAATAAAACCATATCTGGAGAGAGTTTAGGGATTTGCCGCTCCTCCCCAAAGCACAACAGTGTAGAGTGGAGCTGCATGTCGCGCTCTTTATTGCAGGCTGGAAATGAGTTCTCCAGCTTTCAGACTGATGGGAGCCTTGTGTGATATCCATAAGGTACAGTGGTACAGTATAGGTTCCATCTCCGGGGAATATACTGGTGCAATGCCACTACAATTCGACAAGAACCAAACTACTGTTCTTAAACTATCTGACGTCATCTGAGTGTCTGATTTGAGCAGCCACACCCATCTGTTACTCCATAAATATAAAAACTAGGTCTGTATGATATGGAGAAACTATGATATTAAAACACATGATGGATATAGTTAGAATTATGATATGTGACTATATAAAGACTTAGCAAACTGTCTAGTTCTGTCCATTGTGTCTCATTTTTGTGATGCTGACATTTCTATTTACATTGTCAGAGGTTGGCACAACTCAGAGAGCAGTTGAAGGCTGCAAAAAATCCTTTAGTTATTTGGCTGCTTCTGGATGTGCATCAAAATGGACAATGACAGGATACACATGCTAGATTTATTTCAATGAAGAAGACCTACGTGCAGCTATGCAGGGAAAGAAAAAAAAGTTTAAAAATGCCCAATTGTTAAGACATCCTTGAAATCTGCAGCAAGGATCCTTGGCCCATGGCCTAACTTTCTACCAATTTCTTCCGAAACATCTGTTGATGTTTTGGAGATATTTTAACTTGTTAATTCCACTCGTAGCAACATGTCTGCATTTTGATCCGTTCTCCACACTGGCTGCAGGTCCCATCAGCACCATTTCAGCAGCAAAACATTCTTTCCACCTGATTATGTTGCTATGTAGTTAAATCGTTTCTTTTTTGTCTGTTTTTATGATCGCAGGTCTGCGCAGGGTCTTTTATTTTGAAAATCGACCAGATTTCTGTGTATGATTTCCTGTCCGCTCAATCTCAAACTGTGGAAATTGATGCTGCATCTATCAAAAATAGACAGAGTGCATATTTGAATCGGAGAGGCTGTTCTGGGACGCGATGCAAGCAGTGTGTAAAACGGACGCAATCAGCTCCAGCAGACGTGGCACAGGCATAATGTGACATTGCCATGCCTGATGGAATCAAGCCATGAGAGACAAAACCACCGGTCAAAAAACATAGCCTCTTTGAGGGAGGTAAAAAAAATCGCTTTACAATTAGCGTTAGTTAGCCTATTAACTTTTTCTGACCCCATGTCAATTCACCTCTACGGGTGCTTTCACACCTACCGCGTTTGGTCCAAACTTTCGGTCTTTCCAGTTTTATTCAAACCAAACTTACAGGAGTGAAACCACCCCCAAGACCATGTTTTGGACACCCAAACCTTGGTCCAACCTTGGTTCATTTCCAGTGTGAAAATTTGTGGACTTTTGGACCAGTTACAGGAAGTTCTGACAGGCTACCGTCAGAAACAGAAAAAGCAAAAACACAACAAAACAAAATGAGCCACGGTTACACAGGGGAGAAGATGAAATGTTTGACATGTGGTTTGATGATTTTATAAAGAGTCAGTTGGACAAAACTCACAAATTCTGACACTTTTCAATGTATGTTATGCACAGTATAGTTCTTTAGTGCTCTTGCATGTTTGCAATGTGAAACCAAAACTAACCAGATCAAATATATACAATGCAACAAAAACAAGAACCTTGGTATGAACTTTTCAGGTGTGAAAGCATGCCAATAATCATCTGATAGTGGAGAGATAAGTCATAGGCAACACCTGTATTGTACTGAATGCTGTATTATAAATAAAAATCTAACACAAATACCAATCAGAGGTGACAAAAGGTCTTAATGAATCACAGTGGTTGGATTAAAAGAAGCAATTTGAATACATCACAGTGGTGATTACAATGGCTCTTTATGTGAAAATGTTCCTATCTGGATAACTGGATCTTGATCAGTCAGTTAACAAAAGATCCACATTTGGCACTCAGATTGTCAGTTAACAGTTATAACATGCTCTACTTGTCTTTCTAAGAGAACTTGCCTGCACCTTTCAGATGTACATCTATCAAACCACTTTTAGTTTCTTTGTTACAACTCCTCTTATCGTCTGCCTTCACTCACAAAAAGGAGTAAGTCTGTACATAAATCACAGGTGCTTTGCCTGTATCCATATGGCGTAGATCTCATATTTCTTTGTTGACAGCATGTGGTTTATTTGGTGTCCTGTTTGCAGTTAATTCAAGCCAGGCCGAGCTGGACTGGACTGTGCTGTGCTGAGGGGGTGTAAAACGCTCATGTGTGTGTGGAGGATTCTTCTCATACACAGAGAAGCTATTCTTTCCCCCAGTCTGCAGCACCACTGACACACAGACCTAGAAACACTGCGAGCATAATCGAATCACAAACTGCATCGACAGAGGCACAGAGAGAGAGAAGAAGAGAAGGAGGAGGAGGAGGAGAGGGAAAACCCCAGCAAGCCGACTCCTTTTGGCAATAAAAAACAGCATTGTGCTCTGAGACAAATCCTCAGCAGTGACGTCTTTGCCCTGAAATTTAACTGCGAAAAATCACTTAGTGAGGCAGCTGTGAGCTTGGCAGGCGAGAGCTGGGGGCTGCAAAGGCACAGTGGACCCCCTGCCCATTTCCCCCTCCTCCTGCTCCTCCTCTACCCGAGGAATTCACATTCCCACTTTCTCCTAATCAGTTTCTCTTGCAATTCCCCGACTCAATCCCCTGCTTCTTTTTCACTTTCCTCACCCATGTTTCTTACTGTCAGAAGCAATAAACAAGCTGAGCTGTTTGTGTTATTAAATAGTGGAAAAAAGCTATTTATTAGCTCAATATCTAGGCCCAAAACAAAGGCAGCATTTAGACAAATAGTCCCAGTTTTCTCCTGCATAACTCAACAGCTGGCTCCCATTATGGGTTATGGTTCTCTTTCAAAAACCTACTTCTCACCTGCCAGACTCGTTCTCCTTCCTCTCTGTTCAACCTTCTTCTAGAAGCATTAAGATACAACTTAAAAACTGAGCCACCCATCCTGTAAGACAAGCCTTTTTTATTGTGGTGAGCCCTTAGCGACAAGAAATGCAACCACATCTGCACCCCAACATGTAGTTTAAGATACCACAGTTCTGTCTTGCCTCTCCGTTGTAACAGTTTATGAGGACGGAAACCAGCACGAGTATCTGGTGTAAACCATCAGTGATGCGTGGCCATGTGCAGCTGGCGGCACAGTGCAGGAGTGGGAATGGAGGCACAGGGGCTGGGCAGCCGATCTCGGAGGGGCCCTGGGTGTGGTGGGATAGTACTGAGCTGGAAAAGCAGGAGTTAAGATCCACTTTTTTTCCCCCCTTGTCTTATCCCACCACAGGCTCAGATTGTCTCAGTCTCATGGGGACTACAATGCAAGACGAATTCAGAGCAAGTCCCTCTCTTCCTGCTCTTAAAAAAGAACAGCATGGTACAGTATATTTTGAATGCAGAAACCATGAGAAAATTCTGTGCTGGCAAAAACAGCATCAACTCATTAATGTGTTAAAAATACATACGGCCAGATACCAGATAAGAGAGAAACTGAATACATACACTCACTTGAGAGCAATTACCTTAATGCAACGCAGCTAAGTGAAATGAGGCAACTCAAAAGTGTGGGAAATTAACTTCAAGTCCCAACATTATTGTCAAATTTTGGTTGTGGAGAACAAATCTGCCTATTCAAATGGCCACTTGGACAGGCTCTTCAGCGTTCCAAAAAGCAATTTGTCTGGTAAAATAGTTAAGAGCGGCTCTTGAATTATAGAGTCCACCTGCCACTGTTGATCCATTCATCTGGCTTGCTGCCCTTCAACACAAACTAGGGCTTTGTCAATAGAATCAGATTTGGCTGTTCAACATGAAGATTCGACAACTTTTTTTTTTTTTTTCAGTTCAGCGCCACACTAAACTCCTATATCAGCCTACATGAGTAAGTTTTATCAGTATGACTTACAATACCTTTTCTTCGTCATCTGTGAGGTGAAAAAATTAGATTTTCACACAGTGACAGGAAGTAAAAGGACTCCCTAAAAACTTGGTATTACGCCCATAGTAGTGCACACTTTGCCGTGCTGTGTGACCATCTTAGCCCATGCTCTATATACAATATGCACACATACAAGGTGAGACCTGTTTATTTAATGAATGTCAAGTATGAAGGCATACAGAATAAACTAACATGTTTTCCAATAATTTGTTTATTTGGTCTCACACCTATGTACATGGAAATCGATATTCAGCCTTGTAAGTCTGTTTGAGCTTCTATTGATGGAAGATACTAACTTACACTGATATCAGAAAACAAACTCTCCGCCTGAGTAGAAGTAGTTTTTGTTGTTGGACATAAGTTAGTCCACCTAAATGTCAATATATTCCAGTATAATGTTATGATGGCCAGTTTGAGAATTTATCAACAGTCAGGGACAAGTCATTTGAAAATCTGAAGGGAAGTCTCTTGTATGTTAAATGTTGGCGTAAAAGCAAAGATTAATAGGTTAATAAACAACTTTTCAGGTTATGGTTTTGCTAGTTTATCCAAAAAGTGAGGAGACGACCCAATGCAAAGATACTCAAGCCACCACCCCCAGCCAAAATGCTGAGTTTTTCGGGAGTCCCAAAAATAAAAGCGTGGGTCCCGCTGATCATTTTTTAAGTATAAAATCCTTGTGCACCCCGAAGTGTGCAGTACAGATGGCTGCAGTACAGGGGCTGCTGCAGTGCATCACGTGCCCTCTGTTTCTTTCACCTTTCTCTGCTGCCATTGCAGTAGTTTTGTCATTTATGGCGATTTTGAGACTAGTTTCTTTCCAATGTTTACAGCCTGCTACGCTGTTGCACTGCTCTGCGTACCATGATGCAGCTAAAAAATAAGATCCTAAACTTGTTTACCAACCACTCGTTTCATCTTCTCTCAACAGTTAACCTTCAGCACATGTTGTCACGTTGATTTGTGCACCACCTAGAATAAAAAAATACTTATATTTTCTCATTGAAACGTTATCCCTGTGCATTTTTTGTAAGCTTCTATCTATCTTATTCTGTTATTGTAATGCACACTGACAAAAAAAACACCACTGCCCGACTTGAAGAATCTCAGCCAACTGAGGGGTTTCCTACTGATGACTGGACTTCCAAGGAGCAGCCCTGACACAAACACAGCATTTTCGGCTTTTTACGTCAAGCACTGTGTCTTTAGATCCACCAGAGAAACGTCCAATTCAAATATTTTCAACTGTGATGTGATTAGCAAACGGCTGACGTTGTCATCTCCAAGATTCTTTGTGAAAGAGGCAATTCTTTGGATTCTGGAGCAGGAAAAGAGGTCAGATTTAAATCCACAGGCTCTGTCCTTCACTGGTGTCCTTTCGCCCACCACGGGTCAGTCACAGAGGAATGTCTTGTGGCAACAAGGCCACTGTGACTGGACACAATTCTGCTGAGGATAGCAGCAACCAGAGGCAGAGTTAGAAAGAGGGGAGTAAAAGGGAGAGAGGAAGAAGTGTTGTGTTGTCTGTTTCTCTGTGCAGCGTGTAGGCCGTCATCACAGCCCTGTCTTTCTCAAACACATACAAAGGCAGCTCTGACAAGAGGAGAGACAGGCAGTGAGGGAGTGGCAGAGGAGAGAACCTCCATGAAAAAAGGATAGAAGATTTAGCTGTAAAACTAAGGCTGCAGCTATTGTGCAGAACAATGAAAATGGAAATAAAAATTAACAAGACAATTAATCTAAAAAAAAAAGAACTCTCTATAGGAATAGTTTTTGGACACATTTCCTGTAATGGAATTACGCACCACTTCCTCTTGATCTGGAGCCCGTCTCCAGGTTCCAGCAACACCCTCCAATCAAAGCAGCACAAAGATATCTAATCGGCCAATCAAAGCCTGGACATGAAAAGCGAGCTGACTCTAGTTGTGCCATGTCTGAGGCAAAGAGACTTCTGGGTAACAGATGGAGCTGATATCACATCCCCCGAGTGGCCATCTGTGTAAAAACAGAGAAAACAACACGCACACCCCTCTTGTTGTGGTTTGTCTACAAGGACGCTGCTTCCTCTGGGCTCTTTTCTTGGTACAGAGTTTGTGTTTGCCCTGTGTCAACTTGTGGCCAAAGTCTGGACTGCCACACTTGGACTCCACTCACAAGAGTGCATAGGCCTATAGTGTGTATTAGATTTCAAGACACTATGTATCACATTACAAAGCCCTACATGGTCTGGCCTCTTCATACATTTCAAAACTTTTGCATCCTTATATCACCTCCAGGCCCATGGATTTTAAACTTTAGTGCCCAAGCTGCACCAAAGGGCAATCCTAAATCTCAAGGGACGCCTGTATTCATTTAGCTTTTATAATCAACCTAACCAATCAGAAACAACTAGTACTATGCAATCAGAGGCAAAGTTCCCAGAGTGCAGGTGTGAAAAAAAGGCATTAATCAATCAGGGTCTTTTGATGTGTCAGGCTCTAATAATTCCCACCATCTGGCAACTGTGCAAACAGCAAAAAATGGGGTTCTCTTTGGCTGAAGTTTTTTTAAAAGGATTTTCTTTAGGGTATGCCTTCCCGCCTCTATTAGATCAGCTGAGTCTGTAAAGGTCTTTAAAAAACTTCTCAAAACCCATTTCTACTGACTTGCCTTCCTTGTAAAGGGCCTGTAATTCATTTGTCTGTATATAGCTGTGTTTGCTTATTTTTCTGTATCTGTACCCTGTGAAGCCCTTCATAATGTTGCTTTAAAAGGTGCTATATAAATAAAACCTTACTTGCTTACTATATATCATGGCATGAAACCAAAAAAAACCTTTAGGTAGTACTGCACAAATGGGTACATGTCAAACTAGATACTTTGAGGACACAAACTACTGACTAATCTCTCTTACTGTATTAATACAGACTGCCAATATTTAACACTCAGATCCAGAAACTGGCATTTAAACAGAACAAGTCTGGTGATTTTTTTTTTTTTTTACTCCCACAAGAACCCCTCTTCTCCTGTCAGAATCTACTCTCGTATTTATCTGTAAGAGAATCAGTCAAAGCAGTGTTTGCTTTGCCATATTTCCACTGAGATAACCACAGGCATGAACCACAGTAACAACATCAGAAAATAAGTGGGTTTGAGGTTGAATATTGGATGTAAACTCTGATGTTGTAACGTACAGTGGAGGGCCTGTCAGTCATCATTCAGGCTATGGCCCATAGCATGTAAATGAGAAAATTATGTGAATATTGTAATATTTCAGTCGCCGAGCCATGTTAAAATCCTATCACTGGAATACTGCCTTATTTAGAGGAAGGTCAATTGCAGGACATTCCAGTTCATGTAAACACAGTCAGTTAGGGAGTCAGGTCATTACCTCCTCCTGTGAGGCATACTGAGGGTCTGCAGGGTCCACCGACCAGTAGCAGTAGTCAAAACAAAACTCCAGAAGCTTCTCTCTTGAATCCACAGCACCATCTATACGTCCATCCAGCTTCAGGGAGGAAAACAGAAGCACATTAGGATGATTTTTCATGCTCCCTCTTTTTAATTCGATATGAACCAACATCATATTAGAATGAGACAAGAAACACAGTATAATCACAGTACTTTATGAACAGCTAATACAGACATTGCAAACTGAAATTCAAAGTATAAAGACATCATGTGCTTACATGTAATAACATAAAAAGTTGAGTAAACAGTAATAAGAGCTACATAAAATCCTAGTGATAAAAACCAGGTACTACAGAATAGCTTTTGTTTATGAGACTGCTATGGTGTGGAATTGCAAGCAAGCTGTTTCCATTCATTAGCAACACATTCACTCCTCCTCCGGTTCTTTAGTCGCCTCACTGCATTAACACTAAACACCTTTCTGCTTACTGTGAATCCTGATCTGGGGAAAGACAGCACAGCAGCATTTGGGCCTGTCCAGGCACAACAGCTGCACAGGAGGACAGTACAGCTTCTAAATATTTCTTCTCAATGACTGCATTCAACCAGAAGAACCATGTTGTTCTCTCTGATACTGTTATCTTTGATTTGTAATGTTTAATGTATTCCGGCATTTTCTGATACAGAGATGTAAATCTCCTCAGGTGTAGACACAAGTTATGAGCACTGATTGAAACATTACTTAAAACACAACATGTATGTTCACTACATTGAATTTTTGCTTGTTGTCAGTGGAGAAAGTGGCACCTGCAGCTGATCTATGTCTCCCTCCATGATTGTTGATAGAGCTGGGCAGTATATTACTATATATACACAGTATATTTAAGTTGTCCTAAACTGTCATAAAACATCATTCCAGCATTACAGCCAGAATTTTTTGGGGCTGCCCCCGAATAGTAAAGTAGACCATTAGTCAGTGAGAGAAGTTTTACTCAACCATGTTTTCATTTATTCATTAGTCAAAAAAAAACAAGACCTCAAATTCATTCATGTTCAGTCTTCTTGCTTCAGACACATTCAGAATCATTAGCATTTTTGCTGTTTCAGTATTTAACAGGTGGTTTCGTTTCCCGGCACAACGACACTAATCAACTAGGATCTTTGGTTGGGAACACCCCTACAATTTTCTGCTTTTTCTGCTTGGCCATTTTAAACCATGTTAACAAGCTTTAATTGTAGTTAAAGAAATTATCTGATCCTTTTAAACAAAATGCATGTTTATCAATGAAAATAGGTTGATATGAAAAACTAGAGCTACAGCAGTTACTCGATTGACAGAAAATTAGCTGCCAGCTATTTTGATTATCGATTACTCTTTTCCGTCATTTTTTTAAGCAAAAAGTGTCAAACATTTGCTGCTTCATCGGCTTCTTAAGTGTGAGGATTTGCATCTTTTCTCAGTCAGTTATGACAGTAATTGAAGAGTCTTTGGGTTCTGGACAGTGGTTGGACAAAAATGAGCAAACTGAAGACGTTGCTTTGGGCTTCGGGAAACACACAGTTTTCCACATTTTTTTGACATTTTATACATTAAACCATTAAAGCGATATTCCACCCCAGAACGATAATCCACTCAGTATGTACTCACCCCTATGCCGATGTGAGGATGGGTGAAGATCTTCAGTTCACAAAACAATCCTGGAGTTTCAGCAGAAAACAGGGTTGCAGCCAAATCCAGTACAACGGCAGTGAATGGTGACCACGGATAAAATGTAAAACACAAAACAAATACAAAATGTCTCCATCCTGCTCGTGTGGTGTAATGCAAGTGTCCGCGAGCTGCGACATTAAAATTTAACCACAAAAGACGCAATTTACACCATGTTTTTAGCCGGAAATGTCAACTGTAGCCTCCCAGGTAGCATGTAAACATGGCGTCGATGTATCGCGAGACTTCGTATATCTCTTAATGGATGCACGTGTGAAAATATTGCAAGATCTCTTGTGCATCCGGTTCGAGTCTGAGAGGCTTCAGTTGACATTTCTGCTAAAAACATGGCGTAAATGGCGTATTTTGTGGTTAAATTTTAATGCCGCAGCTCACGGACACTTGGATTACACCACACGAGCAGGATGGAGACATTTTGTGTTTGTTTTGCGTTCTTTTTTTTTTACATTTTATCCGTGGTCTCCATTCACTGCCATTGTACTGGATTTGGCTGCAACCTTGTTTTCTGCTGAAACTCCAGGATTGTTTTGTGAACTGAAGATCTTCACCCATCCTCACATCAGCATAGGGTGATACTATTGAGTGTTTATCGTCTGGGGTGGAATATCGCTTTAATCATTAAAAAATCAGCAGATTCAATGAGAATGAAAATAATCGTTAGTTGCAGCTCATTAAAAAATTATCATTAGTGTGCACTACTTATTTAAATAAATTTATGTGTATACTATCACATTATGTATTGAGACTCAACTTTTCTTAAAAGCACCAAGAATTTCTACTCCTAAGCATTTTCTCTTAAATTCTAAAATCTAAGATTTATTTTTGACACATGAGGTTTTGTTTTACCATCAGACTCCATTGTAATTGAACTGGAAAACTTTTGAGGTGATGTCAGGATATCATGTTTAAATTTGGTGAGTGAGGGTTCAGTTGCAAAAACGTCATTGTTGGAGCTGATGAGGGTTAAATGTCTTGCTCAAGGACACTTCAGTGTTAGATTCATGCCGTGGAGAGGCCTGGGAAAAGGGTCCTTAAAGTCACTGTTGTACTTCAAACAGAGGAGTCAATTATCAAAATAATTATCCAAATGATCAATCCACTCAAACATCTGTGTAGAAAAGCCTGTCCTCAGTCTGACTGCAGGCAACACTAAGCTCTGGGTATCAGATTTGTTCACAGCAATTGGCTTGTCTGAAAGCCTGACTGTTTAACCCCTCTGCACTTTTAGGAAATTTAACAATGGTCCTGTATTGTACAGGATTAGCCAATAGCAACAACGGCTACAAGCGACTCTCCTGGCCAACAGAGCTCCATCCTCATGTTTTACAACTAATCAAGTTAGGGAAAACTGACTGGTTGTAAAACAGTACCCTGAATCTTCTTTTATCTTTTTTGTTTTACTGTTTTTAATTAAGTTCAGTAGGTCTTTACAGCTCGCATTACTTGATGTTTGTTATTTAGCCTCATGTTTATTGTGCTTTAAAACCTACCCTTTTTTTTCATTATGTCTCAGATCCCTCACAACTGTCCCACTTTCCATAAATAATTATTCCCATGAGACCCGCAAGAGCCTTGGAGTCTTGATCCTTTTCCATGGCAGAGGGGAGCCATATGTGGTTTCTCTGTGTCACATCATTTGTAACAGATTCTCTTCTCCCCCACCCAACTCCCCTCTATACATCAGCATTTACAAAGCCAAATGTAAACAAACGGGGCCATCCTGTAACAACCAATTTGATCAGCGAAGATCTTCACATGTGTGTGACTATGTTGTAGCTAAATATGAGTTTTGAAATAAGCTCTGAGTGAATTTCTTTTTGCATGCATCATTTGTAAACACTGGATGTGGGCGTTTTGATATATGACTCTCAAAACGTTTGAGGCTCGAAGTTAGACCTCTAATACAAAAAGGTTTACTATCTCCATATCAGCTAATGCAAACACTCACAATGAAAAACACCAGGCTGTCTGTCGAGCAATGCAGCTCAACTAATCAGACAAGTCTACTCAGTCATCTGACACAGCAGGTTGGTAACTTAGCGAAAGTATCAGCTTACAAGACTGTGCTGCTCACATAATAATTTCCACATGCGCAGAACCTTTTTAAAAACCTAAACTAATACCTTAAACAAAACGCAAACCAAAAATTACCCCTTTCAGTCAACATACAATATAAAACAACATTGCGCACTCGTCTAGTCTTGCAAATAGGACTATTATTATTAAGGCCTGGGGCCAGATTTCCTGTTGAAACACCTAATTTAACTGTGAAGCTATTATAGGTTCTATTATTTTTGAGTAGTTATATGTGTGGAATATTTTCTCAAATAACCAATTAGTTTTTTGGTCTATAAAATGTCAGAAATTGTTAGAAAATGTCAATCAGTGTTTCCCAAATGCCAGGATAGTGTCCTCAGATGTCTTGTTTTGTCCACAACCCAAAAATATCAGTTTACTGTTACAGAGGAGTAAATAAACCAGAAAATATTCACATTTAATTAGCTGAAATCAGAGAATGTGGACTTTTTTTCCTTAAAAACATTACTAAAACCAGTTCTCAATTATCAAAATAGTTGGTGATTAATTTAATAGACAACTAATCAATTAAGAATTAACTGATTCAACAATTAATCATTGCAATTCTATTTTGCATTTTCTCTCTTTTCAGTCTCCTGGAGTATCGGAAGTAGGCTGCAGTTTTGCTGCTGTTTGTGCTGGTGTGCAGAGTGTCAGACTGTTCATGTTTGACAGGAAGGCTCTCCCAAACCGTGTGTGGGGTGTGTGTGTGTGTGTAAGCTCAACACATATAATAAACAACTGTGACATCAAGCGGGAAAAGGCTGATCCAAGACTGTAAACATCCTGTTGTAATCGATGTCATCTACACGCTACTCAAATCATCCAGTCCCACTAACAAAAAAATTGAATAAAATAAACACTCAATATTTGATAAAAATACTCACCTTTACATTTCGGATCCTCACAAACTTTTCCTCCACCTGTACTGCGAGCCTTCCTCCGTCCGCACTCTCCCTGTGAGCAAGAAGAGAGCGACAACTTTGGTCAATTCTGTAAACGTCCATATTTGGAAGTGTAAAGAAATGTGATGAATGTTTATGAAAATTGAGCATAGACTGAAAAAAAAAATCTAAAAAGAGAGGCCAATTAAGTGCCTTAAACCTGCAGTCTTTCTAATGGTCAGTAGGGGTCAAATCCACTGGTAGCAAAAATAAGTCAAACTGTACAACGTTTATGGAATGATATGTTATATTGCTTTACGACTTCAGTAAAGCACTTTCCTGCTGAGTTTATGTTCTAAATCACTGGTTTCAAGTCTTCTTCAATACAGCATGATGTTCATTTTGTCAGTTATGATCCCACTGAGAGTAAAATGGACGATGAGGCAGGGTATGCTTTAGGCTGTTGTAATTTACACTATTGTTCTCTTAGCTTAATTGGCAAACTTTGTACAGCCTCCCTTCCCCTGCCAAACAATGATATCATCATCCTTAAACTATAGTTTAAGTGTGGACATTGTCATATGCCAATTTGTTCAACTGTACAGACCCCGTTAACATATTGCTCAGTTTAACCATTATACAGTTATACATTTACTCCTTTGGAAAGATTATTTATCTTACGACTCATAAACGTTTCTCACACTCATTCAACTAACATTCAGCATTAATGTGAACTCTAATTAATGTGAAATGGGCGAGCAAAAACAGTTATTCCAGCCTGGAAATAAAAATATATTACAGTTTTCTCATTCAACCTGAGTTACAGATGCACTTGCTGACTGTTCACCCCTCGCTCCTCCCAGCTCCACCCTCTCATAAAAAAAAAAAAAAAAAAAGGTCACATCAGGCTCCAAAAAACCAAGATGGCAACGGCAAAATCCAAACTCAAGGCTTCAAAACAAGACCAATGCGTGATGTCACTGTGGCCACATCCACTTCTTTTATATGGAAGTGAGAGTTCAGATCAGAAAAACCGTTAACACATGCTTCCCATTGAGTAGAAAAGATCTACTGTAACGGACGCTATCAGTATTGATCAGTGTCTCCCCCTCCAAATGAAAAACTGGACAGAGGTTTAACAAAGGTTTCACTTTGAATTCAACACCCAACGGACGGATTTAAATAGGTTTAAAAATCCTCTTTTTGCTGATGCAGATATAATTGAGAGGGTGTCCAGATAAATTTAGGCCAGTTCCACTTGACTTGAGGCCATCACATGACAGTTAGTACAATGAATCTGTGTGCATGTGTGTGTGTGAGATCCATGAAATCGTCACTAGTTTCAGATTCAAATGAAAACAGACCCTCAGTGACTCCAGAGACTTCCTCTGATGAGGCGGTTTGGGTTGAGAGCGTGCACAAGTGCTGTGTGTGTGTATAAAGCGGACCAGTGTGAGTATTCCTCGCTTGTGTGTAAAACAAGGTCAACTCGGCTATGTGAGCTTCAGCAGCTGGACCCAGCACATCTGATGCAACACATGCGAAACTGGAGGCAATCACAACATGGAGCTGAGAGAATTTCGATCTCCAGGAGCGATAATGATGGCGAAGTCTGCCTGTAGTGTGAGCGTTCCGTCTCTGTGGTGGGTTAGGGGGCTGACAGGGAGGCTGTTGTAATCGTCAGCTCTCCCTGTGCTTCACCACGCGGGACTCATTTTGCCAACCCCAGCAGTGGCCCAACCCAAAACCACCAGCCCTCAATCTCAGGCTTAAACTAGCATGGAGGAGAGGAGGTTGGGGGTTGGAAAATAGTAAACCTCATAAAAATGTGTTTTGATACAAACCTAAGGCAAGTAATTTCACAACTGGGCTGACATGTTTTCTGCACATGTGAGAGGCTGCTTGAATCTCAATGGCCAACTAAAACAAAGAGTAACACACGTCTATGCCTGGCCGAATGAGGAATGCAGCTGACCAGGCCGGTGTTAATGTTATCTCTGTCACACAGCAGGCACTTACTCAAATATATAAGTGAAGAAATACATCCCTCATTCAAAAAGAAATGTAAAAGAGCAGATGACAGTAAGACCCGACAGAACCAGAAATCAGGAAGCACAGATTTGCATGACAGTGAACATTATGTATAAGAAACTCTTTTGTCATGCAAAGCACCAGGAAGACCGATTGAAAGGATCATTGTCCAGCCCTTCATAGCCTGAATAATGCTTTGTTATGGTACTGTAGTGGCCCTCAGATTAAGCACCCCTGCAAAACATCCTGTAGGAGATCTGTTTAATCAATGTACTTCTATAGGACTTACATGTAGTATATATCCACAGGCCCTGAAGACCTGTTATTCAACATGTTGTAGTAATTTGCCTGTTAATGTAAAGGAGAGCTCCAGTGGAGCAGAGCAACTTTACAACCCCCCTGTGTTACTTCGCTACTTAAACAGCAGATTTCACAGCACTGTAAAACGGAGGAAAAACTTTTTTTTTTCCATAAATGCCTCTCACTTAACGAAGGGAATACTTTTTACTAACACATACTGTACATGCATATAGGCCCAAACATTAGTTGACTTAATCTTCTTTCCTTTGTTGTTTCATGTTATGGAATCAACCTTTTATACCCTGCTGTTACACCAGTGAACTAGTCATTACAAACTTTTTCTATACAGGAAAGCAAAGATACCAATGCCAGGTTGATGAAATATGTTTAAAAAGAGTAAGGTGCAGCTATTTAAAAAAAACATGTCTTGGGTTGAATGTGAGTGTAAAATCGTTTCAATGAAGAGCAAGAACAACTGATACACAATATATCATATATGATATATATGCCCAGCAAACTGTACAAAACCCAAAAATATTCACTTAACAATCATATGAGACAGAAAAGTGCCAAATCATATGATTGGTTATAAAAATTGAGGTTGTTCAATTATCTGTTGACTGACTTGTTGATTAATCAGCTAACTGTTATAGCTCTGTTTTGTTTCAACCAAATGGTAAAACACACAGAGAAAACTGGATGTTAAGGGGGAAAATACTGTGTTTTTTGAAGTCTTGAAATAAAACTTTTGGCTCTGTAACTTGTCAAGTGTGTTTCCATTTTTTCTGTGAGGCAGCAGTTCCCAGACTTTTTAGGCTATTCACCCCTTTCTGCATCCCAACCAGGTGAACGCACCCCCAAACCCTCACACCTTCCACCTCCAAAAAAAAGAAGCAACATAGCTTATTTATAGCTGTCATCATGGTGAAGGCGGTGCATTCAGATGCTATTAAAGATATTTAAACTATTTGAGTTAAAATGCAATAAAGTCACACACCATCTGCCACATAAAGAACAAAGAAAATGACACATGCATGGGCTCACAAACAGATACAGTAGACTCGCCCACTGATTGAAGTCACAGAGAGAGATAGATGAGTGAGTAGGCCCAGTAATCTATTAGTAATAAGAAGAATATCAAAATTACACCATTGTATTTTTCTTCTTGTGCACCTCACAGAGGCAGGTGGCATACCCCAAGGGGTGTACACACCCCTCTTTATGGAAACCCTGCTGTAAAGGATTACTTGACTGTTTAAAAAAACATTTCAGTGAAAAATTCCCTACTTTTCATGTGGATGTCCATGATGATGATGATAAATGAAGTCTACTGAAGCAATAAATTCTTCAGTGTGTGCTATATTGACCAACAAAACTGAGTTATCCTACTTGTTGAGTCGTGCCAGCAGTGCCCAAATGTGCCAGGATGTGTTGCGTGCAAGTTTCTGATGGCCCGATCATGTTGCCATGTATCACCACCCTAGCCTATGGCTTTTACTTCATTGGCCAAAACATGGTGTTAAGTGACAAAAATACTCATCTAGCTCACCCCCTTGCTACCCAGAGGTGGAGACTAAAAATTCAAGCTGAAATAGCCTCTAGTTGGGCTGAACATTTAAACGAAATTTGAACAAAATTACAATACTGCCTTCTGCGATTTTCAAAGCACAGGAGGCGCAGTATTTGTTAAACACACAATATGGAAGTTCTGCAACCTCAGGAGATGTAGTTTGATAATGTTGTGAAGTAGCATGGCATCATGGGAGTTGTTTTTTCAATTGTTAACCACCGTCGCTGATGTCAAGCGATCTGATGTGACTCAGACAGTGATCACGTGCACAGATGAGGTAATATATTAAAGTTTTGAGTAAGTTAGGCTATAGCATCTAGCAGCTAGCAGGAAACACACTGTTACCTTGAAAAAATTACAGATTTACGAATACGAATACGAAATACTTTATTGATCCCCAAGGGGAAATTCATTTATCTGTAGTCTCATCTATTTGTATAAGAATTATAGAGTCTGATGGCAGTTGGTATGAAAGATCTTCTGTATCTCTCTGTCTGATTTCTCTGGGTTTTTAGGACAACTACACAAATCAACAAAATATATAACATAGGTCTCGCATTTTTTTGACAATTTAATGCTGAAATACCATTATAAATTAAATACTGTCCTGCTGCAGAGATGTAACGGCCAACAAACCATGTTCTAATAACTTGAGAAAATGTGTTTGTTTGTAACAGATCCGTCAAAAACCACACCATAATTAATTAATTTATTCATTCATTTGTCATCATTTGAATGTTTGTAAATGAAATTGAGAACAATGATGTAAAAAGTAATCATTCCCTCTAATATTGCAAATCGTATGCAATTGCATTATCAGTCAAAACAATCAAAATGACATATTTTTTTTACAAAAATCATTCAGCCCTAGCCTGTAGTTCTTCCTCAACACCTACTACATCACTGTGACATCACTGGATGCAGGAGACACAGACTTTGCAGCAGAACTCTACTTTCTGTCAATATAGCACAAACTGAGGAATTAATTACTTCAATTAACCATCAGCACTGAGTGGACATCCACATGAGAAGTGGTGATTTTTCCCTTTAAAGCCGCTGCAGATCCATCCTGATTCATGCAGCCGTACATCAGCAGAGGTGTTTGTGAATACATCAGAATTGATTTCTAATTTTACCCCATTAGTTTAATGCTATAATTGGCCGCAGTTAGACACTTTAAACCCAACCTAGCTCCACTTCTTTAGACATCACTCAGCACCACACACTGAGCGCACACAAGATGCTCAGTCAGACAACACTGACAGCCACACTTGTCATTATTCACCATGTGCACCGCTGCACAGACTTTAAGCAGCTAACGTTAGCTAACCAGCTAACTAGCTTAAAGTTCTTTACAGTTACATGAAGGAAAAATGAACAATAACGTTAGCCAGCGTTAATACATGAAGAAGCGTCATGTTTTGGACGCAGCCGGTCAAATCACCACGGCTGGCAGCAACAACAGCGGGCATGGAGGCGACTGCAGTAAAGTTAGGCTAAACTCTACCGATATTATTAAGTGGTTAAATTATCGTTACGTCAGCGAAGACGAGCAACGTTAGCTTGATATTAAAACTCACCTCGCGTTGGGAGGACGGACTCGAACGGCAACTTTAACGTTTGCCATGATGTCTTTTCACGATGATTTTTACGCACAGCTCAGCAGTTTGGGGTGTAATAATAATGTTTCCCCCCCGTGTGAGCATGTTGCGTCTTCTGGCATTTTTACTCCGATAAAACTTAAAGAGCGGGAGAGGAAACGGTCCGGCCATCCGCCGTTCGGGTCACATCCACCGGCCGGCCGCGGGTTCAACCGCCCGCCGAGTCTCTCCAAAAACTCTGAGGAGAAGAAGTGAAACTTCCTGCCCCTGGACCAGAGGGAGACACAGAGGGAGACCAGAGGGAGGAGAGATGCTGCTGCTGGATACTCCTCCTACTACAACATGTCTGTTATTATTTAAAGTGTTAAACTGAGGGTTTACTTTACTTTATTTTAGTAGGATCGCCATTAGAATCAGAATAAGATATTTTGTTTACTCCTAAATACTAGAATTGGCATTGGTCCTAAATCCAGTATTAATCATTTTATAGCCATCTGTATGGTTTTTTAATAATATATATTTAAAGGGATAGTTCACTCAAAAATGAAAATTCAGGTATTATCTACTCACTTCTCTGGAGTTTCACAGGAAAACAACACTGCAGAACCTCCCAAACAACTGAAGTGAATGGTGACCAGTTTTCAAATGTGAAAAAACAGACAAAAAAATTTAAAAAAAAAAATAAAAACCACACACACACCAGTTCAGACATTGTGCATGTTAAGATTTATGCTAAAACATGGTGTATGTCTTTCAACTTAATTTGGCATGTCAGGGCTTTAGGAGACTTGGATTACACCAGACAATCATTATGAAGGCATTTTGTGGGGTTTATGTATTTGTTTTTTTTTCATTTGAAAACTGGTCACCATTCACTTCCATCATTTGGGAGATTCTGCAGTGTTGTTTTCCCGTGAAACTCCAGCAGTGTTTTGTGGCATATATTTTTTACATACTTATTTCTGTTCACATAATTCTCTATGCTCATATAAATTTATATTCTTGAATGGGAAAAAATTTCCACTTTTGGGTGAACTATCCCTTTAATCCAAAGAAAATGTGACATTAAAATACATTTCATTGTCTGCAAAGGGGTATTTCTGCTTTCACACAGGTTTTTTTTATACACCATTTAATTAGGCTTGCTTAAATATTTGAAGATACCGTTATACCAAAATTCTGAACTGATCTGTAGTTTTCTGTGTATTCCACCTGATCATGGCACTGTACGGGGCTGTTTTCTGCATCATACTTGTTTTTTCTCTAGGTAGCATGAACCTTCTTTCTGCTGCATATGTGTGATAATTGTGTTGAGCAAACTGAGAGAAAAAAACTTTTCATATATCTCTGGTGATTGTCCCCAGTTCATTCTATTTTATTTTGTTGACTGACAATAATAATGGGATTTGGGATTTAGTGCTAAATTGTATCAGCTCCTGGGCTTTGTCACAATGTGATTTTTCTAGTCACTGTGAAACTGCAAAATCGGAGTAACAGGTTTTCAAAGTGGGCGGCGGGCCTCCCCAGGGGGGCTGTAAGCAGTTTCAGAGGAGGCTCAGTGAATGGAAGTGAAAAATTATTAGTTATCAACAGGAGATCACACAGAAAAGCATAAATGTGTGTGTGGTTTGGTTACAGAGATACTTCAGAGATACAGTAGTTTGGGGGAATTGTGCAGCTTTTCTAACTTTTCCAAACTAATAAATGCCTTTGGACAAACCTTTTTTAAAGTATTTGATGTTGGCTGAAGTTATGTCAAGCAGTAGTATTAGGCCATTTTGGCTCAACTGAGTGTTGAATGAATGTTAATTATGATCTCACTGACATCCAGGACATGTGTCCCACAGACACTGAACCCCCTGCTGTACAAGACAGCACACAAACAGCATTTAAACCAGAATACACCTTTATTATTGTTATTTTTTAAACTTTGTGTCAACATAAAAAATATTTCCATTTAAAAGCAGCAGGGGGATACAGCGTTTGTTCAACATGAACAAAAACAATCACAAATGCAAATCTTGCATTCATGAGATACACATGCAGTCACGAGTAGTGGCGGTCAAAGGCAGTATGTGAAAGTGCTATACTAAAATTAAGACTTTTATTTCCTCTGGTGGGTCTAAAAACCAACAAAACATCACATTTTTCAGTTCATTTTTAGTAGATGTCTGAACAAGTGTTTCTTGACAAACTATGGCTTGTTTGAAGGAATCTAACGTGTAAAACTTAGGACCATAATTGTGTGTTTAATGAGCCTAGATCTAAAGTTTCTCAGTTTGAGTCCTCAGCTGGAAAAACTTCCTAATGCCCTTTTTGATGCGGATCCTTCTCCTGACTTTGTGAATTCTCTGCTATAGTCTTGACTGTTTAAAATGTTTGATCTAATAGTATTTCCCTTCGGACACAATCATCTCACAGGTCTGCCAGCAGGAAGGCTCAACAGATCTAAGATGGAGTGGTCCCTGGCTATTTCTGACTGGCAGGGCTTTCTGCTTAACTCCGGCGCCTTAGCAAAAGAGCGGAGGGATTCATGAAAGTCTGCTGTCACTTCACAGGTGGAGAACAAAAGTCAGAAGCTTGCAAAGTCTGTGCGGCAGCTGAGTGTGGAGCAGCTTTGATGGGCCGTGCAGCAGCAACTGGAAAAATGGTCAACAAGAAGAATTCATCCAGAACCGTCTCTTTCTTGAACAACACGTTGACAGATGTGACATGAAAACACTGTGGCGATCACACAAAAGATGTATTATTGTTGTCATGTAGCTCCCTCTACTGTCTGCTGAGAGACCTGCAGCATGTCCACACGACTTTGCAACTCAGCCAGAGGCAAGGGGGGTTTAATACTCTGTGACTGCAGCTGAAAATTTTCTATCAGCTTCTGAAATGACACAGAAATGAGAGAACAACGTGAGCAACAGAGAGAAGAAAAGCGTCAAAAGAGGTCAAATCACTAGCAAAAGAAATAATTCCCCAAGACTACATGATGACAAGAACGCAGTGAACCCTCACCGCCGGCAAGGCCAAGTTTGTTAACTTCTTCCAATGAGATTTGACCTCCTCCTCGCTCAGGACTCCTCTGTCAACCAGATTTCTCACCAAGAACAGGTAGTTATTCCACTAAAAAAAAACACAAAGGAATAGATCAGAAAAGGTTAAAAACAACTTTTAAAGAAATTAACAGTCGTAAGCCCTATGTGCATGGGGCTCTGTATAACCTGGGGACCTCTAGTGACTTTTAATACAAACCCAGTTCCAAAAAAGTTGACACAAACAGAATAAAAACAGAATGCAATACTTTGTATATCCTTCCCAACTTACATTTAATTGAATACATACACAAAGACAAGATATCTGACGTAAAAACTGATCAATTTTATTGTTTTTTGTAAACATTCACTCATTCTGAATCTGATGCCTGCAACACATTTAAAAAAAATTGCAAAGCGGTCAAAAAAAAAAAAAAAAGGCAGGGAAAGTTAAAAGCTACAAATTACCTACCATATTTCACCATATTTCGCCAAACATGTGCATGCAAACATGCATTTTTTTTAAACATCTGTTCTCTGTTTTCAGACAACTGAACAAGTATGAAATTTGATCATGGCTCATAATTTGTTAAACAGCAGTCAACAGCTGTGAGATCAGCTACAGGCCTTTTGACGTCTAAAATGAGTGATAATGACAGAGAGGGTTATTTATGCTTGTAATACATGCAGAAAGTGAGAAGAACGATTCTAAACTATATTATTAATGTGGCTGCTGAAGAGCAGTCACTCCGCTTGATGTTTAACAGAACCCTGACATCATATCGGGGGATAATTCAGTAAAATCGAGTAAAATGTGTGAATGCGCTGCATGAAACACAGACGTGGGTGGGTAACTTCTAAATCACAGGGTCCCCTGGTAATACTAGTCCTGTGCGAAAAGGGCTACAGAAAAGGTTAAATTTCACAAAACATGTCACGAAACATCTGTTTAAGAGAATTTAGGTCAGACAGAGCTGAGCAACGAAAATAAGAAACTAAACAGGATGTGAAATATTGAAGCATGCTGGTGGCTGATGGGTTCAGTTCAGGCCAAAGACCTTTTGTTGCATGTCATACTCCTCCTCTTTTGTGCCTCCTTTCCTGTCTGTCTCTGTACGGTCAGCTGTCCAGTTGAGGCAAAAACACTAAAGTTTTCATTATATAGAATGTAAAATGTCCACAGTGGGGAAACAGACTTGCTCACCATATCAGAATTTAAACATTGATACAATTCTAGTATAGAAAAAAGACTTAATACCTCTTTCAATACCACAGCAAGGAGGAGAAAAAGTCCTAGGCGCACCAAATAAAATCATTTTTTTCTTTTTTTTTTTAAATTCTGCACACAGTGCTGGTACAGAAACACTGTCTGGGTTTGCTGCAAGCAATATTTCAGGCGGGACAATGCATACTGAACTGAGGTCTTGAATGAGCACTTAGATAAATTCTTTTTTTTTACAGCTTTGGTACCTCCAATACTATAATTAACTGATACTGTATTGTGTTAAGGACACGGTATTGACACGGCATTGAAATATCAATATTTTTTATAACCTATGTATGAAATAAATTGTAAAAGTCCGAAATAAAACAAAAGTAATTCATCTCTGCAATCTAAGAGTGACCAAAAAGCCCCTTCTGAATGCCATCCGACGGTCCAAACACTTAACGATAAATCAGCGTAAAACAGAGGGCAAAAAATGTAAATTAAATCCAATGCAAACATGCCATAACTATGCTGGATCACATTTTAAAATATCTGTGTATAAACATTTAAGTTTGATATATCGTGCAAGTGTTTTGTTCCATTTTGAATTAGTAACATTTACACACCTGTTGCTTTAAATCCTCGATCAATGCCTACAGGGCCTATAGAGGGCCATGCACACACAGTGTATAATGAGATATTTCAGGAGAATATCCTATAAACATATAGTTATAAAAGTAGAAGTACTTGCAGTCGCATAACTTATACTCGTGTATCAGTCACAGAAGCGGTGGTAGACGTACCTCCGTGTCACTGGCCTTCAGCACAGCAGTGACAGTGAGCGGGGTGAAGAGCAGGTGGAGGGGGGCGGAGGCACAGCAGTCTCCTTCCCACAGCTCAGCTAGCTGCTCCAGCAGCGCTCTGACAGGAGGCTCTGACCCCGAACCAGGACCAACAACAACCCCATCACCTCTGCTGCACCCTGACAGAGAGCGCGCCGGCAGCTCTGCAGACACTGAGTGGAAACACACAACAGACACTCAGCTCTGTTACACAGTGCGTCAAACTGGACTTCATACTGCTTCTATTTCAGCAGCACAGGGACATTTCAGCAACTGGCTATGAAGCAGAGGCAGTTATGGTAAATCAAGCAGTTAAAGGTTAAAGGGATGTGGGGTTATTTGAGATACTTATCCATAGTCAGTGTACTACCCACAATAGATGTTGGTTGACACAGCCCCAGTTTGGAGAAGCAGAAAGAAGGGCCAGCAAATGTTTTCAGTGCTTTACTTCTCCATCAGACAACTTTTTCTGACAGGAAACTGATGTTATCTTAGCCAAATATTGCTCTCTCCAAACCAACCTTGCAGAACAAGTGAATTGCCAGCCTACCACTGCCTTGATTTTTTTAGTTTGTTTGTGTTATTGTGCGATTTCAGTGAACATGAACTAGCGTTTTAAAAGACCAAAGTCTCAAAATTACACAAACTACCTAACTGATGGAGGCAGCAGTGGACCAGCAACTCCTGTGTTCTGCAAGGTAAAATTAACTTATTTAACCTGTGGAGTTTGGTTGGTTTGGACAGAGTGATAATTGGCTTTATATAACGCTGGTTTTCCATGAGGAAAGGTTGTCTGACAGCAAGATAAAGCAGTGAAAATACTCTAAATACAGTGTACATTTACAGTGATATTGACTTTTTTAGATGGGTTTTTTTTCCAGGTGGCTATAATACGTTTTATTGCTGACCCTGTCCACAGCAGTACATTGCTTAGTTTCCATGTTGGTACCCCTCTCTGCTTCTCTGGACTGGGGGTGTGCCAACCAGCATCTACTGTAGGTAATGCACTGACTATAGATAAGCACCTCATACAACCCCACTTCAAAAATCTGAACTATCTATCATTCAGAGCCTGAACTCTCTTACCCAGTTTGCAGGCCAGCAGGACAGTAGAGTTCAGCAGCATCTGCTCTGACACCACAGTTGAGAACTAAGCAAAGAGATCAGAAGAGCAGAGTGTAAAGAACACTAGTATAAATCAGTAATTCCACCACAAGTGTTTTATTGCACTTGCGTGCCTCATGTACCTTTCTGCAGGCCAGTGTGTCTCCCACTCTCTGCAGCAACATTTTGATCTGGGAGCCGCTTGGCAGCTCCTCGTCAGTCCTGGGGCCGACTGCGATGCTCAGCAGCTCCTACATTAAAAGTTAAATTTAAGTAGAAGTTCAGACAGACACCATTCACAGTTTTATTCTTTGAAGATGCAAGTCGTTATTCTTAAATTTCAAACACAAACTCATGGAGAAAACAACAAAATGTGAAGTGAAGTTTTGTGTAATTCCCCCAAAATGTGTCCATAGTTGCCGTTTCCATACCTTCATCTCGATGAGGATGTCAGAGGGCAGTGAAGCACTGTGGCTGCAGTGTGGAGGGCAGGATGCCGTTCTCTCGCTTCCTTGTTTCCTCTTGGGAGTAGTCGACTGTTCCTGGCCGACCAGCTCAACCATGGTCCCCACCATGTCCCCGGAGTCTGACGCCACTGGGCTTCCCACAGCCTTCATCACTCGATCATACCTGCTCTTCCACTCTCGTCTTATCAGGGCTGATGGTGAGAAAACAGAGAGGAAATCTTAGATGGATATCCTCAGGGAACCTTAAATCACAGCACTGGTTTCTCTTTTCTTTTCTTCTACAATGGCAACGATGTTGTAACAAGATCCCAGCAGCACTGAGAGCTTTGAGGCTCAGGTCTTTACAGGCTCATACCAGTGTTTTTGCATGTTTTAGTGTGTTCTCTATACACAGTACCATGTATTCTTACTAGGGATGGCTCGATAGCACTCTTTCATGTCTGATACTGCAACTTTCAATCAGGTACAGCCTTTTCCCCAATTCTTAAACCACTCAGCTGTTAATAATACATTTTTATGAATACGCTTAGGTTAACTTGGCCATCTAAAAAACTGTGTTCAACCAGTGAATCAAATATTTTACTCCCATGAAGAAAGAAATACACAGCCCTCAACATGACTCAGTTATGAAATACTGCTGCTTCTTGTTATCCAAGTTTTTAGCACCATTTTTGATTGGTCAGCAATATTCAAAATGAAAATTAAATAAATGGCATAAATGCATTTATTGCAGCTGTTTTGATTTTTCCTTCTATAAGCTCAAAGTAACAGTTGACATGACAGCCACCTGCTGACAGGTCTCACTCACGTTCAGCTACTGTTCATGTGACACATGCTGCTAATCTGTGTTACTCGTGACACATCTCTCGTGATAGTTTAGGCTAATTAACCTATCAGATTATACTTTTTTTCCCCCTGGTATCAGATCGAGGTAATTTTGGCCAGTATCGGAAAGACACCGTTATCAGATGAGCACATCCCTAAACTTTACATACTTTCACAGAATACTTGCACAACTTAATCAGTCCAGGGAACAGGCCTACAAAATAAAAACTATGCAGTCTAAACAAAAATGTAATATCTTAAATTTCACATTGGCATGAAGGAAGCTAATAGTGTTTTCTTTTATATAACATAATGCTTTTTTTTTGCCTTGATGGAAGCCAGTAGCTATCCTTCTTTGTGGCATTTAAATCAACCTGCAGCAACATTAAAACACGGATCCACCGATTGATACACCAGATCATTATTTTTTTGCCCATTTTGTTATAAAATTCAGTGTTTCTGACTTCCTATCATTTTCTAGCATGAAAGCAGATTCCTCAGTGTGTGCTGTATTAATCAAGAAAGCTAAATCAGTAAACTATTTTTTGCAGAAAAAAACTGAATACAAGAAATGTGGATCGCTCTGCATTGAAAAATTGGAAGAATCAAATTGGAGTGTACATAATTTGTATTTAACACAGTCAAAATGTGCAAAATCACAAGCAGATGCATTAACTCCAGTAGCTACCTGTGATGTTGGCAGAGAGCCAGCTGCAGGCTTTTTCTGTTGCGAGGCGTTTGGTGATGTTTTCAGATGTGCTCAAGACCTACACAGAGAGAGTGAGTACAAAACATGAGAAAAATCAGCATTTATAGACTTTTTTTTTTTTTTGTTCTGCAAGCTGTGTCAAACTTTGTTAGAAAAGCTTTGGGAATTATTTTGTGATACAACACCATATAATCATTTTTTCATGGTAATTTTTAAAGGACTTACAGCAGGGGAGGTCTCATCAGGGAGCAGTATTCGTATGGCCTCGGGACTTTTCTCGCAGCAAAATCTGCAAAACCACATAAAATAGAGATTATCATAGAGAAGACATTATCATAGAGAAGTGAAAAGCTAATGGTGTGTAATAATAAAACCCTGATTGCCAACAGTTTCTTTTTTTTTTTTAAACTCAAAATAAGAATCTTCTTTCAACAATCAAATGGCCTCATTTCACTCATGCATGGATACAGGCTGTTAAAAAATGAATCAGGGGCTGTGTTACACAAACTTTCTAACTTGCAGATTTTATCTTAACTGTTTGGTAACCATGGTAATTAGGGTTAGGACCTGATTTAGCAGCGTTAGCTAACTTGTTTCATCTGTATGGCTGTCTGCTATCTTAGCGCACACTCTCCATTATCTCACAAGTTTGTGTTGTAAATTTCCCAAAAATAACATCTTTGGATTCTCTTAAGATGTCACCAAAACCGGTAACTCATCTGTCTTGAAGTTAAGAGCCTGTCAGTTGCTAGGTAACAGACATCAAAGCTGATTAGCGATGTTGGATTCAGTATTTAAGATTTCCTAACCTGAGATATGATAAGATGAAGTAAGATAAGACAGAATTCTTAAAATTAATTAGGATCTGTGCCTGTAATCCCAAATTGAGAAAAACTCAATCATCTTAACATCTTAGACTCTTCCCGTCTTAACACTTAAGATGGGAGGTTTCTGTAAAAACTGCCCGTTACTAATATCCAATTAAATCTGTGGACTTAGTGGCTGCTTGGATGCAGAAGCTGTTGTACCTGGTGGCTTTTGCCAGGGCCTCCAATCCAGCGACACACAGCTGAGCACAGATGGCGTCATTCAGTTTTGGAGGATTCGAGTTTGGCAGCTCGAGTCCATCTCTCAGCATCTTCTCACCTCGATCCACCAACTCACTCACTAAAGTGGCCCTGTGGAGAAATGTGAACGCTGTTCAGTTCTGATTAAAAATAAGAGTTTTTACACACACATCTATAAAGAATGACCACACAAGCAACTGTCTCACATTACAGCACATTCTAACATTATGTCTCAACATGTAGTAGCCTAATAGTAGAGACTGGGCAGCACTGTGACACATACGTAGGAGAGCCAATGAGAGATAATGGTGATAAGGGACCTTAGGGTCAATATAAGGAGAATGCTTTCTGTTGTATTTCAGTTGCTCTGCTGACTAACTAGAAAATAAAGATCTTTACTTTCTATGGTTTCTTCTGCCTCTGAGAGTTTGATTTGACTCTGAAAAGCCACGACAATACATCTACACTGGGTGGTCAATTCACACCAGCCACCACTTGGGTGCTTGCAAATTCAGACCGTTGAGCCTTCACCAGCTTCTTAGGTAGGCAACCAACCAGAGTTGCAGGCTGATTAACTGCTATTCCGAAAGTCTTTTTCAATTCTAAAACATAATTTGGGGGAGCGCTGGTGAGAGTCAAATAAAGAAATGTAAAAGATACAGCTGATGTAGAAATTTGTGGCTTGGAAATTCAGACATCCATGACTGCCTCTGTGCAGTGTGGTACTAACTTCATGTGCTTGACGGCGTTGGATCCGACTCTCTCGGCTACAAACTCCACAGTGCGCCGCAGCGACGGAGGCTGGTTGTGAAAGAAGGCCTGCTCCAGGTCCACCTGTCACATTCGGGTGATTAGTTTAAATACATACACGCACAGTAGAGTCAATCATTCCACATATTCACAGCACAGCCTTTCTTGTTGACTCACCTGCAGTTTCTGCTGCGACCTGTTGGCAGTCGGCGTATCCCTGAGCTCAGCAGAAGTGGGAGTGATCTTGCGGATAATTCCCCCACTCTTGGCCGTGCTTCCAGACACAAAGGCGGCCAGGAGCTTACGAAACTCACCTGGATAAAAGCAAGGCATAACATTAATCAATAGCTTTAACAACTGCAGGCTGCTCTGCGGCCCATTTTCTGAAAAATATATATGAGGATGTGGAGGCAGCTGAAAGTGCTGAAATCTTTTAATGCAAACTTAAAACCTACCTCTTCACCCTGGCTTTTGATTAAGAATGTTTTATAGACATTATGTACTTTATTTTATTGTATTTATGTTGTTTGTGTTTATTTTGTTATATTTTACTTTATTTAATCTAACTTTATCTGATATTTTATTTATCTGCTTTTAATTATATTTGTTTTTATTTTGTTCTCTCTTTTTCATCTGTTTTATCTGGTTTTTGGTCAAAGTTTGATCTAACTTTATTTTATTATTGCTTTTAAAACTATTTTATTGTACTTCATGGTCATTTATATAGTTTTTTTTCATCACTCTATTACAGTCTACACTTGTTCTGTCTTATTATTGGTTTGCTACTCAGTTGGTAAGTGCTTTGAATTGTATTAAACTGAATGAAAGGTGCTTCACAAACGATTGATTGCTGGCTTCATATATTGACCAAATGTGATCCAAGCTATCCAGCTCCTTAAATAACATTTTACCTCTTCTATAGATAAAACTGTCACTATACTACTAGAGAATATACATGTAACAAATTTAAAAATGTTCCCATACTCCACATTCAACTCACCAAGAAATGGACAGCAGGTATAAAGAAGCTGCTGATCCACCAGGGGAATGCAGTCCTATAAAATAACAAGAAAACTCTCAGTATAAATGAAAAAAAACTGTTTTTTGTGTGTGTGTGCATGGCTACTTTAATGAATATTTCACTTACAAGCCCTGCAGCTGTCGTGCTGCTGTCCTCCAGCTTGGCCACCTCAGTGAACTCATTAGTGAAGAAAATGTCCTCAGGAATCACAGGGATCTACACAAGTTAAATAGCCGAGTTTTAACTGCATATAGCTGTTATATAACAAATGAATGACTTTCAGACAAACGCAAAAGTGAGCACATATCCACAAGTTGTGTCTCACCTGGAAAAGCCAACCCAACACGGACACCATCAGCAGCTTGTTCAGGTAACACATTTCTCCAGATCTGCCCAGCAGCATTCTCCTACAAAGCACACAAAAGTAATATTTAACCTCATTTTCCAAGAAGAGAACAATATGTCACATCAACAAAAGGAAAGAAAAAACATGTTTGCATGAGGACATATGTTTCTGATTTGTTTTCCTTTTGTTCATTTTCAGGTTAGTTATTTTCTACAGTATTAGTGCCAGGCATGGGGGAAAAAATGAGGGGGAAGATTTTGTTATTTTATACTGCACTTCAAGAACAACGTCAAACTTTCAGCATTAGCACCAGGCATAAGACCAAAATCAATTAGAGAAGGAAGAGGTTTTTTTTTAGAATTAAGTTCAACTTTCTCCTGAAAATGCAAAAAATAAAAAATAATCTTCCCCCTCTTATTTTTTGCCTTTTGACTGACCTTTTTAAAATTCTTTTCAATGTGGCTATTCAGCATGGGTCAGAATGAGCTTGGTGGGGGATGGGGGTGGGGGGGTGGGGTTGCGTTCACTTTTTTTTTTTTTTAAATTTTAGCAATTCATTTGTTCATTCATTTATTTATTTATGCATCCATCCATCCATCCTCATTAATTCACTCACCAAGTTCAGTCTTGTACAGCCATGCAGAGTATCTTAAGTCTGACAGCCATGCTGGATCAAAGCCAGACTGACGGTGGTGACCCGTCTGCAGCTTCTTACTGCGTGTCTCGGTGGGAGGGCTGGAACAGGTGTGTTTAGTACGGGTTTTGTGGCGACGTTAACTGGGGCAGGGGATTGGCAAGCGCTGTGGTCGGGGCTGGGAGAGATGCTCTCATTTAGGCTAGCACCCACCGTAGAGTTAGCTGTGCTCCCCGCCTCGCCACGTACGGTTCGTTTAAAAAATGCAGAGATTTTTGCCTGGGGGGCGAACGTTTGGGGAACCTCCGGTCGTCCATTAATAATTTGTTTGTTTGTTGTTGATTTTTTTTTTTACCGTAATGTCGGCAATACTCTCTCTCCTCCGCTCTCTGAGTGTGGGTGGGTGTGTCTGTACCGGTGTGAGCGCACGTGTGTATGTTGTGAGAGAGGAGCGAGGGGGGAGCCCCTCCCATCGCAGAGGAGAGAAGAAATGCATTTTAATGAATGTAGTGAAACAATAGCGACGCATTAGACTCTGAAATTGCGCAAATTAGAGTTAGCTTTTTTTATTTGATAAAAAGAACGCCTGTTATAGGCCCTTTTGATTAAAATAAAAATTAAATGATGGAATTTTTTTTTTAAATCTATGACTTGAATTTCTGGGTGGGGATCCTGTTGGCAGGGTGGGGGTGTCTGTTGGCGGGGCGGGCGCCCTCCCAAATAAACTATAGGGGAAACACTGCTATTTAACAAACCTTTATTAGTCAAATGTGGAGACGTGGAAACAGACCTGTACAGGAGAAGCAGTGTTCCCAGTGCCGTTCTATAGCAGAGCAGCAGAGGACCGATGAAGTCCAGCATGGAGAGGAACTCCACCAGCCAGGGCACAGTCAGGATGGTGCGCCTCCTTTTCATACTGTTACTCAGCACAGAGCACACATCCAGAACTGGAACACTCTGAGGGAGAAAGACAGACAAATTAAATGCCAGAAAATATCCATTTACATCTGTGCCACTGCTGTTCTGGGAGAGGAACATTTTAGACTCTAAAATGAGAGGTATCATAATGAAATATAACTCAGGAGGAATACAGCCCTTATGGTTAGCTTTTACAGGCTCTATTTTAAGCAGGACAGAAGAATGAGTTATTTTTTTCTCCTCACCTTGCTGCGGAGCGCTATAGCAGCCTCCTGTATCTCCCTTGATGGTTTCTCAGAGGTTTGGTAAGGCAGAAAGGAAAGAATCCCAGAAACTTCGCCAGAAGACGAGCGAGGAGCAGCACCGAGGTGAACCGCTGCTTCTCATCCTGATGAGGAGGAACAAAGGGACAAAGGATTTCTATATAAATCAACAGCATGTTGGTCAGATTTGTCTTTTCTGATTCCGGCAGGTTTATAATTTTATTACTATCTAAGCTGAAATTTTGCCTGCTATAAAAAAAAGCTTGAAAAAAATGGTTGTAGAACAACTGACAGGGCACTTGAAGCAAAAATCGGTGACTCAGACATTTCACTAATATCACTTTGTCTGACTCAGGCAGTGTACCTGCTGCTCCATGTCCCCGTCTCCCTCCTCCTCTCCCTCTCTGATGGAAGCAGGAGGACTCAGGATGGACACCTCATCCAGCTGAAGGAGCTGCTGACACAAGCTGTCCTGCAAGTGCTGGTTCAGCTGGCAGCTGGTAAACAGCATGTAAGACATGTTAGATCACTGTAAGACAACAGACACTCGATTAACATGAACAGCCTTTAGCTTTTGTCAAGGAAAATGTTCGATTTGGTTCAAAAAGGATGTCCTCTCTTCAAACAAGAAAGTGAAATCACTGCTATTATGAAAAGACCCTAACTGGCTTGTGAGGTTAAGCAGCTATGAAATAAATTTGTCTTATTATTGTCTTACCAGCTGGCTGTTTGCAGGAAGTCCCGGAAGAACTCCTGGTGACCAGGGAAGGATGGGGGGGGGCAGGGGCCGGCGACCCCATGAGGCTGAATGAGACGCTCCTCGAGACGCTTCAGACGCCCCAAACTGTCGGCTCCCAGCATGCCTAGCAGGTCAGCGTCAGGAGTGTCCCCAGGAGAGCTGTTCACACGCGGGCCCTTACACATCTTAAAGAAATACCGCATTTATTGTTCCAACTGTGTGCAATATGCCACACATTTGTTTAAGGAAGAAATGTCTTAAGGAGGTAAGACAACGTCAGGAAGCTGCTGAGGTCTTTGTCTGAAAATTTTATCACTGTAGATTAAAACAGACCACAGATATGGAATTGGAGATTCTTTACAAGCTTGACCACTACAATATGGTGGACGGGCAGACGCACGCCAAATTGCAAATGTGGTTTCTAGGTTTCAATGTCTATGGATTTGATTTAATGTATTTGTTTAGATCTTAAGTTTAAGTGTGAATGAGGTGCCACAGAGTACCTGAACAAGCTGCTTCAGGAACAGGCGGGCAAAATGGGAGTGGTTTCCTGCAGAGGTCAGTTGACTCATCATTCCTCTATAAAAAGAAGATGTAACAATGAAATGCAAAGAGCAAAAGAAGATCAATAGAAACTATTATTTATTATTTGTTAATAAGATAAAAAATTAAAAAGTTGATTGAACTTACCTTATCCGACCCCCCAGAGCAGCGTCAAAGTTCCAGCCTGGTTCCTTGTGGAAGTCCTCCCATTCTCGTAACACCTCATAAAAAATATCTCTGAGAGAAAAAAAAACACCAAATTCAGAAGTGCACCTCATGATAAAAACTACTTCAGCAGTCTACAAGTTTTACCTGATCTGCTACAAACTTCAACTGTCAAACAGGTAGTTTTTACTGCTCACAAAGCGAGAGAGCAGCTTCACAAAAGAACTGAAGAAGCGGTGCTGTACCTCTGTTTTTTAAAGGTGTGGAAGGCCTTGTCACTACCAAAGTTGGACCGGTTGTCAGTAGCAGGCTGGAATGGGACCGAGTGGATGAAAGTGGAAACTGAAGGAGAGAGCTGGAACAGATAAGGAGGAATAAAAACCTATCAACTTAAGTAAAGTAGCACAGTTTAAATTTCTCTGAAAATGGGGGACAGATGATTAACATTTGAAGTGATTTATCAGAACACAGAGTCTAATCAGTAAAGGAAGCGGCATCTAAAATATATTATCTAACATTCGGGCTGCAACTAACAACTACTGTCATTATCGATTTATCTGACAAGCATTTTCCTGATTAACTGATTAGTTGATTAGTCCCTAAAATGTCAGAAAACAGTGAAAAATCTTGATCAACATTTCCTCAAAGCCCAGGGTCCTAAAATATCTTATTTTATCAGATATTCAGTTTACTGTCACAGAGGAGCAAAGAAACCAGAAATTCACTTTTTAGATGCTGAAATCAGATAATTTGGATGTTCTTCTAATGCAAGAAGATTAAGTGATTATCAAAATAGTTCCCAATTAGTTTAATAGTTGACAACTGATCTACTAATTCATTTCAGCTCTATTACAGACTAACCTGCAGATCATTTTTTAATTAATTTATTGATAATTTGGTCTATGATGCATCAGAAAACAGTAGAAATGCTTGTGAATGCTGGTGAAAGATTTTGTAAAGGTCAAGGTGACATTAAATGTCTTATTGTCTTGTGTTGCCAACAGTCCACTTCTCCCATTTGAGAAGGCGAAGCTGTCAAATATTTGGTATTTTTGCTTGCAAAAATAATTCGAATGATTATTCCCATTATCAAAACATATATTAATTTAATGCCAATCAACTAATCAGATTATCAACTAATCATTGCAGCTCTAAAAATTGACACAATGTAATGAAAATAGCATGTGTACTGGGGCCAATATGTAATTTTATTCAATAACACTCAGGGAATAATAAGCATTTGCTGCTATACAACACAGTACGAGTGTGTTACCTTGGCTGTGCTTCTGTCTTGAGCCTGAGTCAAACGGTCCCTGAGATCTGGAGAGAAAGACGCCACCCTTTCGTTCTCTGCCAGAAGACGCAAGGTGCACTTGTCCAAATGAGCCACCAACCTGTCAAAAAGACAGTGTTTAGGAATCGGCTCAGGTAGACTGGAGGAGCAGTGTTTACTTCATTAGGGAAAAGAGCTGCATGCTGATATATTCTTACTCCTAAAACTGTGACACAACTCACTGAAACTGATTCTCCAAAACCTTCACCGCAAAATACACACAGTTGTGTACTTGTCTCAGATAACATCTCTCCAGAACATCTGAAAATGTAAAACAAAAAATAAAACTGCATTTTTTCACTTCAATTCAAGCAACAGTTCACAATATTTTGCTGTTAAAGTGACAATAACCCACCTGAGTTTGCTGCACACAAAGTTTCTTGTTCATCGTCATCATGAGTGTGAGGAGACCGAGACGTCAGCAGCTGCACCACAAAGAAAAGCTCCAGGAAAATGTTTGGCACCAGATTTTCTGTAAGACATGAAAACAAAAACAAACTCACTGTCTTCATCTTTACAGATCTTCATTCCTACATCCACGACACATCTTCTATTGTACGTATTTACTACTGTGTCTGTGTTGTACTACTGTATTATTTTGTTTACTATATTGCATTTAAGTTGACTGCAGCTGTGTGTAGCACTATTTTATATCTTATCTTTAAAATCACTTCTTTAAAATTATTTTGTTTGCAGGTATTTATATACTGTTTAGTGCATTTGTGTAGTTATTCCTAAAGCATTTCAACTCCAAAATGATTCATACTGACATACTGTTTTTTTTTTTATTTATTTTATCTATCTGTAAATACCTTTAAATATCTTAAAAAGTGATATATAAAAATACATTCAATTTACATTTTTTCCTACTCAGTTTCTTCACTCTTGGCCATCTTGGCACATTAATGCCACCTTGTGGTCACTTACCAGAAATGCAGGTGCAGTAGAGCTCTGCCAGGAGATCCAGTTCCAAAGAGAAGGTGACTTTGGATGGTTCAGGACAGGGCGTCTGCACATCTGGTGTAACTTTAGATCCTATCCTCAGCCCTGACTTTGTCGGGGTGCAAGGGTCCAGAGAGGACAGCAGAGGAGAGCCGACCTGCTGGGCACGCTTTGTCCTGAAAACAACATAATTCTAAATTATGAAACAGCAGAGATCAACAAAGGTAAAGAGGAAGTGATGTTGCAGCACACCTAAAAACCACAAAAAATAAAGAAATAAGATATTGTGACATACGTGTAGAAATCTGTACAAGATTGCCAGGAAGTACCATGATGACGTATTGAATATCAATTACAACATCCAGTTCACAATCCCTGTGAAATAACAGGAAGCCTACACCCATCTACAATGTAGGATGGGAAACAGTATTTACAAAACCAAATAATAAATTACAAATTAAAGAAAGATGGGACACTGACATGCAACAAGAGATATCAAGGGAGGGCGGAAGGGAATATGCTCTAAGTACACCTGGTAACGAGCTCTGACATTTGGAGAAAATTCAAATGGGAAGTTATTGCCAGATATTTTTAAACACCACAGAAAACCACAAAGATGAGCCAAACACACACAAACAGATGCAGGAGAAATTGTGGAGCAAAATGGGGAACTATTTCCACATATTCAAAAGCCAGAGCCACCCTCATACATAAATATTCCGACCCAAAGGATCTGGAATATTTATGTGATGGAGAAGATAACTTACTCTGAGTTTACAAAAGAAAAAATTTGATAAGAGATGGTGTCGCATAATGAGCTCATTAATGCAGTGATAACCAAACTCATATATCTGTTAAACCCCTAGAAGATAACTATATGGCTGTATAGATATTTTATTTATTGTGGAGCCAGTGGTTTAGTAGCGATTGTGTTTTTTTCTTTTTGTTTTTTTAAATTTACTATCTATTTTTTCCTATTTATTACATCATTTATTTATTTAATTAGTTTTATTTAATTATGTTTTAACTATTCCCACATTGCCACTATACAAAACACTAATGAATAATATGCTTTCACTAAGAATGAAAAAATAAAGTTGCAAAAAAGAATCGTAAACAGTAAAAGGCATAAAAGGCATGTAGTACTGGTTAGGTCAAAAGTATAACCTAAAACATAAAAAGTATTAAGTTTACACCTTTTCTTCCACTCCTCAAACTGGTACAGTAAAAGGTCAACTTTCATGTCAGATTTAAGTATAAACATTTAGCATGTGTTCTTACTTTTCCCTCTTCAGTAATTCCCTTTCTTCCTGCAGGCTCAGAGGACTCCCCACTGACCCCTCAACCGCCTCCACAACTGATGGAGGCGTAGATGGTTTACTGAAGGAGTGGAGGTGAAGCAGGTCTTTGGTTTGGAATGGGGCCGCTCTGCACTGACTGGTGTTGGGTTTATTCTTCTGGATGGTTTGGATGCCCTGAAAAATAATAGAAACTGTTAGTTAAATAAAACTCAACACTGACTCCATAGTCGAGTTTCAGATTTGTCTCAAAGTTGTTTGGACTCACGCAGGTGAAACAGGTGATGACCCAACAGGAGGGAAGTCCTCCAAGTTGCTTAAGTTGAGCTGCCCCACAGATGGAGGTGACACCTGCTCACTTATCCTACTGTACCCTGCTCCCCCACCTCCTCCTCTACCTGACCTCCTCCCGCCACTCTCCCACCGTCCAGTATCTTCGCCATGATGCCCTCCACGCCCTCCTCCATGTCTCCCTTGTCCCCCCATTCGGCATGCTGCCACCGCTCCTCCTGCGGCCCTTCTGTGACTGAAAGTTGGGACTGGGCTGGAGGTCAGGAGGAGACACCATGTAGTCCCCCAGACTGATCCTCTGACCGGAACGGCGCTCTGACCCTGAGGGCCTGGAAGCAGGACTCCATCCTGTAGTAAAGGAGGGACTGCTGAAGGCGTTGACCCCGCTCAGACAGTGGGACTGAGCTGAAGCATCCCACTCAGCTCCAGGTGACACAGAGGAGGCAGGAGAGAATAGCTGGACCCGGCTGGCACTCCGAAAACCAGCTCCACCTCCGGCAGACCTACAGCCCCTCCTGTCTGTGAAGGCCTGCGTCTGTGCAGCGGGTCTGGGCCGGCTGGGGGTCTTGGCTGGTGTGGCAGGTCCGTGGGTCAGTGCTTGACTGCTCTGATCTCTCAGGAAGTTTAAAAGAAATGGGACAAACTCTTGTTTGTGGACTGTCGCTCCTGATTCAGTAAGTGTCAGGCTGTCACCCTCCTGTTGAAAAGACATAACTGTTACACAATCAAATGACAAATACAGCTTTTAAAAAGCTGAAACAGCACAGACGATCCCAGCATAAGAGAGTCAGTGGGTCAGTAAATGTTTTGCAGGACAGAAAATAGCCTGTTGACCTAGCTAACAATGCGCCGAACAACATCTGCTAACCTGCACAGCCCTCTTCAGATGGTAATAACAACAGAAGCAAGCAGCTGAGGTTAACTGGGATGTTTTAAAGCTACATTTTCTCTTGACTTGTTAGGGAAGTTGACAACGTAGCGTCTCGCCTGGAGGCTAGAGCTAACCTAGCTCGCTAGCTCTACAGCTAAAAGTTTTGTTTACAATCAGTTGTCACCTTTGTCATCTCATAAAACACGCTACACAAGGGCAAACGCCTATAAGACGTCTGACTAATGAGACTCTTAACCGTTTCGGACCGACCTCAACAGTCTTCAACCAGTCCAACACCGTGTTAATGCCCGCTTTCTTCAACAGAACAGATTCCAAAAGAGCCGCCATTTCTGCCCAGGAGCTGCGCGGCGAAAGCACTGAGGGGAGGGGGGCGGGGTCGGCGTGTACGCAGACGCGTAATGCGTCTGACGTAGTCAACCACGTGTGTTGGCTCCAGTTGTCAGTCCAAGCTCTAACGCACTTATGTTGCCATTGCATTGAATACTTTAAATTACTTTCTGGACTTGAATGAAAGATTATATATATACACACACATAAATTAAGATTAAGATAAAAGATCATATATATAAGTTAAATTATATATATAAATTAAAAATCATACTGTTTCATTAGAGTGTAAAAATTACTACATACAACTTCACGGGATTTTATGTGAATTTAAAGAATATATTAAGATACTAACAGACACTAACTGTACTAACTGTACAGTGAACTCTTTAATGAATATAATGTTGTTTTTTTCTTTCCTTCTCCTTTTTCATTATAATTTAATTGTTAATGAAGTTTATGTATACCATACGCTTTCTAAAAATTAGTATTGTTTATTTATTTGGTTGTTTCATTTATTTAAATGTGCTGTCCATTTGTTCTCTAGCTAACATTATGAGCACATTTCTGCAATGTTTTTGTTAATAAAGTTTTAAAAAAGACCAAAAAGTCCATAATCATTGATCATAGACTAAAATATATCTATGTCATGGATGTACTATATTATACATCTATGTCCATGATCATTTGACTGGAAGATATATAATATTTAGATTAAATTAGAGCAAACAGTTAAGACATGGTTGCTTACTTTGATTGTTAAACTCTCTGCTCAAAAATATATAATCAATTTTATCAAATTCAGGGACAAATTACAGAAACAGAATTTCATGTGTATTCTTAGTGTCTGAAGCACATGCAAATTGTACTGGGAAACATCACACATCTCTGTAAAAATTGATTTTATTGTATTAATTATGCTGATTTTTTTTCTATTTTTCTTTCTTGCCATGTTTCCTGGTATTTTTTTTAATCATAGTGTTTGTGTTAATTTTGAATATCATTTTGATATTTAATTGTTCAATGTCATGCCTGATTGTTACAAATTGGTTCTTTTAATGAAAGATGTTAAACTTCCAGTGTACTGAATTAATAAAAAAACCTATTAAAATCTTTGTGTCCTCGTCCAGCATAACTTCAGGAGTAAAAACAGAAACCTTGAACAAGATTCTGTCTGCATGCGGAATGAGTATTTTATTTATAACCAGTTTATAAAAATAAAATACAAAATAATTTTAAAACAAAAAAGAAAAAAAAACACTGTACAAGGCATTGATATGATACAAATGATAGAATAAACATAAATAATTACAGTTATATACAATGCAAAACTCCCACTTGTTACATTCTTTCCTTGAGACTGTACAGTTACATTTCAAAACCATGACGTACATTACAACACAAAAATATCAACCATTAAAAAATCCCAACAATTGAAGTCAAAATGATAGATGGGCAAATTAGCAAATGTCACAATAAATAATTTTCTGTAAAGTATTTATAAGTTATTGACAAGTAATCCGATGTTATGATATGAGAAGTGTACCAGTGCACACCGAAGCTTTCATTAGTTTCCATCTCACCTTTTCAAAATAAAATAAAAAAAACAGCTGGGTTTGTTCTGTTGGCCTATATGGGTATCTGTAATCACAAATACCTGCAAGCTACTATAAATATGACACCTTTCTATGAGCGGGCCACTTTAAAAAGTGACAAATAAAATCTCATCTGCAAGGTATCACTAGTACTACAACTACACACCACTTTATGTGCAATAATAATAAAGAAACATGAGAAGAAATCTGATTATCTTTTAGAACCAGCAGCAGCACTGTTTTAGTGTCTGTTCCTCTCTTTCACTGAAGCCTGTTAGCATATAAGTTATACAATAATTATTTTATTTAAATAATTACTTTGAATATTTTACAGGTATATATTAAAAGTCTGCACAACAGCGTTCTGGACTTTGAAAGCTTGAAATATCTTGAAATCTGTGAGAGTTGAAAGAGGGTGAATTGCTGGCGACATGTAGAAATTGCACGCCCCTGTTTGAGAGCATAACACTAACAAACACACCTCGAATGCTGCACCCTGAAATTCTCCACCGGTCGATCGATAAATGGCCCACGCATTCTCACAGAAAAACAGGGAGCTCTCCGGTAGAAGCTTTGTAAGCAGCTGTAAGAGTCTGACAGCACTGATTTCATGCTGACAGGCATGGTAGCACATGCCATTTACAGACAGGAGACAGAGGTGACAGGAAGGCTTGGCTCGGCCCTAACAGTGGAATGATCTCCAGCACAGACAAGGCTCAGTCATCCCTCGCTACGCACAGAGGGGCAGAGAAGAGACATTAAGGCGACTGACTGACTGAACACTGTCTGCCTTCAGGATGAGTCATCGTAGCTGCTCTGTGAGGCTAGCGTAGGTATCTGCAGGATCTGCAGCAGCACATTTTTATATCTACAAAGCAATGTGCCCATTCAATCTCTTCACAATACACTCCCAGAATTATCACATCTCAAGTCAAACCACATCTGCAAAATTTATCAAAATATTTGGCAATGTGATTCTTTGTTCACACGTGCAGCCATATCATAAAAAGGCTGACAGCAATCTTTCAACTCATGTGTTTCCTATGATACAGAGGCTTAAGGGGACAGTTCACCCCCAGGATCAAAAATACACATTTTCCTTCTGGACTGTAGTGCTGTTTATGCATCTGGGTTGTTTTGGTGTGAGTTGCAGAGTTTTGGAGATATCCGCCATAAAGATGTCTCTCTTGTCTCAAATATAATGGGTCAAGATGATGAAGGATGAAAAATCATTTGAAAAACTTCATCACAGGTTAATTAATGATGTTTCTGAGTAAATAACGTGTGCCGATTGTACCTGTAGATCAAAGCAAATCAGAAAAGAGTCTTAGTGATGGTGTAACTTATGTTTCAACCTTGAAAAAATGGTCTTATCATAGAACACCTGCTTTTAGAATGGAGTTTGGTTTAACTCTGTTTACTCACAAGACCGCTGGGAGCAGAGGGTAATTTAATGTTAGCAACTGACCCTTCATAAGTCCCACCCCTTTTTGCTCTGTGCTGTGCGGCTAAGGAAACTCAGTAACACGGTCAACTTTTCCTTTTCCTTTAAAAGCATCATATAGGGTCACATGTTTAAGTTAGCTAAAGTTAGCAAAACACTACTTAACTGGCTAGCTAATGTTAGTAAAACACTGAATAACTAGCCAGCTAATAAGTGATGTAGATTAGTTAGCCAATTAGCCGACACTTTGCTAACACTGGCAAACTTCAGCTGCTTGCTTTCTTTGACAGTTTCTCTAGCAAAGTCTTTTAACCATCTCTAAAGTTTGATTTTCTTTTCAACGTAGACGAGCCTAGCACATAGCATATCTGAGTACAGGAAGCAGAAAAGGAGAAAGTTGACTGTGGTTCCAAGCTTGCTCAACTGTTGGAGCACAGAGCAAAAAGGGGCAGGACATAAAAAGGATCAATTATTAACGTGCTCCCAGCAGTCTTTCGACTGGACAGACTGTTAAACCAAACTCTATTCTAAAGGCAGGCGATTTATGGACGAACCATACTTTTTCACAGCTAAAACTTAAGCTTCACCATCGCTACGACTCTTTTCTGATTCACTTTGATCCACAGGTACAATCGGCACACGTTATTTACTCAGTAACATCATTAATTAAACTGTGATGAAGTGTTTACCACAGACATACAGCTCTGAGTGACCGGGCACTACAGCTCTTGTTTTCACCTCACGACAGGAACGTGACATGTGCGATTCATACCACTGAGCGGGATAGATGGGGGGGACATACACAAAACCTTAACAAAGTTTTGTGTTTATGTGTGAATCATTTCAGAGGCAGAGTCAGCTGTCACGCGCATGAGCCTCTCATCCATGAGTCGATGCGCACTTCCTTCTGTGTTATAACTGTTATAAATATTGGCGGGTGTGGTTCATTCGAAAGAAATTAGTTTCTACACGAAACTGCTCACAAGCCAAGTGCCTTCTAGTTTCATTATATTCAAGAGAAGGCAGACATCTCTACGGCCGATATCCCCAAAACTTGGGACTCACGCCAAACAATCTAGATGGATAGATAGCAGTACAGACCAAAGGAAAAATATGCAGGTTTGATTTTGGGGGTGAACTGACCCTTTGAATCACAGCAAAGTCTATTCTCCTTTAATCTCAGCTCGTTGCACGGATAAAAATACAGTCTGTCATATTCCGGCAACACAGTCATCCCAAGTCAGTGCAGAAATCTAGTCATATAGAAATGAAAATTGCTCGCCCAGCAGGTAATGAGTCACTGCTGGGTTTTAATCTTCACAAGATATATGATGCTGTGTGATGGGAAGTGGTATGCAGCTTTTTACTCAGTAGTTGATTCTGTTTTTTTTCTGTTTTCTCTGTTTGAGCATGCAAAGAGTAGCACTGGGAGGAAGCTGAAGGAGTTATTTTACAGTATCTTACAAGCAGAGGAGTGGGAGGAGATTTTCAGTGAGGAATCCTAACTAAATTAAACACAAACAATACACTGATTCCTTTGCCTTGTGCACAAACATACTGCGTGTCATTATATATAAAAAGACATTCTCCGGCGGCGCAGGAGGAATAAAACAAAAACATTCTTGCACGTGGAAGCATGGAACATCGTTTGGTGTGAGAAATATATGTACATATGGCCTCCATTTTTAGTAACATTTGACAAAATGTTGTTTGAGGTCTGAAATTCACATTTTTCAAAGTTTAATCTCCAACACTGACCTGGATATACAGGACAGTTAAAGGGATAGTTTGGATTATTTGAAGTGGGTTATGTGAGGTACTATCCATAGTCAGTAGGCTGTTGGCATGCCCCAGATTGGAGAAGCAGCAGGAGAACCAGTGTAGTAATGTGCTGCTGTTTTAGCCTTTAAACGCACAATATGCAAATTCTGCCACAAGAGGTCTCTCTCACATTGAGACGACAACAAAAGACGTAGTTTGAAGACGTCATGAAGTAGCGTGGGATGATTAGAGGTTGTTTTCTTCACTGTTAAACAACCACCACAGCTGATGAAAACCTATCTGACACGACTCAGGCAGAAATCATGTTCATGGACGAGGTAATGCATTAAAGTTTTATTCATGTAGTCACATTCGCCGACTTCGTTCCTCACTCACATCGTTAACTGAATAAATTATGGATTTCTCTGTGCTTGAATTGTGTTGAAAACATCTGGGTTAATGTACACAACTCGACAAAAAAATATAACTTAGGTCTAGTGCTTTCATTTGACATTTTGCAGTTTCACATTATAATGCAGAAAAGTTACATATCGTCGCTGTCAGGCAGGAACCCTTACATGCAAAACCAGGAAATGAAAATAACCCTGTGATTTTAAACTAATTCAATGCTACTTAGTCAAAGTTAGTAGCTCTTCTAAACACTTTTCATTGATTAGATATGTGTCAGACTGACAGGCAGACATAAAGGATGACTAATAGCATTGATTTATGGAAAAAAAGACAAAAAATGGAGATACAAGGTCCGCACCTGACAGTGATGATATTATAGCTTTAAGTGTATGTTATATTTACAATATTTTCACTGCTTTATCTTACCGCCAGACAGCCCTTTCCAATGGGGCACCGCCGTTATAGAAGCCAAATATCTCGGTCTGCAAAGCCACCAGACTCCTCTGGCAAAAGCAGTAATTTTACCTCACAGAACAAAGGAGTTGCTGGTCAACTGCTGCCTCGATCTGTTAGTTTGTTTGTATTATTGTGTGACTTCGGCGAATCAGAACTGTTGCTTTAAAACACAGAAGTCACACAATAACAGAGACAATCTAACTGATCGAGGCCACGAACACCAGCAAGTCCAGTGTTCTGCGAGGTAAAATTACTAATTTTGCCAATGGAGTTTGGTTAGTTTGGAGAGAGTGATATTGGGCTTCTATAATGGTGGTTTCTTGATGTAAAAGGCGTCTGAAGGCAAGATAAAGTGATGAAAATGTTCTAAATATAGCATACACTTAAACTGATATTGATATTTTTTAGGTGTTTTTTTTTTTTTTTAAGTGGATAAAATATGTTTTCCTGCTGACACTGTCCACAGCATTACATTGGTTAACTTCCTACACCGGTATTCCTGCTGCTTCTCCAAACTGGGGGTGTTCCGGCTGCCATTTACTGTAGGTAAAACACACTGACTATGGTTAAGTACCTCATACAACCCCACTTTAAATAGTCCAAATTATCCCTTTAAGACGGGTTTCAGTTGAAGAATTTGTTTGTCATTATAAATAATAGCTACTCTGTCCTCAAGTAAACTGTTGCTCAAATTGTGTTTGATTTACAAACATTAGTGTTGCTACCTTTTCTACATAAAAGAATACTGCTGAAAAGGGTCGTCTTATAACTGCTGGCACAAGTCTGTTTTTGGCTCCTTTTTTTTTTTGTCTAATTACAAACAAACCAAAGTGAATCCTCGAGCTGCCCAAAGTGCCAAGGCACACGCTGAGACAAACATCTGTGTCTGAACATTACTCATCAGTAATGTACCTTGTGTTACTGCTACTACGACTGGGAACACGTGTTCCATTAACGCCTTCAGCTTCACAATTCTAACTCGTAATCCCTTCGTTCAGTGTAACATTTTGATTCCCTCTTAGCAACACAGTAGGCACAAAAAGGTGTGTGTCCTCACGCACTTTACATGATTGATTGTATTAAAAGGGGTCACTTTGGAGCGATCCCTTCGATTAAACATTTAAGACTAATGTGAGTGACACCAAACCGCACATCCACTATCACACAGAAGAGGGTCGGAGTCGAAAGCATCACTAAGCATCAAAATAAATATCTCAATAAATACAAGTTAACTGTACACAAATTCAGCCTTCAGGCATTCACATATAGCATAAAGTAAATATTATACCCTGCCTGCGATCTCCAAATACAGAGGAGATAACTGAGTCAACCCCAGGCCAAGATTTCATTAAGTTGTGATCAGCTATACTGATATTCAATCAGTATGATCCAAGTGCATTAATACTGGGGATAAATAAGTAACATTATATTGGGGTGCAGGATAGATGAAGATGAGTAAACAGGAAATCGAATCATTTATGTGCCCATTGGCTCAACTAACTATTGATTTGTGTATTATAGCTCAGCCTGCGTTGGAAAATCACTGTTTAATTTTGCAGCTATATTATTTAGCTCTACAACATGATAACGTAAATAAAATGAGGACCCTGACGTGTTAATACCGCTTGTCTGATGAGTTATCATAAAGGGGCACTCCACCGATTTTACACATGAAGTTCAGTTTGCTCGTCATGAGGAGACTATTCAGCTTTCCAGGTGCTTTCCAAAGTTTGAAAAAAATAACCCTTGTGATGGCAGATAAGGTTTGAGACTTAAATATTTAAAGATGCTACAGAGTTGCATGTTGGGATGACATATTTTTGTAGGCCAACCCAGAAGTTAGCACACCCTGGTTCCTTCAACAACAACAACAAAAAAAAAAGCCAACGGGATTTTGGATTAGTGCAGAAAATAAGCTCTGTGGTGAACAAAAGTTTATGATACCTACACATTTTGTTCAGCAAGATAATCCTTTTTAAAGCGTAAACGCAATCGCCAGAAGTAAAAACGTTATGCTATAAACAAACTACCCCACAGTCCCATGACTTCAACAGAGAGTGACCAGACGTCCTGAAAAATCCAGGACAGTCCCAAACTACAAGTAGCTGTCCCGAATCCTGTCCTGTTTGTCCCAAAAATTACCCTTATAGTAATAGATAATGACACATGAATATTATGATCAAATCATTTATGTTGGCTATAATTCCTGCTTTTAGTTATTAAAAATGTCCTGTTTGTTTTTGTTAGATATGTTATAGATGTGTTGTGTTTTCAGTTATCTATTGCACAGATTAGGCGAGCATAAATAACGGACTGTTGATGTCATTCAATCTGATTTAAACCAAATGAGAGTGCTGCCACCACTATGGGAGGAATTTGTGATGAAAAAATATCTAAAACGTGTTTGTGAGCTCCTACAGGCAATCTTATCTGCTGTAAAGACATTTAAAATGACTGTGACACACCTGTCACCTGTGCGTTATGTTTCATGCATCTTGTAAACACAGCCAGGAAAATGTGCTTCATGTAATCCTCAGAATCTGTGACTGATCTTCATAATATTTATAACAAATGATCAGCTTTAGAATCTAATATTACTCTAAATTATTCTGTACATTTTAACCCCTCTGACTTGACATGCTAACCCCAAACTCCCCTATCCTGAATTTCATTCACTCTCATCTGGCCACTCTACTTCAACATCACCACCACTATGTGGCGAGTGTTCAAGCGTGATGACATTTAACGTACCTGACAACCTCTGTAGTCTCATTTAGCCACTTATTAGCTTCTAGTTGGTCATAAGTGATGCATGAAAGACATAATTTATATATGAGTCTATACATTGTTTTATTTTAGGTAAATGTTATACCTTTAAAGACACGTAAAAGCTATAAAATTCACCAGTGGGGTATTTACCTATGTATTTTATGTTGTAGAACAAAACATGGAAATCTTTTCAGCTTGTGTTAATCACAGACCTTATTTCAAGAATCTTCCAAAAAAAAACATTTGAGAAGAAGGAACTGGAAGTGCTAACGTGACTGATTCCTGCAGCCCTTTTTAGGACATGCAGGATTTAAAGAACAAAAAGTTAGAACATCTTGGCTTCTGCTGCACAGATTTAGACCATTCCTTTTTCAAATCTGTCTCTCACAAGTCCTAAAACTTTCTGGAAGTGCAATACTAAATCTCTGGAGTACCCCTTTAAAGCTGGGCACATAAATGAACGACAAACCCTGCGTGCAGATAGAAGTAGAGAAGAGAACAGTGGGAAACGACGAGACAAGTGCAAGGTTCAGACTGACAGCGAAAAAAGGGAAACAAGATTTTTTTTCTGATTCTACAGGAAGACTCAGGCTTTTATCCTGACATAATCATAACCGGAGTCTTCCCATCCTCTGCTGTGCCAGCACCGCCTGGTGGGCGACTATCTGCTCAGCTTGCTGGAGCATTTGCCCTCTCGGCTACACCCTTTCCCCCTGGACAGGTGGAGCGGGCCCGTGCGGGCCTGGCGGCTGCAGCAAGTCTCCTGGTGATGAGGGTAGAAGCGGCGGGGAGGCGGCGAGCCAGAGAAGCTGGGAGGCGAGCGGCTGCGGCCCAGGCAACCCCCTCCCCCACCGCCACGGTGCTCGTGGCGGGAGGGCGAGGAGCTGACGGAGCGCTGCAGGGAGGAGGAGCTGCGCGGGGAGGCGCTAGAGCTGCGGTGGTGATGCGGAGAGCTGGTCAGGCTGCAGATGCCCATCCTGGAGACCCCGTGCTGGGCCGAGGAGCGGTGGTGAAGGGGGGAGCCTCGGGAACCATGCATCAGCTGAGCAAGGCATGTCAGGAGGTCTGAGTCACTGGTGCTGCCAGCTCGAATGCGGTAACGCCTGAGCCTGAGTGGGTAAAAAAAGCAGGGCAGGTTATGAACAACAGCCAAGTTATACATTTCAAAGCAAACCAGGAAACTGGGTGATGAAAGAAATTTCTTGCTGAGAGTTAGAAGAGAGAAATCACTCATTATTACTCTCAAGATAAGCCAGCCTGCAGGTGGTTAGCTTAGCTTAGCATAAAGTCTGGAAGCAAGGGGAAACCAAGGAAACTAAAAAAGAAGGAAGGGTCATTACATCACTACAGAACATTCTGTGCTCCAGAATTTAGTGCCAGTTCTACTGAAGCCTATGGGAGATGCATTGTCAATCATGCTATTTGGAGACCGAATACAATTAAATGACTGTGCACATGTGGAAAAATCAGTCAGTATACTCTGAAGGGTATTTCCCATTGACTTCAATAGAGCTGTCACCCAAGTCTGGCACCAAGCAGAGCATAAAATCTCTTTTTTAGTTTCCTTGGGGGAATCTGGAAGCCTGGTTCTGTGCAAAGTATTAAGAATAACTGTACAGAAACAGCCAGTCTTCTTGGGGATGGTCTAATTAACTGGTGTAGGTCACAGAGGCATCGGTAATAGACTGTTTCATAGCTACTTCAAGCTTTGAAATGAAATGTTACTATATGTCACTTTTACAGTTTCCATAGCAACCTCTTTTAACCATCTTCAAAATTTGGTTTTTCTTTTAAACACAGACACTCCTAGCACATAGCATATCTAGGTACAGGAAACAGGAAAGGAGAAAGTTGACCAAGGTTCCCCCGGGTACCACTTTGCTCATCTGTTTTTGGAGTTGAAAAGAGTCAATTAATGCTTCATATCTCTCCAGGGAGTCACCATACAAATTAAACAAACATTATACAACATGTTAATAAGTAAAATTTAGAGGTGCTGGTAGGCAGATTTCTTTTAGCTTTGGAGAGAGCCATGCTAGCTGTTTCCCTCTGCTTTCAGTCTTTATGCTAAGCTAAGCTAAACACCTGCTGGCTCTTGCTTCATATTTAGCGTGTAGACCTACCTTCTCATCTCACTATCAGCAAGAAATTTAATAGGCAAATTTCCTAAAATATCCAACAATTTCTTTAATCACAAGAATCAATCAGCAAATAGAATAAATGTATTTTTCTCACTCTTCATGCGCTTTCTTTCATGCTGTTTATCACAAATGCTTTGAGAACAATAATGTTTTGGTTAATCATTGAATTTTTGTCCCATGAAAGCAAAAGATGCAGATCAGCAAGTTACCTGCCCTCCACTGTGGGGCGGCAAGGTGGCTTTCCAGGCGGCGGGCGCGGCAGGAATTGGGCAGCTAGGTGCTCAGCGGAGGAAGCTGAATGAACGGGACGAGGGATCCTGCTCTTGCGGGACAGAGGGCTGGAGGAAGAGGAGAGGGAAGGAGCATCGTCTCCCTGGCGGTCAGATCGGGAGCCCATGAGAGAGTCCTCCTCCTGGGAGCGGTCAGAGGCGGAGGACAGCGGGTCCTTGGCAAGGGACGCCACCATGGGGCCACGCCTGTCAGAGAGGGACGGCGAGGCGGTGGGAGAGGGGACGGGGCCCTGGTGGTTGGCTTTCTTCTGAAGGAGTTTCTCCTTTGCAGAGCCTGGAGGAGGGAGCTCCAGCAGGCTGGAGGGCTCCAGGATGGGGATGCGACTTTGCCTCCGGCTGGGGTCCTTACGGTGGGCAACTGGGGAGGAGGAGGCGTGGCCATTGATCTGATCTTGGGCGTAGTTGACTTCTTGGTTCTCCTCTGTGGCACAGGGAGTATAATCATTTTCAGGGTCTTTCAGCTTGGGAAATGCTCCATTTAAATCCCTTTGGCCATTAGCAAGAGGAGAGAGGTGGCCATTGGCAAACAGGGGGCTGCGAGGGGAGCGCGGGGAGCGTGGAGAGGAAGGCGAGCGCGGCGGAGGCGAACGTGGAGAGCACGGGGAAGACACGCGACTTGGCACGGGGCTTTGAGCTTTGGTGTTTCCATTGACCAGCGTCTCAGCCAGGGGGTCTGTGGGTGTCCCTGGATGGGTGGGCGCATGTTCCTGGGGGGAGCTGATGTCGGCCGTGTGCTCCTGCTGCACCTGCTGAGCCTCAGCTTCAGCCTCACCACGCCTCTCCAGCAGGAGGCACTGTGGGGCACTATCTGATCCCGACTGGGAGGACAGCCCAGAGGGACGCTGAGCTGTCAACTGGAGGGGAGGGGGAGGTGGAGACATGGGAGGGAGGAGAAAGACACAAAAGAGGTGTTATTTAAAGGAGAAAACACACTAAAAATGGGAAAAATATTCGAATTGTCAAAGGCCTGTTGCTGATAGACTACAACATGTCGAGTTGTGCTGTAGTTCTGTAGCAAGAGCCTGATGCAGATGTGTGAAAAGAGAAGAATTGTATAATGTGGGGTAATAAATGGTGATTAGTTTGGCAACAGCATGCAATAACCATAGCTACCATTATCAGACCGAAACACACAAGTGCTATGGCAGTGTCAGTCAAGCTGTGAGTACTAAACCAGCGAGTAGGACAGGAAACGTTCACGCAACTTCGCAGGGGGCTTCAGCGAAGAGAGGGTGAGGAACAAATACAGGGAGAGAGAGAGGAAGAGAAAGATAGAGAGGACAAAGACGATCTGAAACAAAAGAGACCATGCAACCTGTTGTAGTCATGACTCGACATTCCAAACACACATGCCACAATCAGACAAACACACACCCCCCTATTCAGATCACAAGAACACACATGTCCAGACACAAGGACACAGATCTGACCCATGCTCTGTCTGGCCTGCACAATGCCCCTCATGGTTTCTGGAGAGAGCTGCCTGACAACAACACAAAGAAGCAAGCCCACTGAACAAAGAAGACAAAATAAGCAACTTAAACAAAAAGCAAAAAGCAAAAAAAAAAAAAAAAAAAAGAACAAAAATGATGAGCCGGAAGCTGGTTTTTACGGGATTGTGATGGGCTCATCACCTGCTGAAGCTGGGCGCGGGTGATGCGTATGACAGAGGGGAACTTGGTGTTGGCAGCGCCCGCCGGTATGGCCGGGAGTTTCCTGCGATTGGGCGAGCGGGTGCCGGGGGTGGGGTTTGGTGGTAGCGGTAGGGAGGTCGGCTGCTGGTCGGCAGACTGGCTGCGCCTCATGCTCGGTGGCTGGCGCTGGTGCAGCGGGTCCGACAGGGTGGTCAGGAGAGTGTGAGGGCTGGGTGAGCGCAGAGGGATGGGGCTGGATGTCCGGATCGCAACCTCCTCGGGCAGCGACGGAGGAGAGATGGGGAGCTAAGAGACGGGAGGGAGAGAAGCGGGAGGTGGAGAGAGGAGGGGATTGTGAGACTGGTGAGGGAGTGAGATGGTGGAAGTACTGTGAGGAGGGGGGAGCACGACGGGAAAGCTGTCTTGAACAGTGACGGGAGGAGTCTAAAAGATAACGGGATGATCCTAGGCTAGAGAAGGAGGACAGAGGCGAGGCAGGTGGAGTACATTTACAACTTGGAGGCAGGTGTTCTGGTTGTAGGAGAGAGTGAGGGGACAGTTATTCCTCTTTTAGTGAATAAAACTGCTCTACAATTTGAGTAAAAGCGGTTTACGTTTAACTCGTAGAATGATCGGGATTTTGGAATTCGACATGATGGGCTAGTTTAAGATAATAAAATAGCAAAAGAGCAAAAAGGTCATTTAAAGCTACTACAAGGAACTTTCATATTATGTTGATTGTGGAATCCTATGGACAAAATTTGTCACAAAATAGACCATCAAAAATAAAATTTTCTAAATAAAAATCTCCCCCTGCTTCTTTTTAATGGTTTTACTTTACTGTAACTTTGCTTGTGAAAATGGAAACATACACTTGTTTAATCTGATTTCAAGGAGAATCCAACAGCCGATCTTCTCACTGATGGTCTTGTTTGCTTATGTAGGTCATATAGAGGCATTACTAATAAACTGAGACTGTTTCATAAGCACCCTGTAGTAGCTTTATACTAAGCAAACCAAAGCATATTTTGGAACTGAACAATTTAGTTTGAGAAGTAAATGAAACCAACCAAACACATTGCAAATGTCTGAAAATAAGATAAAATTATGCATATATTTAACGCAAATCAAAGTGCATTTCAAAGCCATAAAGCTCTCTTTCCCCCATGCTGTGATCTGATAAAAAGCTCTGCAGTTGTGACACAAATATCTTTTTCTAACAGATAAACACAAGCGAAGAAGCAAGAAAACACACAGCAGTAACATTTAGCTTCACACTACAGCACGATGCAGCTGGTGGAACTGACTGAACTGACTGTTGTATGATATTAGCATTGAGGTTCTAGAGCTAGAACTCTGTGCAGCTGTTTAACTTTGTACAATGCTGACTACAGTCAGTATCATGTATGCCATGTTGTGAGATGACCTTCAAATGAAAGAGCTTACCTGAGTGAGAACGCCCTCAGCCAGAGCTTCAGCAGGGCTGGTTGGAGTGATGGGGGGCAGAGCCCCCACGGGGCCCACGCTGAGCTCCAACTTGTCCACTTTTACACTTCCCTTGGAGGAAGCCATACTTTCTTGTCTAGCTTTGCCAGAAGCAGGGCTCGGGCTGCCCTTTTCCCATCCAGGAGACTGTTCTCCCGGCTGGAGCACCTCCGGCTCCTCATCCTCCTCCGATGGGCTGGTGGTAACCTTGGCTCCTGGGGAGCCGCCAGGCCGCTCCACCATTACCCACTCCCTCGAGTCAATGTCCTGCCTCCCAGAGCTCAGATTGAGGGCCACGAAGCCCCCGCTGCTGACTGCCCCCTCTCCCTGCTCCTGAGATCCAGAGGATGCTGGCTTAGGAGAACCGCCGCCAGAGCGGAACTCCTCGTCATAGTGCCAGACCCTATCGGGACGCTCCCCGGCAGGTACAGCTTGACCCTGAGTTACTGGGATGATTGCAGCCCCGTTGGCCTCCTCCTGGTGCTGGGAGCCATGCTGCTGCTTTGCTGAGCTGAATGGAAACAAGATAGACGCAAATAATCAACTCTCGACTCGACTGGCTGATTACCAAATCTGATATTCAGCATTTTTAAAGATTATTAGAATTGGTGGGTTTTTTTTCATTTGATTGCAGATAAGATAAATTAAAGGAGCAATATGTAGCAATTACGCATGCAAAAAGTACAGCAGTCCAAACAGCGCACTGGATCAATAGATTGCATATCAAATACACTGAAATCCTATTTAATATACAATTTTTGGTTGAGGCGAGTTGTTTCCCCCGCACCCCCCAAGCTCTGCAGGCTGCAGGAACACTGCAGGAGTGCAGGACGCACGCAACATCGTAAATTGACAGTAACAAGTGACAATAAGTCCTATACTGTAAGCTGATCAGGTGTTTGTAACTATCAGTTGTCCGTTGATGTAAAGTGAAGCCAGTTATCCTGAAAACAAAAACACACGGCTGTGAAAATACACTCTGGACTTTGAGCTCAGTGGCTGCCTGTCTTACTGCCTACCAGACTCCGTTAACACATTGCTCAGTTTAACAGTTACAAACATCTACTGCTTCTGCAAGTTTATTAATGATTTCTTACAACTCATAAAGAGACATTAACTTATTCAGGGAACATTCAGCGTTAATTTGACCTCTAATTAATGTGAAACCTGTACAAAAGAAGTTATTCCAACCTGGAAGAGAAATTTCAAAGGGGGATACCACAGCTCATTCAGTATAATTTTAAGTTTTACTAGTTTTATTTATTTATGTTGCACTTTTTGTTTTAAGATAACAAATCCGTCAGTGCCTCATGTCACTGTCACTACCTGTATTTATCTTTATTTCAACTTATTTGATATTTTTTTACACTTGTATTTATAATGTGCAGATTTTGATTAATGTTCACTCCGTTGCACCACGGGTCTGAGAGTAATGTAATTTCAATCCTCTGCATGTCTTGTACATATTTGGTATTGACAATAAAGAGACTTTGACATAATGTTGAGAAGTTCTATCTTAATAAGGCTTTGCGTTGGAGTTCGTGTTATTCTAAACTTTGAAAAAAAGTTTTTCTTGATTAATAATAACCACTATTATAACTGCCTTGGGGGAAAAAAAGGCCAACTTGTTGACCTCTACTCTACTTTATCCTTCACAAAAATTTAGAAGAAACTTTATTTCAGCATATATGGGTTGATAGACATACCTGGGCTCCATGAAGCGATCTGGACTGGGTTTGGACTCGAGGCCGAGCCTCCTCTCCAGCTCAAAGCTGTGAATGTTGCGGAGTTTCCTCAGCAGAGGGCCGTCACGGTCCGAAGCCACCACCTCAGAGTGCAGTTTGACTGGGGAGCCCAGGCTTGGTCCAGCATACGGGCTCTGGTGTCCTTGGTTACCCTGGTTGTTGCTCTGTTCTTCTTCCGCCTGTTGAATCCAGTCAGTTCTGTTAGTGACTGATTAGTGATTAATTAAACTGAGGTATCAGTTCTCTTAAGTGATAAAACTATAGTTTACCTTCCACACTGCCGTTCTGATGCGGTTACGGTTGCGGTCCAGCTCCTCCCAGACGTCAGCCTCCTGGTTGCGGTGTGGGTGAAGGGGAGAACCCGTCAGGCGCTCCGGAGCTGGGTTGTTCTCCACGTCGCTGAGCTGCTCGTCCTGCAGAACCTCGTCTGTGTTTTCCCTCATCAGGTCGCCAGGGATCAGGGAGGCATTTGCCATACTGGTGCAACAAAAGGTGCAAAAATACATCATGTTTGAGGCCACAAAAGACATAATCTTATTAATAATCATCTTTCAATATAAGCTATAAAAACATGCATGGTGTTTAAATAAAAACTCTACCAAAAGTGCATTTATTTTGATCAAACGTACCCCATGTGTGCTGGAGTGAGGCGGGTGTGATGTTGCGGTGTTGTGGCGGCAGCACTGATCGTCAAAGTGCCATCTGTGCTGGTCCGCTCCCAGTCATACGGATCATTCTCAACAACATTGTAGGTTTTCATGCTGTTGTCAAACACCGACATCAGGAGCTGCAACAACACAAAAATATATAATTATATTTTTGCTGGATTTTACTCAGTGATTATTCAGGGTTTCAAACACTATGTGGAACATAACATATAAACTGGAGCAGACTTTTCTAGATCATGAACTGCGCACTTTACTTGCTGAAACCAGCATTTCTATGTAGTCACAAAAAATTTCACTCTTATTAACCTCTTCAATTCCAAGGGGACGTCACCATCCGCAGCCGACTTTACTCTATTTCACAGGCTATAAAACTTGAGTGGATATCTGAAAGAAAATTTGTTCTATAGGTACCCAAGAGTCAAATATATCTGCTTTAAGCTAATCCCATGCATCCATGAGTCCCTAATCAGTATTGTAATATGGAATTGCATAAATTGGGTATGACTGCAAAGTTGAGACTCTTGTGGATTCTATTAACTGTATTCTTGTGTGATGATGCTAGTGCCCATAGAGGCCATTTCACTGTAGCGAGCCTATTTTTTTAACCTTGACCTCTGTATAAAATGACCTATTGGGACCTCTAGGGGAATCACAGCCTTATGAAACTGTTATGGAAATTGCTCATAAGCAGTTTTCATAAGGCTGAAGTGCTCCCCGTCCGAAAAATGCAGTTCATACAGAAATCTTCAAACGTCCAGAGTTTTTGATACCAAATCACAGCATGACTTTTTCTTTGGTGTTCCTAAAGGTCTTGGTGTTTTGACCATTTTCATCAATTCTCAAGTAGTCAGAAATGGTTAAATTGTGCACCAAATCTGTGTAATAAATCGTATCAACCCAAAAAATACTTATGAGACATTTTAGAGTATAGGACTAGCCATCATACATCAGTCATAATATAAAGTCTGCTATTTCTTTCTAAAGACCCCTGCTCCACTAAAAATGACAAAACTAAGTATATGGTACAGAGGGAAGGAGTAGAGGAGGTTATCTCCAAATTAACCAAGAATCACCTGGTAGTCAGGCTTAGTGAAGTAGTCGAGGCTGGAGATGTGTTCCAAGAACAGACCGAACTCTGCCGGCAGGTGTTTGAGCATCAGACGATGGTCGTAAGTCTCCTTCAGCTTCCCCACATGTTCCTGAGAATGAGCAAAACACACACACACACACACAGCTGTCACATCTCATCACTTACAGCTACCTGGACGGGGCTGTTTAGTTTCCGGGAATGACAATAATTATTTATTATTACTTTGTCCTTGATTTTCCTCCATGGCAACTGACCGACCAGAAACTCCACCAGCATGTAGAAGAGAGACCACAGGTCGTCATGACGACCCATCTCCTGCAGAACAGGAAACACCAGAGTTAACATTCAATAAAATCTGATCATCGACAAATCATGACAAAAAAAGAGGAAACTGTGTGACTGACCTTATTCTTGTGCGCGTTGACAGATGCATAGCGGACTGTTCCCCTGAACCCGCCACTGGACGGGGCTGACAAACAAAGACGGATAATAACAGATAACTATATCTTCTTACAAAAATAACAAGAAATAAAAGCATTTACTATTTTTATCATTTATTTATCTAACTTCTAACCCTATGCCTTGATTGCCATTTTTAACACATTAAACCTGCATTCATTTAGTTTTTGGTCACTTGCAGGCAGCTTAACAAACAATGCATTTTATTTTACGATATTATCACATTATATAAGGCATATGTGTTAGGAATAATTGGCTTGTTTACCCATCAAGCAGACACAGAGCAACATTAGCTTCCATTTGGAGCCACTCTGCAAACGTAAGTCCAATATTTATTTTGTTTTCGTATTGTTTTTTTTTCTCACCAACTCCTGAAGGAAATATCTGGCTCTTTTGCAGCTAAATGCTCTGCTATGTTCACTGTCTGCCAATTGGTGCTGGGCAGGTAGCGCACAGTGGGTGTATTTATTTATTTTTTTTACTGAAAACAGCAAACAAGCTCGATGAGAGCAATGAGGCTGAATCAAACAGGTCACGTTGTGAGCTGTAAAAACCAAAACAATGAGCTGAAAACGTGGTTGCATGGCAACTCGATCCATTGTTAATGTAAAAATATTTATAAGTTTTTCTCTCTTACCTGCATTACTGTTTATTCAAAAAGTGACTTTTTTTGAGTTTTTCACATGTATTTCTTCACACTAAAACAATCCAGATGGATAAATAGCACTACAGCTAAGAGGTAAAATATGCATTTTTAATTTTGCGTTGAACTGTCCCTTTAAGCTCAGTGTATACCAGTAACAGAGGGGAGGGGCACTTACAGGTCGGACCTCCTGGCAAGAGTTGGTGAACTGGCGAGCTAAACCAAAGTCCAGCATGTAGCAGGTGCGACAGGTACTTGGGAAGCGGCCCATTGCAAAATTGGACTGAAGCAGAGAGACAGGAGGCAGTGGTTAAAGGAATAATCAAATTAATCAGTGTGAATGCAATTACAATAAAAATTTTATGTCTATTTAAATACATGTAGCCACCGGGGAATAAATGTGTTCCTATAGTGAGGCATAATTTATAATTAACACAGCAGCTCAGAGGACAGAAGATATTTACGTTCTGCCACAGTTTTGGGCATTTAGCCAACACTCCTAGTGAGCCAAATTACTGTAAGTGCAACAGTCAGAAAAACAAAATACTGAATCAGCAACAACACTAGCTGCCAATAATATAAAGTGCAAGAGTCACAAACACTGGCCAGACAATAGAAATAAAAATATTGCCTTGTGTCAGGAATATACAGAAGATATATAAGCGCTGCTGGGTAATGAAATAAGAACCTCTGCTGCGCCCGGCGAGCCGTGCGTGACTCACCGGTTTGATGTCACGATGCAGGAAGCCGACAGAGTGGATGCTCTCTATGGCCTCCAGGATCTGGCGCCCCAGACGCAGGGTGGTGCTGATGCTGAAGGTTCCCCGGGTCATACTCCTCCTCAGGTCAGCCAGGTTACGCCCCTGAGAGAGCATGCGTAATCACAACACCAGTTAGCAAAGAGGAAAACACAGCAGGGCTCAACTTACTCAATTTATTTAACTAGTTCTCCTTCGGAAGCAATGAATAGTAACTGTAAAAATGTTTTACTGACTGAGATGTTTGACAGTGGTGACAGTGAAATATGTTGAGTGGACAGAAAACAAGCAAACACAGAGAAAAAATATCAGCTCAACTCCACGGATCATCTATAATTAAACACATGTTGCGGTCTGGAGTCAGTGCAGCACAGACCAGAAATTACCCAATTCCTGTGGGTCTGGTTGTGATTTATACAACCAGGCCCATAGGAACACTCAGAAAACACTCAAAGCTCGTCTATCATCAAATTCAGATCTGCGATCATGACTCGGCTATTACGGTCGGCCTGATTGCGGTGATTGAAACTAATTTGAAACTAAACTAATTCAGCAGCATGAGATGGAAATGTCAGTGTGTCTTCTGGTCAGTCTGTCTCTCCTGTATTGCTTGTTTTGCGCAACCAACAATCTAAACTAGGGCTGGACGATTTTGCAAAAAATATCTAGTTGCACTTATTTTGGCTGATATTGCAATTGCAATATGATTTGCGATATCAGGGGTAACAATAATTTTTACATAATTTTTCTCATTTTGAGTGAAAAACAGGATATGTGATTTTTTGCAGGAATCTGTACCAAATGAAGACTTAGGACAGGACATCTCTGCCTCACGACATTCATTCATTTAAAAAGTTTCTGACACACATTTTACCTTTCACAAATATTGCACCTCTTGTGATTTGAAAATTGCAGAAAGCCGTATTGCGATTTCGATAAAATTTCAATTAATTGTGCAGCCCTCGTCTAAACCTCCAAAAAAAAGCTCTGCTGACTTAAACTTCAGTCAGCTATAAAAATTGTTGTTTGCTGATCACAACCATACACATATCGTTTGGTCTTGTTCAAAGTCAAATAATTTCTCGAAGGATGTTTTAGGCGCCCTGAGAGACGTGTCCTGAACTTGTCCTCCTTGAAGGCTTTGAGGAAAGGGCCAAACTCTATTATACAAATACTCTTGGGGGCTGTGATTGAGTTTTAGAAATTATTTTTTATAGTTTATAAAGCCTTAAATGATTAGGGTGTGATCTACTAACTCCCTATGAGCCAGATCATTGCCTGAGATCCTCCAGCAGGGTCGTACTGATGGTTGCAAAGTCTCGACTAGGTAATTGCTAGGTATTTGCTGCAACTATTTTATTTTGTTTATACCATATGTATGGGCTCTTATTTACTTGTTTTAATTGTTTTTTATGATTTGTTTTATTTAACATTTGTTTTTGCTGTAAAGCACTTTGTATTATTATTAAATGTGTCACAAGTAGATGGTTGAAACCTGAACCTAAGATCAGGATTTTAAAAAAAAAGGGAACTGTATGAGATGGAACAAATCACATATGTGATAAGGCTGCAAAGACTGAAATTTATAAAGGAGCTGGAGTCCTGCAATGAGTCTGTTAATGCAATAAGGGAATTCTGAACTCCATACCCGAAACCCTTCTGCTTTATTTATTTTTCTCTTTGCCTCCTTGGATTTCCTGTACATCATATTGTAATTGAACATTTCATTGTACTTGTATTAAAACTAGACAGATGTCACAGCAGCTGGAATTTGCTTAAAGACATGTATGGAACGCTGACAATAAAGTTTATGAATTTTTTTATAAACATGCTTGTTTCAGCAAATGAGTGTTTATGAGGCTTATGAAGTCGGACAAACCTGCAGCTCCATCACCACGTAGTTGAAGCGGTCGTTGCGACCACATCCCACAAAGCGACACACGTGGTCTTTACCTAAGAAATAAAGGAGGACAAGAGAGATTCAGGTTACTTTTTGAGGAGAAGCTGAGGTCACTTCCCAGTCACCTGACATCAGCTGCATCATTTGATCGTAGGATGCAGCACGCTCTGTGAATCACGATGATTCCCTGCCCTTCACTCTCCAGTCTCTACAGATCACTTCCCTCTTCATCACCAGCCTCTCTGTGTGACCACCCTGCTGATTTATAGGCTGTAGCACACAACACCCGGTCTGCACATGTGCATGAATGACTTGGTGTGTGTATGTGTGGAGCAAGTGCGTGTGTGTGCTCTGGGCTGCTGCAATGGCAGCTTGAGTGTGGCCACACCCCAAATCTTCCAGCAAGCAGTGAATGCAAACAGTTACCAACAAAACCTACTTGTTAAAGCACTTTTAGATCATGTGCTTTTACCAAATTCTTATAGAATAAATCAAAATAATCAAATTAAAGGATCCAAAACAAGCTAGAATTGGTTGGACATGACCCATTAGTCGTGTCATAAGGTAATGGGTTGATGTTTACTCTTCCCAGCTGGGCCGGTCAGCAGTGTTTTGGGGGGCGCTGGAGTTCAGCCCGTCTCAGTTACACGCCGGTTCCTCAGGAGCAAGACCCATGATGCCCCAGGCCGCAGCCATTAGACAGCAAACATGATCCAGCCCATTGAATTTTCTTTTTTTTTTTTTTTTCTCAGAGGGGGAGAAAGAAAAAAGGCAGAGCGTTTAAAGGGCAGGAAGGAAGAGGGGAGGAAAGACGTGGTTTAAAAAAAGAGAGAAAGGAGTAAAACTATACGACCCCGCTGAGGAGCTCTCATGTGTTGCTGCTGTGTCTCTGTTTTTAAGAGCGTCCTGGCAACATTCACTTCTCCTCACGAGTACTCTGTCACTTCATTTATTGTCTCTGAACTTTTAACTGCCGACATTTGATAGCTCCACAGATACACATCTGTGTTGCCAGGAAAAAATTGATAGCCTCAGCTCTTTTTAGCGAGACAACTTAATACTGCTTGAACAGAAGGAAATGCTCAGAAATTTTACGCTACATGGCAACATTTTACCTTCATAGAAAGAATAGCCAACTGATGTTTCAGTTTTGTACTACTGACCTTATTAGATATAGTTAACATATTTATTCATTTTATATTTCTGTATGTTTTTCTCAGTACTCATTTGTTATTATATATTTTTTCTGGATTGTTTTTTTATTTATTGTATTTTCAAAACTATAATAATAATATTAATATGATTTGATTATTATTTTTTACATAATTATTTATTTTATCTTACTTTTTGTGTAGTACTTGTGCAGCAATACCTGTCGTGTTATCCTGACTTGAATCCCCACACTGAACGATACTTTTTTCTATGCCGATCTTCTAAAATCTATTTTAACAAAATGATAATTACATTACACATTATGGTACAAAGCTTCTTATTACACATTCAAAACAGTTTCATAATGTAAAAATCTAAATCTGTTTACCAAAATGTGTTTAAATGTTTATGTTTCAGCATTTTGGCATTGTTCCACTCAAAGCAGTTTTACAACATAAAAAATATTTACTTCTAAGGTATCAAAATTTGGTGTTGAATAACAAGGTGTTTTTCGATACACGATAATATTGAAGTGATCTGTTCAGTGCCACAAAAGTACCCAAAGTTTGGTACAGTAAGACCATAATAAGGATGGGACCTGAAACATGGTGGGTCATATCATGTTTATCCAACTATATCTGTGATTTATTGCCCTTTATATGGCTTTAAATGTAAATAACAAGGCCACACGTGACAAAAAGAAAAACTCCAAACACTTAAACCACAATTAAAACACAAGATGTGAGATGCAGAGCGATTTATCTGCTCTTCCTGCTCAGTGACGGTGTGTTTTGCTTGAGACTAAAGGAAACTGAGCTGAGACCGAGGCCGAATTGTGTTCTCAGATGAGTCAGATGATCTGTATCTGCTCTCAGTGGGACAGATTATTAAAAGCCGCTATCGATGCACAAAGGCTATCCCGCATTTTCTACTACCGTGACATTTCCTAGATCGGTCTGCCCCTTACCGCGTTTGTTTGTTTTATAAATCCAGGAGAAATTATTGACAGAAAATGTTTCACTTCTCTTAAGCATTTGTGGTTTTTTTCCTTCCAAGAATGCTAATGGTACGCACTGAAGAGAATCAATAGGTCACTGTGCCAGGGAGGATCAATCAATTCCAGAAATGTAACTAAATCCACTGATTCCATTTCAACTCACCCTGGAGCTTCTTCAGCACAGCGACCTCCATCTTGAGCACCTGTTTCGGCTGCTGGGCCGACTCCACCTTCAGCGCCACACTGGCCCGTGTCAGCAAGTCCAGAGCTTCGTAGATCTCCCCAAACCCGCCGCCCCCAATCTTCTTCGCCTGGAGGAAGATGATGAAACACTGCATAAGAACTTCATGTGGAAAAAATAAACTCAGTCTGTATGTAAATGTTCATGGTCAGTGAGATGTACATTTATGAAAAGGGAAGATTAACAGAAGGAAACTTTTGTAGCACTTCATTTGAACTGGCATCACTGGACTGTCATTACACTGTTATAACCATTTCATGAGACCTGTCATGAACATGATGCAGTCTTTATGAATTTATGACTGTTGTAATTAAGTGTCATTCGGTCAATTATGTCACTTTCATGCAAAACTGATCTTGTTTGAGATGTCTTTGTTATGACGACTTGGCATTATCAAATTTAAAGAAACTATTTAGCTTTATACTTTAACATTATATTATACAATACATTATGGCTGTCATGAGACCATTGTAAGTGTGTCATGAATAATTTCTTCGACTTCAAATGAAGTGGTACCATTTGAACTTGTCATAAAGATGAAATTAAATGATATAAGGCCAGTTTGATGACAGAGTACAGTACCAAGGTAGCGGTTAGCCGCTTTACTTGTTGCTAAAGTAGGCTAACCACATTCTGCTATTATCTTTACTTGAGGTCAAGGAAATATTCCTGACACTTTTAACAGTCTCATATACGACAATATGATGAAAAGTTAAAACACAAAGCTCTGTATGTTTGATAATGTCAAGTTGTCATAACAAAGACACTGACGGGTCATGTTGTCTGGGTTAATGTCAAGTTGTCCTCACAAAACATCTCACACAATGTCAAATTTGCGTTACAAGTGACATAACTGACCGAATTACACTTAATGACAACAGTCACAAAGATTCCCTCATGTTATGACAGGGGTCATGACATGGTTAGGACAGACTAATGACAGTGTTATACACACCCCTTCAAAAAAGTGTTACCAAAAGATTAACCAGCAAATAAATAAATGAAACGATCACTTCAGCTCTACCTGACTGGGTAAATAGCTCACCTGTCAATAGCTGCTGCACTTGGTGCTGACAGCATGGTTGGCAAAACTATCTGCACACTTTTCTCAATTAACATGACACCAAGAAGTGAGTGATTCATTTCACTATGTTTCACCTTTATGTCACTTTGTTGTCAAACTGCCTCCAGCAGTTCTACCATTTCACTCGCACCTCTCAGTACGAGCGCAGCTTTAAGTTCCCACGTGTCCTTCGCTGTCCTCCATGCACACACATACACACACACACATATAGTCACAGAGACTTGTGTCGCACTAGGAGCTACAGTCGTGGGATTAGCTGCAGCATTCTTATGTAACTCTGCTCCTTAGAAGAGAGGAAGTGGTGCCAGGCTGCCAGTTAGGAATAACAGCCTCACATGGCACCCAGGCCGGCACAGCAGTGAGAGACATGGGCCCTCGGGGAACACTGCTGCTGCTGCCTATAGCACACTGCACTGCCACAAATAGCCACACAGGCTATTTTTAGACCTCACATACTGCAGTAGCCCTACCTGGACAGAGAGACACGACCCCAAACTGTCCAAGCCACAGGTGAGATACTTTGGAGGAAAAGCAGAAGGACTCAAAGGCGAGAGGGGGGTAGAACATTGTTTGATGAACAAAGAGTTGTTGTTTGTGGGACAGAGGCTGAACGAGGGACAGGCGGTGACGGGGCTGGACAAACACGCTGCCTATTGTCAGTGAATAACACGCCACTTACCACTTTCCATCGTTCCTTGACCAGGGAGAGCACGCTTAGGATGTCAGTTTGCTCCGCTCCCCCGCTCATCCCGTCTGTGGACCAGGGACGCTGTCCTCACTGCTTCCCCCCCTCGACCAGCAGCCTCAAACTGGGCCGGGCATTTGGGCCGTGATGGAGAACCCTATGGCAAGTCCAAGAGAAACAAAACTGTCAGATAATACCAGTCCTCATATTTACAGTTCCAAACTGATTCCGATACTTAAATTTGGAAATCTGCAGATACTGATACTACACCAATATCAGTCCTCTTTTGTTTTCTATTATTATTATTATTATTATTATATTATTATTTAAATGTTCTGTGTCAGTTGAAGTTGATGCTGTCAAAGTTTTCATCATCTAGAAAGCTTGTTTAGTTTGTGTAATGTAAGTTGTGTAACGGTGTCCTGCGACCATTGTGTGGCGCTTGTGACATTCACGTGTGCTGCTGATAGTGCTGAAAGACGGCCCTCATTTCCCAGGATGCACTGCTGTGAGCTTAAGTTTGCTATTTAGTGTTATTTTTTGTTAGTATTTGTAATGTGTTCGTTCAGAATTTAGTGGTTTGTGGCAGCTTAGGTTGGCTATTGTCTTTTTGTGCTGGTTTATTGCACCATGAGTGAGGTGGCTGGTACATTTCTTCACTCCAGCTGTATTTTCAGTTGGAATTTCAAACATGTTTTCCTTGTAGTATATACAACTACTGACTAGACAATTGCTATTTATCTCTCAAACCACATAGTATAGAATTTACAAATAGAAAACATGTAGGGTTGTGGAATTTAGATCGGAACGCAGATTGGTGACATGAGTCTGATATCCGATAAATGACAATATCGGGTCGGATTGGTCCCATCTGGTTATTTAGGCTAATCTGCACAAACTTCAGCATCTTGGGCAAATGTACTTGGTAAGTGTCAAAGTAGAGTTACAACGATTTGTCAATCGAAATAAAATTAAGTGCCAACTATTTCCGTAATCAATTAATAGTTTCATTTGCTGATTCCAGCTTCTAAAATGTGAGGATTTCCATTTTCTTTGTCATTTATGGTAGTAAATGAGGAGCCTTTGGGTTTTGGACTGGCTGGACAAAAGAGGCCATCTGAAGACATCACTTCAAGTTTTGGGATATTGTGATGAGCATTTTCCCTTTTTTAAAAAAAAAACAACTTTTTTTAGACTTAACAACAAATCAAGTCAAGTCAGTTTTATTTATAGAAAGCCAAATCAAAACAGAAATGATCTCAGGGTACTTTTCATATAGAGCATAGCTAGATCATACTCACTAGAGTGACAGTGTTGAGGAAAAATGTCCTCTTAAGGGCAGAAACCTTGATCCAGAGTCTACTGTGGGCAGCCATCCATGGGGACATGTTGATTAATCAATCAATCATGAAATATTGACCAGATTACCAGACAATAAAAAGAGGACGGGTTGAACTTCATGTGAAAGTCTGAAAGTCTCCCCAGTTGCGAGACAGAGATAAACCCCTAGCTTAATGGCTGAAGCTTTCTGATACTCGACCATCGTGCAGCTGCCACACCTGCTGCCTGCAGCTGTCTTTCTAGACAAACTCACCCCACCAACAAGCAGGCAAAAGTCCTGCATATTAAATTACAAAAAGGCTTCATCATAGTATCATTTTTCCAGCCATTTATCTTCTGTGTATGAAGGCCAAGGAGCAGCACCTACGAAGGAAAGTATTACATGTCTCATCAGATATAAAGAGACTGTTCAATCTGCCTAATTTTGCATTAAGATGAAGTTTGTGTAACGTGGTACACATCTTTTCATTATTTGCATCATGAGGATATTTTGTATGAATACATATATGTTCATGATGTAAATCTGCATACAGTTTCATTAATTTGTATCAGATAGCATTCTGTAAAAGAGTTCAACTTTTATTCTTAACCTTTTCCACTGCACCTCTCAATCCCACACATTTATTTGTGTCATTTTCAGGGGGGATGGGGTTTTTTAGGGGGAGATAGCAGGTCAACAGCATATGCCACATAGAAGGGGTATGCATCATCTGAAAGCTGAAAACCTGAAGATTAATTTTAGTGTCTAAGTCCTTAGAACATTATGATTTTAGTATATGATAACATTTTCCACCTCTATCATGTGTCATAGGTTGTTGCAGCAGTTTATGGGTTGATACCTTGTATTAAACATATTTGGTGCACAATTTAAGCATTTATTACCACTGCAGAATTGATAAAAAATGGCAAAGAAATCACTCCAAAGACACCAAGACCTTGAGAAGTCATACTGTGATTTGGTATCAAAAATGACTTGTTTAAGAATTGGATTTTTCAGCATTTGGATTGCAAGCACTTCAAGATTGCTCAGAGACCCCCCCCTTATTGTCAATATACTCGGGAAAGACGTCCATTCTCTGAATGTGCAAGGTGTCCAGTCTGTGGCTGTGAAGTTTCTTGATGCTGTGATTATCCTAGAGGTCACAATAGGTAATTTTATCCAGTGAAATTAAGTTTAAAAAAATGGTCTGACTACAAATGGCTACAATGAGGACTAACATCATCGCACATGAATACAGTTGGGTTCACTGAATCCACAAGAGTGTCAGCTTTCCACTCATACCCAATTTATGCAATTCCAAAACTGCTTAGGGATCCCAGCATGCAGAAATATTCCAATTTTCATAAATAATACATTTATACCGCATGCACTCATACATGTGAGTAACATGTTTTTTAATAAGCCATCAAGACTACTCAGTTACCATAACCCCCAACGAGCAGACTTTGTGTGACACCACAAATGTTTCAAGCTCATTTCCATTAAATAATGACAACAGTAGAAATGTAAGCTCCCTTGGTTCTTTTGTATATTCGTAGTTACACTCTTAATAGAATGTGAGAAAGGCATATGAAGGAAAGTGGAACACCTAACTAACACCTAAATGTTTCACAAAGCCCAAGGTGACATTCTCAAATATCGTGTTTTGCCCACAGCCCAAAAGATATTCAGTTTACTGTCATAAAGGAGTAAAGAAACCAGAAAATATTCACATTTAAGATTTTAATCCTTGCAGCTCTGTTAAATACCTCTTTGTGTGCATATGCAGACATATGCCAAAAAATATGGAAAAAGGCTTTACATAAAAATGCCAAAGACTCTGCACATTCTGTACACATCTCTGCAGATTTTTCCAGAAGGCGAATGAGTCAAAGAGCTAAAAAGCAACTGTCTAGCTGGAGGAAGTTTTGGATACTTAGCAAACCGAAAGTTGATCTTACTCCTTCCTTCCTTACTTAGTTATATCAGTAAATTATTAATTGTAAAAGCAAGTGGTTACGATTTACATACCATTAATAAAGGGTGATTTATTAGAAAGTGGTGCCATTAGATTTATTGCCACGTAGCACACTCTTTCTTTATATTAAAAGCTGTACAGCAAGTACAAGTACAACAAGTTTCCTCTGGATAAGCTGTGTCTCTGCTCCTCTATTATACAACATCCCATGCCATAGATAAGCATTCCTCAGGAGAGCACACGCTGGTAACTTCCTTTAGTCTGCCTTCAAACACTCAGAGCAAACCCGACTTCGATTCATCATTCTGCACACGGCACGCAGGCATCTACGGTTATGCAACGAGCCTTCAAACACTATTTGGTTACGGGGCATGATCCCGACATCAAGGAGGCAATCAATCCCATCATGCACCAGGACGAGGTTGAGAGATGGAGAAGGGCAAAGCGTGGTTAGACTAGATAACTGTGAAATGACAAGCCTGAAATGTGACCCGGGGTTTGGACATGGGGTAAGGTGAACTTGGTAGATGACTACTGGACTGGACTGTCTCATGATTATAAATGTCTTCTTCAGACAAACTACCACTCTTAGAGCTTTTGAACTATATTTTGTTAGCATGTTGCTACTATTAATCAAGATTACTTCAAACCAAATGTCTGGTGAATAACTATGAACACTGACAGCACAAGATTAAGATTATTAAAGGAGAAATATGCATGGAATATATTCACCACACTAAATCATAAAATTACCATGATATGTCATGTGAGATTAAGGAAGCATGCTAGGGCTGCATCATATGGTAAAAATAAGTCATATTGCAATTATTTTGACTAAAACTGCAATTGCCCGATGGGCTACAATCAGTGGGAATGATCATTTTTGCATTACAATTTTCATTTCAACTGGAAAAAGAACTATTAAAATCAGTATTATGTGATATTTGTTGTGTTCTGTACCAAACAAACATGTTTTCTTTCTTCTGGAGAACAAGATTTTTAGGCCATGGCCTCTCTGCAGCAATACAGTGCCTCGTTATAAAGCTGCTTTCTCACACATTTTTCCTTTTTCAAAAAAATGCAGTTTGGTTCTGCAATTTGGATATTGCACTCGGCATACTGCAAATTCGAGAATATTGCAATTAATTGTGTAGCCCTAATGTGCAGTCAATTGTGCACTTGAATAATTAAATGATTTAATACACAGTTAGTACAGAACTACCTCACTTATCTAAACCCTTGTTGAATTTTTACTTTTTTTTAAAGCAGAATTTCAGCATTTTGTACTTTCTGTAATAGGCCTGTTGTTTGAATGAAATCTATGTTGACTGTTGAGAAGCCAAAGACAATTTTCCACATTGTGGACAATTAAGTTTAACCTAAATAATTCTCTGTTTCAACACCTCTTTAAAGTCATACAGGCCAAAACTGAACCAAAGTCTTATATTAGCAACGACTTGTGTCAGTGTCAAACACTAAAACCTGTATTTGTTCCTGCATCTGAAAATCTTTGTGGACACAGAAATCAAGTGTAACGACATCAGTGGAATTCTTGATATTATGCTAATTGATGCTGACACAAAAATCCAGAGCACGCCATCAAAACTACACTCTTAGAAATAAAGTTTTTAACTAGAACCATAAAGGGTTCTTCAGCTTGTCCCCACAGGAGAACCCTTTTTGGTTCCTGGTAGAACCTTTTATAAGGGTTCCACTCTGAACCCTGTCCCAGGGTTCTACTTAAGGCCCAAACCTAAGGGTTTATACCTACAACCATCTGTCAAAGGTTCCACCAGAACCCCCTATGAGAGGCTCTGAAGGAGAACCCTTCTATGACGTAATGGTTCAACACTGATCCCTCTCTGGGGGTTCTATCCAGAATCTTTCCACCTTCTAAGGGTGCTAACAAGAACCCACCCAGGGGTTCTACTGAAAACATTTTATACTCAGAGTGTTTTTATCTAGGACCCATGCAGGGCGGTTCTACCAAAAACCCTTTTATATATAGTACAATGAACCCTCGATGACAAAGTTCCTCAAAGAATTCAACAACGCTCTCTGGGAATCTGTCCAGAACCTTCCCACTTTCTAGAACCCACCCAGGGCATTCTCCTGAGAACCCTTCTTCATTCCAAGGGGTTTATATACTACCCACCCAGGGGTTCTACCAAAAAATCCTTTCATATTCCAAGTGTTTTATCTAGAACCAATCCATCAAGGGCATTATACAAAGCACCCTTTAATATTCCAAGGGTTTTATCTAGAACCCACCCAAGAGGTTCTACTGAGAATCCTTCTATATTATGGTACAAAGAACCTTTGATGAAAGAGTTCTTCAGGGAATTGAACAACCCTCTCAGAGGTTCTGTCGAGAATCTTTCCACCTTCTCAGTGTGCTCACAAGAACCCAACCAGGAGGTTCTACCAAGAACCCTTTAATATTACAAAGGTTTTATCTACAACCACACAGGGCATTCCCCTAGAACCCTTCTATATTCCAAGGGTTTTATCTAGTACCAACCCAGGAGTTCTACTGAGGAACTCTTTTATATTTCAAGTGTATTATCTAGAACCCACCAAGGGGATTCTGCCAAGAACTCTTTTATAATATGGTACAAAGAACCCTCTTCCATCTATGGATGAAAAGGGTTCTTAATGTATGACAAAGAATCATTGATAGAGTCCTTTCTTCAAAAAAGGGCTCTTTAGAAACAAATGGGTCTGGGTAGAACTTCAGCCCTTCAGGAGGAACCCTTTCGGAGCCCTTTTTTCTAAGAGTGCACAGAGGAGAAACATGCTGTACTAAACCCCTTTAACCCCGCAGGATGAGAGAAAGTCACTGTAAACACTGATTAAATAACCTCCGCTGTGTGAGAGCTGCTGTGTCACAACTTCAAGGTCACCCCATGTTCTCGTGTTTTCCTTCTCTGACGGGAAGAAACACTTTTTTTCTGTCACATCCGAGCCATCATGCACGAGACAAACAAGTACGTGATTTGTTCCGAATTTATCATGAGAGAGGCAGCTGCTGTCTGATATTCATATGATGAGAGAAAAACATAAGCTTATGTCAGAAAACTGGCATATATAGAGGAAAGGATGGATGTTCTAGGTGACCTAACCTAACCTATATTTTAAGGTCAAGAGTCTGGGTAAGTCTAAGTCCATTTGGCACCTTTTTTATCCCTCAAAAACAGCCCAAGTGGGTGAGAACAGCAAGAAAGATGCTGGAATTCAGCATGTAACAAGCTTAAGCCACTGTTCCACCGCACATGCACGCAAACATAAGCTTGTACACATATTGCATAAGTGCACACACACCTATCCACAAACCAGGCTCACGCTGTGACTAATCTCACACCTCACAGAGAGGCACGGCTCCTCTCCTCCTTTCCTCCTTCATACGATCCTCCATCAATGAAGACAAACTAAAGGGGAAAAAAAAAACCCAGCCCAGGCAGGGGGAGCAGACCTTGGACCAAAAAACTAAACCAGTCTATGACAGCTATAGCTCCTGTCTCATCGTGAATCACGCTTCCTGACCTCCCACATCTCCATGGCGACGATGGTGCAGTGCCATTTTCATCTGCTGACTGCAGCTCGTCGTCGCCTCTGCCCTTTTGGTTTGCTGGAAGCTGCAAGTTTACGGCTACATAAAGCATCATGAAATGTCAATGAGCGATGCCACCCCAGAGGATTCCTCCTGCACCTCCACTTAAAACTACATTCTGGAGATGCCTGGTCGGTAAATATCGACAAAAAAAGCAAATAAACTCTGACCCTGTACGCCATCTATGCATGCATGTGTATGGAAGCTAATTTACATCATTGTGAGGGGGAAAAATATCCCATAAGTCATTATAATGAGAAACCTAAAATAATGAGTTAGTATCTCAAAATAATGGCTTACTAGTCCGAAATAATGTGAAAATTTCTCAAAATAATAAATAGTTTCAAAATGATGAGACGTTTTCTCATAATAATAATTCAGTATATCAAAATAATGAAAAACTTTCAAATTAATGAGACCCTTTCTCTGTGACTTAATAACTTTCTCATTATTTTAAGATAATAACTCATCATTTTCAGATACTAAGTCATTACTTCAAGATAATAGCTCATTAATTATGGGTACTAAAACAAATTTTTGATAAAGCTTCTCATTATTTTGAGGTACTAACTCATTAATTTGAGAACGTTTCTCATTATTTTAAGATAATAACTCATTATTTTTGAGATACTAATTCATTATTTTGTGGTACTAACTCATTATTTTGAGAAAGCTTCTCATTGTTTTGAGGTACTAACTGATTATGTTGAGAGAGTTTCTTAATATTTTGAGGTAGTAACTCATTATTTTGAGAGAGTTTCTCATTATTTTAAGATAATAACAAATTATTTTGAGAATCTAACTCATTCTGAAATACTAATTCATTATGTTGAAATATTAACATTATTTTGAAGTTTGTCATTTTGAGGTAATAACTCATTATTTTGAGATGGTTTCTCTTTATTTTGAGGTACTGACTCATTATTTTGAGAAAGTCTCTCGTTATTTTAAGATAAAAACTCATTATTTTGAGAATCTAACTCATTTTGAAATACTAACTCATTATGTTAAGATATTAACATTATTTTGAAGTGCTATAGGGTTTCTCATTTTGAGGTACTAACTCATTTTGAAGACGTTTAGATGTTAGCTCATGATTTCAAGCCACTAACTCATTAATTTGAGATACTGCTGGTATTTTGAGAAAGTCTCTCGTTATAATGACTTGCAGAATGTTTCTATTTTTTCATCATATTGGCTGAAACAGGCTTCCATACATACGCAATAACATATCAAGTGAGATTAACTGGGCAAAAGCATCAAAAACATGCTACATTTTCTGTCTAATCTGACTGTGGTCTGACTCAGTTTCAACACAGAAAGACTTGTCGGGCTGCTGCTGGATGAAATCAGTGTCTGGTCGGGCAACTTTGTGTACAGGACGAGACACAGAGAGGAGCCAGCATGAAGAGGCCCTGCACACACTGATTCCTCTCAAGTCGCAGCATGGAAACAAGTAATGCAGTGAAGAAACTATGAAGGATGAGATGCGGGAGTGTGTGTTTATGTGGCATTATGCAGGCCTAATGTATGAAATACGTTTTCTATTAACACAGGCCTATTCAATTGGCAGTCCATGGACCAAATCCAGGCCTTCTGATCATTTATAAATATAACAAAAAATATATGATTGCTTTTTTATTTATATAACCATCTAACAGACAAAGTTTACAGTTGTTTACATTGTTTATTAGAAGATCATCATTTTATTAGTGGGTTTATAAGCCCATGCATTGGTTATGAAGTTCTAAGTCAGGCTGTTTAAGCAGCAGGAGTCAAACTGAATGAAAAAGGATGTTAAATGCAACATTGTGTTCATTAAACCAACAGACTATTTCTAACCTTAGATAACAACGTTGCATTGTTTTTCCTGCACTTTTGTACATAATGTTTCCTTTCCAATTGTGCAAAATAATAAAATTGAGGAAAAATAAATGGGTGCCTTGGTTTACACATCTAAATTCCTAACTTTACAGGTCAGACTTAGAAAATGTAAATGTTTACTTTTTTTCCAAACCTGGCCCCTCTAAACAAGTAATTGAATAAGCCTGGAAAGATCCACTGAAGCCTGTACTGCCAAGGATGCTTTCACCAAAAGAGCAGCACTCGTTTTGGGTAAATACTTTGAATGAAACCTTCATTTTAGGAGCAATTTCTGCAAAAAAAAAAAAAAAAAAAAAAAAAAGAAACGAGCATGACAAATGCAAAAAGACCCACACAAATGCTCGCGGCGAGTTGTTTTCAATGGGATGTGACAGGTGAGCAAGCTGCAGCCATGTCACAATACATTTTGCACAGCAGCTATCATGCTGGGTCTTCCAAATTGAAGCACCTCTCCTCCCTGCAGTGGGTCGACTGGCTTTGCTGTGGAGAGCTTGTTGCATAGCGAGTTGGTTGCCACAGCAGATTTACTCAGGCGCGTCCACGCACACTGGCCGTCCACAGGCCACGCACCCTCATCCTGCCTGGCGTGTAGGAGGTTATACTGTTAAAGCCCCTGACGACATGCAGGATCACGCACTCTGAATGCATGCAGCTGCAGGCGAGAAGGGGCAGTTCGGGGTGGTGGAGGAAGCATAGCACGGCCTCCGGATTCTGGCTCCTTACCTCGGGTCTTTGCTGCCAATCCTTGATCCAAAGAAGAGCCGGGTGTGGTTACAAAAAATCCTCTACGTTTGGAGGCGGCGGGCACGACATCGAGCGGATTCCCATAGCGAGCGCACCGTCCATAGGCAGGAGGTGACGTCGGCGGTTAGAAATAAATAAACGAGCGGACGGAGGGAAAATAAATATGTCTGAGCGTGGTCGTCCCTTTTCTCCTTCTGCCTGTCACCTCAGCATCTCTATCGGTCGCTGCGGATCCGTGACGTGACGTGACGCCTCTCTGTGATGATCAGCAGCCTTTTTTTTTTTTCCTGCGCGCGCGGCCCCGACTCGATCGCCCCTCGCAACAGCTCGGGAGCGCGCACTGAGGTCCTTTTAAAGCTCGTTCGCGGTTTAACGGTCGTTTCTAGAAGGGAACCCAATTCTTGCAAAAGTCTCGCGATATTTGTACTCTCTTCTAAATAATTCATGACTAATTATGTTTGATAAAATGACAAAGCCCTGGCTGACATCTGAATAGATTTTAAAACAAATAAAAAATACTTACTAAGAATAGGAAAGATAATTCTTTGGATTAAAATGATCACTCTCGCGAGATCTTTCGCGAGTCTGGGGTTCCCTTCAAGGCACAATAACTACATCAGTGTTTAAGGTTTTTCAGTAGCATTTTGTCAAATGTTGTCATATAAACACGTCGTGCGATTAAAAACCGACATATTTTAGATATCAAATGAGGCCAAAATAACATGTAACCTCAGCAGTGTTGAGGATACAGTCTAATTGGTTTGGAACGCGGCCACAGACAAGACATGACCACTGGGAGGCGACATTCAGCCAAAGATGGTGTATGTGACTGATGGTGTACACAGCGATAAATACAACAATCCCCCACTCTGAAAGGTGGACATTTTATATTCCTCTCCTTCCCTATCTTATCAAAAAAATATAGTGTTCAAATTGTATTATATTGTGTAAAATTTAATGCAGTTTTAACAATTTTGCATAGAATACAGTAGTGACACATACCCGATCTCACAATCTTCCCATTGACACTTTACAAAATATTGAAATATCCTGTAAGCATGAAGATCAATGCAAAGTAATAACATTAGGAATATTAATCTTAATAGAAAAACATTTAGACATTATCATACGACATACATATGAAGCCTTGTAGGATTTGTTTTCCACCTCTATCTCTACAAACATGTTTATGTAGTTTTATATTTATCTTTTAATAAGATAAAGATAAGATAAGATAAGATAAGAAATAAAGTAGAAGTAAAACAAGCAATCAATACAATAAAAAGTTCAAATATCCAGAAAACTTTTGTTGTTACCTGTCAAGATGTCAGCTGTGGAGGAAAAGTAGTCAAAACAAAAAAAAAAAAAAAAAAAAAAAACAACCTCAAAGTAATCACAATACTTCCACTTTATGAAAGTATCCCTCTCTCCCTCTTTTTTATTCTCCATCCTTAGTTTAGGTTTTTGGCGAGCAGCTGATGTGACCTCCCTGACCTGCTGCATGTACATGTCATCATCAGAGCAAAAGGTCAAAAAGTAACCCAGTAACTCACATTTACTTGGATTAGTAACTCTAATAGTATTATCGTTTTGGAAATTATTATATATTGACTGTACAATACAATCAATACAATAGGCTATAAATAATACAATAGGTAAAATGAAGTAAACAAGCATATAAACAAGAGGAGATATTAAAAATAGGTACAATGTAAACAAGGGGAAATATAAAAATACGAGCAAAGTTGAGTTTAGTGCTGTGCACATAGACAATAATTTTGTGTTTCATTCATATCACATAACATATCCACTACAGTGCACTACAGTGTATTACTATGGCATTATTATTGTGCAATGTACATTCAATACATGTTTCATTATTATTGTTATGTATTGGGAGAAGATCCTATCTATCATACTGTTATCATTATTATTATTATTATCTATCTATCTAAAGTTTATTTGAGTGGTTGATTAATAAATAAGTCTTATGGGACGAGTAAATAATGCATAACTATGTAATATTAATAATACGTAAATTAGAATAATATAATGATTAATTTAAACGAGTGTAATGATTCTCATTAAAACAACACGCGTCACTCCTTAGGTTGGGACTTTGTTATTCCCGAAATTTCTCGCGATGGCAGCAAGTTTTTTTTTTTTTCTTTATTTATTTATTCCAAAAACAACAAGGCACCCTACAACCATCATCACAATAATATCAACTTTGTTGAGCATGCACTACGACAGATATCAAAAATAAAATTTAAATTGAAATAAAACTGCTTTATAACAAGACAATAATTAAATAGACAAAGAAAATTAAAAAATGGCGGAAAAAATTAAGAAATCACATAAAAGTAGTAGGTCTCATCTGAGATTAATTTATACAGAGCTTTTTCATAATTCATTGCGATCGATTGCGGTACCCGGAAAACGCATCAGAGTGGGAGCTCTTCCTGCTTACACTCTCCTTTCATCAGATGGTGACGTTTCCCGATCCAACCGGTCAGTGTGCTGTGCCGTGCTGTGTTGGTAGCTGGTGGGTAGCTAGCCGCTAGCTAACCTGCCGAGCTACCTCCTCCGCCTCTGAGGGCAGCTGAACCGAGCCGTGAATGAAACCCGCACATCGATGCATCCCCCGGGGGCGGCCCGCGATGGCAGCGACAGACACGGTCTGAGTGTGAGATCTTAGCCATGTAGCTCCATGGTTCTCCATATCTGTAGTTAATGTTAGTGTGTGATTCGTGCCCGTAGCTGTTTCCACCAGTAGCTAGCTTTTTTTTTCTGTCCGGGACAGACGGCGGCAGCTAGCCCCCCCCCCCTCTCTCGCCACTACAGGAGGATGCTGAAGCTGTTCGGTGCGCTGGTTGTCCTCGGACTGGCCCTGGCGTGCATCACCTCCTGGGTGCTGGACAGCTACGACACGGCTTGGCACCCCAAACGGAGCGTTCAGCACCCGCCTGTCGGTGATGGAGACGGACCTCAGGGGGGTTCTCCACCATTCCCCGGCGGCGAGTTGAACAACATATTCTGGTTCATTCAGGTGCGCTTTATTCATTCTTGCTAGCCACAGTAGCATTGTTTGGTCTTGCAAGCCGTTTACTAAAAACAGAAAGATGCTGTCTAAATGTATAATTATACACTCTTACATTTAAAATGAGTAGAAAATCTACCTTTTGTTTTGCAGCGTTGTTGTAGACAGCTATAGCTATGGTAGTTCACCCACTGAATCCCCTGAATGATTGACAGAAGGGGGGGTCACTGACCACAGAAGTGTGTCATTGTCGGGTAAAAAGGTGGTTCAGCAACACAGTAAGTTGTAGTCAGACTTTGCTCCTTTTGTGTTTTACAACTCTCACACTGCAGAGGGTGTTGTACACACTGTGCACATTGTAAAGCCAAAGCCCCACAGGCAAATTGTGATTTATGATTTTAGTCTGTCTAAATACACTTTGACTTCACTTGACCTGCTGTGTTAAAGAGGCTAGATCAGGGGGGTTTTTCAAAGCCTGCCGTGAAAATTAGATCAATTCCTGGTTGTCTGTGGGATCCCAATTTTGCTATTTGATCCCACAGACACTCAACAATTGAGCCAAGATAGCCTAATAATGCTGTTTTATATAATTCCAGTCTGCACACATACATAGATAATTGGGCAAAAGATCCACAATAACCTTTAAAGGGGAAATCTGTAATATATGTATTTTAATAAATCATGAAATGACCATGATATGTCATCAGAGACTAAATAAACACGCCGAGTTGAAATACTTGCTTCTCTGACAATAACCCTACAGCCCAGTGTCCCTCTTTGAAATTTATATTCTGGGCCAGAATAACTGTTTTTGTTTGCCCATCTCAAGTTAATTAGAGTTCAAGTTAATGCAGAATGTTTGCCAAATGAGTAAGTGTCTGTTTTTGAGTCATGAGAAACCATTAATAATCTTGTAGAAGGAGTAGATGTTTATAACAGTTAAACTGAGTAATATTTTAATGGAGTCTGGCAGGCAGTGAGACAAGCAGTCATTGAACTCAAAGTCCAGAGTGTGCATTTTCTGAGCAGCGGGCTTTGGTTTTCAGGATAACAGGCTTATCATTACATTTACAGACAACTGACAGTTATAAACAGCTGATCAGCTTACAGTGGAGCACTCGTCGTTGCTTGCTCTTGCCAGTTTACAATGTGCGTGTGTCCCGCGCTCTTGCAAAGCTCCTGCAGCCTACAGAGCTTTTCCCCAAGTCTGGGGAAGAGGGGTTGGGGCAAAACATCTTGCTTCAACCATAGATGATATATTAAATAGGATGTCAACCCATTTAATATACTGTCTGTGGCTCCAACTTGCTATTTGGACTGCTGCACTGATTTGCTCCTTTAAGTATAATGTAACTCAAGTGGTCTGAGAGGAAACCAGATTTCTGCTCCTCCTCTTGGCTCTGTTTTCAGGCTTTACAAAATCCAGCCCCTGATGGGAGGCATTGGCCAATCACAGGCTGGTAAGATAGTTGATTGATGAGTCTCAGTCGCAAAACATCAGTATTTGATGACCAGCGAATGAGACTCAACAACCAACCATCTCTCTCCAGAATCGCTTACTGCACTTTTAACCAAATCACACACAATTAGGCTTTCCTGTGATCCCCCTTTGTCAACTAATGTAATAACCAATGTAATATTTAGCCTCCCACTTTGAAAACCCCCGATCCAGAGAAATGCCAGAGCTAAGACCATTTATAATCGCCTCTGACTCTGATTTTTATGCCTGCTTCAAGGTGTCTGACATCCACATTAGCCGATTTCATGACCCGAGACGCATCCCAGATTTTGAGAAGTTCTGCACTGATACCATCGAAGTGATCAAACCAGCTCTGGTGCTTGCAACAGGTACAGTTTACCAAAATTCTTTGTAAGTCCTCGTATTGAAAAGACACTGACTGGGTGTGCCCTTCATGTTAATGCAGTCCAGAAAAATATGCTGCTTAACAGGTTGTCCTCAGGGGTGTAGAGGTGAATACAGAGGTGGGTTAACTGTAGCTTACCCCCAACCAGGGCTGCATAATTAATCAAAATCTTATAGAAACTTGCAATATGGACAGGTGCAATGTTCAAGTCACAGAAGATGAATTTTTTAAAAGGAGAAATGCTTGACAAAATAGCATTATAATGAATTGCTATAGTGCTACACAACCATATTGCAATATTGCCAAATTAACAATATTTACTATATCGTGCAGCCCAACCCATGACTATGCCCCTTGTTGCCATTTCTCAGCAGTATCTTCTTCCACTCCACAGGGGATCTGACTGATGCCAAAACAGAGAGTAAGGTGGGTTCCCTCCAGCACGAGGTGGAGTGGCAGGCCTACCACAACATCCTGAAGAGGTCCCGCGTGATGGAGCGTACTAGGTGGATAGACATCCGTGGAAATCATGGTGATTAACCGCAGCACTTTGTTATCTTAATGTCCTCTTTAAACTCTCTGGTAGAACTGAAACGTCCCAGAGTACAATTAAGATTTTCTGAGGAATCCATTAACACAGGAAGTCATCCTACGCTGTTCCTTCAGTGCTGCTTTCCCGTCTGTTATTGGATCGCAACCTATTAGATGTGAAACAAGATATCCTTACTTTGTGCAGTAGCTGTCAAAAACAGGGAAGAAAGCTAGTTATTGGATCTGGACTGTCTCTGACAGCTATTCTGCTCTCATTGATCGCAGTTGTTGATGTGTGTCCTGTCAGTTTATCTGTTCTTGGGTTCCATGGTAAGAGCAGAACCTGTTTGATGTTTTGCTGTAACATGAGGAAATCTGATTCCTGGATTAAATATGTGTTGCTCCATGTAGGATTTCTTCATGAGACATTCTGATCCTGAGCAGTAAATCTTAAAGGGATAGTTTGGCTTGTTTGTGGTGTGGTTGTAGGAGGTACTTATCCATAGTCAGTGCATTACCTGCAGTATTACCACCCCAGTTTAGAGAAGCAGGATGGGGCACTAACACAGAGGCTAAGCAATGTACAGCTGTGGACAAAGTCAGCATCAAAACATATTTTAATATCAGTTTAAGTGTACACCGTATTTAGAATATTTTCACTGCTTTACTTTGCCATCAGACAGCCTTTTCTGATGAGAAACGGCTGTTATAAAAGCCAAATATCACTTTCTCAAAATCAACCAAACTCCATAGAGAAAATCAGCAATTTTATCTAGCAGAACATAGGAGTTGTTGATCTACCACTGCCTCAATCAGTCAGTTTGTTTGAGTTATTGTTTGACTTCTGTGTTTTAGAAGCTTAGTTCACATTCATCAAAGTCACGCAATAACACAAACAAACTAACAGATACAGGCTGTGGTAGACCAGAAACTCCTGTGTTCTGCAAGGTAAAATGACTGATTTTGCCTGTGGAGTTTGGTTTGTTTGAGAGAGAGTGATTTTTGGCTTATAGAACGGCGGTTTCCCGTTGGAAAAGACAGTCTGATGGCGAGGTGAAGTGGTGAAAATATTCTACATATAGAATGGGTTTGGAGAGAGCAATATTTTGCTTATTTAACTGGGTTTTCCCATCAGAAAAGGCTGTCTGATGGTGGAATAAAGTACTAAAAACATTCTAAATATAGCATACATTTAGGGTGGGTTCATATTACCCTTGTTTAGACCCGTTGAAGCCACCTTAAAAAAGTCCCACCAAAGAAAAATCAATTTCAGTTGAAGTCAACATTATATTTCGAATATCTTCATTGCTTTACTTTGGGATCTGACAGCCTTTTCTGACAGGAAATCGTTGCTATATAAGCCAAATATTGCTCCCTCCAAACCAACCAAACTCCATGGGCGAAATCAGCAATTTTACCATGCAAAACATAGGAGTTGCTGGTCTAGCACTGCCCTGATTGGTTAGTTAGTTTGTGTTATTGTGTGACTTCAGTGTTTTAAATTGTTAGTTTGGAGTCACCAAAATCACGCAATAACACAAACAAACTAACAGACTGAGGCAGCAGTAGACCAGCAACTCCTGTGTTCTGTAGGGTAAAATGACTGTTTTTGTCAAGGGAGTTTGGCTGGCTTGGATGAGAGCGATATTTGGTGTATATTAGGGCAGTTTTCCCATTGGAAAAGGCTGTCTGTTTAGGGGGCTTAAATATGTTTTGTTGCTGACCCTGTCCGCAGCAGTTCATTGCTTAGCCTCCTACACCAGTACTCCTGCTGCTTCTCCAAACTGGAGGTGTGTTGACCATCATCTACTGTAGGTAATACACTTATTACACTGATTGAAGATTACCTCATACAACCATACTTAAAAAAAACTCTGAACTATCCCTTCAAAGCTGTCATCTTGTCAGTGACCTCCTTTATAGTTTATATTCTACTAAATCTCATCATTATTTCCGTTCTTCTTACAGATGCCTTCAATATTATGTCATTGGACAGCGTCAACAATTATTACAGGTTAGTATGAAATGGTCAATACCACAATAAATGCCTGATTTAGTCCACTCCTACATGTCTTATATTAGCAACCAGAGTGTGAAGTCGATCACAGCACGTAGTAACTTCAGTGCCTCTGAAACATGAGTAGTTGCAGACCTACTTATTGACAATAATCCAAGCTGTCTGAGCTTCCTGAGGACCAAAATAGAAGCAGAATCCACATGAACAAACCGTCTCTCTTGTATTTTTGACACAAATTATGTTTTATGTGCCATCGCTGCTTCTGTTAATGCTGATTGATCTTTTATCTCCCTAATATTCTTGATGTTGCGGTCATCCTCAGCGAGACGGAGTCTGTCTCCTGTGCGAGCCTAATTTATTTATTTAAAATGCATTAAATTATCTCAGGAGTCCATCAGGATTGGAGCTGCTGGCTCCAGCCCCAGACCTCAGCATCTTCTTGCTCACTTTGACTTTTTTTTGTTTCAATTTTCTCAAGGAAATACTCGGCTAATCAGAAAGTTGGCTCTTTCCACTACGTGCACAAAACTCCCTTTGGCAACTACTCCTTCGTCTGTGCGGACGCCACTCTGACTCCAGGACCCAAGAGGCCGTACAATTTCTTTGGTATTCTCAACCAGGTACTGCCATCTAGAACCTTCCCCACACATAGAACATAAAGAGTTGCTGAATTTGTGACAAACTTCGGGAAGCAGAGAAACTTTAAATGCTGCAATCACTGGTTCACTTGGATTTGTTAAAGATTAGAGGAGACTTAAATGATTGAGGGTCATATTGCTCTTTAAGGAAACAGAAAATAAAACTTAAGAAATAAACAAATAAAAGGATTTACTGACATATAACTATTCCCATTGGAATAATAAGGTTCTCTCTGTGTTCTAAGTGGTTTTGAGATGTTGAGCTTCAAAGTTTTTGCATTCCGAATAGCAAAAATGATGATGTGGAGCAACTTTCTTTCATACGCAAAATAAACAGACGCCCTAGATTTATTCTTAAGTACAAAATCAAATTCATAGCAAATATTTTAAGTTTTTTTTAGAGCAGATCAAATGCATTTAGGGCTTTCTAACCCTAAGAACTCAGTTTCTCTTTTGAATTATAAGAGTCTGTCTTGCAAAACATGAAAAGAAGCGGTAATTTTCAAAGAACAAAAACAGTTTAGTCCTAATTTATCTATTTATTTTTAAAATATATTTTGGGGGGTTTTTGTATGCCTTCATTTGAAGTAAAACAGCTGAAGAGTAGACAGGGACGGGGGTAGAGAGAGGGGATGATGTGCAGTAAAGGGACACAGACTGGAAACAAATCTGCAGCTGCTGCAGAGGACTGATAGCCTCAGTATATGGGACGGAGGCTCTACCAACTGAGCTACAGGGGCACCACTCTCCATTTCTCTTAAACCATAAAATTAGTCTTGTAACAGACTGTCTAAATGTATTAGAAAGTTAAAATGAATTTCTCTGACATTTTTATGAGGTTTTGTTTTATCATATGACCATATCAGGAATGCTGATCCTGATATATCAAATATATGTCTTATTTTTGTGTGAAAGGGAAATTAAAAATATGGATGAATGAAATTAGCATTTACGTTGTGATAAAGACTCCATCAGATCAAGTGCAAGTTCAAGACTATTTAAAGAACTTGAAATTTAAGCTGTTTTAAGACTTTTTAAAGAACTGCAAGAGGATCAACAATGCTTCACTGGCATGTTTCATGTTTCACAAAGTTTTTTTTTATTAACTCAACTGTTAACACTTGAGTTATAAACTTAGACATTATTGTGAAGGACAGCAGTACAAATGCAAGTTCAGTCTTTATAATTGTTTTTGATCTTGTTAAGTTTTCATTGTTAGCTACCATGATGGTCAGCTTATGCCAGCTCCCTGATGTTAGTCTGGCTGCCAGAGTAGGAATTAAATTTTTTATTTGTGAACATTTACCAGCCGCTGACAAATGTTCAAATTTACCAGCCACTCATGAGTGAATCATTATTTTGTGTCTGAAATCTACCAAACGCTTTTATATTTTACCAGCATTTGGCTGGTGCTAATTACCCACCCTGCCCATTAAGCCTAAAACATAGATTCAGGGTTATTATTTTAAGTCTATAATCTTTGTTCCAGTCACAGGTGAAAACCTGAACCTGTCATTTAACTGAGTACTTGCCTTTTAATGCATAACTGCCACTAACATCAGGAAGCTAGCGTTAGCTGGCTATCGTGGTAGCTGACAATGAAAATAAATTCTTCAGCAAGATCTAAGACGATAAAAAAGACTGAACTTGCCTGTTTGTCTTTCATGAGACTGTCAATGTCAGTGCTGTAAACATGGTTCACCATCATTTTTCTGTCTTCAAAGGATTAATTAAAGCACTTACAAACTGTGGATAATGAATGTAATAGAACATACAGTCATTATAATGTGTTTTTCTCAATATATGACAGACTCAAATGGACTTGCTGGACACGTTCAGAGCTGAGAGTCTGAAAAGCAACCAGTCGATCTGGTTTGGCCACTACACCACATCCACCGTCGTCTCCCCGTCTCCGGGAGTTCGGGACATGATGAGGTAAGAATAAACGGGGATGTTAGAAGCCAAACCAGTTTGCTTTTTAAAACCGGGTGTGTAAATATGTATTTTTCCATCAAGTCACTGTGCAAACAGTCAAAAGGTCAGTAGCAGCATTTGACTGGCAGTTTGTTCGAATTCCATCCTGTTAAAGGAAAACTCTGTAATATATTTACTGTACTAAATCATGAAATGACCATGATATGTCATCAGAAATTAAGGAAATAGTTGAAATACTGGCTTCTCTGACAAAAACACTACAGCCAGCATGTTGTCCTTTGAAATTTGCATTCCAGGCTGGAATAACTGTTTTTGTTTGCCTGTTTCATGTTAATTAGAGTTCAAATTCATGCTGAACATTTGCAGAATGATAAGTGTCTGTTTATTAGTTGTAAGAAATCGTTAATAGAGTCTGGTAAGCGATAAGTCAGGCAGACACTTAACTGAAAGCTGTGTTTTAGATCTGCAGTTGCATATCTGTGTGGCCACCTGCACACACTGGGCGGCCTGATGCCCGTCCTCCACAGCCGACATCCCCAAGGCACCCTGGAGCTGGAGCTGGGCGACTGGATGGACAACCGCAGGTACAGAAAACAAAAAAAAAAATTCTTTTTTGCGAGAGGGACCTGGCCAAGGTAGCAGCTAATCACGCATATTGAAATGCCTGATATACAGCTATTCAAACAACAAAAAACAAGCATGTCTCCATAACCACATTCTCTATGATGCCCTTAAATTCATCAGTGGATAGGAATGCATCTAATTTTTAATCTTTTTGTAAATTATTCCATACCCATGGTGCATAGCAGGAAAGTGCTGTTTTCTCCATTTGTAGGAGTGTAGCTGGTAACTACTCAAGATGACAGAGAGAATCCTCCCATAGAAATATTCAAAGCCATTCAGTCCTCTTACAGAGTATCTGGAGGTCTTGAAAAGTAAAAAGGGCCTTAGAGGGTATTAAAATGTCTTAAATTTAATTTACAAAAGTATGAAATATCTTTTCTTGCCTGAAGTGATGTCGGTTCTGAAATGTTTTTGGGCTGTCGAGAGGCGTTATACACCTATAAACTAAAAGTGGGATTGTTTGGACTGTGGATTTATGCACAGAGAAGCCAGTTCAATCCTTTATTCATAGAGTTTCAGTCGGCAGCATCAGAGCTGTGGCGAGAGCTGTCACTACTGTTGTTAGCTACAGTAGCTAGGAAGCTAAAGCGGGCAAAAACTTTAATTGACATAAATGAATGAATCATTTGTAATCATGCTGCTTATCTGGATCCTGGTTGCACTAATTTAATTATGTGTGTCATTAGGAATTATTGTTGTATGCAGTCTGGAAAAAAAGTGTCACGATAATAAATAATTCTTGGACACATCATCATTAAATTGCATTCTATGTGGTATTAAAACGGTCTTTAAAAGCCTTAAATCTAGCTTGATGAACCCTGCAGAAACCCGGTGTCACGTCTGTCTCCAGGTACAGAGTTCTGGCCTTTGACCACGACCTGCTGAGTTTTCCGACCTGAGGTTTGAGCAGTGGCCCGCAGTGCTCATCACCAACCCCAAGGACGCACAGTACCTGCATCCCGGAGTGGAGCCGCTGGGTCGAATACGCAGATCGACACACATAAGGTGATTGTTCTGTGTGTGTGTGTTGACTGTTTGTTGGACCATAAAACCTTCACTGGCTCTGCTTTACATACCTCTGTCTAGGAGGATGTTTTTGTTTTTGTTGTGTCATTGCTACCAGCAGTACTGATTATCACAAAATCTACAGTTTTCACTGCCAGTAGCAGTTATATCTTTGAAAGGATGCACATTCCTTGTATTTTATGTGTGATACTAAAGCCAAAGTAATATATTTCAAAGGTCAGTTGTTAACACACACACAGATTAACTCCCTTAGTTCCCATATGCATCTAATGTACGTGGGACATACATGAGAGATACATAAGAAACAAATGGGACCTTAGGAAGTTAATCACCATGTGACTCTTCAAGCAAATAACCTGCTAATTTATGGATATAAATGACATGACTTCCATTTTCCTCCAAGCTCTGATGAAAGATGAGATGAGATTAGTCAACTTCGTCCTGAACATCTGATGTGTGTGCATGCGTGTGTGTGTGTGTGTGTGTGTGGGTGTGCTGTCTTTTTACCTTTGTTTTCAGTGCCATATGATAAAAAAGTTACGTCACGGGCCATGGAACAAGTCAGTTTATTTTTAGTTCTGGATCTGGATCCAGGAATCTTTTTAAGGGACATGTTACCATTAGGAGACAAGGCATCTCTAAACACTCACTCTCTTTCTCATGAATTAGTGCACTTATTTAAATGAAAATAACAAGCATATATATACCCTGTTTTTATCTCTCATTTCATTTATCAAATCTGGATGCAGAACATTTGACCGTTTTCCTTTTTTTCTCTGGGCACTAACTCGGCAGCATTCTTTCATATTTTCCGTTTCAAAATTCGATGCTTTTCCAGACTTCTCAGTGGATTTTTCAGACCATATTTGACATCTAGTTTTCTATTCTCATTTGGAATCTGTAGCCAACCAGCCTCTATATTTGGGGTTGTCAAGCCTGTCCTCGGACAACTCGCATTTACCCATTGTGGCCATTCATCTCACACGCCTACATGGAAAGTTGGACGACTGTAAAATATCTCTGAATAAATAACATTATATTATATTATTATATATTTCTTTGTCTCTCTTATAAATAAGAACTTGACAAAGGTTAAATATTTTAGTTTTCGTGGTGTCTGTGCGTCTTTCTTTATTGACTGTGAGCATGGAAATGATGATGAATGCAGCCATAAAGGTTTGGTTTCCTTACACAGAAAAGATAGTCTATTTACTTTTCTGTTATCTACATCACTGCATAACTCATTAATCTTTAGACAAGCTTAAAGTTTGGTTATTTGTGATGCTATGTATGTATGAGATGTATAAAATATTGCTGAAACATGGGGCAGAGCTGATTTGCAGGCTGTGATGTACAGGGTAGATGCAGCTCTGCATGGGAGTGCACATTCAGTCACACATCATACTTCTTATACTTCTTACCTTGCTGTCAACGACACAGTCTCTCACACACTGGTAAACATTTTGGCTACGCTGACTGCCTGCTCCACACAGCAGGAAAGACTTATATGCTTATGTGATCAATTTGTATTAGAAATTCAAACTGTATATTTTAGAAAACAGAATAGGGACAGTAAACACAAATATTTTATTTTTTCCACACAAAATTACAACGACTGTAAAATCAAGTTCCATACCTGTCCATACTGCGTAGGGACCCTGAACTGTCTGTATCTAATTTTCAATACTAAAACATCAATTTTTCTGGTTCTCAACAGGATCTTGGCCTTCTCTGAGGCTCAAATCACAGCGGTGCATGTGAGCGTAGATGGAGAACCTCTGGGCAAAGGCCACTCTGCTGGAGGTCCTCTCTACGTTCTGCTGTGGGATCCGTCTCTCTACCTCACTGGACTGCACACCATCAGAGTTAAAGTGGAGGTCAGTGCAGCATTCATTTATCCTCCACTTACAGTGAAGCACGTGCAGAGACTTTTAAATATTTCATAAGTCTTCTTGATTAAATTTGGTAGCTTTGTTTGCCTGAGTTGAATTATGATTCAGTTGATGTGCTGTCTGGGTACTGTGGCTTTGATACAATACTTGCTATTGATTGCTGGCAATTCTACCATTATGCAGACTTTTTTTCACTGTGTACCCTATTTTCCCATGTTTTTGTGTCTGTGACTAATGGGAAGAACAACTTTTTAAATTGGTCCACCACTGAGAAAGAGCACTGCAGCCAGAAGAAGTGAAAATGTGCTACAACTTACCCCTTGGGACAACAGTGTATTGTCAAAGTACGTTCACTAAAAGTGCTTGTTTTTGCCACTGACAGGCTCAGATTGTTATTCTAAGCATCTGACAATATTATTGAAAGGATCGCTGTCAAGAGAGGGATCATTTTGTTCAAGTGAGACACATTTTGTTTAACCAGAAACAGCTATGTTGTTGCTCATTGTCATCTTCATTCGAACTCGACAGAAACAAAATAAAACTCACCAAAAATGTCTTTGCTCATGTTTTTTTTACTGCTCTAACAATCACCAACTCTGGTTGTTTGGTCGAAATACACCCTTTATTCACGGCGTTAGATGTGAAAATATGTGAGGAAGGTCAGACATCAGAGAAGCAGCGGGGAGAAAAGGCCAAACCCAAACAACCAGAGCTTTAGATTGTTGCGGCGATGGAAAAAATGAGCCAAGAAGTTCTATTTTGTTTCTTTCAGGATTAAATGAAGATGATGGTCATGATGTTAAAATTACAGTTTTGTAAAGGAAGTCTGGTTAGTCTGGGAAGGGCAATAAAACAGCTGTTTATGGTTAAACAAAAAGTGTCTCACGCTAACAAAAGTGTAGCAATCCTTTCCATAATGTTGTCAGACACTTTCAATAACAATCTGAGCCTGTCTGTGGTAAAACAATTACTTTTAGTGGAAGTACTTTAATGGTGTGCAGTTGCACGGAGGGATTAAGTTGTAGTTCAGTTTCGCCTCTGCTGGCTGCAGCACCCTTCTTCGAATCTGGACCAAGTTCAGAAATTGTTGTCCCCATTAGTCACTTAGACATAAAAACATGGGAAAACAGGGTCATGGTTGAAAAATAGTGAATTTATCCTTTAATGTGTTCTGTGATATATTTATAGGCTTAATAATTTGATCCTTCCTTATCTTTCTGCGTGCGTCAGGACTCGGCAGGCCGGTCGTCAGTGCGGGAGCAGCACTTTACTCTGGAGGACGACCTGACTCCCAGCTTTGGTTTCGTGCAGTCCTTCATCCTCCTCACAGACCACTACATCCTGGGCCGAGTGGCCTTCATATTCATGATGCTGCTGAATGTCGGCGTGCTGCTCGCCTTCAGGTTCCTGCGTGTTCCTTCTGGGAGAGGTGAGTGTCACTGACCGCCCCGCAAAGAAATACATCATCATCATTTGATTTTAATTGCAGGCAACCGAAGCGCATTTATCTGAACTGAACTGCTAAAATCTGCTCTGTTATTGGACAGAAGCAAGGTTCACAATAAGAATATGCAGACTACATGTTAATTTATCATGTTAAAAACGTTTTGTATCACCATATAGGTGTAACTAATCATTTAAATAACAATAAATAGTTCTTTTTCTATACATTTTTGACATCTACAGGATTGACCTCTCAAGCGTGTACGGCGCTCCATCTGGTCAGTACAGTGGACACTTTCTACTACTCTCTGCTGCTGTTCAACCTGTGTACAGCCTTAGGTGGGTCAACTGCTTTTTCTTGTTCTCTTTTTGTCTTGTGCTTCAGGCACATTAACAGTAAAATAAACAGGTAAAAATAAGATCTTTTCTTTGTAATCTTGCCTCTGTTTCTGTATAAATAACTCCTGTGTTTCTATCTCTCCTCCATCAGGTCCATGGTTCATAGGAGAGCTTATAGATGGTCATAGTGGTGCCTGCTTCGCCTTTGGGGTGTTCATCGATGGACACTTTCTGGAGGGCAGCCTCACTTATGTTGTTGGAGTCGTTCAAGTAAGAACATTTTATTGCATCTCGGCGTAATGTCGGTAAATGGGCGAGGCCCTCGGCAGACTGACACAGTTAGCGACTTGCAAGTAAACACAGTGACGCATTTGGGAGCTAAAGAGACAGATATTTTCCTCAGGAGTTGGTAGAGACAACCATCAGGCGCCCAGAAAAACAACACCAAATGAGTTAGTGTTGCTCCATATCTGTGTCACAAGGCAAGTGTTTGCGAAAAAGTTCACCGTATTGGTAATGTGTCTGTGTTGTGTTCACAGCTTTTTTTTCCACTGCCCCCAAGTGGCTAGAAATAAGTTATTGCATGTTTAACTTTTTTCGTTACATTGTCATATTACTGACCTATTAGTGTGTTTTTGGTTCTGCACAAAATCTGAACCTTAAACCAGTAATTCCTTTTGTGGGATTCTGGACCAACAAGCTCCCTTGAAAAAGTTAAGGGGATCACAGGATGATTAAGGACAAGTGAGAAACATTTCTTACAAAAAAAGTGTACTTCTTTAATATTAGTTGTTTATTTTCTTGTAAAATACTCAATACTTTTAACTCTTTTGCCTACAATAATACTTCATATTAAACTATCTGACAAGGAAAAATCACTGTTTGTTTGAGCTTCTCAAGTCATGTCCTCATTTTAAGGCGTCACAAACCTTTCAAAAAAGATCTCTGCACACCCGAATGTATGACCGGTGCATCGGAGGAAGATTAAATTTGAAGAAAACTAGAAAAACTCCTGCACACTGTCTCGCTTTCTGCTGATTTATTAAATATCTGACGTTTCGGTCTGGACGACCTTCATCAGGTATACTGGCCAGTATGCCTGATGAAAGAAAGCGAGACGGCATGCGGGAGTCTTTCTAGTTTTCTTCAAGGCGTCACAAACCAAAACAGGTTGCAAACTGCTGTTTTATACTTCCATTTATATATTTGTACTCAAAGGGACAGTTCACACCAAAATCAAAACTACATATTTTTCCTCGTTCTGTAATCCTATTTATCCATCTAGATTTTTTTTTTTTCGTGTCAGTTGGAAAGTTTTGGAGATATTATCTGCCTGCTCTCAGATGTAATAGGATTAAATGGTTTGTGCTGCTCAAAGCACAGACCTTGTTGTGAGCAGTTTCATCTAGGAACTACTTTTTTCCAGTTCAAAGAAAGTATTCTGATAGATTCAAGGTCTGCAGATTATGTTGAGTAACCAGTTCATGAATTTTGAAAAGAGACACCAGTTTTGAGATTTTCAAATGCACTTTTTTTGTGCTTTGAGTACCACAAGCTGAGTGCCATTTAGTCCTGTTATATCTGAAAGAAGGCAGACATCTCTACCCCTACTTCTACCTCCAAAACTCACCAAACCAACTGTCCCTTCAACCTTTCATCTTATATAATGATTATAGTCATCTTCATCTAATATTAAGGATTAATCACATCTAACTGGATTAATTTCCTCTCCTGCAGCTCCTGTTCTTCAACATGCCCCTCACCACTTATCTGTGCTGGAGCCTCCACCACCGTTGCCGCGGCAACACCTTCCGATCCCACTTCCTGCGGCCGGGCTGCCGCTGGCGGACTCTGGCGGTTCACCTCTTCATTGCTGCTGCTGCTCACTTGGCAGGCGCACTCCTGCTACTTTCTCCTGGAGACCTACGGCCCCATGGCCTTTTTCCTGTCCCCTGTCCGCACATGGGCGCTAGGGCTCAGTCTGCTATTGGTGTACCGCGCCTGGACAGGCCCCGCCCCTCTCGTTCGTGACAACAGCAAGAGCGTCGCTCCCTCTTGACAGTAATTGCACTGTACCGCCACGATTCCCCCCTCGAGCCTGACTCACAGATATATTTTGCTGTCTCTATCCACCCTGGAAGCCTCAATTTTCTGCACACAGCAGCCCCCCTCCCCTTCCTTTCTTTCTCCTCTTCCTCCTTCCAAAGCCACTTCACAGTACATCACTCACTATCCTGTTTCTAGATAGTATTGTTTACTTAATATGCATGTTATTGTAAAGCACCGGTGAGCACATTTCTGGCCATATTCATAGCAATGTGTACAGTGTAAAAAACAAAACACCTTGGCTACATCGAGGGTAAAATAGCCTCTTTAAGCTATGTGAGGACTAGTCCAACGTGTGCCGCAGTTGACAGTATCAGAGCTGTATCCTGCTGTGGTTTAAGCTGACTCATTTACTTGAGCTTTAGCACTTTTTGGAAGTGTTGCCTTGGCCGAACGCCACTTCACCACTGCCAAAGGGAATAAGAAAGATCTCACCTTTTATTCTTCCCTCTGAAAATCATTTTCATTCACTAACGAAGGCTGGACGTGCCAAACCGATCCTCTTGTTTACCTTCTGACACACAAATCATGTGGGTAAGAAAGGCATCATTTTGTATGCTGTAAGCTTTTCCTAACTTCCCATGGCTAGTGCGGTAGTTACAGTAACTCTGGTGAAGGTGATACCGTTAATGCAACCTAGACTATCATATTTTAAAGTTTATCCTACACATAATTGACCCTTCCTAAGTCCCGCCCCTCATTCTGTGCCCCATTGACAGTTGAGGAAACATGGCACCTCAGTCAACTCTCTCCTTTCCTCTTTCTTGTACTTACCGTGCATTCCAAGTCACATACCTTTTCATTTTACTTTTAATATGTACTGCCGCTGCCCTTGCAATGTACATACTCTTGCATGCAGTATGCAAGCAGTTGTGACTTACTAATTCTTCACAAGATGGCACCTTGAGTGCTCATACACCCATCACAAAGGACTGTGGGTCAGAAACAACAAGAAAAGCATGGTGGCTTCCATACTGCAAAATGTGACTGGATGCAGTAGGACATCCTGGTATTTTCTGTATTTTCTGCACACTGCATTTCATATACTATGTATTGGGACATACTACATGTTTTTCTGACATACTAAACAGTATGATAGTCTGGGTACTGGAGTGTACAGTAGCATGTTATGTACTAGGCTCATCTATTATGAAAAAAAAATTTGAAGATGGTTAAAAGATGTTGCTGGGAGACCAGTAAAAACGACATATATTCAGAGTTCTCCTGTTGCAAAATCTGTTCTTCCTCCATCAAGAGACGTCACTGGATGGAGCCGGGATTGTTAAAGTTCCAATACCCGTACTGCCATAATATTTAGGATGTCAGAAAAAGATTTAGTATGTCCCAATACATAGTATGCCAAATGCAATTTGCTAAAAATGCCAGGATATCCTGCTGCATCCGGTCGCTCTCTGCAGCATGCAAGCCAGCACCCCTTTCCAACTATTCTGACTTACAATTCTTTGTGATAGGTGTATGAGCAAGAGGGTCAAAATTCAAGGCGCCATGTTATGAGGAAGTTGTGTGTTCCAAATATATGCACACTGCATGCAACATTAATATTGTGTGTATAGGCAGCTGCAGTACACACAGAAAGTGTGTGATATGGAATGCAGAGTAAATCTTCGCCTCTGGGTAGCCAGAGGCTGTGCTAGATGAGTGCCCGTGTCACCTAGCAGTATGTTTTGGCCAATAAAGTAATCGCTATAGGCTAGGGTGGTAATAACACAGTAACATGGGCATGGGAGTCACAAGCTCGCCTGCAATGCATCCTGGTACATGTAGGCACTGCTGCTCAGCTCTGTGAGCAGGAAAACTCAGTTTTCTTGGTCAATATAGCACGCACTGAGGAATTTATTGCTTCAGTTGACTCCATTTACCATCAACTCTGGCTGGACATCTACATGAAACTTTTCCCTTTAAGTTAGCTAATGTTAACAAAATGCTAATGAACTAGCTAGCTGATCTACATAAATAATTAGTTACATAGTTATCTAGCATTTTGCTAACATCAGCTAATTTAAGACTTGAGTTTTTGCTGGAAAAGAGAAAGTTGACCAAGGTACCGAGCTTTCTCAACTGTTATTGGAGTGCACAGCAAAAAGGGGTAGGACGTAGGAAGGATCATTTGTGCCAAAATTAAAAATAAATAAAAAAATAAATGTCTCAATAAATGAATTAATATGCATTAAATGCACCAAAAATATTAAAAATAAATGTAGGCGTTCATTAATTTATAAAATGGGACATAAATTGATATTTCTGTTTAAATGTTCTTGTTTTTATTTATGCTTGTATTAATTCCCCTATTTATTTACAAATGTATAGTCAATCTAAGCTCTCTGATGTTGATCAACCAAGAGGCGACAAGTGAACCCCATGACAGACTTGGACTGACAGCCCTCTCTGTTATTTGTGTGATGAAGTTTGGGGGAAATATTATGATTAATAAATAGGAGGAGGATGCAAAAGGACAATAATACAGAAATTAATACACTTAATAATGAATAAATTGAATTCAAAAGTAAATAAATAGGAAAATCAAAACAGAAATATAAATGTATGTCACATTTTATGAATTAATTAATACTTGAATATGTTTTTAATATTATGTTTGGTGCATTTAATGACATTAATGTGGTTATTGCATCATTTATTTATTTATTTTTGATTTTGGTAGTTCAAGTCCTTCTTACATAATTACAAGAATCAAATCAATCAAATACTATAGTCGATCTGTGTACAAGTAGTTAATGATTGAAAGTGTTTTTTAATTAAATTGATTCCATTGCACACAACTGCCACTAAAAAAAAAAAAGTCTCAATATTCGCATTGAATAGTCATATCAAAAACTTACGATGCCAGTTTTCTCGCCAGAACACAAAAACAAAAAGACGAGCCGGCCTGACTCTACGTGCTCCTTCAAACGTGACTACAGGAAGCAGCTGTTTGTTTCTCAGGAATGTGAGCACTTGAACAATAGGCTGGTCCCAGTAGTATTTCAGGACAATGTTTTTATACTCCATAGTAGCTCAGCGACCTAAAAATCATGTGAAACAATCGAGATGCGTGGTGGCTAAAAAAACAAAATGAATGTGTTATAGATGTGGTGAAATGAAATGAATCAGTACTATGCTTTTTTTTTTAATTTTTATTATTTATTCCTTCTTGATTGTATTGAGTGATTTCTTTTTTTCCCTTCATGTGATGATATATCTGATCTGCACTGGAAATGGGCATTCTTCACCTCCCTCATGGTCAGTGCTGTTAGGAAGAGAATGGAGCATTCCCTGCGTTGGAAGTTAATTTGACAGGTTTGTGTGTGGAATCATGTTTGTCTGCATCGCTCAGGATGTAAAAGGGATAGTTCTTGAGTTTTTGAGTTTTTGAAGTGGGCTTGTATGAGGTACTCGTCCATAATAAGTGTATTACCTGCAGTGGCAGGTGGTCAGCATGACTTCTGCAGTGCTGGTGTTGGAAGCTAAGCAATGTACTGCTGTGGACAGAGTCAGCATCACAACGTATTTTAGCCACCTAAAAACAAATTCTGTATTTAGAATATTTCCACTGCTTTACCTTGCTGTCTGACAGCCTTTTTCCGATGAAATATAATATTCCAGAGCAACCAGACTCCTTTGGCAAAAACAGTCATTTTACCTCACAGAACACAGGAGTTGCTGGTCTCCCAGTGCCCTGATTGGTTAATTTGTTTGTATTATTTTGTAACTTTGGTGTTTTGAATGGTTAGTTTGGATTCACTGAAGTCACTCAATAACATAAACAAACTCCTGTGTTCTGCAAGATAAAATTACAGTTTTTGATAATGGAGTCTGGTGGGTTTGGAGAGAGCTATATTTGGCTCTCCTAACACCATTTTCCTGTCACAAAAAGGCTGTCAGATGATGAGGTAAAGTGGTGAAAATATTCTAAATATAACTTGATGTGGTTCGTTTGGGTTTGGCGTGACCGCCAGACTTTAGCGCTGGTGCAGACCAACAGCTGCTCTCTGGTCCACCGTGAAGAGTTGGTCCTGGACCGCTGTCAAGTGAACACCGTTCAGACCGATCCTGGAAGCGTACCTTCGTATATGTCATTTCGCTGGTTAAAAAACGTTTTCTCTTACAGTTTTGGTGACTGGTGAACTTGCAGTGTGTTTGCAACCAAAACGTGGACTCACAGGGGACAAGCCTGGACTCCCTACGAAGTGAGAAATGCCTGCATTATTAAATAATTTAATACCTGCAGTTTTAGGAGACGTTCATATATGTTCCTCTTTAAAGCACTTGTCAAACTCAACACCTGCTGGCTGAATCGGGCCTGGCACCTCTTTCAGTGTTGCCTGCGAAAGCACGAGAAGAATGTAAGTTGTGCAGTACAAGTTTTTTTGTCACTTAAATCTCAGAACTTCTGAGTTTTTTTAATTTAAACACAGTCATAATTATGTAATATGATTACAAGCAGCTACATTTATATAGTCTTACATGTACAACTGGTCCTTTGAGAGCAGCCATAATGCTGGTGTGGCCTGGAATTAAATTTAGTTTGACACCCCGGCTCTAAAATCTGCTGATATGCGCTCCAGTTGTACACCAACATGACCAGAACCTCTCGGTGCTCGTTGATAACTGTGTGACTGACCCGTAGTCAAACGACATTTTCACCACATGACTTGTGTTTACAATTTCTGGACTGTTTGTTTGAAGCTTTGCGTTTGTGAACACAAACTGGACTAGCTGGAAAATTGAAGTCCTCCTTAATTTGATTCACGAACTGGATCTTTAGGTGTAAAACCACCCTTGAACTAATATTGATTTTTTTTTAAGGTGGCTTAAATATGTTTTTCTGCTGAACCTGTCACAGCAGTATGTTTCTTCCATTCCTACACTGGTACTCCTGCAGCTTCTCCAAACTGGGATTGTGCCGTCTGCCATCTACTGTAGGTAATAAACTGACTATGGTTCAATACCTTAAACAACCCCACTTCAAAAAAACAGAATTACCCCTTTAATTCCTTTTTTGTGAAGGTGTGAGAGCAGGTAACTGTGTCTGTTGCACTCTAATTTTAATCCTTTCTCGTCGGTAGTAGCAGGTGCTGGATTCCACCAGAACAAACTGGTCTAAAAAAAAAGGAGACAAATAGGGTGAAGACCACATTTATCAAGTCTTTTAATAGAAGCAATGTTCCAACAGGTTTTTTTTTTTTTTTTTTTTTTTTTTTTTTTGTCGTCGAACCATACCCAGCGTGACTGCAGAATAATTGCTCAGTGCTGTGATAAGACACGCAGTTTAATATTAGAACAGCTGCTAGACAGTGAGAAAATTAAATTATGTGCACTCTTGCTGGCAATGGTTTAATAACTTTCTTTTTCCTCTCTGTGTAGACAAGTCTGTTTCATTTGTTACCAAGTACATAACTCCAGATATAGATAGATATTTAAAAAGTGATGGACTTCCGTTATTGAGACCTCCTCTCTTTTGATGCTCAGTACCTCTCACAAGTTGTGTAATCTGTCCACAAGGAGGCAGTATTGAATGGATTTGGAGGGTGATGACAGGACTGTATTTCACTTCCACCTCCAGATTATGCATGGGACTGTTTTATTTTTTTGTTTATTTTTTACAGAAAATCAACCAAAATCTTTACTGGATGAGATGGTTTTCATAGTTTATTGATGCTCACTGATTATGTTTAACTATGAATCTGGTTGTGATTGTTCTGTACTGTTCACTGATTTGACTGTTCACAAGAAAAACTGACATCGACTCCACCAACAGCACCGCCACTAAAGGAATATACTGTAAGTGATGTACTGGTGTTCACTCGACTTATTCTGCATCCCCTCCTATGTTCAGACACTCAAGTATATGAATGAATAGATGATGATGGTGATGATTTTACACCTGCCACATATTTTTCTCGTGACAATTGAAATTAGAGCCAACCACAATTTTATTTTATTAATGGTTTATAGTGCTGTGGAATAAAATGTTCATTACGGTAAATCATATACGTTGTGTTTGTCCTCATGTTATTGTCACATAATGTGACTCAGTACAAAATATGGAGCCCGACACTTACAAAAGGCAGTAAAAGATATATAATAGATGAGTCAGAAATAAAAATAACTGATCATGAATGATAGATAAATAAGTAAATTTAGGAATTATGTTGCTGCAAAGCCAGAAGAAACACTTAAAACATGAAAAAGTTTGTTATAAGAAAATATTTTAACATTATTATGGCATTCAAACTTATAACAAGAAGTTTTTCTTATTATATAACATTTCTCCTGTTATAAAACATTTCATGTTATAACATAAGTAATCCTGATATGTGAAATGGTTTATAACAACTTATCACATTATGACGTGAAATGTTTGTTACAAAAATAATATACTGTTATAAGAAAAAAAATTTTAGAATAAGAAAAGTTTCTTCTTGTAATGTGGTAAGTTTGTTTTTATGATAACACGAAAATATCTTGTTATAATGTTAAAAAACTAATTGTTATAACAAACTTTTCACGTTATTATATGACAATAATCCGTTTTTCTTTTTCTGGCGAGGCAGCAATATTCTGTATAAAATAGGTTGTAAAAAGAAATATAAAGGCTGAAATATTTTCTTTAAAACTCCAATCAGCTGCACATTTTTTGGCCTTTTTCAAGTCTTTAGCGTTACTGTTTGTTTGGTCTTGGTACCCATTTAATCATTTGCAAACTCCCCATTTACCAACACACCATCTCTCATCTTCCTAATAATATATGATACTGAGCTGGATGTGATCTGTAGCTTCACTGAAAACACTTGTATAAAATAAACACACTAGGCACCAGCCGTTTCAACTCACTACACCTCTTCTTAAAACTAAAATAGACTCATATTTATCATTTATGCTACACACTACTTTAGCTTGCAAGCTGCTGCAAACAAAGTTAGCTAGCTAGCTTTTAATTTAGTTTAACATTATAAGTATGGAAGCCAGGTTAATTTATCTCTTTATCTTGAGAAAACAAAATGCTCAAGATAATTTATCACAAGAAAAAGACTTGTTTTCTTGAAATTAGTGTCTGATTCATGTGATCACACCTGACTTCAGCCTTCAGGGTCACTCGCATGACTCATCAAAACAAACATCATCTATGCTGACATAGCAGTGCTAATCTTAGGTAAACATAAGTAGTAAGAGGAAACAACCTCTAGTTTTATGAAGAAACTTGAAACTATGAAACAGTATGACTTCTTTGACTTGTTTAATAACCTTTTACTGCCTTTTGTCAGTTGCAGGCTCCAATACAAGAAGACATCCGCTTATATATTATGGTGCTGGTATATTTTCAAAACCATGACATACTGTTGCATTTAATTTCATGAGGCAGCACTGAAATTTTCTCCTCCACATTTATTTAACTGCTGCACCTGCAAATCAATAAGTACTACAATTCAAAACTTCTCTAACATCCAAGCACTCTTTGCATGTCATTTTATTGTTCTGAAGAACACAGTTCACAGAATATTGTGCAATTTTTCATTTATAATTCACAATTGTAATCAACTGGCATCAGTTAATCAATGCAATATCGCACTGGGGTTCATTAAATTAGTGTTAATGGTGGTGAGAGGAAGGCAACTGTAGGTTAATTTCCCATGGCGTCTGGTGAGAGCAGTCTCTACTGGCAGCCACAGCGATTCCTTCACTCTGATATCTTTATAATCTGCTTGCCAATGTTTCCCCCTTTCATCATAGAGCAAAATGCATCTGCAAAAAAAAAAAAAAAGAAAGAAGTGATTCAACTCCTGCCAAGTTAATAAAAAGTCATAAAATAGAAAGACAGAAAAATGCCACATACCACCCATATTTTCAATGCCATTCACCACAGTTTCCAGCACCTGCAGAGTGGAAGCAAAATCACAACTAAATGATCCGAGGAGACAGATGGGGAAGAGGATGCACTTTGCAAACAAACAAGGACACCCACACAGTCGACCACATATCGTCACTATTTCCTGCTCACCTTGATTTGGCCTGATTTAACCCACTGGCTGAGCTCACAGAGGCCAGCTTCTGCTTTGCTCATGTAGTTAAGCACCATGAATCGCTCCCGGGTGATGTTCTTAGTATGAAGGTTTTCCTGCGTCTCCTCGCTCAGGGGCGGAGGATACGGCACATCCTTGTTGTACTGTGAGATCTGCCCACACAGGATCACACGGCCGCCGTTGTTCATCTGGTGGTAAGACGAGGGTTGGAGGTCAATGTGTGTGAGAAAAAAAAACAAAAAACACACACACACAAACACTCAATGTTCTAATTTTGAAAATCTTGGCAGGACAATTTGGGAAAGAAAAGCCAACAAACACCTCAGAATTCACACATTTCCCAGCCAAATAAACAACTAGATTATGTTCTGCACACACAGACACAACTCAACCGGTACCTGAGCGATTACAGTATCACTGATGGCACCCCCCACATTGTCAAAGTAGACATCTATGCCATCAGGGCAGCACTCCTTCAGCCTCGTAGGGACATCCTCTCGGCGGTAGTTGATGGCCGCAGAGAAGCCCAGTTCTTCTACTACAACTCTGCACTTCTCATCAGAACCACAAATCCCAACCACTCTCACACAACCATCCAGCCTGCCGATCTGGAAAAATGCAATGAAAAGTGAACTGATATGATCAGGATGTCACTTCCTTTTCTTTGCAGTCTACTGAGTGTTTATGTTAGCATCTGTGGTTAGCTAGATTAGATCTGCTGAGTGTGGTTTCTGAAATATGTCAGTCATAGTTTCCAACAACCATTTTGCCTTTTATCTGTCTTGCATCTAAACCTTTAAAGAAACAATTTAACTCAGGCCAAGTATCTATTTGCATTTTTCTGAAATGACTTGATAAATCAAAATTCAGTATATAGAGTAAACGTGTTAGAAAATCCAGTATTTCTAAAAGCTAAAGCTATGTAATATGGCACAGGGTTAAGGGACAAAGTTAAGACTACTGATCTGGCCAGCGAGAGGCCTACGGTATTCGTTCGGTAACTAATGCATTCTAACCTAGCAACCCACTGGTTTCTGGCTTGGCTGGTCATTAGCCTCTGTGGCTGGCAACTTGCATGTCAAGGCTAGCAACCCACTGGATCTGGACTAGCATGTCCAGATCCAGCGGGATGCTATCCAGGATATTTAGATTAGCTTTTGAGAGAAGCAGGTTGCTAGCCCTGGTGAGCTAGTTACCAGCCTAGTCTCTGTGTGCTAATTACCAGACGTGGAAGCTAATGACCAGTCTAGCCAAGGCTGGACCAGTGGGTTAGTAGTCCCGGCATGCTAGTTACCAGCCTTGGAAGCTAATGTCAAGCAATGCTATAGCCAGTCCAGTAGGTTGCTAATCTCTGTGCTAGTTACCAGCCTTGGAAGCAAATGACCAGCTAAGCCAGTAGCTGAACCAGTGGGTTGCTAGTCTCTGTGTGCCAGTTACCAGCCTCAGAGGCTAATAACCAGCCAAGCCAGTAGCTGATCCAGTTGGCTTCTCATTTCCCACCACCAGTATCTCTCTTGCCAGCACCGACTTCTCATTGGTCACATCGATAGCTGACTTCTGCATGGATAAAGCCTCTGCCATCTTCTCAGTTGTCTTAATTTTGGTCCTTGCTCTGAGCCGTAGTGTATATACAGATGTTAAAGTCTTAATAGACCCAAATGTGAAATTTACTGTATTTACCTGTCCAGCTATGGAGCCACAGGCCCCAGCCGCACCACTCACCACCATGGTCTGATTGCCCCCCTTGGTGACGTGACCCTTCTCCCTTATGCCAAACAGTGAAGTGAGGCCTGTTAAGCCAATTGCACCCAAAGCGTAGGACAAGTGCCCATCAACCAACTGTGGATCAACCTGCAACAGACAAGAGGAAATATCACAACTGCTGATATTGTCATGATGGACTATATCCCAATGTTGACACACAGCAATACGCCACACCTTCTGTAAGACTCCTCCTTTCATAACAGCATGGGTCTGCCAGGGCCAGCTGAATGAAGTGACCACATCTCCTTTAGTGTAAGTACTGCAGCGGCTGGACTCCACCATGCCGACCCCTCCACCATCAACACACTCAGACAGCTGCCATGGAGTTATGTAATCAGCACCAGTGTCTTCATTCATTCTGCATCGCTGTGAAGAAAAGACAGAAAAATATGGATGGAGATGGGGAAGCTTTGACTTTGGTTTTATGCTTGAGACTGTGACACTGTCTGCCTTAACCCTTGCATTAATAATAACACAGGTGGACTAGACTGTATGATTTGATCTTGGCTGTGACAAGAAGTTTGAGTCATTGTTTCTTCACTGAACAAACACTGTGATGCAAATTATAAAGACCTTTTCTTTTGTACCATTTATTTATCTTAACATGCATAATATGTCTATACCATGTAAGGGTCGACTGAGAGGTAAAGCGTCCGAACAAGGACCTCCCCATCTCTCAGATCAGGTGCTAAAGTCGTCTCCTCCAGACGGAAATTTTCAAGACTGGCGCCCCGTCTTTCCCTTCACGTAAAAAGTAAATGTTAGCCTCACCGGTGCAGTGATGTTGCAGGACATGAAACAAGAAGATAGATCACCTTCTGTTATGAAATAAAATACTGAGCACCAGGTTTCCTACCTGGTCGTGAGCTGAGAACAACTCTCTGCACCTGCATCCTTGAAAAGTGACGTTAGCCTGGACAACCAAACCTGGCAACAAACGTCAAACTTTTACGTGCACTATAGGTCACAGTGTTAAAAGGTGTGAGTCTTTTAGATTATAATAACAATAGCAACGCGAGAAAATGGATAATAATTCACAAAACCTATTCTAACACTGTGTTTACGCTGTCGAGGAGGTCCCTTCTGTGCTTTATGTAGGCTAGCAGAGCTTCAACCATACGAATGTCTAGAAGGGAACGCTAGATTTGCAAAAATTCTCGCGAGATTTGTACGAATGTTTTGTTCATTTTGCACTTTTACAAATTAATCATGTTTTATGATGTTGCTACTGTGCTTAAGTATCTTCTTAAGTTTAGAGACAACGAATGTGCTTGCTCGGGGTTAGGAAAAGATCGTGTTCTGAATTAAAATTATTACTCTCGCGAGAATTGTGAGGCTCTGGGGTTCCCATGTAAACATGACCGAAGCAGAGCACCGAGATTTAGAGTAGAATGAGAGAGTTCCCCTGAAATCAACATCCGTCTTCGCTTTAATCCAGTTGTTGGACTGATCTTTTTTTTTTTTTTTTTTTAACAAAACAGGTATTAGCATCTCCTTATGTTTGATGCCATATCAATTTTGTAAACGCTTTTAGAGTAACAGTTATTCAGTGACAGCCCTGCGTGACGTCCACTGTCGATTTATTTTTTTAATGTTTAGTTGGTAGTTTCATTGTGCGCACGCATAGTATGGCATCTGTCGAATTAACTCATTAGCTCATTTCAGTAATGATCTAACAATAATGTAAATGCAAATATGAAGGAGTATATACGATAATGTGCGACATTATTCATCTTCTCAATGCTCCGGTGTAGTGGATGCTTACTATCTTGCCAGACATAGATGGTCTTTGGTCGTGTCTAGAGCAGAAGGGAACCCCAGACTCGCGAAAGATCTCGCGAGAATAATAATTTTAATCCAAACTAATATCTTTTCCTGACCCAAATCAAGCGGTTTTTCTCCCTAAACCCATCCAAATTATAACCACTGCGGTGTCACGTTACGGAACACAATTACTTTGCACAAGGTGCGCGATGAAGAAACAACGCGTACAAATGTCGCGAGAGTTTCACAAATCCAGGGTCTCCTTCTAGACACGACCACGGCGGCCTTATCCTAGGTGCCGTTGAGCCGTTAAGGCAGCTACTGCAACGCAGAAACGGTACGCGCCCTTAACAATCTATCTTATTATTCCGCTTCATCAATACTGCAGCTATTGAACGCATTTAGCCACATTTTCCATTGTGATCGACGCTGCCAATGCAGTCTCATCTAGAGGTTATAAACGCGGGCAGGTCCCATAGATAGATTGCAGCATCGATCGCTAGCTAAAAGTGTTTCAAAGTGGAACTGGGAGGTGACGCCTTGTGGAGGAATCTGGAAAAAAATAAAAAAAGTTTACGGGGTTTCATCAGTGGATCGCTGCCGTCACACTAGCCCACTGACAACTTCAGCTGCAGCAGATCACCGTGAAAAGGGGAAATGAAGACTACGTGCCACGGAGGGACAGACTTACTGTAAGTGCTGTTAGCTTATGCGTGTCAGCGCGTGCTGGGTGTTTTGTTTATGGAGCGATTGGTGTTTGGTACGCTGCTGTTGTCCACAATGATGTGCTGATGTGTTATTATGGCCTTCATAGTGTTGTTTTTACATAGCTAAACGTGAATATAGTTGGCTTCACCTGATCTGACCTGACACCCCTCCTCCTCCTCCCCCCCCCCCCTTTTCAACCCCCTCACGCACGCACACCACCCCAAATGTCAAAATCCCAGAAAGTCCCAGAGGAAAGACCCCTCAGTCTGTCATTCACATTGTCTTACTAGTGGCTAAAGTTTGTTATATATCCCCGATTTTATTCTTACTGTCATCAACATGATAAGTAGAATATATCTTCTTCAGTGTGACAATGACAAAATGCATTTCAGGGGAAAATAAGGGATATTGGTGTCTAGGGTTTCAATTAATTATTCTTTTCATTATCAATTAATATGCCAATTAATTTCTCAATTAAATGTTTGGGCTATAAATTCTTCAAAGTTAGCCCCAGGTAACATCTTCAGATTGCTTCTTTTGTCTGACCAACAGTCAATACAATGAAATAAAACAGGAAAAAAGTTACAAATCTTTACTTTCAAGGAGCTGAAATCGTCCAGTATTTGGCATTTTTGCTTGAAAAATCACTTCAGATCAGTTGCTGATTAATGTCTCGGGCTGCATTACTGAAATCAAAATACGGCCCAGCACAATATCCAAATCACTGAAGCTGCAATTTCTTAACAAAGGAAAAGCGTGTGACAAAACAGCTTCTTTATAAAAGTACTGTGGTGCTGCAATCTCATTCTTCAGATGTGGGAAAACATGTTTGATACAGACCACAACAAATGTCACATCATCATGACTCTAATAGTTTCTATTTTCAGTGAAATTGAAATTATGATGTAAAAATTATCATTCCTACAAGCTGTGAATAATGTCACAATCTCAATATCTACCATGACAGTCAACTCTAATCAGTATTGATAGTGACATGTAGGTCCTTTAATATCGACACGTCCTTAAAACAACTTGTGCTGTGCTCTTGATTCTGTAGAAATATTTACATATAAATGGATTTTACTATGAGTGGGGAAAATACAGGATATTACCTTATTCTTACTCGCCATTTCCCAGAGCTCCAGGTGACATCTTAAAATTGGTCATTTTGTCAAAGATTCTCTTTACAATTCAATAAAAAAAAGAAAAGAAGCAAATCTTGCTTTTGATGAGCTGCAACCACCAAATATTTGACCTTTTTGCTTGAAAAATTACTTTCACATCTTTTAAATCTCAACTTTATCTGTCCCCAAAGGGCAGTTGGTTTAGCAGCAAGACCTATGTACAAAATGATAAAAAAAAATATTAAAAAGAGAGGGGGGAGGTAGGCCAGGTTGACCTTACAATAATAAGAGTAGTAATACAAGAATAGAGTGGTGAATTTCAGGGCATCAATTCTAAGATCAACAGCACTAATATAGAGAAATAATTCAAAACACAATTCAACAACCTTACTTAAACAACATAGAAGACAATATATGATAAGCAAAGCTGACATATTAATCAATAATCTGATCAGATGCTGATTCATTTCCTGTCAGTTGACTGATTTAAGCACCACTGGTATCCACTTCAGGTGCAGCTAAGAGAAAGGGTTGTTGTGACACAAACACACACACACTGACAGTCACACAGCAACTCCCAGTGCACTGACTGTGTCATCGGAGGCTGGCATGTCAGTCTGACTTGACTTCTTGTCAACTGCATCTGTGAATGTTTTCAGGCTTTGCACGTTATTTTAAGGGCCAGAGAGCAGAGAGAGAGACTACAGCCCTGCAGAGTCTGGCTGGCACATGCCTGATCATGTCCAATGCTGTGGTGCACCGTCTCCGACTAGTAAACAGCATTTACTACTAGGTGGACTGTTTGATTGTTTGATTATTAGCCTGTTCTTTTTTTCGACTTATTATAGCAGGAAAAGCACAAGTATGATCAGTAACAATGGCTGGGTTTTATTCAAGTATCCAAGCAAGCTGTGACAATGAGCCAGCATGCACAGTACCAGGACACTGGCGTCAAAACAGCTAAATGGAATTTAGCGATCATTAATGTTATTATCATATTGTGCTTTACTTTTGTACAGTAGTTCCTGATTCATCGCTAATCGCTAATCGATAAATTGACTTTTCACATATAGATAAAGGATCGGTATTGATTAATTTTTAGCTGGCTGACTAATAAATCAACAGAATGTTTCAGGACGGCTTTATACAGATTGGTGTTTGCCTCATGCTAAGGTCAGCAAGGTCGTTTTTTATCTAAGATATCGTTTTATTTGTTTGACATTACATCACAAAGTGGGCCATAGATTCCTTGTGACATTTGGGCCTGGTTAAGGATTTACCAGGTATTATTTCATCCTGATTTGAAACTGAAACTGAACAACTGACACTGATTTTAATTGTAGGCTGTAGCACCTTGCTGTCCTCAATGGCAGCTCACAACAAAGGCGAGCTAAATTATTCTTTTCATCTTCAAATAAGTACTTTCATGGCAGAATAATTCACTTGACATCACGGGAAAAGAACCAGTGCAACTAATAAAAATAATGATAGCTCTGTTGGGTAACCCAATAAACCAGCTTTTGCAATAACAACCCCTGGACTTGTTACATATGAATAAAATGCAGTCATCATTATTATTATTATTAGTTAAAACTTGAGATGTCAAAATACCTGCTGTGAAAAGTGCCAGTTAAGCACTAACATAACACAGTTTGTAACTATCATAAATGAGACTGTAAAGATATGTAGGACTTAGCGGCACCTAGTGGTGAGCTTGCAGATTGCAAACACTCCACCTTCTTGGATCAGTCGTGAACAGCCATGTGGACGTTAACCTGCAAGGAGAGCAGGCTGCTGGTTCTAGCATTGCTAATGTTAGCCACACTGTGTAGCAGCTAATGTTAGCTGTGATCTTGCTCAGTCTTAAAAAGTTGACACATTTAGTGAGTTGTTGTCATGTTCTGAAGAATAATGTGCAGTGTTCATAATGCATGGTGCAAACTGTCACACTTCTCAGCGACATTTTAAATATGGTTATTGAAGAATGTGTTAAACGCAAGGGCAGACATTTCATGCTACAGCTGGATGGTGACAACATGCAAATAATAAGCAATCAACATGGAGAGACACTGTGCTGCTGCCAGAGGAGTGCTGACTAAGATTACAGGATGCATGGGAATAAATTGTAAAATAAAAGAATTGTGTATATTTCTTAGTTTCCCGCCCTTGGTCTGAATTACTCACTAGATTTGTCCCTTGTCACTTCATTATATGTTAAACATTTTGGCACTAAAAATATGTGCATATAGGTAGGTAGTGGACCAAAGCAATGTAAGGCAATCGCAATTTCAGTCAAAATAATCGCAATATGACTTTTTCTTTACCAATCGTGCAACCCTAGCAGAAACATGGCGGTGCAATATGGCGGCCCCGGAGTAAGAGCCCCTGCGCCCTCGGTAGACATAAACAGCTCATTTTAAGGTAACGTAAACATAACTATCTTATTTTCAGGTTATTATATATAGTAATGAAGACATATTTATGAATATTATGTTACATTTAAGCCATATTCTTGACTTAGCTTGGGGGACTGGAGAGTAGCCGTTTAAGTCCAGCCTGGAGCAAAAAGTACAGAGTGGACTGGAACCTCAAGGGGTGTCTCACCTTAAGCCGGGCACCGAACCCCTAACTTCTCGGGGTGCCTGTTTCTGCACAGCATCCATCATTCTACCACCTCTCCCACAAAAAAATTGCATGTGCATATAAAAGCCTGTATGTGTAAATAATTAACAAAGCAGTGAAAAAAAAAAAAGAATTTCCCCCAAGGAGGACTAATAAAAGGACTTTTTTCTTCTTCTAAGTCTTACACACTGGACCATTAAACACTAAGAAAACACTGCTTTTAAAATCAGAAATGAGACGTTATGTCTTTCTATTTGTGATGTAACAGTATCCTGCATTTGCATAATGGTTTAAAACCATTTTTCACAGAACTAGACATTCTCTGAATCCATTTGAGGATTTGCTCAGACATTTCACAGTGATGAATCGAGAAAATGTGAACATTATCTGATAGAATAACTGTTTAGTGCAGCCCCAATCTCTCCTTTTCTTATTCTCTGTTTCAGTATAAATTGAATTCCCTCTGACTGCTGTTAGGACTAAACAAGTAATGTTTTACTTCCATTCCAGATCAGTTAATATGTGATGTATGCAGTTGCATTTCCCTTTTTAGACTTTTCTACGATTATTTAGAAAAACTGATTTCATACTGAAAATATTAGCAGCAGCTGTAATATAAAAAAAATGTATTTTCATATTTTTTCTCTGACACACTCTGGGGCTTTCCTGCAGCTTCCATATATAAAATCCTCCTTGCTGTGTCATCCCCAACACATCATGCTTTTCAGGAAGAATTTCGTCAGAAAAAAGATTTTAAAAAGGAAAAAAAGAAGTAGAAGAAAGACGCGTGTGTGAACTGGAAAGAAAAGTGAATGTGTAGCCGGGTGCGCCCTTCCCCTCCATCCCCGCGGTCCTCCCATGTGTGTTGGAATTTCCCGCACACACTGAGAGGGATCTTTGCTCCGTAAATTACAGCGCCTTGCATGTTGGAGGAAAGCCTTATATGGGCATGGAAGTGGGTGTGGCCAGCGAGCTGGTGGTGGCTGTAGAGAGGAGGAGGGAGGAGGAGAGGGGCAACAAGACAAGCAGAGACACAGAGAGAGTCGATGTACAGCAAAAAGGCCGCATTGCCAGCGTGAGTTTTTTCTCGTGTGCAATCCTCGTGCAATAATGTGCAACAGACAGCGGCGGCATCGCGCCCGCCTCTCTGCAGAGTAGCGCTGCGTCTCCGACCGGGAAGGACTCTGTTTACGCACCGACCCCCACCCCCCTCCTTTTTTTTTTTTTCTTCTTTGACTTTTCTAGCAGGGGGGTGAAGGGAGGAAAAAAGTAGCAGGGAGTGAGGTCAGCAGCGTAGCATGAGTCAACCTCGGGGATGTATGCAGTCATCACCGCAGGTCGGGATTGTGCGGGCCTGCTGCTGGCTGCTGCTGCTGCTGGCCGCGCAGAGCTGATCATCCTGCGGACGAGTAGCAGTTTTCATGACAAACACAGTAAGTATCGGGGCAGACAGACAGACAGACGATGACTGTGGCGTTGTTGTTGTTGTGGTCGACAGTGCGTGTTATTGTGGCCGCAGCCTGCTGACAAAGTTTTTGTTTACCTCGCTGAGACGAGCAGGGCGCGCACTGGCGTGGATCAATCGCTCTCTCGTCTGGTCTGTAGTGCACATAGAGACACATGTGACGTATTAACCTTGTTGACAAGTTGATCGATCAGTGGTGATCGTTATTGGCGATGCCAGGCACACTTTGATCATACGGGCTGCATTGTTGGCTGGGTTTGGGCATGGCATTACTGACTGGATAATCCGTTTCCTGCAACAAAGGCTTTCTCGTAAATAGCGCTGAGCTGGCTGGCCACAGAAAGTGATGTGGAGGGAGGGGGGATCGGGATCAGGAAGAAGAGTGCTGTTTTCTTCTTATATTTTCTGTGTTTGTGGTCCGTGGCACGCTGCAGGCCTCCTGCGCTCGCTGGTTTAAATGAGGACCCGGGCAGGCGATGGATTAGCTCGGCTAATAGTGCTTGACATTTATTTTAAGCCAATTTAACGTGTTACTTTGTTTATTGGGCTAAACCCCAGCAGGCTTGTGTAAGGTTGCACTTGTGATGCGTCACCGTGATCCCTCACCTCAGATGGTTTAATGCACAGAGACTGCTCGCACAGCATGGTCAGTGCTCAGTGATCAGCAGCAGTTAGGTTTCACTCTGCAAAGCAAAGTGTGATTTATTTATTCATGTGTGCACCTTTTAATACAAGAGGGGTTCATAGGATTTGACAACATGGCTGTAGGCATGTGTAACATCACATGGTACTTCTGCTGCTGCTGATGCGCACACACACACTGTTTATTAGCCACATTGCATGGTCATTCAGTTTCCTCAGTGAGTGGTGCCCCTGAGCCAGTGCAGGATCTGAACAGCTGCAGCTGTCTATTTTAAGAAGCGTGTGTTTTACTGGGCCACCAGAGGAAAAGGTGACAATTGTCAGTCACTTCCTAGCCCGTCAGAGACGGCCTTTGGCAAGTCCATGCTGTAGAGATTCTACTATTAATTTATGTAATCAGATTGTCAAATTATTTTTGTTTTCGTAACCTGAGTCCTGCAGCAGGTTGTGTAGCAGCAGGAGTGTTTTGATTATGGTGATTCACGCAGCAAGAAAGAGTGTCAGTGGTTTTCTGTTTAGTATGGGTGGAAGTAACAAATTACAACTACTCACGTTACTGTACTTGTACTCTTATGCATGTTTTTAAAGGTAGTATCGGTAGGATTTGTCTGAGCTGTTTTGTAGACACACCAGAAAGATAGTTGATTGTTGAGTCTTATTCCCAGGATATAAAATACCGATGTTTTGGGTTGGTAGTCCATCTGGAGCACAGCAAAATAATGAGAAAATAAGGAAATTCAGGCAGAGGGCAGGGTCTCTGCAGATACAGACAACACCACGCACTTCTAGTAGGTAATAAGTGATGACCGAAAGGGATTATGTTTAAGCTATACATATATGTTGTTGTTTTTTCAGAAATTTGTTGCATATTAGGCCTTTAAGTCTGTAATTTTACTGTTAAGTGTGCATTACACTGTGTAGTCTCCTCCACTACTTTTAAAGGTTAAGTGAGTAGCATTTAGGAGGATCTGTTGGCAGAAATGGAATATATTATGCACATAAATGTTTTAATTAGTGTATAATTACTTTTAAATAAGAATCATTCATTACCTTAGAATGAGCTATTATATCTACAGAGGTGCACTGTGCAGGTCCTCTTCCACAGAGTCCATCATGTTGCTTCACCTTCACAGTAGCCCAGAACAGACAAGCAAACACTAGCTCGAGATACGGCCTTTCACGTTTTGCACAATTTTTGCGACTACTATAGGTTCTCCTACACCTGGAGACTGCAACCTGTGGCTCCAGAGCCATGAGGCTCTTTACCACTCTCCAGTGGCTCCTTGTGGCTTTGACAAAAAAAAAATGGAAATAAAAAATGATTAATTATGTTATTATTTTGATTTATCATTGTTGTTGGCCTAAAGCAAAATTCATACATTCTCCAGTTGTAAAAATGTGTAGCCTACACACCAAATAAAAAAAAAAGGTTTTGATACTTTGTAAGATAAAATGAGTGTCATAGCCACCATTTCCTCTAAATTTTAGTCTTGAGCATCCTATGCTAGCTGTGGATGCCAAACCCAAAAAACAAAAGTCCCAGAGCAAAGTAGAGCTTATAATAACTGTGGCTCAGACAGTTATTCGGGCCAAAAATGGCTCTTTTAATAGTAAAGGTTGCTGATGCCTGTCCTACATGCTTGGTATGCGAGTTGGTTGAAATATGCTATTTCATCACTAGAAGCCACTAACTCCTACACGCCGGTCCTTTAAAATCATAATTCAACTAAAATCTGAATTAATATCCAAATCTTTTATCTGCATTTTTTAGCTAATAAGGCAAATGTGGCATATGGACCAAAAAACTACGTTGAGGCAGGCACAGGTTTGTAGAGGTGATCGTGACCACAGACCAGAACAGCACAGGAGTTTAGAGTAATTTAGACTGAAGATTTGGACAAACAGAAACCCCTTTTGATCAAATGCCTACGAGAGCTGCATGAAATGGTAACAAAAAAATCATATTGTGATTATTTTGACAGATATTGCGATTGCGACCATTCACAATTAGTGCAAATGATCAGTTTTGCATCACAATTTTTTAATTTTACGCCGAAAAACTATTAAATTAATGATGATGTGACATTTCTTGTGGTTTGTAGCAAGCAAAGATGTTTTCTTACATCTGGAGAGCAAGATTTGTGGGTCAAGGTATCTCTGCAGCAATCCAGTACTTCATTATGATGCTGTTTTGTCACACTTTTTACCTTTACCAAATAAAATTCAACTTCTTCAATTTGGATATTGCACTTTTCATATTGTAGTTTGGACTGTGAGCTGTGCCCGCTGTTGATACAGTAAAGTACAGCACAGAACAGTATTTCTGCTTGAGTACAGGTTTTCAGTACTCTCTCCACCACTGCTTTCAACTGCTGCACAAGAGTGACACGATTTTTATTTCATACAGATGGAGCAAGGATTGCAATTTTAACAGAAACAGTCGGGATCTGTGTGCATCTTGAAATTTGGCAGACTGCACCGTGTCAGAAATCTGCTCCAAAACCTTGCCATCGCATAATATTTTTTTTGATAATCATCACAGGGTTTCCATGGCAATTGTCAAGCCCCCCCACCACTACCACCACCACCACGAGCTATCGAAGCCTGCAAGGCCATTTTGACTTTTTCCCTGCTCTCTTTTTCCCTTTGCATAGCTTGTGTCATCATGACTCACGCTTGCTCACTTTCAGTTGCCCTTCCTTTTTGAGTCTGCAGCCACGGTTCAAAGGGCACGGGTTCCCTTTTTTCACGTCCGATGAATCACACAGTTGTAAGAAGAAGAGTGGTTTCTATCACGTTCTAACTGTCTGTTCTCCTAGTTTGGCGGGAAAGTGCTTTCTAATACAGGACAGTCGAGCCATGAGGGGTTTGTGTTCTGAACTGCAAGTGAGCTTCCGTGTGCATTTATATCACCTCCAGAGCTGATGTCATTTCCCATCATTAAACCTGCTGCAGTAATATCCTGTAATGACATTTCCAGGAACTATTGATTAAGCTATCTCTATCAACTACCTTCCTAAGCTTCCAGTAGTGTGCAGGCTTACTGTTCGCTTGCATGCAGGACCTTATCTCTGTGTCATGTGAGCTTAGCGAATAATGACACAGTTTAGACCCTCCCCTCCCCTCCTCTGTTCTCACACCCGATACCTTTCAGTGGAGGTCTATTGTTGAAAAAGCAAACAGCAGGTTTTTACATGGCTGAGGCGGGGATGATAATGGGGACCCCCCCCTCTGTGGGGACCCCTTTAGTCTGATGGCTCAATGCTTGACCTCTCTCTCATTTTCTCTATACAGGGTGTTGCCCATGAATGAGAAAAACAGACAGCCTTCTTCAGATCTGCTCACCCCAGGCCAGCGACCTCAGAGTGGGTCACAAAGAGCTACAGAGAGGAAGAAGAGAAGATTATCTTGGTTGACTTTCTGCTCACCACTGATGTCAATGTAGTTTTGCGGTTTTATTCTACTGTTTGATTTTTGGTATATACAAGTGGAACATTCATAGCTGGTTTGGTTGGAAATATTCACCTGGCTCGGCTTCTTCATGCCCGTCATGAGTGTGCCAGCCCAGCAGAAACCCAGCGCCAAAAGAACAGGCAAACGCATCACGTTTTTCAACGAACAAAGCGTAGCAATGAAGGAGGCTTCACAGCACCCCGAGGGGACCTACTACGTCCCGGGCGGCACTGCCTCAGACCCGGGACAGAGTGAGGCTGCAAGTACTGTGACCTCCAATCCAGAGGGCCCTCACATGTACCTCAACTCTGTCATATTCAGCCCAGATAAGGGCGACCAGAGCCGGGGTCACTATCAGCAGACTGTGCAGATGAAGTGGACCCACCAGGAGCCCAGTCAGCAGCAGCCGTCTCTGCCCAGCAGCAGAGAGCTGCAACTTGGAATACTATGGCAAACTGGGGGCAAAACATTGCTAATTACATTGGAGGAGTTAATGTAACGGACTCAAGGACCCAGAATGCGTTTGCAAAGTCGATGCATGAGACTTCTGGCTTGCAGCCACATCAGCAGCCCCCTAACAGAGTGGCAGAAAAGCTGCCTAACCCTGCAGTTGAAGCGTACAGGGAGGCAGTAAAGGCTCGGGGACTGGATTGGGAGCAGCAGCAGCAGCCCCAGGCTTTTCAGGAGACCCTGAAACCCGGGGCGCTGAACACGCAGCAGCACAGCACATCCCACCCAGGAGGGAGCTCGGTCTTGCAGCCCTTCCAGTTGGCCTTCGGTCAGCCCAAGCAGCACCTGCCAGCCTACTACCAGACATTTCAAGGCAACCGGACAACCCTACCTAACCCACCTATCTACGCAACACAAGCGAAACCCCCACACCAGTTGCAGCAGCTGCAGAAGCAAGAGCAAATCCAGCGCCAGCAACAGCAGCAACATCACATCATCCAGCAGCAAATTCAGCAGCAGCACCATCAACAAATGCAGCAGCAGCAACAAATCATTCAGCATCAACAGCATGTGCAGCAACAGCTCCAGCAGCAGCAACAAATACAGCACGAGCAGCAGCAACAAAAGATACAGCAACAGCAACAACAGCAGCAGCAACAGCTCCAGATTCAGCAGCAAATGCAACATCAGCAGTTGCAACAACAAAACCCTCATGTGCTTGACTATTACCCCAGTGCACAAAATGCACACCCTCACCCACATCCACAGCCAGTGGTGGTACACTCCCAGGAGTCCTCTGCTCCAGCTCCCCCAAAGATCCAGGAACCAATCATCCAGGACATCACCCCCGAACCCCAACAGCCTTCAGACCCGCTACAACCCCCGCTCCAGTCTGAGCCCCTGTCCCAGTCACAACCACAGACACAACTCCAGTCCCAAACGCAGCTCCGCAGATCACGGCGGCTGTCCAAGGAAGGTGGGGCGCCGTCTGAGAACCCTTTCCTTTCTGTGTCTTCGGACCAGGCCGCCCCGGGGCCGCAGGGCTCCCAGAACGGGGCCCGTGACATCCAGGCAGCTCCAACAGGTGTCATCCAGAGCACACGCAGGAAACGCAGGGTGTCCCAGGAGGTCAATCTGGAGACCCTCGCTCAAAAGGCCTCGGAAATGGAGTCCCTACCATCACATGTTGTAAAGGTAAGAGCTCAGTTCAAAATGTTCTTTCCTTTTCTTTTTCTTTCCATGCCTCTCCTTGTCTGTCTTTATTTTTTCCTTGTTCTTTTGCTCACTCATCTGTTCCTCAGCTGTTTCCTCTCAAGCAAAAGAACCACATAAGCTCTAACAGAGAAACAGAGAAAAGAACTGAGTGTTCTGAACCCCAATGATTGCTTTGCAGTTTATATCTAAATTCGTCGCTGCAAGCTGGAAACCTTAATTGCGAATATCTCGGCAAGAGCTAAAAATCTATTTTTCTAGTGTTATCCCAGGGTATAATTGCAGTGGGATTTTAGCTCCCTGAACAAGAGCGGGAACTGGAACAAACGGCAACTGCCAGGAAAGCTGTGCCAAAACTTGTGTTGTTTGTGATTAACATGTTGCTGGAAGAGATGGTGAATGTACTCAATGCTCAGCAAAGTGTACAACACAGAACTGAGCTGCTCAGCTAAAACCAGACATTGCATTGTCACAAAGTAAATACATACCTCACAAATAGCCTTATATGTGATTTTTTTTTTTCAGAGATATCAGTGAACAAACCTGATAAATTACCCAGTGTAACGTGGAGTCATACACTTATCTGTGTTTATGTGCTGAATATCTTGATTGTGCAACAAGTTCTGTTGCCAAACAGCACTGAGTCACTGTGTCTGTAGTTCAGCATGGCTGTGCCCTGGATTCGCCTCACGAGTAGCTGATCATACAGACAGTGTGTTCGGTTACATGCCTGCACACCTCCCCCCATCCCATCAAAGGAGAGAAACTCCAGCCTGGCCTCGCCTGCCCTCCCCTCCCACCCCACACCCCCACCCCCTCCCTCTATACAGGGAGGGGTGCAGGGTTGCCCTGCATGCAGTGCTCAGCAGAATGTCTCTCCACTGCTCTGGTGTAGGGGCTGGAGTTTTCCACCAGCAATAATGAGCACAGAACCAGCACAGCCACAGCGCTGCATGCCTCTCTGCCCATGAAGATGCAGCGTGCAGTGACAGAATGCATCTGTCTTCAGCTCACTGGCCTGTGATGTGGTGGTTCAGATGGCTTTGAAGCTGATCGCTGCGCTAAAGCGCACATGCCCACTCATTATGGTTTGTCGAAGAAGTAATGTGAAGAATGCTTTCAGTGACAGTTCCTTTGACACGGATGGAAGGTTTGTCACTGAAGTGCTGCACATAACAGTACTGTATCAAGGTGCAGACACACAGAATGCTTGCTCACTAAAACATCCAAGATATGGTCATGTTTTTCTCAACTTTTCTCCTTTATCTTCTGTTTGAAATACTTATGTTTCACAGCATTTCATTGTCTGTGTTTGATTCTGTCACTTAGGAACACACTTCAGGCTTGTTTAATGCTGTATCGACCCATCTGTTAATGCTCCATTTGAGTATTGACATAATTTTCTCTTCCTATTGCATTTTTGTGTGAGGTCAGTAACAAGGTTTTAAGGTTTCCCATTTACTGTATTGATTATTATTCGGAAACCTGCCAAGGTAAATTAACAGACGTCCAAGTGAATTTTAGTTGAAGATTTATTGTACTGTGGTACTGTGGTAAAGCTACGTTACAGTTACTCGCTCACGTTTTTAGAGGTTGTTATTCTTTGCACCAGTTGCGGAGTGCACTGCATCAGCCACCTAAAGAGATTTTACTGGTTCTTGTGTTTGAAAATGTGTCACCTGAAAGTGAGGTTGTTATCTGCAGTTTCATTTGTTGCAACAGGGTCTCTATAGAAAGAAACAACATGATGAAGATATTTTTGATTTTTGGCTCAGATCAGTCTAACTATCACAGTAGCCCAGTTTGAGGAGTCACCCCCCCGTTTACTTCCACAAAGATGCAATTGTGACCTGTAGGGCAGTGCAACAAGTAATCTCAGTTAACAGATACCTGCCTATGAATGTAGAATCTGTAGGCAAGGGACAAGATTTGGGTATCAGAAGGTACTGGTTTCCATTTGTAGTCTAAGTAGTTTTGAACAAATGACAAGCGAGCATTGGTTGCATGGAGGTAAACTGTCCATCTGTGGCCCACAGAGCCTGCCTGGCTCGACTCAGTTTGACTCAGCACGTCAGCCCAGCACAGCAGGGGTTTGCGTTTTCATTACAACAGGGCTACCCTCTTGAAGGTGTGTCTTTTGCCTGAAGACAAGCTTGAGGAATCTCGGGTCAAGCAGCTGTAAAACCGTGGCTTAACCGTTCATATAGTGTCTGGGATAAACACACTGTTTCCTTAAATTCTTCAAATAAAAGTCCTGTGCTGTTTCATTGTTTAAATGCTTTTTATGAAGCAGCACTAACAGGAAATGTTTTCATTCGGTGTATCCTCAACAGTAACTTAACACGACTCCGACACAGCTGAAAGCAAATATGAAACTGTAAAATAATGCAGATACCTGAAAGTACAAACCGCAGCAGAGGAGAGAAACTACAGTCCAGAACATAAAGATTCTGTTAGAAGCTACAAAAGTACAGAGAGCTGAATATAAACAGACTTTATGAAACGTCTTCGTCTCTGCTCTGCTGCATACACATGAGCTCAGTGTCTCAACACTCACCTGTTCGAGGGGGAGAAAGGAGCGTCGTCACGGGTTGGCTGCGGTCAGCGAGACGTCACCGCAGCCCGCTTGGAGGAGGGTTGGGCTCGCTTTGGCACCTCTCCAGAGTAGGTTCATCTCGGGCAAGGCTCAGTGCAGTTCTGCACCTGAAAGTGTTGATGGAAATGCAGTGTGGCGTGGTACAGTTTGGCTCGGCGCGACCAAAAGGCCCACTGGAGGTGGAGGTGGAACGCATTTCCCAAAATGCAATCTCAGAAGCTATTGGCTATCATCTGATGACAATTTAGCTTTTTATTAGCTTTTTAAATTTTATTTCCACTCAAATTTGCCCTGGGGAGATATATCTGAAAAGTCTAACACGATAGTGAAGTTCTGTAATGGTAAATATTGATAATTATTTATCATGTAGCTCTGACTGATGACATGTTCTGTACTGCAAAGGGTGGAAGCTGCTTAAGTTATAACTGAAGTTTGTTGTATTACTGGTCTTGGTAGGAAAAGTATCAATACAGTTTACACAACAGAAACTACCTGGAGGAGCTGTATATGTGAACACAAATGTCCATATTTTTTGCGCGGACTAAACCCTGCCTGCTCCCTAGTCTGGGTGAGCTTCATGAGTGAATACAGCAGCTCAGTGTCTGGATCAAGCAGGGTGGGCGTGCTGATGACGCTGCGAGGTGTGTAGCTGCTTGCCTGTGAAGCCACTTAATAGTTTTGTTTTCATATCTGCCCATTAGTATCTGCCTACATGAGTGTAATATTTTTGAGCTCACGTTTTAATGCCTTTCCTCTTCATCTGTGCTGTGAAAACATCACATTACAGTCAGAAAAGCAGCGCCCCACGAAGTGTCTCTCCTGCCAGGCAGCGATATTTTTCCCAGGATTTTGAAGGGATGGCATTCCCATCCTGGGAAAAAAATAATCGGCACGCTGCAGTCAGCTGATCACCACATCGATCGGCCTTCTCCGCCTCATCACTGTTTGTTAATTTTGAGACTCTGTATTGACATCAATGCAAACAGTCATCATTATGGACGAGTCTTCCTGCTCTTTGCTCTGCAAGCACCACCCCTCGCTTAACCACACGGATTTTTTCTAACATTTGTGAACACTTCTGATGTGGATCTGTGCATGTGTGAAAGGGCACATTAGGATGATGTCTGGACCTGATTCTCAGGGAGGAGTTCAGAGTACATGTGTGAAAACAGCTATAGTTGTCCATCCATTCATATCCAGGGGGTCGGGTTGCACTGACCGCAGGCTAAGCATACTGTCCCTCTCTCCAGCAATACTTCACAGCTCTTCCACCTCAGCCGGCTAATTTCAACACAAAGAAGCAACGGTTCTACTCTGAGCTACCTCTAAATGTCTGAGCCCCTCGATCCCTGGTAGTTGTCCGACTTAAAAAATCCTAAAAACTGTCGTACTAGTGAGCCGATCCCTCCTCTTTGCACTCATTTTCCGTGCTTTTGTCTCATGTAACTCCATGCTGTATGTCATGTGTTTACGGGACAGCCTACCTGTAACATGATTGGCTGTTAACGTGTCATTCTTGTCATTCTTATTAAAGGATATGACGTGCTGTTTATGAGCCGGGGTGTGTTCGTTCTGTGCTTTCATCGTGGTTTGCATTTAATGTATTTAAGTGAAACTGTCAAACATTTTATCAAACTACTTCCTTATTGCTTTTGATGACAAGTCTGTATCATTTTATTGCCCAGGCCTAATCCATATGCAAATATTTGTTTATAAAGATTAGCCCCCAACTCTATTCTCACGTCTCAAGTTGCTAATCAGATTGCAAACAATGGCAGGCACACGGAAGAGGAAGTCTTGGCCCAGATATTTGTTATCCGGATATCTGCTGGCTACGCCGGAAGCCTTGAAATATTGGTTGTTGCCCCAAAGGCTGAATCATTGTCTGACAGTTGCAGATGGGTTCTGAGATTGAGCTGCAACTAAGCATTATGTTTATTATCAAGTATCAATTATTATTATTTTTGGCTGTAATATATTCAGCTTGTTTTGTCTGACCAGCAGTCCCAAACCAAAAACTTTCCAATCATAAAAACCAGACCGTATTTAAATGAGCTCACTTACTCTTCTCTGTGCAATTAAATATCTTTACATTAAGGAGAAACTCAAGTATCATTGTAACACCTCGCCCACTGTCTTTATTAGGAGCCTCGCAGGCCGTGGAGTCCCACCGACTCAGAGAGTCTGAATGCCAAGCGGCCTCGAGACGACAGCCTCCTTCCGCTTGTCATCCCCGTGTCTGTTCCAGTGCGAAGGCAGGAACCCTCCTCCCCTGATAGAGATGAAGCGGCTCTGGCCTCCAACTGGCCCCCCAGGCCTTCGAACCCCCAGGACGTGGGCCGCGCAGACCACAAACCCTCGGTCATCGTCACTCGGAGACGCTCACTCAGGAACTCGTTGTCAGAGAGCTCAGAGCAGGTGGGTACATAATCACTCCTTGCTGCTTTTATATACTTTTTTTGTGGTGTATTTTGATGCCATATATGTATTGGTCCACTTTTTTACTTCTACAGACATTATTTGTTAAACTGTCATTGATACACAAAGAATGGTGAGTTAGCGTAGTTGGGTGGTGTTCCGCTGTCTTCCTCACTCTGATTCAAGTCTGTCGCAACTCCAGCCATTAAAACCTTGTATTTATGCCCCACCAACACAAACTCCCTTCCCCCATCCATACTTCATGTCTCCCCTGCCCCCATTTCAGTCCTCCACAATTTCCTCCCTTTCTCTGTTTGGGGGGATTTGGTGAACTGGTTGCCCTGTCCCAGATCAGGCAGATTATCAGGGTTTAGCACTGCCACGCTGTACATTATGTACCATACAGATGAGGGTTGGGGTGCCTTGTTCTTTCTCTCTAGGATTTCTCTGGATAAACACACAAAAAGCCAGCTGTATGAGTGTGGATCACATTTTTTTGTGTGCGTTTTTGCCTAAAATTAAATATGACGTATCACAGTCCACACAAAGAGAGACCGCTCTGATGAATTCACCCTTTAATATAATTTTTCCTTTGCAGAATGGAGGCACTGAGGGAGAGAAAGATGATGACGGCAAAAAGTCCAAAAGGCGTCCTCGGCCTGAGCCGCTTTTCATCCCGCCGCCCAAACCTGGTTCATTCATCGCCCCTCCTGTCTACTCCAGCATCACACCCTACCAGAGCCACCTGCGTTCCCCAGTTCGCCTCGCTGACAACCCCCTCACCATTCCCCCCTACACGCCTCCGCCAATCCTCAGCCCTGTTCGTGAGGGCTCCGGCCTCTACTTCTCCACTTTCCTGTCGTCTGCTGCAGCTGCTGCAGCCAGCGGGCAGGGCCTGCCACCTCCTGCAACCCCCAAGTCTGCAACACGCAGCCTGTTGCGCTCCAGTAAGTAAAACAATAAAGATGAAGTTTATAAAACCTCCTTGATTTACAGAGGTGGGAAGTAACAAAGTACACATACTTTATTACTGTACTTGAGTAGAATTTTTAGGTGTCTGTACTTTACTTGAGTTTTAATTTTTCTGGCAACTTACATTTTAACACAAATATCTGTACTTTCTACTCCTCACATTTTCAGAACAGCCCTTTTACTTTAGTTTAATGCATGTGAGGGGAATTATTGATTATTTTTACCTTGCATCATTGCACGCTGCCTTCCCAACATCAAGACTGATTTCAATCTAAACGGATAGAAAAATAACACATAGAAAAGACTGATTCCGTAGTTTTTCCATCAGTGCATATCACAGAAGACAGATAAAACAAGACAAAAAAGATGTAAGGAGACAAAAATCAACGTTTAGAAAGGTAACAAGACATTAAAGACGTATTAAGATGTAAAAAAAATGCAACAAAACGTAAAAGCCCTATGAAGATGCAAAAGACATGAAAAAAAGATGTTTAAAGACATATGAAGGTAAAAGGTTTAACAGTACGCAAAAGGTGTAACGAGACATAAAAGTCCTAACAAGACACAAAAAAATGTGGCATGTAAGCTCTGCAAATTCAAACAGAAATCTCTGGACACTCTCTGGACTATTTCCCAGGGAATTAATGATAGTTGCAGTATGAATATTAGTGTCAAATTTGACTGAATGACCCCTTCTGCATTAAAAAAAATTCTTGTTTTTAACCTCTAAGATGGAGATTTGTTTCTCTTGTACTGTATTTTAAACTATGACCCCTGTGGTTACGACAGAAAAATTTATGATAACATCACTGAAAGTATCTTGTGTCGCTGTTCCTTTACAGACAGCTGCGACATCACACCACCAGTTCTGTCTGCTATGAGCGAGGCCACTCCAGTGAGCATAGAGCCGTAAGTATTCCTCTCTCTCCCAACAGCCACCAAATCACCATCTTCTTCTTCCGTTATGGAAAGGGTGGGTTTGGGGTTTTGTGTGTTATTTTTCAGAGAAATTATATGGCCACTCAGAAGCATGCATTATCATAGCCGGGGTAGTAGCTCTGCAATCAATTATTCAAACCATAACACTGGGCTGAATCATGAAATGTCTTGAGAACGGACTTCTCGAAATTCAAAACCCGTCCTTTAAAGCAGCTCTCCTCTCCGCCACTGTTACCACTGGAATCTTTTGCCCTGTCATCCACAGAGAGCGTTAGTGCCAGCATTCGCCTTCTGATCTCACTATGCAGTCTAATGTCTCTCTGAATGAAAGTGCATCCTGTCATAACAACTCCATATTAACTGACAAATGAAAGCCTTGAAGCCTCTTTGAAAACTAATGGCAGTGTGTGTGTGTGTTTTGTCCTGTGCACTGTAGACACACAGGGACTGTAGTTTTGTTTATTCATGTAACCTTGTTTCAATTTGACATGCAAATGTTAGTTAACATTATATCACCACTGGACACTGGATACCATATGTGGCTATTGTTGATATTGAAGTTGTGATCCTTAAGATTTCAGTCCTGGTTACCGTGGCAACAGTAGGTGCAGTTTAATCTTACAGCAAACACTCATTGAGCAGCTACTTTGTCAGAAATACAACAGAAGAGCAACTGAATGTATCTCATTACAGTGTAAACCAGACAGACTCGCATTGTTTTAATAAGGAAGTCAGTGGATAATAACCGCACCGGCCATTTGATACCTGTTACTCTGCATGAGGAGGTGGAAGAATTAAAAATGATCCGGTGTCTAAAAAATATGGTCAAGCCGATACCTTTTGGATATGATAATGATATTAGGGAGTTAAAAAGTCTGATATTTTTATACATTGGCTGATATTGAAATGAAAAAATGTGCTAATCAGACACTTTTGACAAAGAAATGTAATGGAGGATATTTTTCATTTGAACAATGTGTCTAAAATGACATCAGGTTACTGAAACAGTAAACTTTCGCTGTTATATTTCAGTAATTATACATAACCATGAATTTAAAAACACAAATATTACAAAATATATGTATGTATTAAACTTGAATTAAGAAAAAGGGTCAGCTATAACATACAATGTTGCCTATAAAGCAAAAAGTTAAAAAAAACAAAAACAAAAGCAGTGTTCTGTTGACATATACACCGATACTGATATAAATCAATATTGCTGTGATAGGCTAATATTGGCTCATTGTATTGGCCAACTAATATATCTGTCTGGCTCTACTGAAAAAAAAAATCCAAAATGCTTGATGTCTTAATTTTGTAGACGCATCCTTTGTAATCACTCTTGATTAGCACTGATCTTGATAAATCCAAATATACTGTCTCCTGTGGCTGCTTCATAATAAAACCCACCCTGTGCTTCACATGTTGAAAACTTTTAATCTGAAGCAGGCACAGTGGGATTTTCTGTTTGTATTAGCAGTAACTCAACACAGCTTTCACAGTGTAAAAATAGTTAACAGTGAGGTTGACATTAATTAAATGAAATTGCACTGGTTTACATGCTGTATTGTCTCCTGTGAAACCTTCATACTTGGGTAGGAAAGAAATCTGAATCTAGTGCAGCAATGGCGGACCCTTCCACTAACAATAAAAACTACCGTCGGAGAGATAATTACTGAATGTAAATACATGCAATGGATATTGTAGAAAAAAAATACCATAAATTGTATCAAAAATTGGTTTGATTTTGTTAAAATCTTAAAGGGACATTTCACCCAAAAATCCAAAAATACTCTTGCTCTTACCTGTAGTACTATTTTGGAGGTATCAGCTACAGAGATGTCTGCCCGAGTAGACTGAAAATAGTACCTGCGTGGAAGTGCTCACAACAAGGTCTGTGGATTATCTTGAGTAACAGGGGCATCATTTCTGGAAAGAGACGCTGCTGTTGAATTTTCAAATTATTTTTTTGCCGCTCTGAGCACCACAAGCCAAGTGCTATTTAGTCCCATTACATTTGAGAATATATATTTGAACTTTCCCTTTAAAGATTATAACATATTCTCAGATAAACTCTCATGCAGTATATCAACAGTGCATGTAAACAACTCAAACAAAATGAGACCTTCAGTAGAACACGGCCAACGGCGCTGTTACTCCATAAATGTAAACACAGCCACTGATAGCTTGGATGTTTATGAAATTTAGAGCAACAGAGAAAGATGAGCCTTAACACTGACACTTGAAACTCCATTTACTTTAACCCTTAAACTACCAGTCAAGGATTCTTTTGTGTAGCTGCGTCGACACTCGACAATGAAGTGCAGTTTATGGGGGTGCATTGTGCAAGCTGTTGAGCAGTTAGTCAGTGTCGAGCCATAAATCATGCTTTCAGCTGGTGTACTCCTCCCAAACACACCAGAGCCATCGCCATTGAACTTGTAGCAGCCCACCTTCCCTGGGGGAGGCTGCCAGAATACACACACACACTCAGCTGGAAATACTGCAGGCATACTGGAAATGCAGGGGAGGGAGGGGGCATGCTAGAACAGGATTGTCTGTTAATACAACGCAGCGTGGTTTTCACAACTATTGCACTGAGGGATATGGTTACATATAAGCCCATAGAGATGCATGCATTTGTGGAATTATGAGCCTTTCTTCCTACTTGATCATGACATTTGTCCCACAGCAGGATGAGGATCCGATTACTTTCGTTTCAGTGAATTAAAGAAGTGCGCTCTTGTTTAAAATACAAAATTTGAGAGGGATTTGCATTTTATTCATTATGCTGAGAGCACAAGAGAGCTGTGTAACGAGCTTTGCAAGAATTGTGGTGCTCGCAGCCCGAGTGCCTCAACAATCTTCCCGTGACTATTTAAAGATCATGGCAGCAAGAAAAGCCAAGAAATCAAAATATGATCTCAGAAATAAAACAAGAGCTTTGCTCTGAAAACAAATCTGATACTGATACGTGATGTCTTTTAAGAGTGAATAACAGCCTCCTAACAGTGAAGGCGCTCTATAAATTGTGAATGGATCGATTTCAAGGCCTTGTCGCTCACGCTGATGTCCTGTTCCCAGACGGATAAATATTGGGTCGCGGTACCAGGCGGAGGTGCCAGAGCTGAGGCAGCGGGCAGCTGTCGACCTGGATCATCATCGAGCGGAGCTGGTCTGGGCTCCGCTGCCTGAACTGGAGGAAAAACCTGACTACCAGGAGAAAGGTGAGAAAAGTAGCAAATACATTATTTCACAATTGTTACATCACCTGAAACTGAAAGCATAAACACCGGCAGCCAGTTTGGTGATGCAGGAGCAGGATTATTTGCGTAGATTCTCATTGTTCACTGTAATTCTCATTTTTATGATCTTTTTGTATATAAATTACCAGGAAAAGACTGACTTCCCTTTGTATTTTATTGAGTCACACATTGAAGTCCATCTTTACTGTTATTTCCTTATTTTTGAAATACAGAAGTAGCCTTCTCTTATTATCACTTTGACCAGACTGTGTTCAATAATTCCATGAGGCAAAGGCTGCAGTCTAGGATGTCTCAATCAGTGAATTATTTCTCAATTCTTCCACATTTAGATGCTTGCATTTTCAGTCAGAAGATGCAAGAAGTTTTACTCTCCAGATAGTGCTGTATGTGATGTAATTTAATATAGTAAAATATACTTAAAGAGATAGTTCAAATTCTTTGAAGTGGGACTGTAAGGTACTTAACTATAGTCAGTGTATTACCTACAGTAGATGGTAGTCAACATGCCCCAGTTTGTGGAAGCAGCAGGAGGTGGTGTAGGAAGCTAAGCAATGTACTCCTGTCGACAGGGTCAGTAGCAAAATGTATTTTAGCCACCTAAAAGAATCACCATCAGTTTAAGTATACACTATATTAAGACTATTTTCATTGCTTCATCTTGCTGTCAGACAGGCTTTTCCAATGGTAAACCACCATCATGTGGGCCAAATATCAGCCTCTCCAAAGCCACCAGAATCCATTAACCAAAATGCAAATTTTACCTCATAGAACACAGAAGTTGCTGGTCTGACTTCTGTGAATCCGAACTAACCTTTTACAACACAGAAGTCACACAATAACAAACAATCTCACAGATCGAGGCGGCAGCAGACCAGCAACTCCAGTGTTCTGCAAGGTTAAATTACTGAAATTTCACCAATGGAGTTTGGATGAGCACGAGAGAGCGATTTTTTTTTTTTTTTTTTTTTTTTTTTGCTGATATACCTCTATTCTTCTCTTCTCTGCTTCTCCAAACTGAGGGCATGTCGACCGCTATCTACTGTAGGCGTTACACTGACTATTGATAATTACCTCAAACATCCCCAGAGTCCTCCCGATCCTGACATGACATGACAAAAAAAGAAAAACAACACAATAAAACTACACACGTGATACTGTTAAATATTTGAATAAATTATGTGCTAATTACAGGATTTTTGTGTTCATTCTCTTCCTCACAAGCGTAAGAAAGTATCGTCACCACCAAAATAACAGTTAAGAAAAGTGTAGTTTTTCTCTGTTGCTCATCGTCACTGTGTGTGTGTGTGTGTCTTTCAGTGGAAGACCTCATGCACCTGGCCTGCTCCAGTGTGTTCTGTGGAGGAGGCACCAACCAGGAGTTAGCCCACCATTGTTTGTACGAGTGCAAAGGCGACATAATGGTGAGCAGCACAACGGAACAATCCACACTAACTGACAAGGCAGCGATTTCTGGGATTAATAGAAAAATGACTGGAAGGAAGCTGTGTTCTGCATCATGTAACCCACACATACATGCACACCAACCTGTTTTCCCTTTAAAGATTGCCTTGACACAAAAAACCTGCATTCATATTAAAATTTTGAATGTCCCACAGTTTTTTTTTTCCTAAAGTTAGAGCATTTTTGGTTTGATTTTTTGGTGAGAGAACTCTGTATTTGTGTTGTTTAGGTGGGCAGGATTCAGCAACAGTTGAATCAAAATCTGATGATGGGTGGTGCATTATTCAATCACCGTCAATCAAATCTGATCAAATCACACCCGCACACTACTGATAACAGGAGATTATCGCAGTTTTTAAATGGTAAATGCATAATGTATAACACAGAAAGATGTTTTAGAGCTTTAAAGATTCATTCATTCATTAACTTTTATTTTAACTCAAGAAGTTTTTTCTCGCCACAGTCACCTCTGTGCTTGCTTTTGGTGGGAACAATTAGTTTTATAAAGAGTACAGGCTAGACCTTCTCTATTTGAAGATAACTTAATGACTTGGCACTATAGAAATACAATTGAATTGAATTGAAATGCAATGAAGTAGAGACCTCATTCACAATGTTGCTGGGTAAAAAAAAAATCTCCTAGACACAAAGAAACATCAATAAGAAACTTAGATAAAAGGGGTAGTTAAAAGTAAAACAATAAAGGCCACAGTAGTACAGAAGAATAAAGAGCAATGAAAACCCTTAATGAAAACAGTTAAAATTTAAAGCGAATCTAAAGCAACCGAAATTCTTCTGCAGGGATAAAGCTGGTATGACAACTGCTTGGCAGCTATTACTGCACTACTATGTTATTAGGACATATTTCACATACTACAGAGGTGTTTTAAGAACAAAACTGGAATAATTAATAGAAAAAAAAATTACAAAACCTGAATTGTTGTAAACAAGCTTAAACCAAAGCTGTCTATATGTAGTTTGTTTAGCTTATGTTGCCATATATCTTCAAATTTGGCAAAGCTCTGATGTTACTGGTTCTTTTATTTGTGCAACATCTTGTTGTAACTTATGACGTTGCTTTTTGGTCAAGCAAAGTGAAGGCGCTACCGCATTATCACTGTATAGTCAAAATTCATACCATAGGGCAAATTTATACCGGTATACTTGCTATACTGTTCTTATACCGTCCACACCTACCTCGTGCACAGTTAACACAAATTATTTCCAGTCCTTGTTGCTGCTCAGAAGCAGATTGTAGCAGTTCACCGATCAGATCATATGTACCCACTTACGTAACTGGGTTATTGTGGACGTTTTGCATTAACCTGATTCTTTAGGTTTCTTATCATATAAATTAGAGGCCTGGTCTCCTTAATAAGGTTAAAGGTTTTATAAAATCTAACACATCTTTCTTCTGCTGGTGAAACCTGATTTCCGTGGTTCTTGGTCTTGTAAATCCTTAATCTAGCTCTAATGGGGTTTTTACATATGTACGGGTGCATGACGAAGGCTCCAGATGCTATTGTTGTGGCAGTAGTGAGAAGGTAGGGTGAAAGAAAAGATCATTATTTATTATGGTGCATCCTCATATCCAACCAGGGTAAAAACATTACAGTGCAGCTTTATATCTCACTAACAAATTGAAAGTATGCCAGAACTCAGCTTACTGACCAGCTGCATGTGAAAGGTGTAAAAGTAGTCATGTTGTTGCAGTGCATGTACACGTGTCCTCCAACTTCCTGCCTTAACTTGATATCTTCCACTAACCTGGTTTCTCGTGTGCATGTAACTGTAGTGATTGAATGCCTTCATCTGAGCTCTCAATGATTACTGAACGGAAGTGACTGATCTGTAGACTTTCAGCATGCTCGGCACCGAAACTCTGTGGTGGCCTGAGATGACTAAGATAGTAAAACGGTTTGGTTATTCTTTAGCCAGAAGCTAAGGTGACGCCACCGCGTCGAGCAGAAGAGCTGCACATGCCGTCGGTGAGGTGTGATGCAAAGGGTTACTGCAGAGCTGAAGCAACTAGCGTTTGAACTATTTGATGGAAAATTAAACAGCAGTTAATTTTTATTTAAGACTGCATTTATTTTCTTTTTGAACATTGCACAGTGCATGCAAATATCTACCTCATACACACACACATATACGTATACACAAAGTAGAATAACACTAATAACGTCAAACAGCATAAAACAGATTAAGAGAGAAAGCAAAACAAAGAAGAAGAAAAAAGTATGGGTTGATTAAAATCTCTCATAACATTGGGCATAACACATAATGTACACGTAACCTTTTTTATATTATTTGTAGTTGTCTATTATTTTTAGTAGGCCATGTAGTCTGTAAAGTGCTAAACAATTAATTATTATTTTAAGCTACTACCAGCGCTCAAAAGGACGTCCCATTGTCCCAGGGACAATAAAAATAGCATGTGGGACACAAAGATGTGATGTCTGGGACAAAAGAGAAAGTATCATCACAAAAACGTCAGAGCAGATTTCCAGTACTGTTGTTTGATAACTGATGACATTTTGAGTTAAATGGTTACTTTCTCATCTGGAAAAAAAAATATTAATACTTGATAAAGTGACATATGAAAAGTTCTGCAGTTAATGCAAATGACCGCCAGCTCAGTCGCTCATTCATGGAAAGTCACTCACACAGGTGTATTGTTTTGACATGCGCCTGGAAACCTCTATAGCTGAACATATGACTCAACTCTGAATTTTCACTCACCCCACAAAATCAGCACACAAGGAACTGTACTGAACTGTTGTTTCCCTCGTCATAACCACAAAATATATTGTCAAAATTAAAATAGTCTAAAGAAAACCCTCCGCCTGCTTCCTTTTAACTGAAGCTAGCTACTATTCACTGTAACTTTGGCTTGGAAAATGTAAATACAGACTCATTTCATCAAATTTCAAGGAGATTCTGACCTGGCGCAGCCATTAAGAAGAACTATATTGAAATAGCTAATATTCTTGCAGATGGTCTCATTTGCTTATGGAAGGTCGTATAGAGGCATCAGTATTAAATTGAGTCTCCTCCTTGTGGTACATTTAAATCTTTTTTCAAGCAAAAATGTCATAAATTCTCTAGTTCCAGCTTCTCAGTAGTGACGATTTGCTGCTTTTCTTTTTCTTATGTGATAATACGCAGAATATCTTTGTGTTTTGCCATGATTGTCAGACAAAACAAGACGTTTGAAGATGTTACCCCAGGCTTTACAAAACTGTGATGGGTATTTTGTTTCGTTTTGTTGACCAAAAGATGAATCGACCCATCAGAATAATCAACAGCTTCATTGACAATAAAAATAGCTGTGCTGTCCAATTCTTCTGCATCACAGGTATTGCCAGACATTGAAAAGTACTGTAAAAACACCATGGCAACCTCATAAGATTTAGTAACTGAAGTCTATAACAGTTGTGCAAAATCGATGCTCCATCCAGATAGAAAATGTCTATTTCATTTTAGCTAAAAAGAAAAAAATCGGCAATTTTTCTTCTCTAAAATCAGTGTTGGTCCCAAAAATCCCTTATCAACCAGGCTCTAATTATTAGTTGCAGCCTGAATTGAGTGATATAGTGTAGCCACGTTCCAACTTGAGATATTTGCAAATACAGAAAGCAAAGGTCGAGGCGTAACTCAACATCATGAGGGGAAAGATTTCTACCCTCAGGATGCCAGCTGAAATGAACAGCCTTATACTTTATACTGTTATTGTTGTAATAATATGCAATGACAATAATGGTCATTGTCAAATATATTTCTTAGCTGTTTTCGAAGGCAACATGAGCAACCAGACAAAACATCATAAATATGTCAGAGGCTGGTCACAAGAAGTCGTAAATGTTGACAAGTTTGCAAGAAATATGATTGGTCAGATGGGTGCTCCACCTATACTGCAGCAATGATCCATCCTGTGTCTCATACCTATTGCATCACTGTCAGACCACTAATTACATCAGAGCTCATCATCATCCGGGCTGGTTCAGCTTGCGGTGCGGATATCCAAGGATGTAACCCTAACAAAAAAAAGAGGAACAGTACGTTCAATGCTCATTGTGATAATGAGGCCAAACAGTAGTCACTGTTGAGCGCTATGAGGCGTCATCTCAAGTGGCTCTTTCCTGGTCATGTCCCCCTTCATTGAAATACCAGCAGTAAGAGGATACATTCATATTTATTATTATTTAAAAGAAGTAAACAGAAGGCGGGGTAGATGGCTATTAATGGATGCTGTGGTATTACAAAGGAAAAGTTAAAGATTAGCATCTCAGAATAGACTTACTGCATGTGACCATAGACTGTATAAGAGAAGTGAAGCCAATGTGGACGTGCCTCAAACCTGCAGTCTTTCTGATTGCCATCAAGGGCGATTCCACTGGTTGCAATAAGTTGTCCAATTGTGTGGAAGTCTATGAGAACACGACCCCACTTCTCTCTTGATTTATGACCTTAGTAAGCAGTTTCCTAATGAGTTCATGGTTTGATGTCTAGTTTCAAATCCTCTTCAATACAGAGTGAAGTTTGTTTTTTTAATTTATGGTCCCCTTTAAAGTGAAGTAGACAAAGAAGCGGGCTATGCTTTAGGGCTTGGCTACCTTGTGATTAAGAAGTTGATACCACAGCGACATCAAGGCTTCAGAGCACGAGACTACAAACCAGTGGGTGACGTCATGGAGACTACGTCCATATCTCTTAAACAGTCTGTGCAGGGGAACAGCTTGCATCTTAATTATTAGTGAGTTAATTTGACAAATTTAAACAGTCATAATCGGGGCTGCAACTAGCAATTATTTTCTGAATCAATTCTAATATAACTAAGGTATAATATACATTGAGCAGGTCATTATTGCAAATTAAACCCCCAGGGGTCTCATATCATCCTGAAGGGGTTTATTTCGCAATAATGACCTGCTCACTGTACATTATCTTGCTTATTACGTGGTTACTTCGAAAAAAAATCAATAGTTTGACACAGAATATACATTTTTAGATTATTTTATGAATTTAATGTTTTTTGCTCTGCAGAGTCTAGGATCAAAATTGCATCCATAGCAACAGTCTGTTATTCAGAAATAACAGACCGTAGAATGCTGTAATTGGCCAGTTAGAATCGAGATGCCATCAGATGTCCAAAACCTTCATAATGTTAAGACAAGAGAGCAACAAAAACTCACATTTCAACTGTCAAATGTTTGACATTTTTGCTTTAAACATGATTAATGTTCACCTAAGTAGCTGCTGATTTGTTTGTGTTGATTGCAGCAATAATAATAATAATAACAATAATACTGCTAATAATAAACTTTATTCTTAGAGCATTGATCTAAATAATGCATACTTTAAAAGAATATTTTAAAGCATAAAGCAGCTAGCAGTATTGGGGAAAAAATGACATGTTTTTAAATAAAGGCAAAAAAAAAAAAATTGAAGTCACATTCTTAAGCCATGTTTTAACCCATAGACTATTTTCGTCTTGTGTAACCTAGCAATAAATTACAGTGTATCTAACTGCAGATGAATTATTTGACACTGATCAAGAGAGAAAGATTCCTCGGCACTCAATGTTTACATTGCACATTACAGTTACTTAAACCTAAATCAATACTTAAATTATTGAAGCTGTAGAAACTGGAGTGGCAGCCTGATGCAGAGTAATGGCAGCACTGGTGGAGATTTCAGGCCCCAGCGACCAGCACTGGTCCAACGTTGTCAAGGAAACTACACGGGGAGGGGGTGTGTGTGTCAAAGCGCCCACTCTCTGCAGCAGTCTGGCTCAAACTGCCGTCTTTCAACACTCATGGTGTCTTCTCGAACAGCACAAAGTTAATTCTCATTTTGACAATTCCAGGGAGAGTATAAACATGATATAACGCGCTCAGGTACTTGATACGTGCAGGACAAAAGAGAACGATGATTATCTCACCTCCTGGTTACCTGTAAGCAACATTGTTTGGCTCGGTGTGTTTTTTACAGGGTCATAAAGCACAATTGGAGCGTCTAATAGAGCAAGAGTCAGCTTGTTGGCAGGAGTGACCTGCTGTATAAAGGCTCATAACAGTCACTGCTGTGCAGCTTAATGTGCCGTGTTTGTTCACTTACAAGCAATGTTACAATGTGGATTGTTTTTCAGGCTGCCTGTCCCTCCTGATGCTGAGGAATCCAATTTTCCCCAAGTCTCATCATCTCGCAAACTTCCACTACTCAGGTAAGGCTTATAGAAGTGGCATGTATTCTGATGTTACGTTTTTTACGTACCATAATAAATGGATGCAGTCTTCTTGGGGCTGATGAATGATCAAAAGTCAGCTATTGTGATAATCAGTCAATTGTTGAAGTTGTTTTCAAGCAGAAATTACCAAAACTTCTCAGTTGTGAGGATTTGCATTTTTCTTCTTTTGTCTTTTGTGATATTATATTGAGCACTTTGGGGTTGGGGTTGCATGAGGTACTTATCGATAGTTGGGTATCGCCTTCAGTAGATGCCGGTTGGCATGCCCTCCACTTTGGAGAGGCGGAGTACCAGCGTGTCAGCTAAGCAAAGTACTGCCGTGGACATCATCAGTAGTGAAAACGCATTTTAGCCACTTAAAAAAGGACCACCAAAAAAAAGTGTTTGCTGTATTTAGAATATTTTCACTGCTTTACCTTGCCGTCAGACAGCCTTTTCCAATGGGTAGCTGCTGCTATATAAGCCAAATATCTCTCTCTCCAAAACAACCGAACTCCATAGGCAAAATAAGTCATTTAAACTTGCAGAACACAGGAGTTATTAGTCTAGTTTGTTTATGTTATTGTGTGACCTCGGTGAACCAAACTAACCTTTTAAAACACAGAAGTCACACATTAACACGAACAAAATAACAGATTAATGCAGCTGTAGACAAGCAATTCCTGTGTTCAGCAAGGCAAAATGACTCATTTTGCTAATGGAGTTTGGTTGGTTTGGAGAGAGCGATTTTTGGCTCGAGTAACGCCAGTTTCCCGTCAAAAAATTTCCACAGCTTTACCTTGCTGTCAGACTTCATTTTCTAAGTGGTTAAAATCCCTCTTAACTGGTTAGAGGAGGCATACAATAGCGTAGCGGGAATTTTAGCTGGTTTGGGTGCCTTGAAAAGTGCTTAAATTGTATTCTTTAAAAGCTGTGTGAACCCTGTAATTGGTTAATGTAGAAAATAGCAGGCAGGTCGGTTGAGAATGAGCGTAATCGTCCGGTTCAGCCCTAGAATTGATTCTGAAACAATTCTCATAATTTTCTGGTGTCCAGTGTTGCCTCAGCTGATGAATTCCACCCGGCTGGTGTCCAGGCACTCAAAACAAATGCTCATAATTCCTCATTTCGGCCAAGTTTGTGCTAAAGCCTCACTCTTGTGTGTGTGACAAACATTTTCCTCCTCATTTTCTTCGAACAGTGACTTACTTTCTTAGCCCGTTGCTTTGCCTCAAAGGATGGCAGCTGCAGTCGTGAGAGTGTCAGGGTGGTGGTGGTTGTGGGGGTTGTGGGTGACTGTGGAGGATTGTCAGGGTCAACGTGATGAGGAAAGGAGGGGAGAAGGGCGGGGGTTTTACAGCATGTGGTTAATCCCGAGCAGAAGACAGGAGAGTCATTGTTTATCAAGAGATTGGTGTGTGTGTGTGTGGTTTTAAGGGTGGGGGTGGGATTGAACTTGTCTCTACAAATTCAGAAAATAGTCTGGAAACAGATTCCTGTTGAGTGTTTTGAAACTGGCCATTAACATGCTGCATCTTTCTCCTTTTAAACGTCTCCCCCTCTGTCTCTGCCTGTCTCTCTGCTGTCTCCCCCTCCTCAGGATCAGACAGCTGGACTGCAGCTGAGAGACGCCAGTTCAACAAAGGCATCAGTGCATACAAGAAGGACTTCTTCATGGTGCAGAAACAGGTATGTTAAGGGTTCAAGCATAAGAACAGGAAAATAAGAACTCTTTATCCGAGTCAAGGCCACATAGAAGCCGTGGGCTTGCTGATTCCATTTCCTCTACCAACCGTTTACAAACCCTTCTAAAAAACAGTTTTTTCCCTGAGTGTGGGTGGGCGGGGAAAAGGGAAATACAGTCACTCTGGAACAATGTTTCCATCTTGTTTAATTATTTGCAGTGTCGCAGTGAATTATTGCTTTTCACAAGGCTGCAAAACTATTTAATTTTCTTGCCTTTCCCACTTCAGTGATCAGGAGTGAGGCCAAATTTAAGCAGTTTAAGAGTTTTTTTGTGTGTTGATTGCCCAAACCACCAGATAAAAGGCGTTTGAAATTTGATTTATGAATATGCTTCAGGCATTTGTTGGTACTGAGTTGCTGCAATGAAGCTTCTGAAAACAAATCTAATTTCTAGGGGTGCACAAGGGATGCTGCAACTGACGATTATTTTCCTCATCGATTCGTCAGTTGTTTTCTTAATTCATTTATTAGTTGTTTAGTTTGGTCTGTAACATGTCAAATAAATGTGAACAGTGTTGATCAGTGTATCCCAAAGCACAACAGGACGTCTTCAAATGTCTTATTTTGTCCATGACCAAAAACTATTCTGTTTCCTGCCATAGAGGAGAAAAGAAACCAGAAAATGTTGACATTTAAGAAGCTAAGAATTTTCCATTTTTTTTCTCAAAAATTACTCAGACCAATCAATTATGAAGATAGTTGGCGATTAATATAATAATTGTTTAATTAAACGTTGCAGCTCTATGCACAATAGTATTAGCATGTCATCGGTTTTGGCCAATAAAAGCTTTATAATGAAATATCCAAATAAACCCAAAATGAAAATTTCTGATAATGTAACAGGCCCATAAAATAACTTAAAAAGTCTTTAAATTTAATTTGTTGAACCTGCAGAAGCCCTGGTGTCTGAAACAGATAGTGAAGTTGCTATTGGCAGTTATTTCGCAGCATCGGTCACGCGAGGAGAAGCCAAACCTCATTCCTTCAACATTACAGATTTAATTGCCCGTCTTAAGAGACGTCATCCTGATTATTACAACAAATTTGTTAAGAACAAAGAGGGAAAAAAATGTCAGCAGTAGTTTTCTTATTTTGAAAAGCATTATATTTTATGCCTGGAACTGCCAGTGGGCAGATTAGACGACAATCAGAGCAGCATAATAAAATGTTAATTCCACTACAGGAGAGACTTTAATGTTCTTTGCTATTAGGTGGAAAAATATGTGCATATGTTGCTATCTGCATCAGCAACCGGCCAAAATAAGTTGAATATGTGTATATCGGCAAAAATCCAATTTTTACATCTCTGTTTTCATTTTATTATCAAAAGTAGGACATTCATTTATCTTGGGTACCAAAAATACAGAAAACAAGACAACATACACTGAATAAAGACAGACAGTCCATTAAAAAAAAAAAAAGCTGCACATCATCTGATGTTGCTCTGCCTTATGTGTTCCCTCTCCACAATATTTCCTTTTCAGCATCACAGTGCTGTGCTTGTATTTACTTAGCAGCTCCAGGCTGCCCTGAAAACTGACCTTACCTGCTGAATAACATGCAGTGACATTTAGAAAATAGATATTAAGGCTCCATTAACAGGGGATGTGTGTGTCGTTCACAGGTGATCACTAAGTCAGTGGCGCAGTGCGTGGAGTTCTACTACACGTACAAGAAACACGTCAAGATCGGCCGTAACGGGACGCTGATCTACGGCGAGGCAGAGCCCCTTGAGAGCCGGACCACTGAGGAGGAGACGGACCACAAGGTCAGTTACATGTTTAATGTCTGTCAGGGCTCTAGACTCTAAACTTCTTTCACCACTGTCCTAGAACCATCCCGGAAAACAATTTTAACTGCCAAAAAATCTTTTGTCAATATACTCACACACAGGCAGGCTGTGTCTTGGCTAAAGTTGGCTAGCTAGTAGCAACAGCTGGCCAGACCATTTCAATCCAATGACTAACTGTTGATTAAAAAAATACATTCATTTAAATTTATGGATAGATTAACCAGTACCACAGGAACATTTTTATAGTTTTCATAGGTCTAAAACTGAGTATCCAGCCAGTGATCCTAACTATAGTAACAGCATGAAAAAGCATGCTCCATTGTCGTTGGCACTTGGATCTGTTTGTCAGTTACTAAGCATTAGTTCGACCTACAAAAATACAACCAGTACAGACCGGTTGTACTGCAGCAACAGATGTGTTTTTCCGCTGATGTATAGACGTGAGGCTGGTCATTTGAGGGAATTAGGCCTCTACGGGGAGAATCAAATAAACCAGTTAAACACGGCTGTCTGCCAGAAACAACCACAGGACGTAAGATATTATTAAAGTGATTTTACTAACAGCTAAAAAAGTTTACAAGCTTCTACAAAAAGCGATTTAAAAGCATCGTCTCAAGTCAGCAGTGACTAATAGACTGGATGTCTCAAATTAACCTGGTTAGAAATCAACAATGAATGCAGCTGTTTAACTGCAGTCAATGTGATTAAACATGAAACAGCGGCGTTTGATTTAGGTATTAAACTACAGAGTGTCCGTTCAGAAATAACACGGCTCAGAATATCTTCATTGACCACTTGAGCCTTCAAATGAGCTGATATTTATTGCATATCATCTAATAACACAGAAATACTTTGAAACTAACGTTCAGCAGAGGCAGTTTGAATGTTATCATGTACAACCTTTCTAAACTAGCATCCAGCTGTAAATCCCGCTCCTGGCGGCTCATGTCTTACATTTACGCTCCTGTTCCTTGGCACAGCAGGGCTCTCACAGGTTGGAGCCGCAGCGGGAGGAGGACAGCAGGAAGTGGGAAGGGTCAGCTGACAGGAAACAGGAAGTTGGCCCCACCAGGGTGACACACGCACCGCAGTCCACTGAGAACGTAAGTGTGAAATTTAATTGAAATCAGCTCTGCATGGGAAAGGAGACCCATGGCTGAATGAATTAATACAATAAGTAGATAAGGGGATGAAACCCCCGATTTTCATTCTGTTCTTGGAAAAAGATACAAAACTCTGTCATACTTGCATCCTGTTGGGAAGGTTTCCTCTGAGATACTGATAAGGATAAAATAGTCCCCATTCTTGAAGCCCTCTCTCTCATAATTGTAAGAGTGAAACTTGAAATGCATGTGCACCTTGGTGTATGTTTTCAGGTGCAGCTAATGCCTCATCTTCTATATGAGTCACACACTCACACTCTCCCCTGTCAGGCTCTTGAAAGTGATGGGAATGATTTTTTTTTTTTTTTTTTTTTTTTTTAGTTTTAAAGTCTTTTTGAGCTCCTCATCGTGAACTGAGGACAGTAATTGTTGAAGTTTTGAAAGTGAAATTCTGCTCGTTCTTGATTGATATGCAACTTCAGTTGCTCGACAGACTGAAGTCTCTGTTAATGTATTTTCCCATATTCATATGTTTTTTTACAGGAGTCTAGTACCTGAACTCTTTTACTATGTAGCCACACTGTTGTAGCACAAGCAGAATGTGTCTTGACATTGTCTTGCTGAAATAAGCAGGGACGTCTCTGAAAAAGACGTCATCCGGACGGCAGCACATGCTCTGCTGTTTGTGCCGGAGTTTGACACACATGGGGACAGGGACTTCATGGTGCATTCAGGTGCACCTCGTAAACTCTGAAACACACTGTACATTCCGTTGCACGGCAAATTGCTTGGTTGCTAACAGGGGATTTCATGTTATGTTAAGTGGGCCTCATAAAGTCAGTGAATCTTTGCTCGCATGGCCACAAATGTTTTCTAAAATGGGAACATTTCTGTTTTTTCCTTATTTTGCTTTGTTGAAATACATAAGGCTTCATCTGTCAATACTTTCTTCTTCTTTCATTGCAGCATTTTAATAATTAGTTGCACATTAGTGTTTATGCATATTTTACCTCTCTGGTGGTCATTATTGCATTCTAATAAAAAAGATAGATAGATAGATATCAATATTTTTTGTTTGTTTACCCTTAAACAGCTGTTATAAAGGATTTGATATGTACAAGACATTCACATATACACAGACACATTTACACCTACATATACTCATATTTGCATGAATGCAAAATAAACAAAAGCCTGTGCAGGAGAGAAAGGAATCTAAATGCCTCCTGAAACCTCCAGGTACGACGAACAGGATTACATTAAATAGAAACAGACATTATTTTGGAACAAACCACCACGTGGTCCTTGTCAGAAACCTCAGTTGGCCTCATCAAACTTGACACATTTGCTCCTTTGAACTCTGCCCGACTTGTCCCTGTGGTTGCGTGCTGGATTTGCTGCCCCCTGCTGGATGTTTTAGGGGACATCACTTGGCGGATGTCCAGTTTGTAGGATTGTGTAACCCCATTATGTCTGTCAGCAAACAATGACTCGACAAGAAACCTTTAGCCTGCTTATTCACATTGCGTTTCACTGTTTAGCGTGCATAATAAGTGCCAGACTGTGCGTATTTTTGTCTTCTTGAACTGTGTGTCCATATGTGTGTTAACTGGCTCGTGTTTTCATGCCATTGTAACAAAATCCTACATGAAAGATGCTCATAAAGCAGCTTCAAGCTCATTATTTGTTCCCTAATTGCTCTCAGTGACTGTGTCAAACTTCTCTGGAGCTTTCATGTTCACTCTCACTTTTACTGTGTGTGTGCAGCCTGGGACCGTTCTGATCATGAAAGGCCAGGAGGACGTGGCGAGGGACCAGCTGCCGTCCCGGGTCATCCAGCCGCCTCACCCGCCCCCTCCCAGCTCCAAACCGCGCTACGACGGCAACGCGCGCAGGACCAGCCCCTCAGCAGGCAACAAAGGCGCAGCTGGTCAGGAGGGAGAGTTCCCCTGCAAGAAATGTGGCAGGTCAGTGATCACAAATATCCCATCAGTCACTGCTGTTGTGTTGGAGACGCTGGCATGCCTCTGTTTACTCATGCAGTAGCCACTTGAGTTATATAAGTGGCCTCAGACTGAACAAGCTAGATACAAAATAGAGAATTTCTGCTGGAACTACTGCTGCTGCTACTGCCCATTTGGATTATGTTGTGGTAAATAGAGGCAAGTGTCTCGTGGTGTTTGAAAGAACCAAACCGTCCTGTCACGCTTTGGTTAAATAACAGCCCCGTCCTCTGGCAACACCGGGCCTGTTATTGCCAACTGTGTCCTAGCAACTGAAACACAGAGTAGATACGGCACATCAATGCAACACTACCCAGTGACTTGACAAGAGCTTCATCACCCTTTAAATACTTCCCGTGTTCAGAGGGTGCTCATTATAGATTAGCCACCACTACGGAGGCTGATAAATGATGTTAAACCAGACTTATTAGCCATTTACACTCATTTAAAAGATTTTGAAAATTGCATAATTTGGGAAAGCTTTCAGTCCCTGTACAGATGGCTCATGCAGCTACAGACCCACATGCTGTGGTATTCATTGTTCTCGTATGGCCTGTCATTACTCAGCCCTTATTTCCACGCATCATACTGAACTTTGACCACAGTCTTTGTGACGAGAGACAAAAAGAGTAATAACTATGATAAAACTACTGGTTTGCAAAAGAGAAAATGTGTCAGAATCCGGTGCATGTAGTGTCAGATAATGAGCACATTTTGCTGGTTGTAGCAGTAGAGTTGGTATCTTCCAGTCATTTATTTATTTTGGTTTATTTTTTGTATTACTATCTTTTAGAGCACTAAATTAGGCCATTAACAGAACCACCTACTACATGCTACAGACGAACTTAGTATGCAGAACATACTGCATAAACCCCAACTCCCAAAAATGCAATGCATGATCTTTAACTGAATACAGTACACATATGAGATATTTAATGTTCAACACTTTATTGTAAATACACACACTCATGAATTTGATGCCTGCAACATGTTCCAAAAAACAGTTGTGACAGGCGCATGTTTACCACTGTGTTACGTCACCTTTTCTCCTCTTTTACTATGAAGCCACACTGTTGTAATGTCCCTGAAAAAGACGTTGTCTGGATGGCAGCATATGTTGCTCCAAAAGCCCCGTACCATCACAGATGCTGGCTTTTGAACTTTGCACTGGTAACATTCTGGATGGTCGTTTTCCTCTGTAGCCCAAAGGACATGACGTCCAATAAAATCAGACCAGCTGTCTCAATCCTTTGTTATTATTATTATTATTATTATGATTTTTGTATTATTTTCATGAGTGCCAACTTCATGAACTACACATATATAGTAAAATGCTTGGATACAGACATACAACATTTTATCTTATTTTATAGTTGGACATTATAAAATATGAAAATCTCACTTTGAAATTCTCCATCTAACAAATTATTAAATTGATGAGAGCTTAAATGGGGATTCACCAGTGAGAAGTGTGGCAAACTTCCCAGCGGTCATTAATTAATTATTCATTTTGAACAGCTTTAAGGTAAGTTTTCAAATCCATCATTGATGCAGCCGGTCAGAGAACAGACCTTTTCATCCTCGTTACTTTTCAACGCAGCAAATGACCATTAATGTATCAGTGTTTTCGTTGCCTATCTGACTCAAAGGTGGACCACCGGTGTTTCACTGGCTGCCACCTTTGTTGAAAATTCCAACAAAAACAGCAGAGGCTTTATTATTGCCAATACTTTAATGCACACTTATTTTGGTTGCTAATGTGTAGTTAGTTTATTTTGGTTGCAGTTCACTGCTCACATTGGAGAGTGAAATGTGCACTGAGAGACTGCAAAATGTGCAAGTGAGTGTTATTACATTGTTATTACATTGTTATTACATTGTTATTACATTGTCGGACACACATGTTCTCCAGCCTTTGCAACCTTTGTCTCAAAAACTAAATTCAGATTGCAGTGATTAGTCGATTAATCGATTAGTTGTCAGCTGTCACAGTTAAGTTAATCACTTTTAAAGAAAGAATGTCAAAATTTTCTGATTTTAGCTTCTTAAATGTGAATATTTTCTGGTTTCTTTAGTCCTCTGTGACAGTAAACTGGATATAGACAAAACAACACATTTGAGGACGCCACTCAAGGATTTGGGAAACAGTGATAAACATTTTTCACCATTTTCTGACATTTTATGGACCAAACTACTAATCGAATAATTGAAAGACTAATCTGTAATGCAAATAATCATTAGTTGCAGTCACAATCTGAATGACAGTAAGCCTTGGCTTTACCAGCAATATTACCCCCTCCATGTCTTCTCTCTCTTTCCCATGCAGGATTTTCTACAAGGTGAAGAGCCGCAGTGCCCACATGAAGAGCCACGCCGAGCAGGAGAAGAAGGCCGCAGCGCTGCGCCAGAGGGAGGCCGAGGAACGAGCAGCGGCAAAGGCAGCTGCCGAGGCCGCAGCCCTCCTCGCCGCACGGCAGCAGAACGGGACGCGACAGGTGGGCGGAGGGGACAGCACCAACGACGACTCATCTGACGGGGAGGACGAGGACGATGAGGACTGGCAGTAAGAGGAAGGACACACACCACTGACTGCACTGTGCAGCGTGGCTCGTACCCTCTTGGACGGGAGGAGGAACGTTTCAAAAACAGAAGAATCCCTCCTGTGAAGTTTGTGTATATTTTGTGGAACAAGAAGACTTCCGTTGCTCGGCACATTCAGGGACAGATTTACTCCCATGTGTGTGTTCGTGAGTGTGTGGACTGAGTGTGTGTGTGTGTGCGTGCGTGTGTGTGTGTGTGTGTGCGTGTGTGACAGTGAGCGTGTGTATGCTTTCCAAAACTCACCAACGCCCCTTTACTCTGCTTGAAAAGCTTTTCAAGAGTTACCTCTCTTGCTCACAGGGCTCGGTCAAATCAAAGCCATGCCGCCTCTCTCAGCCGGCGCTGTCCTGCTCTCCTCGCCAGGCCGCGGCCTTCCTCAGCACTTCGAGTCTCGCCCTGCGTCGTTCGACAGACGTTGAACATGTTGGACCCCCTTTTCTTTTTTTTCTTTTTTTTTTTTCCCCCACTCGATGAGCCACAGCACGCGCTTGCTTGAGCTGCGCTCCCGACCGGACGAAGTTTTGGCGCTATGGACACTGAAATCTGACAGCTGTGGGGGGGGGCGTGCGGCGTGGCGAACGACGAACATGCTGTCAGTTTCTCTGCTCATGGATGGATGGATGGATGATAGATGGACGGATGGATGGCATGTGCAAACTGTTGCCTTTGTTTCGCCGCTCTTCTTCTGCACTCAAGGCTGCCAAAAGCTTTCTCAGACGCATGTTGTGCACCAAATGGGTTCCTTCTCTCTCCTCTGTGATCGTTGTTCATTTGGGCTTTAGTTCTGTGAATCCCTCTTCAGCCCTCGTCACTTTTTATAGTTCCCCGTTTGTTCCCCTCACTGTTGATGCCTTGGATGTTTTGATGCTTTTTATCTTGAAATGACAATCAATTTTACACTGTTGTTGTTTTGTTTTTCTTTTTTATAAATATATATATACAGGTAAACGTTACTTTTTCTGCCTGTGTAGCTATATATGGTTATTGTTGTTTTTGTGAATATTCTTGTTGATTATTATTAATATTATTATTATAATATCCTGGTTTGGCTGCAATTTAATTGAGCGCTTTTCCGTACTTGTCCATAGCTCCTTCTTTTTCTTTTTTTTTTTTATTTAAACAAAAAACAAAAATAATGCTACTTGCTGCCTGTTTATAACTGTGAGATTTTTTTGGAAGCCAGAAATGAAGAAAAGGCAGAAACGTATGTGCAATAGAACAAGTTGACCCTGTTACCAGAGCGTCCAAGCCCTCCTGCCCTACCCCCCCCTCTCTGTGACATGCTGACTGCTCTGGATGCCTCTCTGTCAACCGTGTAACTGATAGGAGGCTCTGACTCTGACTGTTCAAACCGCAGGTCTCTGCAGATACACATAACAAAATGGGAAAGACAACAAACAACACACATTTTGGAAACAGATGTCAACATTTATGATATGCTTACTACCCTGATATTTCACTTTGTACATTGTCCACCTTCTCAAGATAACCGTGAATAATTTTCTGATGCAAACAGGCAGTAAGACGGCGGAATCATTCTTTACTGTAAACCACACTTGACCCAGATTCTGGAGGTTTAAGAGGAGATTTTGAATGTTTTAGAACCAGATGTCAACATTTCTACTGAGACATTTCAACCAGAGTTTACTTTTTACATTTCCCGCAGACTGTAAACATGTCACTGAATTATTTACGGACATCAACAAACAGGCCCAGAGAGAATTAGAAGCATTCTTCTGTGCAAACCAAACTCATCTCAAATTTTGCAAGTTTTTACAGGAGATTCTTAATACTGTTCGTAGACTTAAGTGTCTCAAACTGTGTTAAGATCCAGCAGACACTGGCAGACATGAGACGTCTTAAAACCAGATATCAACATCTATAGCTTCTACTTAGATATTTCAGCCAGAATTTACTTTTATACCTCCCACAGACTGTAAACATGTTACTAAATTATTTACTGTCATCAGTTTGCAGGTTTTTACTGGAGATTTTGTCAACATCTGCATCTAGTTGACTAAATAATTTACTTTCATCAACAAACAGGCTTTTGGAGAGCCAGAGGGATTTGTCTCTGCAGACTGTGCTTAACTCAGATTTTGAATGTAGACATGAGACATTTTAGAAGCAGATATCCACCTTTATATCTAGTTTACTTATTTAACCCTCCCCACAGACTGTAAACATGTCACGAAATTATTTACTGTCTTCACAAAACAGGCCATGAAAGAGTCGGAAGCATTTGTCTCTGCAAACCAAACCTTATTCAGGTTTTTCAGGTTTTTACAGGCTGTTATTCGACTTAATTGTTCACACTAAACTTCCTGTTTATTGATATTTAGTGGCTCTAAATCGAACCCTGTTATACCAGAAAAAATTTGAAGGATGGATTCTCTCTTCTGTCAGCGTGGAAACGTGTCTGTTTAGATCGACACTAACACCCTCCGTTGATATGTTGTGTATGTGGGTCAGCCGTTACTGAAGGGCAGCGTGACACAGCTCACAAATGCAAAGGGGAACAATTGAATAATGTCATGAAAAAATATGCAAATACAGTAACATTTAAATGTGGATTTGACTGTTGTTGCCAAAATATAACGGTGGTTAGGAAAGAATTCAAAACTGGCTCGATATTTTCACCGGTATCACCCGGACGTGTGTATCTATGGTGACTTTATTTTCTGTTTACCTTGTTGCTGATAGCAGGCACTGAATTGGACTATGGAAACAGCATGTTTTGATCTCTACATATCTCTATGTTAAGCCCTTCGGCCTGGAGCCAGCTTCTGTTGCCATAGCAACAAATGGGTTAAAGGGTTATTTTCCTTTAAAGGACAAACCACAGTGGGGAGTTGGGGGGGAGCGGGGAGCAAACGGCTCCAATTACCAGTTACTCCACAAGTTAAACCTGGGTCTATGCACAGACTGTTTGTGTGTGAGAGTGTGTGAGTGAGTGTGTGTGTGGTTATAATGTTAAAAGTGTGTGTGTGAGTTTGTGTGTGTGTCTGAGGGTGCTTTGAGGTCAAATGTTAAACTGTACGCCAGTCAATGAGAAAAAAAACAAAAGTTTTTGCAGACTGTTCACATGTTTGGTATGTTAATTTATATTTTTTCCTTTTTATTTGGGCTTGTCTTGAGGTTCTCACGGGGGGGGCGGGCTGTTGTTGTCCACGAAAAAGGTTTTCAAGCTGTTTTAAAAAAAAAAAAGAAGAATTAGAGATGAAATCGAGGCCACGACACACAAACACACAGCTGTGAACTTTGCTCATTTCATCCCGTCGGTTAAGGGAATTTTAAAGGGGATAAAAGGTTTATTTAGCTAAAGATTAGAAAATATATATGAATGAAATTCTATGTTTGCATACTTTCTATGCTATTTTCATATGGGGTTCACACTAATGATGAAAACGGAAAGGAATCTCAAGTGCTTTTTACTACAGTGTAACTTATTTGTTTTCGATTTGATTTTTACCACCTGTGTTTTTAGTAATGATTTATGAAGCACTGTATATTAAAGTTTTAAAGTATTCATGAAGCTTTTTGAGTGTGTTGTTTTATTTCTCTTCATTATGGACTACCAAATCAAGACATTTTACAAAAATCAGAAGTGATGGTGTTGTTGTTGGTGTTAGAAGAAGCCCCACAGGGGGGCAACATTATTTTAGCAGTTCAAGCACTGAAGTACCTATGAAGAGCAGAGGAGGGCACTGTGGTAACACCAGATGAGAGCTGAGCTGAGCTCTGTTGTGTCTGAAGTCTGTGAGAGCATCATGTTCAGATTGTTTGGTGGAGACGTCAACACCTTTTGGTTCACATATAGTGCTTCTATGGCTTAAAGGTGACCTCAAATTCCACAAAACTCTGGGTGTTGTGTAAAAAGTAAATAAAAACAGAATGCATTGATTTGCAAATCATTTTCAACCAAGACAAACTATTTAATGGTCAAAATGATACTGATAGAAACTGAACTGTATTGTATTTTGTAAATATAAACTCATTCTGAATTTGATGCCTGCAACATGTTCCTAAAAAAAAACGGACATGGGGCTACAAAAGACTAGGAAAGTTGTGGAATACTCAAACAATCAAAAGATTAACAGGTTGATTGGTGACAGTATCATGACTGAGCATTATAGAGGCATCCTTGAAAGGCACTTTGTGAAAAACTGCATTGGCAAATAGTCCAACAGTTTAAGAACAACTCTCTGTACATAAGGGACAAGGACGAAAAGCAACATTGAATGCCTGTGACCTTTGACCCCTCAGGTGGCACTGCATTAAAAACTGCAATAAAAATCCACATAATCATATAAAGGATAGTAAATGGGCTCAGGAACACTTTGGAAAACTGTTGTCAGTTAACAGTTTGTCGCTGCATCCACAAATACAAGTTAAGACTCTTAATGCGAAAAGAAAGCCATATGGCTTCGCAGTAAAAGAGTTCAGGTACTAGACTGGCCTGCCTGCAGTCCAAACCTGTCTCCTATTGAAAATGTGTGGTGCATTATACAACAACAGAGACCCGAAAGAATTTCACTTTCAAAACTTCAACAATTAGTGTCCTCAATTCCCAAACACTGACTGAGTGTTGTTAAAAAAAAGATGATGTATCACAGTGGTAAACATGTACAGATACCTCAAAACTCTACTCTAATACAGTAACATAGTATTAGTTTGGTATTAGTATTAGTTACTCCCAACATCTGCAGAAGACCTCAGTCTTCTCAACAGTCAAAGTCTGCTCTGGCCTTCTTTATAAAGTGCATTAGTATTGTCAGTCCAGTCCAGTTTTATTATTCAGGTGAATTATTCATCTCAGTGTCTGTTTCCTGTATGTTCGCTGGTGTAGGGAGAGTGTTTGCACCTGCAGAAGTCCACCCCCAGCTCTCTGGTTTTCTCTGCATTGTTCTGGAGACAGTTCTGCTGGCACCAGTCCACAAACCCTTGGGTCAGTTCTGTCCTGACTTGATTTGATTCACATGTCTACTGCAGAGGTTAGGTTCCAGTCTTAAAATGGAGATGCATCTGTCTCCTTCCCCCTCAATCTCCTTATGTATGAGAAAAAATCACTATAATCAACATTTCTGTTCAGTGTTAGCCAGCCTTCTAATTTTCTTAAGTTGTGCTTACCTTATTTGGCTCTGGTTAATCTATGTTGTGACCCAGTATCCTCATGCAAATGATTAAAATCATTCAAGGCAAGATTTTAACATAAACAACACACCCATCATATCTGCTTAAATCACAATATGGAGCTGTAAAGAGAGAAAAGCATCCCATCAAACCTAGCCGAGATCAAATAAATTAGCCCTTTTTGCCCAAATTAATAATTTAAAGCCAATTTTAGTTCATACTTGGAAAATCTTGTTTTACATGCTGAGTTGAGCATGAGTTTTGCCTGATGTAATGCTGACATCACTCTTAGCTGTCAACATGCAAAATTGTCTTGTGCATCTATAACATAAGCATCAGGTTTGTTCATGGCAGCATTATAAGGAGCTGCAGTTTAAGTTCCCTCCCATGCTGCTTGCACTATGTTCTGCATTCTTACCGCAAGATTATTCATTTTATTGCTTTTTTAAATTTAGACCATATTTTGTACTCCCTGGTGTGTATTTATCTGTTTTATGAGCAAAAAACTGCAGCTGCAGTATGGGAAATGTAGAATAACTGCCATGTCTGTGTGTATATGATTGTGTAGGATGCTGAAGAGATAACTATAGGATCTGACAGTAGAGATAAAATGATGAGGGGAACTGCCAACTCCCACCAGCACCAGGGCGAGCAGCAGGGCAATCTGGGAAAGGCAAACAAGAACAGCATGCGGATCTGTGTCCTCATTCCACACCGTGGGAGGAGGAGTAGGAAGGAGGAGGAGGAGGAAGACGAATGGGAGGGATCAAGGAAGGGAGGAGAGGAATCCTGAGTGTAAAAACACAACTTCATCTGAGTATCTTACAGCTGGAGAAAATTAGAGATCACAGCGAGGTCTTAGAGGATTTTGCTGGGAAACACTGAATCACAAACCTGCACGAAAGCTCGTTCGGGTCCATCTCTCTCCATCATTTGAGTTTGAAAAATCTGCACTCATCTTTTACTTTCAAAACCACACTTCTGAGAAATTCCTCCAACTTAATGATAACTTATATTTGCACTGGTACTGCAGAGCATCCATCACACGGACACGGCAGAGAGACCACAGGTTATTTATCGCAGCCCTCGTACAATCAAAATGTCTCCGAATCCCTCAAGGCTCAGGCAACATGTCGAGAGAAAACCCTGCGAACGTGGCCAGGTGCACGTGAGAAAAAGAGTGCGTGTAGGAGGAAATGAATGTGGGGAATTTTTCATGCCCTCACTCTGTTTTACACATGTGAAAACACTCATCACCCGCCCCCCCTCCTCTATATGATAATGTATATGCCTGAGCCCAACAGGAGGTGTGATGTGAGGAGTCTCAGCCTGAGACCAAAACCTGCCACAATGGACTTTAGTCTATGAAATACCTCCCAGACCCCAAGGTGATGTCTTGATTTTTTTGTTTTGTCCCCCTAATAGTGGGGGAAGCCTATCTCCACCAGTGAAAGAAAAAAATATCCCCATGGTAGGTCATAGTTATGATAAAAAGTCAATATTATGAAATAAAAAGTCAGAATTATGAGATACAAAGTTGAAATTATGAGATAAAAAGTTAAAATTGAGATAAAAAGTCATAAGTCTGTTGTGCATTTCTTTGAATTTACATCAGGTTGAATGTGAACAGCAGCTGTTCGTCCAGCCTGAGTACCGTTTCATTCATTTCATTTTCGGACCAGATATTATCCAGGAGTAGCCTTAAGTCTCAGGTGTAGCATCGCTCTTATCTGCTCACCCTCCTTCCACCTGGGGCAGTCACCCACAGCGCTGCATCCAGCTGATCTGGCTGCGTGTTCAAAAGATGTGGAACGCCTTAGCTGATTGTCTAAGGGTGTGCTGCTCTTTAAATACGAACCTCACATTTTATTTATTAATGCTTATGAGTTTATTTTTGTCAGAGGTGATGCATGTTTCAGCAGTAAAGCTCAAGATCAGAGCAACCCGTCTGGATACTTTGCTCCTGCATCATGATTACGCCCCTTTTTGGGTGAAAACAACCACTCTAATTTGACTCTCTTTCTTTCTTTATAAGAAAGAAAGAAAGAAATAGGGGTTGATGATCGTCTGCCTCGATCAAAGTGGAAAAACAACCACCGAGTGGTCTGACATATACTTACTGAATCTTCCAGTGATGTATTTCTGACATCTGAAACTTTTATGACTGTGGCGTTACGATCAAGTAATTACATTGCCAGCATTATCATGCATGAAGATTACACAAGTCTTCTCCATTTGGTGCTGGCACTTTAACAGCGTTTGTTTTCACCCAAAATACAGCTCGTTCGAGGGAAGTGACATGTGGCTGCTCTGATCCATACTTGCCAGTTGTCGACTTGACATTTATTTTGTTCTAGTTTGAGGCAAAATAAAATTCCTTCATACTGTGCATCAAATAAAAGTTCTGTTATATATATTGACTCTCACCTAATTATGAGGCTATGTAAGCACTGATTGAGCTAAATGCTAACATCACCAGGCTAACATGGTCACAATAAAAAAAAAATCATATCAAAGTTGTTGTGTGTTAGATTTCTACCAGTCCTCCAGTAATTTCATCACTGCTTCCAGCTCAGAAATAGTGTAATTACACGAAGACACAGGAGGCTATAAAGTGTTCACAACAAACTAATGTTGGTGTACAAGGTTTAATTGCACTCTAATAGGAAGACTCTTGTTATTGAAGCTGCTGGAAGCCTAATTGGCGGAGATGAGTGTTTGCCAGACTCTTGCCCTTTGGCTTAACATGATTGATGCACCAAGATGTTTTTCGGGGGTCCAGGCCCAGGCTGGGAGGCCTGGCCGCCTCATTATCTAACCCGGCACAGAGGCCTCCTCCCGGGCTTGGAGTCGCTGATGAATCCCCTCTCTGTGTGCATTTAGGGGGAGCTGGCCGCCACACAAATGCTTATGGCAGCAGCTCGCCTTTTCTGCACACACACTGGATCCTTATTAGCAATTACAACGCCAGAGGGCCTATTTATACACATCTGCAGAGACGGGGGTGCAGCAGTGGAAAAGATACATCCAGCAGCACTAATCAACTGCAGCCCAGGCCTGGTAAATGAAGTGGGAGGGATAGAAGGAGGAAGGGAAGGGGGATTGATGGAAGGCAGGAATACAAAAGAGACAGAACAATTGTGGAAAGGAAAAAGAGGAATTAGGTAGAAAGGGATCTAAGGGAATCAAGGGGTGAAAGAAAGACAGCCGTACATATTCAATTACAGAAATGAGGACCAGATTCTGCTCAGTAACCACCGTGACTCTCATCCCTCCAACGCCTGGTCATCTACGAACAAATGAAACTCTGCTGGATTGATATGTTCAGCCAAACTCCTACAGGACGCTGGGGGATGCTTCACGAGGCTGAAGGCGCTCCCTGAGTTACCATTTCTCAAGACAGGAGGCTGTGCATGGAGCATGTCTCCAAAAATCACACACTTCATTTTATTTGTCCAGAGTGGGGCCTGTAATGATGATAGGAGGATGGTGGAATGTGTTACTGCAAAGAAAAAAGTTTTGTTTTCCTAGCTAATTAATGAATCTTGGCTTTGTCACTAAAGTTGAAGACTGATTGATGGGTGGATATCTTGATATTATTGGTTGAAGTTGGTTGTTGAACATGAAGCCTACATAAGCACAAAACATGACTGAATTTTGATACAAAAACACAAAGAAATAATTTTTTGTTGTTTTCTCACTGACTTTGCACAGAGCCTGGCTAGCTGTTTCCCCCTGTTTCTAGTTTTCATGCTAAGCTAACCGGCTCCTGGCTTCATATTTATCATACAGTGGCTTGAACAGTGTTGATCTTCTCATCTAACTCTTTGCAAAAAAAGCAAAAAGGCGTATTACTCAAAATGTTTAAAGATATCCTGTGTGAGCACTGTTAGCAAGAGTAAATCAGTGAATCAGAGAAATAAAGCAATATTTTCTCATTGTTTCAGAGCCGTTATGTTCTAAAACACAAATAAACTCGTCCACGCCTCTGCAAAACGCCAGATTTTGTGTGATGACAGCTGAAGTAATCCTCAGTCTGCTGTGTGTCTGTGTGTGTCTCTCTGTGCAGCTCTCGCGGACAGAGAGCACAGGAGAGACACAGAATACTTTGTAACGCAAGTTTAATATGTCTTATGAGTCGTAAGAAGTTTAACAAAGGTGAATTTTCTATCCTAAATTATTTAATTTAAATATTTTCTAAAGGCCTAAAGGGCTAAAAGGGCTATTATAGGAATTATTAGAGAAAAATAAAATTCATGTAAAGAGCATTTATATTTTATGTTATATAGAAGGGTCACTACTGACTGCTGCAAATTTTTTGTTTTGCAATTTTATGTACATAATTTGAACCATCATGCCAATATTTTGCACATGCTTAGTATCAATATTTTTTTAATTTTTATTATAGCAGGAAAAGCAGAATCACTTTTAGTTTAAAGAGAAAAAATACATACACAAAAAACACTATCAGATTTATGATTTGATAAAAGGACATTTTTTTCAAGCTGTCATTTTTGTTTTTATAATGTTGCGATAAATATTGTATTGTGGACTTTCTATCGTTTTATTATGGTACCTTGGGTTTTTGGTATCGTTATATCCCTTGGGTCCACAAGTCTTCTATTGAGTTCTTCCATTAATTGAACAACAGGAGTGTTTCAGTTTTAGCCGTATCCCATTCAAGAATGAAAGTAATCATGCATTTTAACATTTCAGCAACCTTGTGGAAAATTCTACATCTTGGCCGAATTACTGCCTTCAAAGCAAAAATATTCTTCATGCTAATGGGAAAAAGTGAAGGGGGAAAATCTTCTGTTAGTTATTAATAATTTTGAGTAATTTTAAAGATAGTTTTTTAAGTGAGTGAAAAGTACATGGTGAATTTCCTGTTCACATGTTTCTTTTACGCTCTGAAACCACATTAACAAGTTTACAAGTGGAAACTATGAGTGGAGCACGTGTGCACACACTGCTGAATGTATAGACTCCACAAATAAACTTTAATATCTTAAACTATCTACTTTGAAAAGATCAATCTCGCAGGAAAGACAGATGTTCTAGATAATAATAGCATGTTGGCAGAGGTACGTGTGTGTTAAAACTCTACTGGCAGACCTGGTTTTAAGACTTGGTTTTGGTTTGGTTTCACACATCTGATACAGTTTAAAGTTTTCACTTTGAAGCTGAAGAATATGAAGTGTTCCTCCTCTTCTTCAGGCCTGTTGTGTTCTCTCACTTATTATCTGTTGGAAATGTTCTCTCATAAAAGCAGGATGTTTAGACGCGGTGTGGTAATCTTCCTGCGTGAACCCTTAAAGGGCCTATACGTCCTCTTTTACAAGACTCAGGAGTGAGTTTAGGAGTAGAACACACACAAATTCATTTATGACCAATGATAAAAGTAAGATTAATAAAATAACTTATTGCTCCTTAGCTTTTTGTCCTCTTTTTTTTTTTAACTCTGACATGCAGATTTCAACTCAAATGTGCAGGTTGAACACCAACATGAAGAGAAAAGGAGACGATCCCTGTGAGATTTGCTGCAGCCTATGTGTTTCTTCCAGCTGTTTCATCTCAACGTCTCCCTGGTTCAGTTTACTGGGGAGATCTGTGTTTTAGTGTGCTCTCTGTCTCCTGCAGTGTCTTTTTTTCTAATTCTGCCACTAGGAGTCACCAAAGTCCAAAAGTTTCAGATCCTACCAGGAGGTGCTCTCACAAGAAGATCAGGTTAAAAGCCTGGTATCCTTCTTTTGATTAGTTTAATTCACTGGTGGAAGAACAGAGGGGCCCTCTATTTGAAGTGACTGTTAACGTTTCTTTTTGAAAGTCAATCACGTGACTACAAAGAGACACAGATGACCATCAAGATACACAACATGACCATGAAGAGACACAAAAGTACCACAAAAGAAGCATAAACCTAACACAGGGAGAGACAAACCCAGAGACGCTGTTTCTTTCAGTTTTGGACGACACACATGAAATCTGGTACAGTTTGATGACGTAGCTGCTGAAAAGACTTTTTAAAACGTGAACAGAGCTGTGCCAGGGCACTTGGGATGCTTCATGTCATCTTCAGAACTGCAACTGATCTTCATTATATTAAAAACAAATGTTGTTACTCTCAGTCAGGCATGTCCAAACTATTCCATAAAGGGCCGAGTAACTACAAGTTTTTGTTCTGACCAATCAACAGCACACCTGATTCGACTAATCTGCTGTTTGAAGACTGAAATCGGTTGATTAAATGAGTCTGGTGTGCTCCGGCTTGGTAGAAATGAAACCCTGCAGGCACATGGCCCTTTATGGAATAGTTTGGACATGCCTGCTCTAAATTATTCCATAATCCTTCTGACATGACATGCACACCTTAACCTGTCCCAAATTTCACCTATTCTCATCTGATCACCTTAGTCGGGGAAGGTCCCAGTTTTTAAGTCAGGTTACAGTATGTTCACATAGTAGCTTTAATGTTGTAGCTGGTAACGTTCAGGCGAAATTTAATTCCTTTTTTATAGTGCAGGGAAGCGTTTGGAACCCTCTGCTCTGTCCTGCATGTTTTAGAAGTTTCCCTGCTCCAACACACCTGATTCAAATGAACAGGTCGTTAGCAGACCTCTGCAGAGGCTTGATGACGAGCTGATCATTTGAATCAGGTGTGTTGGAAGAGAGCAGAGTGTCCTTGGGACCAGAATTGGGGAAAAAAAACTGTCTTCTACAAAATATATATAAAAATGTATTTGTTGGTAATATTTTGTCTCAATTATCCAAATCTGCAAATTAGTAATCAAATTTATCAAACAAATGTAGTGGAGTTTTAAAGCTGATTTGAAGAATCACAGCCACACAGTTCTGCATGTATGCATGAGATACCGTAGCCGTGAGACACTTCCACACTTATTTTCCAGCCTTTAATAGTTTTATGGGTCTAATTTTACAACTTCATCACTGAGGGCCTCTGATTCATGCTGACACAGCAGGCCTTCATTGGCAAATTACTCCAGCTTCCCTCCCCTCCTGCTCGACGGGAAAAAAAAAAAAAAAAAAAAAAAAACTGGTAACGCTTCACTTTAAGAGCAGTGTAAGTCTGCGTAAGTGTTTTATAAATGTTCTTACTGCCTGCATGATGCTTTCATTATGATCATGTCAGGAAATTATCCTCAGTTAAAAACATTAGGCCTCAAGTATGTGCTGTGAGACTGTGAGGAGCCAGATGTAGTATATCTGGTACGTGCACTCCAACATCAATCTGTGAACTTGCAGATTTACAACACAAACATCCGGATGCATCACCATGACAACCAAACTGTTTGGTATTTCCTGTGCAGATAGCTGAGTGAGCATAATATAAGGGCGATTAATATCAGAGGAGGAATGTAAACACACTCCACCGGACCATATTGAAACAAAGGAAAACTTATCTACCTTTGAACGGAGAACATTCAGACAGGGAGTATTAAACCACTCAGACTGCATTTTTATTTATTTATTTTTTATCAGCAATCACAACAAAATTTTCCAGGTTATTAAGTCCTTCTGCCATGTAGAAATAAGGCTGAATAAAACTTTTTATGTGGTGTGCATGGTGCTGTAGAAATGGCAATACTGGGATCTTTTTTAAAAGCCTTTCCTAAACCACTAACAAGAGGACTGTGTTTAACGGTGTGTTTATGTGCTTCTTTAACTACCGTTCTAGCTAAAGTAGTTACCAAGCTTTACTTCTGAGGCTAAAGAACAAATCATTAACCAACTACATGGGTTTGTGGAGTTACAGGTTACATAAAAAATGCCCGTTCACAACTAGCTTTGCATCATTTCCTCACTGTTTCTTAGATGCTACTAGACTTAAGAGTTACGTTATCAGCAGTTTCCTGCTCTTTAGGGGATCATGCAATCGCTTCTCTGTGTGCATGTGGTGAGTGAGTGAGAGTGAGTGAGTGAGTGATGTGATCACTGGACACTTACAGCCTGTCCAGAGATAATCCCGAATTACTACTGGACCGATCAGCTTTATAACTCAAGATTGATATGCTAATTATGACAAAACTATACATAAATATCTAATAGGATAAAATGTTGAGGTGATGACATTTTATGTCTAAAAGGTCAAAGGTCAGCTTCACCGTGACTTCATAATGTTCAGCTCTCTATCAGTCGTCTGTGCACCTCTGTAAAAAATAGTCTCCAAGTGAAGACAGCATGTTTCTCACTGGAAATGATTCACTGGAATCACACATGTATAGTGACTACTTCCATTTTTCCAAAAAAAAATACACTTAATACCTTTTATTAAATTCTTTCAAAGTTACAGTCCAATAAAGTAATAACTTCCATATTTAAATTCCTTCAAAGTCTTCACTACATACAATATATGAGTCTGGACAGACATGGATGTAAACTGTAATTTGACTGGCTGGCAGAGACAAACAACTGCGAGGCAAAAATTCTATTTTTTGACTGCTCTATTTTATACAAGCATTGATCGTTGACTTCTCACTCTTCCTAAGTGGCCGTTAGGGGCCATAAATGATCAACAGATGCTTCAGTTTGAAATCTTGTTTCAGCTAGAAGCTTGGCAGAATTTTGCAAATCTCTGCTGGTTCCATCTGGCAGTTGTGGTGGCATTGCAGTAGGTGCTTCACCATCTGTTGCCTGGTGGGGATCTGGACTCTGCTGAGTGACTTATACTTATCCTAAGAGCTTTTTCTCATGTAACGTTAAAAATGAAAATATACTTTTTGAAAATAGGAGCGTCAGTCCTTCCCTATGACAATTACGAACAACTAACTCTACCAATATTTATTTCCATGTCTTCAGAATGGATCATCAACTTGTGAGGATGGTGACCTTTTGCCTGGCACATAGAGCCTTAGCCTCCGTTTTTAGCACAATCATGTAACCATTATCAAATGTTTTATCCCATTAGCCTGGAGGGGATCATTACATGTGCTTGCGTGAGTGTGTGCTTGTGTTTTGTCTGCAACAAATCTTGCATACTACTAGATCCTTTAGCTTAATATTTTCAGTGTATATTTATGACTGCATTCTCAAGCGGCTCTTACAGTTGCAGTGATTGAAATTTCCGCAAGTAATCAACGCCTGCCTCAGCTCGGAATCTCGTAGGTGTGGTCTACATTGTGTTTGAATATTATTTTGTTCGTGTTTTCACTTTGGCATGGACATTTTACATTGCATTTACAAGGTGGTTTGGACTTGTTCCTGTCCAAATTTGCATGCTGAGGTAAGACAATCATTGTTTGCATTCATTCAGTCAATCACACATTACAGCAGCAGTCATTTTAAAACATACTGCAATGTCAGACAGTTGCTTCAATGCCTTTGTCAGTTAATGCATCACGTATGGTGGTGATACGTTACGGTGAGAGGGAAAGTGTGCTTGTCAACAGAAATGAACAGAATTACTACCACTACAGAGTAATTATTCACGTTAGATCAATCAGTGCCAAATTTAAGGAGTGACTAAAGTGGCAGAAATTAGTGAACAGTCAATTGACTTTTTTAGTTGTTTTAACCAGGCATGTTTTATATACTATACAGATCATTAAGTCTATGTTTTTGTTTATTTTTACTCATACCCTTTTCATTTTTAATATGCAAAAGTATAAATCCTTGTAGCATTTTCCTCTGTTCTTAAACAGCCACAAAATAACAAGTAATGTCAAAAACAGATGATATCAATGACTGAAAAGCTGCAGACTGAACCCAAAGCTTCTACTGCCCGTCCTCTCACAACACAACATTTACAAAATGTATGAACAAGCCACATTTGTGTTTCATTTCACAACCAGCTTGAAGCAAAAGCTGAAAAAAAAAAAGCTTCACTGCCAAACATCCTCTGCATGTTTCCATCAGTTGCCTCGGTGCCTGTGGCCTCGGTTGAGATTTTCCTGCGACAGCGAGCGTCTTTGTTGCAGAGAAAAGGGTGACAGCCAGACGGACGGGCACGCTCGCTGTCTGTTGGGTCTTGTTTGTGTCTGTTGCCATAGCAACTGTCATGCTGCGATGGTCGAGGCACGGCGGAGGTGGCGGCTGCTACGTGATTCATGGACAGCGAGGGCGGCCGTGCAAGAGCAGAAGTTTGGCAACGGGGCCCAAAAGAACCTGGGAGGAAGCATCTGGTGGATCTGCACAGACTCAGGCCGGCCTCAGCTGCTCCGGCCCGCCACCCACAATGCACCAGGGATGACGCTTTGATTCCTCTAAACCTATGCATTGCTAAAAAAAAAAAAAAACAAAAAACTTGTGACACTGTAAGATATTTTGTGCAGGCTTGACCAAATCCCACATGACTGTTACTGAGACTGAAAGTTTATTGCTGACCTTGGAGGTCCATTTAGTAGCTGTTCTGGAGCTTTCAGTCACGTCACACAATTTTCCTCAGCAGATGGACTTAAAATCTCAATTTTTCTGAGCACTGCGTCCAAGGTCAAGAATAAGCTTTCATCCATACTCAATGTGGCTGTAACACCGGGGCCTTTCATTCAGTTCATTAAGTATGAAGCTGACAAAAACAGCACACCACAAAAGATCTGTATTTGTTGGATTTAGGTGTCGTGATGTGGCTATTTATATTTTTGGTCTAATTTACATTATGTAGTTTTGTTATTGAGATTCTTGTTTGGTCTTACATCACGTTTTATGCCTGTCTTTTAACACCTTGGTACCAATGTTAGAAAAAACGATATTATCCTGTGGATTTGGTGTGTTTTTGTGATTTTTAAATAAATTTAAAAAGTGCTCAAGTGGTTTAAGACATGTACCGTAAGCACAGATTTCCCAGTTGTGTCATAAACGCAGCACACTTTTCCTTGTGCTTCCTGTCTCTGTGCTTTTAAAAAAAATATAATTATCTTTTTTGGGAATTTTTACGGCCTTATTGGTAGCCAACATCAGCATGACATCAGGAAATGGTCACCCAAAAAATGTCATGAGCTGGACATAAAACAGAGACGTTGCTGTTCACGGTCAGCACCTTAACCTCACCAGGGCTCCTGCCTAAACCCATCTCAAAACAGACAGAAATCTTAATTTCACTCTCAAATTTAGGGCCATCATTGTCACTCCATGTCAAATGGGCAAACTTATCATGTGATATGACTAAAAGCTCCAGAACACGGAGCCTTTGGTGAGATTGTTTTGCTACTCTGTGTTGCTTACTGTCAGATTTAATTCATGTGACTAATTATTGTCCTCTTAGTAAACACTTTGACGTTTACTAAACTGCATTTCATATCACTGCAAACAACACATGACAGCCATAAACTCCGCCGTTTTGACCCAGAGTCACCATCTTTAAAAGCATTCATTTTTAATCAAATGTGACAAAGTATGAAGGGTTATGTAATCAGACAACAAACTGTTAAATTCAATGGTTTGAGGGTCGTATTTATGTCAGTGGAAGTGAAGCATTCGCATGTTTTAGAAATTCCCAAACGTCATGGGTTTAAACAGATTAGGAGACGTAGATTAAATTACAGTGTAACCAGCAGACTCGTTGCAAACGCACAAATGCCATGACTTGTATGACATACCCTCAAATTAGAGTAAATAAATCGCTCAGATTCAAGTAGTGTCATGAGAGACAAGTATCACAGTATTAAAGTAAGACAACTTCATTACATTTGTGTGACACAAAACTTTAATTTTAAAATTATTTTAATGGCTTTATTTCACAATAACAACTGCTCACTGTACATCACCCTGCTTGTTACATGATTATGCACCAAAAAGATCAATAATTTGACACAAAATATTAATTTTACAATGATTTCAGTGATTTAAAAATGATTTTATTGTTCCTCCAGAGTCTGTGATCAGAACTGTGTCCATACCAACAGTTTGTTATACAGAAATAACAGACCTTAGGATGCTGTTATTGACCAATCAGAATCGAAAATTTAACAAAGCTATGTAATAATGCACATTAAAATGTACTTTGTTAAGTATGTTGTTCCCACACACCATCAACAGCATCATCAACTACAGTCTCAAAATAATTTACAGTAGGCTAGTAGTAGTAGTAACAGCTAGCTAACTGGATTTAAGTGTAGCTAATTTTAGCAGTTGGTCTTTGTGGCAAATGTTAGCACGTTGTCATGTTGCTAACGTTAGATGTTAGTCTGTGTAGAAAACATTAGCGGTGGGTCTGTGGATCTAATGTTAGTGGTTGGTCTGTGTAGCCAACGTTAGCAGTTGTCCTGTGTATAGAACATTAGCAATGCATTACAGTTACCTTTGTTTTGTATCCTGATTACATAATCCTATTGCATGTAATCCATTAAAACTGGAGACTTTACAGACAAAATAAAAAATGAAGAATGGCACAAATTTAAAAAGGCGTTTAATCAGAATGTCCACTTTAATAACAGGAGGAGACTAGACGACCTCTTCATTGCTATGTCATGGGAATACACAATCATCTTCAGAAAACAAATCAAAAACAGAGAATAAAAACACATGCGTGCAAAATCTTTCTTCTCAATCAGAACGCAGTTTGTTTACTGGTTTTTAGTGCAACTTTCGAGCATGCTGGCTTCTTCGATCTAGGCAACATGTTTACTGCTGGGCCTGAACCTGACGACGAAGCAGAGAAAACACACATCAGACGGGGCAAAGTACAAGGATGGATTTGCTTAGAGTCACGCTGAATAGTTATCATGAAAATTCATGTTTATGAACAAATGTAAGCAAATGATTTGGTGAATGAATGATGAACGTGTGCTCGCTACCTGTCTATTTATTATATGCGTGGCTCTCGGTGCCACCACGTCCAAATCCTGCGAGGAAAGAGACAGGAAGCATTACATCAGTGAACTGACATCAGCATTAATGGACATGAAAGTAGTTAAAAGAAAGGATTAATTGGGGAGAACATGCTTACCTTTAGGTCCAAACAGTGCACCGTAGCAGGGGTTGTGACAGTATGGCTTGCCATCATGCTGTAAAAGGCAGATTTGTATTAGCACTGGCTATTGAAAATATCAAAATGTCTAAAAATATTGATGTTGATTGATAGAATGTAAAAAAAACAGTTTATTCTAGTCGCATGGAGGCAATCCTGCATCTTATTTGTACATCAATCACACATTATTGTTTTATGTCCACAGAAACTATTCAACTTTTTTGTGAAGTATGATCAAAAGGTCTTCATTACATGTCCAATTTTTTTAAAAGGCGTTTCATCTCAAAATCCCAGTCTTTTAGTTTCCTGTAAAATTTTTATTGCAATTTTATTTTGATGACTTTGCTTGAACTTGAAGGTGTGTTCTTATCCAGTATGATTTGGGGCTGCTAGCTAACCTCATCATCTTAAACTGCACTGACCGTAAGCTTGTAGCTTGTAACTAGCTAGCACCGTCTCAACCAATCATATTCACATCCGGTTTCAAAACTGTCAAAATGGCGCTGGCCAAATCTGAAACTCGAGGCTTCAAAACGGGCGTTCAGAAACCAATGTGAGCAAAATCATGTAGGAGGTGCTATAAAACATATATTTAAATGAGAGTGAACCAAATGTGATTTGGGATGACAAGCTAATTCTCTAATCATGGAAAACTGCGTTTGACTGTTAGCTTGTAGTATCTAGCAGAGTGATCACGCAGTAGGAGGTGCTGTGAAACAAACATACATGAATATAATCAAGCTAACGCCTCCCATCATATTTGACAGTTAGCATGTGGCTCATGGAAGCTAGCAGATCATCATCATCATAGTATGAGTTGATGTAAAACCTTTATATATTTGATTAATTGCCTTGAACTTGGGGGCATTTAACTTTACGTATCTAACCAAAGTTGCTGTAAAACCTTACATTTTTGATGAATCGTCTTGAACTTAAGGGTGTATTCATTAATGTATTTAATAAAATATGATGTGGGATGACAAGACTAGGTTGTAGTAGCTAGCTAACAGTGCAGTATCAGCTGGCTCCATTTTCAGTGGAAGTCTACTCTTGTAAAGCAAGTGCCTATACAATACCCAATACACTGTATTTTTGTCTATACTAGCCCATATTTATTAAAGAATTTCTTTTTATTAATGACTATCCAAAATTAATGTTTATTTTTTTTCACTAACATATCATTTAAGTAGTAATTAGCTAAATAAGAAATATCAACTATAACTTGAATTTAGTTATTTGAATGTTAATCTTTAACTTTTGCAACATTTTGTCTGAAGTTAAATCTAAATACTGCAAAATCAGGAAGATTTCTGATTTGATGAGTGCTATCAAACCCCAAACACTGTGAAGATTATTAAGGATAACAGGGGATTCTTGTCTGTATTTTATGTGTTTCAGATGTCTCACCTCTGCGTGTGAGCCTGCTGATAGCGTCTTCTTGCATTTCTCACACTTCAGACACGGCCTGTGCCAGTCCTTCCCCAGTGACGTCACCTTCTCAGCTGCCAAAAGACACCAAAAGACAAAAAAATTAATAATCACAGCCCCGAACTTCCACCACAAAGAGAGCTACTGTCTACAGAGGAGATGGACAGATTGTCACAAGGTCAGTTAATGAGCCTGAGGCCAAAGTATGAGGTCATAGTCCTGTGAATTTTGGCAGAATATCAGTTTTAGACCAACAGGATCACATGTTCGCAGATAACCCTGAGAACACTGTTTGGGTGTGGTGCTTGAGGGAAAAAGAGGACAGACTGTCCCTGAGAAATCTGTCCTCCTGCCTCATAAACCCTGATAGAGACCTTCTTTATCTGCAGGGCTGATCTGCACAAACACCCATCAGGAGGACTGTAAAAGTGGGGAGGAACCTGATTGGACAGCCTTGAGTTTCAGGTCTTTAATGGAGAAGGTGGACGAGAAGTGTTTAGATGACTTTTGAGACTCATCACATGATTATGAACAAGAATCTGGCCAAGAATCTACATGCAAAGATGCAAAAACAGGCTGCTCGCTCAGTGAACGCGCAAGGTCAGAGAGTGCAACCACAGGAAATGCTGAAAATGGAGAAGCTGATTTTAAGACCTGAGTCTTTTTCTACCTAACATATGTTGCAGGACACAAAACTTTTAACATCAGCCAGATTTTCTAAAAACATAAAAGAAAATCAGAAAGGACAAAGGATGTATGAATGCATGAATATAAATAATTGTGGTTTCACCTTTAGCCTTCCCACAATATTTGCATATGACATATTTCCTCCCTAAAAATAGCCCGATGTGGCATGAGATTATGCAACAGGCAGCGGAAACACAGAAAGTTCTCCAGGGCGAGGTCAGCCTCTCAGGCCAGCGGCATGAAAACATTTCTGCAAAATGTGGTGGGACTTGGAACGCAAGTCTGACCTGAAATAATTACCATACTTAAGTTCAAATAACAAACTAGAGCACTAAGCAAACAGTGGGCTTTTCCTATCCAAGCAGTAGTCAAGGGGCGTCTCACAATTAAAGTAGAGCCATCCTGATCGGTGGCAATCGCGCCCGTGCATTTTGTTTCACTCTATGGATCTGATAAAGCATACTTTTGTGCACGGGCTATTTGTTTTACCTGATGATATGAAAAGAAATGGGCTGTGACAGACAGAAGAATAATCCAATCTGCTCCCTGCATCAACTCACACTGACTGAAGTATGAAGGAGGCAGTCCAAAATACACAGACAGACACAAATCTGAATGGAAAAACACACTGCGAGGGAGGTCACTCAACTATTTGCTTCATTCCATCCCAAAAAAGTTTAATGGAGAGGTTGTATAACACTCTGTGAAGCTAAAAAAAGAAGCTAAGAATGTAGTCCGGAGGAATTAGAGTTGAGTGAATGACCTTAAATACAGGAACACCATCTATGGTGTGGGGGACTGTCCATTGTTCTGACGGTCTGTCATTCCAAAAACCCAATAGTCCATAAAATGTCCCAATGGACCAAAAGCCCATTTGTCCGACAGTCTGTTTCGGCAAAATGGACATTTGTTTTCAGAATGGGAGGTTTTTGCACCACTCCCAGATGCAGAAGCCCATTGCTCCAAAACTTCACTGTTGTGAAACAGTTTAGGTATCAAAACTTGGCTAGGTTTAGGCACCAAACCTACTCGGTAATGTTTAGGAAAAGATCATGGTTTTCGATTAAAATAAGTAAGTTAGTTATGTCAGTTAAGCTACGTGTTAGCAGGTATTTTCAGAACAACGGGTTTTCTGAGAAATCTTGTTTTCATAATAATCACACAAATGAGATTTTGGTCCAATGGAACATGTTTGCATCATTCCCCCAAAAAAGCCCACTGCTCTGAAAATACTTTATCATCATGGTAACAATAGTCAGGTAACCGTTGTTGTCAGTCAGGTGACCTTTGTCATCATGGTAACAATAATAAACACATAATTCATGTTTCAAAACATGTATCAATACTTGGTTAGGTTTAGCCTGTTTTTAGTCTTTGTGCTAAGCTAAGCTAATCGGCAGGCTTTAGCCTCATATTTAAATGCATATTTTGACATGCTGTGACTGGGTAACGGGCATATTTTCTTTGTTTTACTGAAAGTAAAGAAGATTGATATCCACTTTCTCATTTGTCTGTAAAGCTACAGGAAGCAGCTCGTTAGCTTTAGCATAAGCACAACAAGCTCCCGGTTCAAAGGTAACAAAATTGGCCTAAGCAACACCTCCAAATCACACTATTTGAAGAAATAGTTTTACATTTTGGGGAATAAGCTACTAATTCTCTTTCTTTCAAAGTGAAATCATAAGATTGATACCAATGTTGTTATTTGAATATGAAGCTACAGCCAGGTGATGATTAACTTAACTCAGCACAAAGAGTTCCAGTCATTGTGCAGAGGCAACGAGCCAGGCTCTCTCTACAGGAAACAGAATTTGCCTACTAATTTGCCTATTTACCTCTAAAGCTCACTAATTAACATTTTATATCTCACATTCAACACCGCACGTAATGTTTCTTTGCTTCCAACGCTTGTTTGAAGTCAGGGTCCTGCAGTGGAAAGCATGAGTTTCAAACAAAAAAAAAAGCAGTGTATTAACATTTTTTTTGTCTTCTGCTCTTTCTTAAGCTGGAACTGGACCAAGTCCCCTCCCTCATCATGAGGCAGCGGTAGCCTGATTGTTTCCATCTGAGAGCTTAGAAACATTAAGACAGATGAGCAGCAAAAAAAAAAAAGCAGGGAGGACGGGGGGAGTGGAGCGGTGAGGTGTGATGGAGGCGATCACAGACTGCAGAGCGAAGGAGTGAGACATGGAACAAGTGTACTTGACGGTTGCAGATTCTCATTTTAAGATGAGAAAACCTAAATTGGGAAACTAGCTGTTTATGGATTCCCACTTAGAAACAGCGAAACAAAAAACAGCAAACAACCGTTTCTTGTTTTTTGTTTTGCTGATTAAAAAAAAAAAAAGGAAAATGGACAACAACCTGTTTCATAGTGTACTTGGTGGCTAAAGTTTTTTTGTTTTAAAATGAGAGAAACAAAATCAGGAATCATCCCATTTGCTGATTCCCATTAAGAAATAGGAAACAAAAAACGGCAAATTACTTTTTTTTTGTTTTGATAATAAAGAAACAGAAAATGAAAGCAAAAACAAACCGCTTTTTCATTTTCTGTTTTTTATTATCAAAACAAAAAAACGAGGAAATGGGTTGTTTTCTGTTTTTTGTTTTCCTTTTTCTAAGTGGTGATCTGTAAAGAGCTTGTTTCCCAATTGTGGTTTTCTCATTTTAAAACAAAAACCTGTTGGCTGCCAAGTACGCTGACTGAGGAGATTTTTGGGGGAAATTGATGCAGACAGTTCAGAGTGATTCCACATAGAGAATACAAAGCTTCATTTCAGGCTGCTTTTCCCTCAGCTATATTTTAGAATATTTTTTTTCTCTTCCTGCATGGAAAACAGAAAGATTGGTCAGCTAGTTCTGGCTGAAACAAATTGTTTTGCTTGTTTTGGCCATAAGGGGAAAAGTTTATCCATGAAAAGGAAGAATGGGAAGCACGGCTCCCGAGTTGCACAGTCAATTCATCTGACTGACAGTCCCAAGGCTTGGCTTTGTATTCTGTGCTGGCCTCGGCCTCTGTGCGGAGAGGATTTACTCCCTTGCACTACTGAGCGGCAGACAATGTGGTAAATGGATCAAGACAAGAATAAAATGGAGCTGTCCCTTTCGTCCATGGACACAGTGATTGCTCCCTGCCTTGATGGTATCCTCATGAGACAGACAGACAGACAGAACCTACAAGACCGCTCTGGAGGGATGGAGCCGTATTTCAGGACAGAAGAAACCTGCTTCCTCTGCTCCATTGAGTCATTATTCATGTAGCTCATCAGTCATCAGGAAGGACAATTCAATTTCTACAGGGAGAGGATCTTAAAACTCCAAAGTAACTTAATAACAGGAGAGCTTACAGAGTGCAGTGACCTCCTGAGGCATTAATCTGCAAATGTTTTAAACATATACTGGAGGAGGACATAAAAAATAAACAGCTAAGAGGGAAGACTGACAGCTAAAGAGAGTAAGCAACCAAATAAAACAGAGATAAACCAATGATGCAAACCAATGAAGTACATTTAAACAAGCACAATACTTCAGTTTTCCAGTTTCTGCTGCTTTCTACATCTACTTCAGAGTGAAATATTGAACTTTTTCTCCACTTATTGTACAACAATAGTTACTGATTACTCTTAAAATTGTGATTTTACATATTAAATATATATTGTATGTATTCATTAAACTGCCCAAAAGTACAAAAGAAGTTAAAACTTGACTCTACTTCGACAGACTACAACATACAGTGGTGGTTACATGTTCACGCATCAATAACATTCAGTGGTGGACAAAGCATTCAGATAATTTACTTCAGTAAAAGTAGCAGTACTATAATGCAAAATATACTCTATTTCAAGTAAAAGTCCAGAACACAGTAACTTAAGTGCAGAAGAACTGGTAACAAAAAGTACTTTAAGTTTCAAAAGTAGAGAGACTCAGTGTGCAGAATGGCCTCAATGTCAGTGTCATATTATAACATTTTGGATCATTATTCTCAGCGGTGGAGAGTAATCGAGTACATTAACTCAAGTAAAGTACATGGTTTTGAGGTACATTCTTAAATATTCAAATATGCGCTTTCTACTTATACTGCACTAAATTTCAGATGGAAATATTGTCCTTTTTACTCTGATTATTGCACAACAATAGTTACTGATTACTTTGAAAATTGTGATTACTGCACAACAACACACAGTAGTGGTTAAATGTTAATGCATCAATAATATTCAGTGGCTGAAGATTCATTCAGATAATTTATTTACGTAAAGGTAGCAGCAATGCAATGCAAAAAATACTCTATTACATGTAAAGTGCAGAAGTACTAGTAACGAAACATCCTTCAAGTAAAAGTATAAGTACTCATTATGAAGAATGACCCCTGTCAGTGTCATATTATTACATTTTTGGATCATTATTCTCAGTGGTGGAGAGTAATCGAGTACATTAACTCAAGTAAAGTACATGGTTTTGAGGTACATTCTTAAATATTCAAATATGCTGCTTTCTACTTATACTGCACTAAATTTCAGATGGAAATATTGTCCTTTTTACTCTGATTATTGCACAACAATAGTTACTGATTACTTTGAAAATTGTGATTACTGCACAACAACACACAGTAGTGGTTAAATGTTAATGCATCAATAATATTCAGTGGCTGAAGATTCATTCAGATAATTTATTTACGTAAAGGTAGCAGCAATGCAATGCAAAAAATACTCTATTACATGTAAAGTGCAGAAGTACTAGTAACGAAACATCCTTCAAGTAAAAGTATAAGTACTCATTATGAAGAATGACCCCTGTCAGTGTCATATTATTACATTTTTGGATCATTATTCTCAGTGGTGGAGAGTAATCGAGTACATTTACTCAAGTACTGTAACTTATATTTCAAATATTTGAAATTTCTGCTTCATTCTGCTTATCCTGCTCTAAAATTCACAGGGGAACTTGTTCTTTTTACTCTATTTATTGCACGATTACTAGTTACTAGTTACTTTGCAAAATGTGATTTTACATACAAAATGTGTGCATATTTTATGATGCATCATTTATTAAACTGCCCCAAAAGTACATAAAGCTGCACTTCGACCAACTGCAACATGCAGCAGTGGTTACATATAGGTGCATCAACGATAATGATCCAATAATTTAAGTATAATAATAAGTGGAAGGAGAAATTCTGCACCAAGAGTACTTTTGAGTAAAATTTTGAATGCATTACTCTTAGATGTGTGTTTTTACATAGTGGTAATGCGACTTCTTTGCAAGTAAATGAGCTGAATATTTCTTCTTCCACTGCAATAGACTAAAAAAATACTAAAATACAGGTTATTGACAGGTGATTTAATATTTTATTCGTATAATAATGAATTATATGCTTGCAGTCATGTGCCTGTCAGTCTGTTTCCTGTTTCCTGATTTGTAGCAGAAAACCCGCTGGTTCTCAATAAGCAGGAAATGTATACATCGCTTCACGTAAGAACCAAACTAACTGAAAATAAAGCGAATAAATCTTACCGAAGTAAACCTCCTTCTGGCAGTTCGGGCACTTTGGCATGTTGTTGCAGCTGTGTGTGTTGATCTATCAGAGAGAAACTCGGCGTGTAGGTTAGTTTATCCTGCAGCTGCGGTGACCTCAGCTCACCTGTTGCCTCTGACTGACCACGCCTCGCTCTGAAGTGCAGATGTGCGCTGTCTCCTGTATTTATAGCACCGAGGAAATAGTTCAACTGAAACTTTCTGTTTTTTTTCTAACAGTGGGAGGAGAAGCTTGTGTTGGGTCTGTGTGAGTGTGTGTGCTGAAAACATCACGCTGAGCTCTGAAAGGAAAGAATTAGGCTACTGCACTTAATCTCACCCTCCAGTTTTTAAGAGACTTTGTTTTTTTTAATTTTTAACACTTTACAGTAACGGTAGAAATCATTTAATAGATGCTTGACTAACAGGGGTGGGAAGTAACTAAGTACAAATACTTTGTTACTTGTTACTCTCAAATAAATACTCATGAGTATTTATTTTCATGACAACTTTTTACTTTTACTTCCTACATTTTAACTCAAATATCTGTGCAAATTGTTCAAAACAGCTTGTTACTTTAGTTTAGTTTTAATTTAAGTTACTTTAGTTTTAATGCATTTGAGGGGAATTACTGATTATTTTTATTTTGAGACATTGCAAGTCGCCTTCCCAACATCAAGACCAGTTTCAGCATAAGCGGATGAGACAATAGAGAATAGAAAAGATGATTCCTTGGTGCATCCATCAGTGCATATTATACATAACAGACATAACAAGAGGAAAAATACGTAAAAAACATAACAAGACATAAGAGACGTAACAAGAGGAAGACATCGTAACAGGACAAAAGCAAGACAAAAACAATCTAAAGGTTGTAACAGGGCAACATAAAAAAAAAACTAAACTAAATTGTAAAAATGTAAAAAACAAGACAACATTAACAGGACTAAAACAATGTTAAAGACAAGACAAAAACGATGCAACAAGATAAAATTATGTAAAAGACGTAACAAGACAAAAGTAACCTAAAGGTTGTAAGAGGGCAACATGAAAAACTAAACAAAACAAAAAAGAAAACATGACATAGAAGATGTAAAACAACATAACAAGATGAGGTGAGGATCAGTAAAATTGTCCTTCAGAGGGTTACGTTTTACTTACTTGGATTAGATTTTAGAGCCTTTATACTGTTTTCACTCAGAAATATCACATTGTTTTATTCTGTCTCAGCCATAATGCGTCAAATTTTATAAGATCATCATATTTTTGCACTACTATCAAGATATATATGCCATATATTTGTGGAATAGCATAAAAATATCAAGATATTAATAAGCCATATCAGCCAGCCCTATTATGTGATCAAATTACTGGATTCCAGTTTGGTTTATTTCAGAACCATGTATTTACTCTGCTGGTTGTCAGATGAAACATTTATATAATAAACATAAATACAGTTACATTAATAAGCTTTTAAGTAAAATGAAATCCAGCTAACTTGATGCATATCAGTTAATGTATGAAGTAACGGTGAATTAACATTCCTTAACTGACATCACATCACATCCTGCACTAGTTCATGCATTAAATCATCATAACTCATGCATTAGTTAAGCATTACTTATGAATTGTACTCTATTGACCATATTAAGAATATGGACCATTCATGTTTACTTTGCTTCAGGTGTCCATGGAAGTCTGAGACGTTCAGTCTTTTTCAATGATGTCACCCTCCACTCAAAAGTTATTTTTATTTTTCTCTGATTTGATGCATAAATGATAAGCTCTTATCTGGCAGTGAGGTTGGAGATTTACCGTCACTTTCATTTTTGGCAGCTCCTACAGGCACCAAGTGTAAAACTAACGCCTCTAACAGTTATTTAAGACGCTGAGAATATTATCAAAATGATCAGAAACAAAACGATAAATACTATCAGCATTATGCTCAAAGCTCACTAACTAACTTGAGGATAAAAAAAAGCATACTAAGGTGGTCACTGAAGTTGGAGGTGAAGGTAACATGACTGTAAACCCTGAGACTTGACTTTCCACTGAAGTTTGCGATGTTTGCCTTTCATATATCTTATGTCTGGATTGGATACTGTACACTTAAATGACAACAACAATGGTTTTTATAAGTCATGTAAGACCACATGCCAGCACCTGGACCTCATAATAAGGTAAAAACATAATCACTAGGATGCATTTCACACTCTAGTCCACTAATTAATCTTCACAGCTCCTGCAGAACGTCTCTGTGGAGTAAACACTAAATTATTAATACTCTGTACAAAAGCTTTTCTTTTGTTCTTCTATTCAGGCCCAGTTTCCTTTTGGCAAATTATTTCCCACGATCTCTGCTGCAGAACCTGTGTGAACCATTATATTATTTAGCAAAGCTACTATCATACACGATCATGGGGTTGCAGATCATCTGTTTGTGGTTCTCGTCTCTGAATTTGGTTTTCGATTTGTAGATGACGGAGGGGTGTTTATTGTAGGTCACGCTATCTTTTGTAAGATAGATTGTTCATCTCAAGGGGTTTGCTCTAGATGTTTAAAATTAAATAAGCCTAAAATCACATGCACAAAGGTTCAGTGTTCAAGATTAGTTTAAATAATCTTTTTAATCGGGGAAACTGCAGAGTTGAAGAACAAAATATCCACAAACTAAAACCATAGATTAAAATTACACAGTGAGTAACATAACAAGTTGATAAACTGCCAGTTTATTAATATTTTACTCTCTCTCTCTGTGTGTGTGTGTGTGTGTGTGTGTGTGTGTGTGTGTGTGTGATGTGAGTAAATGGACCTCCCTGCTGTTTAGTCATAATCTACCTGATATGTGACTCCACCAATCCACACACCGCTGAATGGTGAGATAACTCACCTGATGAATAATCCAAGTCAAGGTGATTCAACAAACACAGCAGTGACTGAGAACAAACACACACACACCTTTGGTCTCCTGTGCAGGTATTCTTGTAACTCTATATGTTTAATTATTGTAACAACAAACTGATACCAACCATAGACTGTAAACATGCACGTAGTCTCCGTGACGTCACCCTGTGTTGTGAAGAGCTGTTGTGAAGATCATTATGGATGACTTTACGCCTTAACAAAATTTAAACGGGTGAGTTATATAAAAATTCACCCTCCACATAGTTGTCATCAATGGGGAAATTAGCTATAGAGACCAAAACCAGTTTTGTACCAGGCTGTAATCATGTTTATTTCTGCTGTAAAGTGGGGCATTTTAATATGAGAGTCTGTGGGGATTGACTCACTTTTGGAGACATCCTCAAGTGGCCATTTGCGGAACTGCAGTTTCTGACACAGACTCGTAGACTGACGCTTGATATCAACCAGAGGTGCTTGTGAATAAAAATGTAAATAGACAGGTATGTAATGGTTCATGCACACAGGATCCTGTGCTTCCCGCTCAATATACTCTTTTTTCACACATTTAAAGAGATCTTTCAAAAGGTTGTATGTTCTCAGCAATATTTGTGTGTCCATCTGTCCACACGTCCCGTTATTGTGAACACGGTATCTCAGAACATCTTGAAGGAATTTCTTCAAATCGGACTCAAGGATGAACTGATTTTAGATTAGATTTTGGTGGTCTAACGTCAAAGGTCAAGGTCAACTCAAGAATTAATCCATTAATTATGACAGAATTTTACCCATATGACTATGATGAGGTGAAATCATATCATATTGAAAAGGTCAAGGGTCATCTTCACAGTGATAACTTCCATTTTGCCATTTCATTAAATTCTTTTGAAGGCTTCATCTCATACCTTATATGAGTCTGGACATGCATAGACCTGCAACTGTAATTTTAGTTTTTCTCTAGACCAATTTTCAGGCATTAATGTCTCCACAGCCGCTGATCAGATTTTCACCATTCAAACTGCATTTGAAGCATTCATCTCCCTTCATTGTTTTATAATTTCAAGTGCAAAGATTGAACTTACCGATTTCTTACAATGTTAGTTTATATCAAGAGACGGTCACGACATAATTGGTCAAACAGTGAACATTTCTTCTTCATCATGCATTCTTTAAAACTCCTGACAAGTGGATATCGACTTGAACCCCCTCACATCAAACAGTAGATATGAGTGTTAGAGTACATGCTTCTTAAAGCTCTCAGCTTTTATTTAATAGAGGAAGCTTTTCAATTTTATAAAGTTTTTAGTCCTTTTACAGCTTGTGAGTATTAACAGCAGGGCTCTGTGTTCTGGCGTAGGGACGGTTGAAGTTTTATGTTCATTGCATGGTCTTTGTACATGTTGCTTTGTATTGTCATTGACTTTTTCATCTGTAAAATCTGTCATGAAGTGACAGCCTGAGAACCTTTTTTTTGTTGACACATCAATGTTTGTGATTGCACATGGATGATGATGATGATGTGATGATGATGATGATGATGATGATGACGTCAGACGTCTTCTTTGCATGGACTTTGTTTTGTCTTTGAGCTCATGAAGTTCTTGTTGCAGTCATTACAACACAGATCACACCCAGCTCCACAGTGACCTTTGACCTGCTCAGATGGGTTGAAAAGTTGTCAATATTTCATAGCCTGTATCTCTATGTGTGTGTGTGTGTGTGTGTGTGTGTGTGTGTGTGTGTGTGCATGGGCGTTTGTTACGCTATTATGTTTACTTTTATGTGGTGTCTACACGTGCTGCAGACACAGACACACCTGCAGAGTGAGCTTAAATGGTTTCCAAAAGATAACAAATCGTCTGAGGACCTCTTTAAATGAAATCACCATGGCAACCAAACAAAACACCGGTCTTGTCAGACTATCTGCTTGACACCAGACCTTTGGTACTTTGCATTCTGAGGCTGACTGGGCTAATCATTTTTATAGAGATAAATTTCCATTTGTCTAGTCTATTGCATTTATGCACCAACAACAATTATTTTTTTAAAATCATGGTTTAACTTTAAATTTGCTGCGCCAAACTTTTAAACTGTCTTAAAATTCAGAAATATTAAATTTAAACTTCTTTTTAAACCCCAGATTTTTACTTAGAACCTAGATCAAATTTAATTATGTTTCACCAAAGCTTTAAAGTTCAATTTAAGTTGTGATCCAGTAATTTAAACTTACACTTGACTTGGTTTTAACTTTTAAAATTGGCGCCTTTTTTAGATGGACTGAACAAAATAGTTCTCTGCTGAGCCACCATGAGTAGTCTAACTAGGCTTTTTAGCTGGCTCGCAAACAGTATAATGTTTTATTAACTTTAATCTAGTTTTGCTAAACTCTGATTAGAACTAATCTTAGATTAAATTAGTCTTTGTTGATGCAACCCAGTGTAAGAGAAAACTCTTCTACCTTGTTCCTAAACCCTTTTTGGCCACACGAGCAGCTCTTTGGGCTGGGAAAATTTAAAGACAATGACCGTGTAAAATATCCCAGATCCTTCTGAGATCTGATTTACAGTGACAGATTTACCTGCAGGTTTTGCAGGATTTGGGAGAAAGTCCTTGGGATGACAGCCCTGTAATCTTCTTTGTGGGTTGGTTTCCATTTAACTGGGGGACGCCCGGCAGAAGGCTCTCTGCAGATTAATCAGAGAGTTAATCTCTCCCAGCCACCCAGGTAGCCGCGTGTCACGCCTCAGCGGCCTGGTCTCTGCCCCCGGGTCTCCTGGGCTCTCGTCCAGCCGGTGAGGTCGGCCCCCTGATGTGTCGCTGCCTCTGCCTTGTAATTACATCTTGCAGTGATCGGCCCTCCTCCCTTCAATTAGACAAGATTAACATGGGGGTTTCAGGTTCTACATCACTAATCAAGTGCAGCGAATACACACAAACTGCTACCACATGATGAAGACATTAATGTGCCACAGTAGGGACAGCAGGCTGCTGAACACTTGTTGAGCCATGCAGACAGATACCAGTGAGGTTTATATGTTCTATGGATAAAATCTTACATATTTTGGGAAAATTTGTAGACTGATTCCACATTTTCTAAGACCCAGGATAGTTAAAATCAACAAACTTTTGGTCAATAATAAATAAATGAAGGCTATGTCTTTTTTTTGACTGGATTTATTCCAGTCAGCATGTTGGGCGCTTTGAAAGGTTGGATCACGTGTCTTTGTGTAATGTGAAAGGCATCACTTGTAGCGATGATCCCACAGAGATTTATCACAGTCTGCAGTTCTCCTCAGTGTTACTCACTGTCTGCTGGATGTGTTAACTGTTGTGCCATATAAATCTAAAGGCTGATGATACATCAGTGTTTACAGCTGCCTCTAAGGCAGATTTCAATAAAATCTGAAAAAAAACAAAAACAAAAACGTAGCGTCTGAAGGATTTGGTGCATGACTTGAACTCATCACATCAGTATTTCTGAAATCTGGCTACTCTCCTGTCCAAGCAGCTAATTTTTGAGTGAAAATAATAACCCTTATTCAATGGTTTTCTTGTATTTTGAATTTTTGTAGGCATGATCATATTTTACAAGTGGTCCAGACCTGAAGGATTCATGTCTGTTCTTGTCCAATCCAAAGTTTTTCTCTAATGGATTCCATATTTCATTACTTTTTTTTTCATTTTGAGTTTGAAAATCCTATGTAGATTACACTTCATAATCATGTTGACATTATCCTGTTTGACTCTGCAATTCAAAGTATAAAATAATTCTGAATGTATTCATATAGCAGTCTAACAATAGTCACCGTCAAGGGGAACATCATCATCTGTCGCAAATTCCTGCCATTCATTCATTTCTGTGACGGAGCTGAACCTCCTCCTACTGTTGCAGTCATCGACCTGCTGTGGTGAAACTTTTTTTCTTTTGCAAGAAACTTTTCTTATCGAAGCATTTCTTCTTTAATTCAGTGACAGTGCAACCTTCAGGTGACATGGCATTAACTCAAACGTTTTCTCAATCTTTCTCAGGCCCCCTGCCTGCATGTTTAGATGTTCACTGCTACAACACCACTGATTCAAATGTCAGGTCATTATAGTTCTGTGAGGCTTGATGATGAGTGATCATTTGATCGTGTGTGGAGCAGGGAAACACTATAAAATGCAGGGCAGGGGCTGAGGACCAGGATTGAGATAGCACTGCTATTAACTGAACTTTTTAAAAATAAATTCATTTCTTGGCTTTGGCAGTCCCTAAGAGACAGCTCCCCTACAGCCAAGTATGCCATTATACATCTAGATTATTTGTGTCTGCAGAGTTTGAGATAGCTGTAGAGATTCTGCTTCTCTCCACTACTACTTTAGGAAACTACCGAACTACTTGCTTCTCAGTTAAACAAGAGCCTATATGGTATATTCATTAGATAACAAGAAACATTCAGAATGTGTCAATACGCAAGGTGCATTCATCATGTTTACAAAGGAGCCATCAGATAAAAAAATAAGCGAAGTAAGAGTAAGAATATAAAACGTTCTTGCATTAGGCCTGATGTGTTTGTCAAAAAATGCTTGCAAGCTAAGCTAAGAAGGCGTTTGTCTATTTTTTGTTTTGTATTACTTTGTAAATGCATTTTAGCTTCACAGCTTTCAGAATCTGCATAAAGAGCTGCATATTGAAATCTCTGTAAAGCCGTCAATTAACAGTCTTAATTTTATGACTGAAAACGGGGGCTGGATCTGGCACAAATTGGAAATGAAATATTATGTCACATTTACCACTCAGAGGGTAGTCACACTATTTTTTGGAGTCAGTTTACATCACTCGGATTGTGCGGTGACCTTTGACCGGTGAATTCCTATGAGCCAAAAATGAAACACACAGAGGAGCTACTGTAAAAGCAGCTACTGTGAACTGCTGTCAGATAGAGTACGTTTTACTCACGGGAGCCATAAAATCTGTAGCATGACATCATATCCTGTTTCAGCCAAATTTGTTGGAAGAAAATCATCTCTCTGTGAAAGCAGTTCGTCATCTAAAAATCAAGAGAAAACATTTCATTTGACATTTAAATTGTATGAGCATCAATTGGAAAATTAAGAGACAACTGGAGCGGCCTCTCAATTTGCTGGAAGATTAATGGAGGAAAATCAGAAATTGCTTGCAGAGCAGCAAAATGAGCTCAATAAATGTCTTCTCATTGATCTAAAAATAACACCGCTCGCTTGTTTTAATTGTACCAATATTTTCTGGGTTTTGTTGCATTTATGCGAGCAGCACTGTAATTATCCGCAGTGATGGATCAGGATCCACGCAGGGCGCAACACAAGCAAACATGATCTGTTTTTAGGAAATCCGGGAGTGAAGTCAAACAAGCCGTTGCGGGGTGGCGGCCGTCACTCCTACAGATCTGTCAGATGGAGACCCAGAGGAGGGAGGCGAGGCCGGGAAGAACATGAAGCCAGGAAGGACCACAGCCTGCTGGAGGAGGACACTGAGTCCATTCAGTGAAGCACATGCTGTCAGAGCGACTGACTCATACAGGGAAGGTCTTGCAGTCTCACACACCTAAAACACACATTTATTGTCGACGTATTCAGTTTCACATTTAAGTTAAATATGGAGCATTTTCTTTTGTTTTACAGGCCACGACCTGGCTGTTTTGTTTCACTCTCACTGCTCTCGATAACCTTGTTTCCAGCTTGTGGGTTGTGGGTTGCCAGGTTGTGGTGACAGATGGGTTGAAACAAATTGTAGTGTGTAGGCTGTGTGTGTGTGTTGATCTGGCCAGCTTAGGTGAAGTCAAACAAACATACAAAACTTATGGATCCGTGTAGGGCAGCGATTCGTAATAAAAGTTTGAGGGCCATGCAAAATATGGGAGATTCCTGGAGAAACAACAAAATGAGAAGGAAAAACCTGAGGAAAACGCTGACAGGTCTGCAAGATTACTGTTAATGTTGTCCCATGTCTCCATAACAGGATGTGTAAATTGGCAACTCTTTGCAAGAATATAAACTTATCAGCCATATCAACTTAGATGATATGTAATGGGCCATGAATTGAGATATTTTTTTCTTTTCTTCCTCCCTCTGTCCTCCTATCCTTCATCTTTCCCACCCTTTTTTCTTTCTCTTTACTTTTCCATTTATTTCCTTCTTTTGCCCCCCTCCCCCCACTGCATTTCTTGAACTGACCGAAGACAGCGAAACTAAACTCAGCTTTTCTTCACGTTTGGTACTTGGGTGCTAAACTTTGTTATGCAGAACTCTTACATGTTATTGAATATCTTCCATAGCGATGCTGATGTTTTTAACTTGATAAAAGCATTAAAACGACAGTGGAATCCTAATAAAACAGTAACTCTCCCAGCAGGGTCACACAGATTCTCACACGGTTTCTCTCTCAGACACACTCCAGGTTTTTCCAGGGTCGCTGTCTGCATTTTTCTTATCTCTGCTCGCCTTTGATGCTCTCATTACCTCACGCTCGACAGAAGTTTCCTGTGATTCGAGTTGGACGAGGAAGCACCGGAGCATCTGTGCTTTGTTGTGGTTGCTGTGGAGATTAATCGCCTCTGGATTGATTACTTATCCCCACATCAGAGGTCAAAGTCTTGATTGGCCCTGCACTGTATAGACGACTGTATTCAGTAAAAACTGTAATGATGCATTCATAATCAGTGGGTTTTCCCCATGTAGCTCCATTTTTAGACAAAATGTCACATGCATTACAAATTTCATATGTAATATAGTTTAATATCCATACCACACAACACTGTAAGCTTTCATTAAGATTTTCCTCCGTTGCCCGAAACATCACCATCACTCAGCTCACTGACGTGATTTTGGAGTCATTTGTCTTGCATCACATCATCTTGGAGGTGCTCTTCTCTTTCATCAGTGCTGTTCACCCTCTGCTAAGTTATACTTAGCTTGTTTGAACATGCTTGACAACCACTGCTGCTGTATGAGCTGCGAACAAATCCCTTTGGCTTCTTGTAGGATAAAATGACAAGACAAGATGAGTGTAAGTGTTAAAGTAGTGACAGAGTGATGTCATGATGACCACAGGGAAGACTTTCTGGGCTTGCCGGCCTGTTGACACTGTAGAAACGCTGTCATGTGTGGCCACAGTCTCCTGCTGATTCTGTTGGAGCAGTAAGTTGTGCTGCTACTTGAACTACTGTAATGTCCTCTTTACAGGCGTTTCAGTTTTAGCCTTCATGATGACCCTGATGAAGGTCAAATCCAAAACGTGTTGGTCTGAGAATAATGTTGTTTGACATACTGTAACGGCTAAATTCCACCAGGCGTGGATGCGTCGTGTTACGGCTGAGCTGATTGCAGCCATTCTACACAATGCTTGTGAATGCTTGTGATTCCACCAGCCTCACAGAAGCAGCTCTTCCCTCTGCTCCGCTTCAAATACAGGCCAAGTCTATTTTTGACGGATGCCGTGTCAATTAGCACAGAGCAGATCGAACAGGCAGGAAGTCAGACACAGAAAAGGCAGGGAGAATCCGGTTAATTTTCAAAATAAAAGACCCTGTGCAGACTCATGATCATGAAGACAAACAGAAAAGAAACTATCTTACCACGTGCCCTGCTAATCCATGGTAGAGCCACAAAGAGCATTCCATTTGACTCTCCTCAAACACGTACTGCTGGTGCAGAAAAAAACTCCTCTTGTCCTCATTTGACGCTCCAAAATGTAAACAAGTTCGGAGTGGAGGCATTAAGGCAAATTGACGCGCGTCAAGATGCTCTCAGTGCGCGTTCTTCCGAGTCAGACGCCTTCAATGCGTTTTGGCCTCAATATTAACGTCATAATCTGATCTTTGTGAATGTAAACTAATGTGGATAGATCTTAAATCAAAATTAACTCACATTTGTTTTTACCTTGGACAACTTTATGAAATGTCATAGACACAGAGAAACAGCTGTTCTGCTGCGTGCATCTCTCTCTCTCACGCACTCTCTCTTTACTGACTGTCCTTTCAGGCTCACTGTCGTTTCTCTTCTGTCTGTGGATTGTTAGAATCGGGAGAAAATGGAATACAGACCAAAAGTTCAATTTGCAACAACAAAAAGCAAACAGGAACCGAAGTAACATATTAAGTCTATCAGTCAGCTCTGCTCCGTGTCAGAACCACGGACAGCGCAGCAGTCATGGTGGCGCACACAACAGCGCACACAGCATTGTGTTAATTAGTGACAATACATAAAATGTGCGAATAAACACAAAACTTTGCCATATTTTCACTGTTATTATTTATTTCAGGACCATCATATGTTAGAGCTCCCCTCAAATGTCCCAAATGTGGCTTTTAGGGGAGCTCATGTCCTTTTTAGGTGAGCCCAGCTCCCCCTAGCTCCCCCGTAATTCGAACCATGCGCAGACGGACAGTGCTTCGTGAAATTAACCGGTGAGTGTTGCTGGAGTTTTTAACCTCTCGAGCCCTGCTCTCCTTCTCCATGCACCTTGGAAGCAGGTGAAGCGGTGCTAAAAATCCAGACTCTGCTGCTAGCTTTTTCAGATTGCTCCTGCGAGAAAGTGGATCACATCACTCCAGTTGGCAAATCTTTGCACAGCTTTCCAGAGGGTAAAAAAAAGATTTTAAAATACCTGTGCTGGAATGTAAACCACTGATTGGTATTGTGCCAAATACTGCTTGATTATATTAATTCCTAATTTCCTGTAATTCTCCTGCACATGTGAAGACAATTTTAAATTCAGTGCAGGAATGGCATTGCCTGGCATTGTCTGGCAAATTCATAAATGCAATGCAATTCCAAGGAGCATTAGCAACAGGTGCAGACTAAAAATATCTCTGTCAACTGGATGAACAAATGAGAGAAACAAAATGTGTGACATAGTGCTAAGTGACACATGCAAGTTGGGGTGGTGTTTAGTCTTTATTCTTGCAGGAAAAAAATGGTGACCTGTTCTTAAACTTTCTCAGATTGCAGCTAAACAGTAAAGTGAAATGTGTCTCTGAAAACGCGGAGGCGAAAAATAGCCACTGCAGTAACAGAATCTTGATTCATATTTGATCAGTCCTTTGATCAGTCCTGCCTAGTTTGACAGTTTTATCTGTGTTTTGTCAGCCTGAGGAGTTCTGCTCGAAACATGTGACCCTTGACTTTTTTCATCTGGACCAGCGATGCTCTCCTGTTAGTCATCGCATAAAATCTTCCCAAAATTGAATAAATGGTTGTGATTGACATGAAGAGATCCAGGGTGGGTGGAAATCTATCTAAATGGGAGGGTTGCAGACATATCTGCTGGAGTGAATGAAGCATGAACGTGCAGATTTGTCTTGTTCCCTGGTTTTGCATGGCCGACTCCACCACTAACAATGAGAACTAGTTGTCAAAAGGTTCACAGAAACCACTTGATGTCCTCTTCACCCTTCAGCAAATTGCTGTGCATTACTGTGCAGCACAGCTGGGGGAGACAGGCCTACCTGAAACATCCCAAACTTGTTGCACTGCAGACTCCAAAACCACAAATCCACAGATCTCTACAATTCCTTTGAAGAATGGATGAATGAAGCTGTGTAAGGAAACTTTGTGTAAAGAAAATTTTTGTTAAAGAATGCATGGCTATTGCTTAAAAAAAAGTGCCAACCATAAATATTGTCAAAAACAGATTCTGGTTTCATGAAAATTTCACTTTCTCTCTCTCTTTTTATGGCTCATGTAAATCACTTTGTTGTGAAAGGTGCTGTACAAATAAACCCTTACCTGGCTCGGGGCATGTCCCAGCAACCCCCTGGTCATGAGTTTGTGCAAAGGTTTTGTGTACTTTGTGTCTGCTTTCATTCTCATGGTTGCAAAGTGTCACTTAAATATTTCAGAGCGCCTGTGCAAGAAGTCAGAGATAGCAGACAAGTCCAAACCATGTTTGACTTGGATGTCTTTCAGTTGTGGCCTTTCAATCAAAACAAATACTCTCATGTACATGCACACACACAGAGACACAGACACACACAGATGCATGAACAAACACTGTTCGTCAGGGTAAGAACAGGTCAAACGTTTGGATCTTCATGGGAACTGTTGAGGGAGGAAAGCTCAAATTGGGCAGCATTAACAGAAAAATATTGCTGCAGACGTTTTTGATAACAAAAAATCTCATGAAAACCAGTGTGCTTGTTCAATTCAAAACAGCCATTTAAGCCCACTGTGCTGCAGTAAAACCATTACCATTAAGGCTCATTTAGTGCCGGGACCTGGCATGAACTCAACTATTCAGACGGAAAAGAAAGGTCAAACAAATAAACACTGTGGTAAGCTGCAATTTCCTTGGCAACTGGTTATTGTTTGTTAGTAAGGTTGTGTCCGCTGCCATGGCAACAGTGAGTTCCCCAATAACAGGAAATGAAGAAGACGCGTGTTTCTGAGGATGTGATGTGATCATTTCCTTTTAAAGACATGAAAAGAAAATTCCACACTTCAAGTCAAGTGTACATGTGATTTGTGAAGAAAACAGATATTGATCGAATTAGACAGAACAAACACATGTTGTTCCGCACAGTTCTACATTCAAAGAGAGAACTTGGAAAGAATATAATTTGTGTAAGCAATTTATGCTGTGTTACAGAAGTACAGTGTCCATAAACTACATGTCCCAGAGTACAGCACAATTTTGTGAGCCGCACACTTAGGGTGCCTGATAAATGTCAGTGTGCTAGATAGCATCTCCTAAATCATGATGACTATTTGTCATGTGTCAGTGGTGGCGCACTAGCAGAGTGGTAGCTAGTAACATTAAAGGTAGCCTAGCAAAAGGCCATCATTTCATTTTTAAGCAAATACACATTTCGGATTTGAAACCTTCCTTGTAATTCTCAGACACTGTTCTAAGTGTACTAAATAGTATGTTAGTATGGAATTTCGGATGCAGCCATAGTGTTTTGCTAACATTAGCGATCAGATGTACTGGCTAGGTAATGGTTGAGTTAGCTAATGATTGAGCTATCTGGCATTTTGCTACAGAGTAAAATCCTAGCTAGCCAGCTAACAAATGATATAGACTAGCTAGCTAGTTAGAACTGTTATTGGAGCACAGAGGAAAGATTTAGGAACAGTCATTGTCCCCATATCCCAGTGCCAAAGACAAATTAATGGACAGTAAAGTCAAATGAATCTGAGTCATAACAAAGCACAGCATGAAAATGGCGTTCATGGAGGCTAGATTTTTTTTTAGCATCTTAAAAAAAACAAAAATACAGGAGCTAAATTATGACGAATCATTTAAAACATTGCAAAACAAAACATGCAAACATTAGCATGTGTGATAAGCAGCTTAACGTTACCACCTACGGTCAGAGCCAAAGCCAGCGTTACATCACATATGAATGTCTTACTAAATTGTTTTATTGGTACTAATTCCCCCATCGTTGCAGAGCTTACCACACCCCGCTGCCCTCCCTGTTCCAGCTAGTTTCATCACCTGACCTGTTCCACCCACTTACTCACCTGCTCCTCATTCTCACTGATTACCTCACTGGTATTTGTACTGGCCCGCTTCCACTAGTCCTCTGCCAGATTCAATGCCAAGCATTTCAACAGCCCTTGTTTCCTAGTTTTCCTGATCCTGCCTGGCCGTCCTCTTGCTGATAAACCTTTTTTTCACAGCAGCCATTTGACACGAAACAGTCAAGTAAACATGTGTCACCAGTGATTCTAATTCAGGTTCCATTCAGGTCAAACAGAGTCAGGGTACAAGGTTCTAAATGGAATGGGACCTATTAATATGTAACACCTGTGTTTACCCTCATATTTCATATCAATATGGGAGGGAAAAATGTCTGTTGCCTGACTTTTTGTTAAGTTTGCCTTCCCATTAACCTGCTAGTTTTGACCTCTGCTTGTTTTGAATTAAAGTTGTAGAACTTAACTTGCCTCATACTCATACTTTTGGGTTTTTCTTCTTACTGGGCCAGCACTGTTAAATTTTTGTGGGATTGAGGTTATAAAAAGCCCCGTTCATTAGCACATCCATTGTACAATTTCCACAGTTTCCCCACCATGAGATCAAACTGACATTAGAGGCTCTGCTGGATTTGGGTAAACCTCCAATAATCTCTATAAACAGATATCTGTGTTGCATATTGAAGGCCTTTTTATAGGGTTCTCATTTTCAAATCTGCTTGAAACAAACAAATAAAAAAAAAAAAAAAAAGGCTGGAGACAATGTTTTCAACAACCTCATTGAGCTAATGTTAGCTTAATTAGTTAGTTAGCTACAGCTGCTAGCAACAGTTGTCAAAAGACAAAAGTGAAGGTTCTTTTGTTTGTTTTTATTATAAAAATGTGGTATCTGTTACTTATATCAATATTAACATCTAATTTTCGAAAGTGGAAAACTTAGCAGCAGTTAGACAGGGCCGGTCCAAGCAAATGGTCAATTTATTGCGTTAAAGACCAAATTCACACCGTGAAGGAAATAAAAATACAAAGTTACACTTATGAAATATTATCTACCACAAATCTTTGAATGAAAAACTGAACGTGTGCTCAAATAAAACAATAGCCTGCTGTTGGGATGCTTTAGATTATATATTTTACCCCAGAGTGCCTGTATATTATCAACATCTGGTTTTACTGCTGTAGTATTTAGCCTCTAGGTTGCCCCTTGAGCCTCATTGGTGCATTAAGATTTGTTGCACATAACATTCATTCATTGCACTGTAACCTGCTTCACATAATTTGTTTTCTGACAGAGAGAAATGTCATTTTTCACTCTTAACAATGCAGGTCTGTTTTCTGGATTGCAGCAGCGGCAGCTCCACGTTCAGGTCTCTCTCACACAGTTTGGTGTGATTTGTTGACAGAACGTGTCTGGTGATAAGCTGCTCCTGGTTAACACACTCCAAACCTGTTTATTTCTTTCTTTCTTTTTTTTAAGTTTACAACATCATCTTAACTTTAGTGTCAAAAGCTGCCTTGCTGGAAGTCATTAGCTGAACGATAACCAGCAGAAAGGCACACTGGATCAGATTTGAGGGTGTTTTATTCTAAAGAGCATGACTCCAATTTTCCACAATCAGACAGTTACTTTATATAAATGGCATTTGAACTGAAGGTGGGATATTATTTTGAATGAAAGCACAGCAGTCGATTAGTTTAAGCAGAGTAAGACTGTGAAACAGTCCCACATGTTTTAATAGGTTCTTATTTTCGCAGCACTGTTTCTAAGTGTTTCCTGATGAATCCTGCTAACTGGCTTCTTATCATGCTTCTCTGTTCTTATGTGCTTAATTTTTCTTTTCTCTCCTCTATCCTACATTTCTTATTCAAGAGGTATTTGGCGATTGTTAGTCACTGTGCATGATTTGTTGTTAAAGCTGCACTAGCCAGTATTTTTATATTAACAGTAGATCAAATTATTCTGTGTAATGTTACAGGTAGAAATCATGGTGATGAACCAAGACAAAATCATCACTAGATGCACTTGCCCTAAACTTTACGCTACATTTTAGCATCTTTTAGCTCATTGTTGTCTGTTCTCACTCTCAATTATCCCATAGCTCCATTTCCAGCAACTCCAGGCAGCTGTTTTCAGAAGGAAAGCTGTAAAGCAGTGATACTTAACTTACAGCTAGTGGACCAAATGTGAGATCTACATGATCTCTAAAACCCAGAGATGAGTTAGCATGTTTGCACCTATGCTCCCATCCTCTTAAAGTCGATGTAATTTTTGAATGGATTTTTGGGTTAGAGGCCTTAAATAAAGTCTGTGGTTAACACAAGCTTCAGAGGTTTGCAGGTTTTGCTCTACAACATGAAAAACATGAATCTTGAAGCTTTTCCGTGCCTTAAAAAAAGCAGTGGCTTACAACCTCTGTAGTCTCATTTAGCCACTTGTAAGTGGTTGCTTACAAGTGGGTAAATGAGACTTGTCGGGGACAAACTTCATCACACTGAACTCTACAAAAATATGTCACTCCTGCAGAGTGCTGATAGGGTGCTGGGTGACCCACCAACCACTGGATTTACCTCAAAGCTTTGTACATTTAAAATTGGGGAAAATGGTGCAATATGTCAAACTTCTAGGACCAGATTTTTTTAAGATAATGAATTGAAGGAACACTCACAATTTTTTATTGATTTGTCACTTGTATTTCTGTTGAGTGTCTAGATATCCAGCTGTAACATTTATGTTGCAGCCAAACTGCTACAAACGCCTTCATTTATTTATTTTCTGTTTATTTATCTCAGTTATTGTTTCCTCTCTGGATGGTTATCTTTCCTCCAGTTATCTTTCTTTGTTTATTCTTTAAAATTGAAGGGAAATAGGTCTATGACTATGACTCAAACCAAATAAACGGATGAGAAACAATGTGTTTCATTTTTGAAATAAAAAAAGAAATTAAAAAAAGGATTTGCCTCAAAGCTGAGTAAAGGATGAGTGAGGACAGCAAACATCAAAAGGTTGACAATGAAAACAGGCATTTCAATGACAAATGGACAGATGAACTTGCCTTTATTTTACCACCTCATTCCAATCCTAAACCACTATGTTTCATTTGCCAAATGACACTTGCTATATGCAAAGTTGCAAATATAAATTCCCTGATGTTTAGAGTTGTAAAAACTAACTGCTATTAAATGCAGTAAAATATCTGATTTATCTGTTATACAGCCCTGTTGTCAGTCCCTGTACCAAGCTAATTTAGTTAATAAGTTATTTTGCCAGTAAATAATTGCAAAGTAGGAGTATAGGCCTTTTAATTATTATTCATTTTATCAAGTTTGTTCATTGACTGGCCCCTGGGCTCCTGCGAAAGTGGCCCTCTCTGCTCCAAAGAAACCACTGTACACTACCAGCCCAACACCAAACAGCAGACAGACAGAGTTACCAACTAGCTGGTAAACACAACTGAGCATTTAACTGCTGCAGAGCCAGATAATTCCCTCAGGAGTGGGTGGAAACCAAAAACAGAGCTAAAAGATGATAAATAAATTACATTCATCAGATGGATACAAACACAAATCCTAATGAATTGTAATGTAGCTCCATGTCCTTCGTAAGTGTCTCCTAATACATTCATGTTAATAACTTTATATGGTGATAATATCAATTCTGTGTTTACAGCTTGTTGCGATGCACCAAAGGAACCAAAATAATCAGTTAATGCAGCTTACAGTAAATGATTTTCCTGGTTAAATTAAATGCCAATGATAAATATAATGAGTAATAACATGATACTTTTATTTCACTGCTTGAAGACTAGTTGCTCTCATGCAGCTTTTTCCTTTGCCTGCTTTTCTAATTACAATTCAGTGCCATGGTTTTCCACTTGTGTCAATGAATAAGAAAATGAACAGCAGGAATATGGCCAACACTGTTGGTTAAAAATTTACACTTTGTTTGGCTTGGCGAGGGTTTTCTGCTCAGCCTCAGTAAGTGATCAAAAGACACAATATCCTCTTTGTTTGCTGGCCTCCACAACTTCTACTGTGTACAGTCAGTAAATCAAGTTTCTCTCCTCTGCAGCCCTGAAGGCGTCTCACATCCACTCAAACCAGCAGAACAGCCCTCTTCCATTAAAACCTCCATCCTCACCGTAGATCAAACCACTTTTCGCTGAAAGGTGTCAAATATCTCCTGACCATGGCCTTATAATTTAGCACCTGTTGACAGTCTCTCGGCTGTTCATGACTTTCCCTCCGGTACGTCAATGTGTTAAGATTGCAGCTCATTAGAGCCTCATTTTGGCTGCGATGCAAACTCACACTGCTTTATTTCAGCACCATCGGACCTATTAAAGGTAAGAGACGATCCGCAGAGAGATTTTTATATTTTGGGGAAAATAAATGGCAACGCATTAATGCAAACATGTGATTTACAGTCGCTGCATCAAGACTCATTTGTCAGTATTTAGGAACTCAGTGCGTCTCGTCTCACCTCATTATACACTTGGCACACAGTCATAAGTCTAATAGCGTTTCCCACTGAGCAGCCCGCTTTCTTTTCTGTTTCTTGGCCTTTTTAAAGGTTTTTAAAAGGTGGACACATGGTGGACTGCTTCTCGACAAAGGATGGCTCATAAATCCATCTTGTGCAACACTTGGCGACAGTTTCCGTGTCCAAGATCTGTTATGGTGCCAAGTTGGGCTTTGAGGACTTCAGGACCAGACACTGTGGAGGATACTTTGAATTTTTGCAAGCTTCTCCAGTGGTGATCAAAAACTTTGAATATTTATAAGAGGACATTTGGCTTCTCTTTAAATAGCTTCTTTTTTTTCTAGTATCTTTCCTTTATTTTGTAAGTTTGAGTTGGTACCACCTTCTGCCAGCTGTGAAAGATCTTTGTCATGAAGCATCTCTGCATTTTTTTTAAAGAAAAGTTTGACATTATGGGAAAACTATTTGCTTTCTTACCTGGAATTAGATGAGAAGGCACACACTCCAATATCTGTGGATTAACTGTAGAGCTAGAGCCTCAAGGCAGTTAGTTTAGTTTAGCTCAGAGATAAAATGACATGCATTAATTAGCGTTCCTATGGTAAACCTGCAGGCATCAGATCTGAAATGCCACAGAGCCAGCAGTATTTTGAGAAAAGTCACTATTTATATGCGTCTATTCATTTGTTTAGTATTATTACTACTAATAATAATCTATATATTTAATAAAATATTGTCCTCCAGGGAAAAAAAATCATTTCCTTTTTATTCATTTTAGCTCTTCCCAGACAGGTACCGCAGCTGCAGAAAAAACTGTCACTGGGTCGTCATTTGACACAAAACTGCAACAAGGTTGGAGACGGGGTATCAAGATGGTTTGATGTTCCTTATATATACTTTATTTAATCAGGAAGTCACACTGAGATGGAGATTTCATTTACAAGTGAGACCTGAGTACAGAGTGAAAAGTAGGATCAAATAATAAAATATTAGTAGCAGTTCACTTCCAAACTGCTGTGTCAGACTTTGTCGGTGTTTATGAGCCTTAATTCATAAATTAACATGTTGTGTCTTTATTATTTAATCCATACACACACACAAAAAGAAAACACAACACAAATAAGTGGTGGTTTTATTGGAAGTCACAGTGATAACAAGACCCAGGAAGTCGTTGCTGCTGTGCAAGTAGAAATTACAACATCACATTGCTTTGTGAAAAACTTGTCTTTTTTATCCCCGCCAGTCATGAAGGGATCGTGTAATCACATGCATGTGTGCATGTGTAAGTGAGTGTGTGCGTGATCGCTGGACCCACACGTTGTGCTGAAGGTCTGTGATTCACACAAGATTCTGATGGTCAAAGGTCAAGATTTCATGTGCAAATTATGACAAAATTACACACAAATTTCTAACAGGATTAAAATGATGTGGTGATGACATTTTATATTCAAAGGGCAAAGGTCAGCTTCACTGTGACGTCATAATGTTCAGCTCTCTATCAGTCCTCTGTCCTCCTCTGTAAAAATAGTCTCTAAGTAAAGACAGCATGTTTCTCACTGGAAAACTATTCATCTTAATCTCACATGGATAGTGATTATTTTCATTTTACACGTTTTACAAAAAACACACTTAATAACTTTTATTCAATTCTTTCAAAGCTCCATATTAAATTGCTTCAAGTCTTCACTACATACATTATATGATTTTGGACAGACATGGATATAAACTGTAACTTGACTGGTTGGTGGAGACAAACAACTGCGAGGCAGGCTATAGCTGTTTCTCCCTGCTTTCAGTCTTTATGCTAAGCTAAGCTAATTGCCTCTTGTCTCCCTTTCCATAGTTCTAATAATGCAACAGAATAATGTGATAATGTGGTATTGAGCTTCTCATCTAACTCTTGGAAAGAAAGTGAATAAACATGTTGCCAAAATCTTGATCTATTCTTTTAAGCAGATGAGTCTTCTTCAAAGTCAGGAGGGGAAAAATAATAACTGTGGGAATAATAACTCTAAGTGAGAATCAAAGTTACCTCATCAGTGGTTTACTCAGCTTTAAGGAGGGGTAATCACACAAGGTTAGCAGGTCTCTGGAGCAGGTCTGGAAATTGCTCCTGCAGAAAGCCACCACCGATCCGAGCGGCTCGCCTCATCCACCGCTCCTAACAGGCAATTTTCATCACACAGCGGTTTTCTTTTGATTCTTTTAAAAGCTTCACGGTTGGTTTCAATCTCAGCTGAGACTGTACTTAAATCCCGAGCGCTGCGAGCAATCATCGACCGAAAACCATTGGATAGTTACTTTTTTATCCTGTAAATGCCATATAAATCCCACTTCAGATCAATCAGCCAGACTAATCATTCACAAAGTGCACGAAATTACATGCTTGTGCTCTCCGTCTCCTCATAAATCACGTTAAGGGGAGGCAGCAGGAACAGTGACCAGTGACAGACTGTAAATTTTACTCACTTCATGGTCATTTAATAACTGAGATAGGATGATAAAAAAACAATGTTATGCTTCATTAAGCTCATAATGTCACAGAAATACAGTTTATATCACAGAGGCTGGAGAATATTCAGTAGGATGGATGTCTTTATAACCATTTAGATAAACACATGAGGTCACAAATGTTTTTGTTTTGATTTTATAATCGCTGAACAAAATTGAAGCAGTATGGATGTATTTACAACCTAATGAACCAGCTGTGTGTGCAGTAACAGCCATAATTAAAGCCATTAATGACGCTTAAATCAATCACCCTGCAGGAATGCTTACATCTACAAGATCTTCTAAATTCTCTTGTTTGACGTATCTAACAGTCTCATTATCCGCTGTCTCACACTTTCCCACACGTTGTTTTTAGAATATTAGTCGGCTAAAATGACTGAACGCTGGTATTTGGAAAATAACCATCGTGCCGTACGCTCTGTGCAACCGGAGAGTTCACTGAGTGAATGGAAGAAAAAAAAAAGAAAAACATCTCATGATATTTATACCTAAACGCTGCCGGAAAACCGATCTGCCTTTTCCTTCGGACAGAACCTGCGAACGCCAATGGATGTCAAAACTCAGTCAGAGAGCCATTAATCATCCGGTGTGCATGTCTGTTTGTCTGTATTTCCATAAACTCTCATAAAGTTGGTTCAACAACCGTGAGATATTATACTGTAGGGAGCTGGGCAGAGTTGGAGGTGTGCAACTGCCCAAATGCAAGGTAAGGCAAGGCTGGATTATATAAAAAGATGAGCTCAAGATCAAGGGCGGAAATTTGGAAATTCTCTGTCTGGGAAAAAACAGACAGTGTTTCCCCTCAACATCAGTGTAAACATACGATTAACTTCAAACAAAGGATTGTCAGACATTTTTCTTTACTTCTAACACTCAAAAGTTAAAAACACAGCTGTAATCAGACTACATTTTGTTCACTCTATTACCTTGCAGTTGAATTTTGTGCGCCAAACGCGGCCGCCATATTGGTAAGTGGCAGCCGCAACCCCTAATGCATGTATGCCTATGGAGGCACGAGGCTTATCCACCATTAAAATCACCGTAACTTGCTGAAAATTCAACTGATTTTCAAACTGTTTACTTTGCTACAAATGTCAAACATGTATTTATGACTCAGGATACTTGGTTAAATCAAAAATGCTGGTTTTCTTACCAAAATACTTTGTTTTGTAGATGCTAACACTAATATTTCTAAAATATAATATTCAAGATCAACTTACCTACATAATTAGGGTCTAAGTATATTCTTACTACGTGTAAAGTGGCTGTCATGATGCAATTTTGTTTATAATTTTGGAAGACTTAATTGATGAAAAGGCATATTGTAATTACAACAAACACAACGTTAAAAATTAAGTTTCTGTGGAAGCCCATTTCCATGATGAAAAACATGTGACAGTAAGTTATTACAATAAGAAACTTTCTCAAAAATAATGACTTATATCTAAGCCATTTAAATAAGTTTCCCACTATTTTAAGATATTAACTCATTATCTTTGAGATGCTGGGTCATTACTTTGACATATGAAGCAATTATATTTTCTTCTCATTCTCCTTCCTTACAGGATCTTCTTTTTTTTCATCACATTGGCAGAAATGAGCTTCCATAAATTTCAGATCCATAAACACTGATCCTATCATGGCAGTTTTATGTAACAGTAATCCTAATGAAATACACACACTTTCAAAGAATTTATGGAAACTTGAAACTCGACTCCGACTGTGTATTTTGTTTGCTGTTGCTGCTTCCAGATTTATTTCCACAAGTATGGCCGGTGGCCACCTTCTGTGGTCTTCTGTTTACGATCGCTGTTGTTCTCTTCAGCCCATTAAATATGACGGCAAAAGCCCAGTAAATCAGCGGAGGGTATTAACTGTGTGATTTAATACAGTAATTTGAAACACACACACACACACACACACACACAGGAGGATCATAGTTTTGTATTAAAAATTCCACAAAAAAAAAAAAAAAACAGTCAGTGAGTCCCAGAGAGTGTTTGCTTTGTTGTCAAGGCTCAAGTTTTTAGTCAGTGGTCCAACAAGACCAGACCAGAGACCCAATCCCCTCTCGGACTCTTTTTCATTCAGCTCCATCCACATTTCCAAATCGGTGCTGCAGATTTTGTAATTGCCGTGTGTGATGTGGTCCACTCCTGGCAGCTCAGCGAGGCCCCTGTGTGAGCTTTATCTCAGCGAGGGATCTGGACGTTGCACTGAACAGAGCACCAGATACTGAGGTGTGTTTTGAAGTGGGTGAGGATGTAAATGGGTTCTGACAAAGCTCAGCATGTAAATGGATCCATCCTGGTGTGTTTTTCGGCCTTTAATTGTCCAGGAATTACATAATCATACAAATTTACATCTGAGAGCTCTTTTTCATCTTTTTTAAACCACTGTTTTCTGCTGCACTGTGGAGGAATTGATGATACCACGCCTCACTTTAGGGCACATTGTTGGCCACTGTTGCAAGAGACTGTTTCTTTTCTGCCCAGAGTTTCCACTGCCAGCCATGCAGATTTACACACAGTACAACAGCTTATAAACAAAGCTAACATGTTCATGCACGGCGCATACGTGGTTCCAGTGATAATACAGTTTCCAATTAAAATGGTGGCAGGTTTTCTACTTAAATTTTTCGAAACAATGGATCCTTGATTTCAGACAGAAGAGGACAAAAGCAGGTTTGTCATGTCTACACGCTTATATGCTTTCATTTTTTCAAACTTTTTGTTTTTACTTGTAATATCACAAGAGAAAAAGCTTTAAATATGAAGACTAATGAATATATTTAGCAAATGTAATGCTACTTCAGGTAATGTTGAAGCTTGGACTTCCCCGAATCCAATAAAGAGCATAACAGAGCTGCTAACGTTAGCTTAATTGCAAGAGGACTGGCCTCAACACAGTGGAGAAATACTGCACACAGGTAATGCTAGTCATGAACAGGTCTTTTTAACCAAACATGTAACTATGGAAGGTAGTTTATGTTAGGGAGGACAACATAAACTACCTTCAGAGTAATGCTTCAGAGGTACCTTACCTTACCTTCAGAGGTAATGCTAGGTTACTAAAGTGGATAGCAATAGTTGTAAGCTAGTTAGAAAATAGTAGTAATAAATTGTGAACAGAGTTTCTATGTCTGGAAAGTGAAGCCAATTCCGAAGTGCCTTAAACCTGCATTCTTCTTCATGACCACTAGGGGACTCTTATGCCAAAGTGATCCTACTTCTCACTTTTGATCTCAGTAAACAGTTTCGTAATGATTTTATGGTGTCAATCACTAGTTTCATATCTTACAACAGGATGTTCATTTAGTAAATAATTTAGAGTGAAATAGAAGATAAAGCAGGATATGCTTTAGGGTGGGGCAAGTCATTCTCAGTGAGTCCAACTTGTGCAATGCAGGATCACGAAATTCAGATCAACAAGGCAGTGCAGCTCAAATATGAATCAAGATTTTGTTGCTGCATTGCCTATTTCTTGCCTAAAACGTTTTCAGGGTTAGGGTTTAGGACATATTTTAATCAAGTGTAGCTGTAATGCGAAAAGGTTTGTGGCCAAGCAGGCCACCATTATTTCACCACCACTCAACTCGCAGTACATCACCCACCAGCTCTATAGACACATATATGTAGATTCTGCATTGGCCTCTGGATCAGATGCTGACATTGCCGCCATATTGGCTAGATCATCTATGGGTCAACTCGTCCAAACTTCCTGATAAGACGGGGACAAAGATGCCTCAAGTGCGAGCAGCACTGTGCAAGAAATTGGACAATAAGAACAATAAGCCAAATTCAAGCATGAGTTTTAACAGTTCCTTATGGCGATTAATTAATTCAGGTCATATGCCTGACATTGATACTCTCCAATCTTGCACATCAGCCTGGCATAACTATTGAGATTCTAAGTAACAGGGGACAACAGATTTCATGTAGGGAATATAAAGGATTGAGAAATGTGTGTGTTATAGTGCTTTTGATCCAGGAAACCGGCAGCTCCTGTTTACTTGTATTTCTTCACAGGTCAGTCTTGACCTAATAAACATGGCCGCAATGTTGGTTGACGCAGCAACAATGCTGTATGTGCCTATACGTATATGACCAGTTCCATGTTCTCGTCCAACTTCTGGTTCCAAAAAACCAAGATGGTGCCTGCCTTAATGCCAAACTTGAGGCTTCAAAACGGTAGTCCACAAACCAACGGGTGACGTCACGGTGGGTTTATACTTTAGATAAACACACTGTTTAATCCATTCCTTACACTTTGGCTCTTGCATTTTTGGTTTCGGAAAGGTTAAAAATAAAGACACCACCCTCTAAACTTTTTATACCAGGTTTTATTTTGGTGTTTTACTACAGCCGCACGCTTCAGCATATGGAGAAATCCAAAGCTTGCCATCTTTGAAAATGTCATGCTGCTTCCACACGCAGTAAAACAGCATATAAAACACGCATGCGTGTAACATGACAATTATAGAGGAACTGATCAGCCACGCTCGTCACACACTCTCAAAAAGATATTTTTTCCTAAACACCGCAGAGTGAAAACCACTTTGTTTCCTGTTGGACGGAACCATGAAAATCTTGTGGTTTTCCTTGATAAATGTCTTCTTGGACTAAATCAAATCAAGGTTCTTGCACTGGGGGGATTTTTGGAGCCACATTTCTGGCAATGCTACAATACCAAGCCTGTCCAACCACAAACCAGTGAATAATCAAGCACTAATAACATGCTATCCCTTTAAGAGGTATGAATCTTCAGGAATGGTTGCATCTGGAGGAGGATACATTTCTATATCATCTCTCTGTCCTAAATTTACCTCACCACTGAGAATATAATGGAGTCATTTTTAAATTTCCGCCTGAGGATATGTTATAACAGCAAGAAGGCTCTCCAAATCATACAAAAAGTGAGAGATGTTCGAAATAACTTGGAATGCAGCTCGTCTGAGAAACCCGGGTGTCCTTGGCAACCGCCTCCCCATAACACAAACAGGCCTCGATTCCCTCGCCAGGCAAATAAAGGCGAACACAGAGAAAATGTTTTCCCAAGTGATGTCGGCTCTGGAGGGTCCCTGCAGTGGGTTTTCACTATGTGGGAACGCCAAGTGACCACTGAAGAGGTCTGTGAAACAATATCAGAGCAACAGCTGGGGTCTTTGCAGGCTAAGTGTGCACAATTGGGATCGTGTCGGTGCCCGCTTTTATGAGATTCGCTCTGGTTTATGTTCCATCCGGCGTCTCGTGTATTTGCAGTTAACACCGGCAGATGTAAAACAGGAGGCTTCTATATTTATATACAGGCAAAACACCAGGAACTTAACTGAAATGTTCTTCACAGTTTTTTGTGCAACATTTTCCTGTTTTTCAAAAGAGGGTGCGACAATTTTTGGACATATTTGTGGAAACAATGTCCAACCCTCAAGCCCCTGCATTCCCATATAGTGTTTGACTCAAATTTGAGAGCTGGAGTTGCTAGGAGACACTGTCAATCCCAGTTCTTGTTTTGTTACTGTATATTCTGATTCCTTTGAAAAAAAAAAAAAGAAAGATTTTAATAGAAGTTCACCTTCAAAGGGATAGTTTGGATTATGGCTTTGTATGAGGTGCTTATCCATAGTCTGTGCCCCCAGTATAAAGAAGCAAAAAGGAGTACACAGCATGCACATTCCTCCACCAATACCAACCATTTTAAAAAATATTGGATACATGAGTTAGATGCAATTAGACTGCAATTTCACATTTAATATTGTTACCTTTACTTTAGTCTGTCGGTATGAAAGAAACACAGGCGTGGTAGGAGTGAAACAGTTGAATAACCCCTCCCTCTCTGCAAGCAGTGGCTCAGCTGAGCTCTTGCTGCAGGAGCTGGCGGTCGGGGTGGTCATTAAAGCAAAGTGGTAGCACCTGTGGAAGGGCTTCCACTTTGAGTAGAAGTACCTGCCTTGTCTCACTGTGTGTGTGTGTGTGTGTGTGTGTGTGTCTCCTTGTTCTTGGTTTGGTTTTTCTGCCTTCAGCACTTACTCCTACACGTTCTTCACTCATCCACACATTCCTCTTACTACTGATGCTCACATCTCCACAACTCATACTTTTTTGTGTGTAGTTATGTTAGTTTGTTTCCAATAAAACCTTGATTTGGCACTTTTACCTGACCTGACTCCTCTCTCTCTGTCACATACATTCACATGCCAGTTTTGACAGACATCACCCAACCCATATCCCTGTCTATAAACACTTATCCTTGAGGGGGCGCATGGTGCTGGAGCCTATCCCAGCTGGCCCCCTAAATAGGTTGGCAGTTAGTCACAGGGCTGACACACAGACAAACAACCATTCTCACGGTCAAGAGTCACCAACTAAACTAACTTGTATGTCTTTGGAGGAAACCCACTCCGCACAGAAAAGCCTAGCCAAGCCACAAACACCGCAGGCCTCACAGTCAGCTGAGAGATTTGAACTCAACCACTGTGCTGCCATTAAATATAACATACTTAAACTGAAATCGATTTATTTAGGGTACGTTTTGCTGCTGACCCTGTCCTCAGCAGTACATGGCTGTAGGTAATACACTGACTGTCTCACACAACAACACGTCAAACAATCCCGAACATCCTGTGTCAAGAGAAGGATTCTCTGTGTCAACCCCTGTCACATTTTTTTTGTCAGCCGTTGTCCTCTCTGCCATCGCTGCCTCCCTACCTATCATCTCCTCTCATTGACATTCCAGTCATCTCTCATCCTCCTCCACAAGTGACTACAAACTGCCCCAGCACTTTAGCTCAGTGCCCCTCCTGCTTGTTTTCCACCTCAGCCTGGCAGGCGTGCACACTGGGTCCATTGTACACAGAGAGACTTTACCCATTTTCTCAACAATGAGGGACGCTGCTGTGACATCAGCGGGTGTGGACTTGGACGCCGACAGACTCTCTCTGTGTCCTACTGTATTTAAGACATTAACAGAAAATATCAAAGTGTACAGTACGTTTCAAAGCTACCAGACAAACAAGGAGAAAATTCAACACATCAGCAGCCAAATGTTTGTCTTGTTGTTCCTCTTGTGCGACTGCTAACCATTTTCAAAGCATGTTTGTGTGTGCAGTGGCTCCGGGCCCGGTATTAGGTCATTGTTTTTATATCTGAGCTCAATTAAAGATAAGAATTAGGTGGAGTTGCTATGACTGCTGCTGCATTCACAGACATTCAATCATACATATGTCGGGACTGCTTTCTCACTCAGTGGACAGATTTCATCAGCTGTGGATTAGATATCACCTCCTATCTCGTATAAGGTCTTTCATGGATCAAGGGTTAACATCATATTCATATCAAACAGTTTCATGTATTGGCTACTTGATCCATCACTGCTGATACAGCTCCTTGTCTTGTAGCTACAGTAACTGCATTAGTCCTTAAGGTTGAAGCACAACTTTGACATCATCTATCATTTATTTAGTTGCTATGGTGAGGTTGTTGGCGAACAGTTGCCTGTTCACACACCTAGGTATGTACTGATGTCACTCTCCTGCAGGACACGCCCCCTCAGTTGGACTGAGTGGCAAAACATCCTGCAACATGGTGGCCTTTTAGCAGGAGCAACTGTGAAACCGCGAGTAAAACAATCAATTATCTGCATAAATCAAAGGCAGGTGGACTTGACAGTGATCCTTAAAACTTTCCAAAGAACCAGTGGTTCATGGACAGCGACATGTGGCTAAGAATCGGTTTTCCTGACATTTTCATGCATGTGACTTCAACGCCGGTGAAATACACAAAGCAAAGACGGCACACACAAGTGGTCGCCTGGTCCTAACATTACTTTAAAGTAGGATTTGTTGATGAAATTAAAGTGATGAAGACATAAAAGGATATTCTAGTTGTCTGTGGATAGGTCTGTACAGGAATTTTTATTTTAAGACATTACTGGATAGACACATAATAATTTGACTTGTTAATATAAAAATATTGATTAGTGCAGCTTTTAAGGGTGGATGGGGGACATACAGATGTTTAAAATTTGGCTGATGGCAGATACAGATATGTCTTTTGTAGCTGTTTACATTGCATTTGTTGTTATTTATTCCCATTTTTGTGCCATGGAAAGAAAGAAGGCTTCATTATAAAAAAAAATATGGCCCCCTTTGTCCTCCTACATCACACCAGATTAGTGTCATGCAAGTGACTTCTTCTCCGAACAGCACTGGGTGTGCCAACGACTGTAGTCCAGGTCTGACCGCAAATTACCAACATTTATTGAGACCAAAGTTGATTCAACACAACAGATAAACATCAGCCACTGATGAATGTCGTCTTATTTGCCGATAAGTCCAGGGCAGTCAACAAGGTGAATACCAGATTCACCTCAAATGATCAGCTCATCATCAAGCCTCCACAGAATGCCTGATAATGACCTGATCATTTGAATCAGGTGTGTTGGAGCAGGGAAACACCTAAAACAATCAGGGCAGTGGTACTTGAGGACCAGGATTGAGAAACACTGTACAAGCAGTAAATGGATTCTGACTCTACATGATGAGATCCAAGCTGCCAAAAACATTTAACTTGTCTCAGAGGTATTTCCTTCCTGTTGCTCAACCCATTTCTTAATAAGTGAAGGATGTATGTATAAGGATGACAGATCTGAGTGCAGCAACCCACCTACAACCCTGGGACTGAATCCCACCAGAACTTTCTGTGCTTTCTCTCCCGTTTTAGCACCCACTCAGCTTTCCAACTGGCTTAACAGAATCAGACAAAATACTTTAAGGTAAATGAACTGCCAATTTTCCTTTTAAAAAGCATGGCAACCCAGGGCACTAAATTTTCCAAATTAATCTCTTCTATTCCTTCCATCGATTCACCTTTGGCCCCAACACTCCTGTAGATCCTGTAGGTATATATAAATATTAAATATGTACAGTGGAAACCTGCGGGAAAGAGCAGAAAAACAGGAAAGGGTGACAAAAGAGGGAAAAAGACGCGATGATGAGAAGACCGTTGCTCCATGTGATCAGTTTAACAGCTGCTTCCTGCCCGTCTGAAGGGTGTGGCTGAACATTACGTAACTGATCTGACATCAGTAAACACACAAAAGCACATTTTCAGACGTGAGACCAAGCAGCGCATCTGACTATACCGCTCACATTTGCCTCAGATGCTGCAGAAAAGAACATCATGTAACATGACGAATTCCAGCAAAGATTTATCAGACGAACACAAGTTCAGCCAGAGCTTCAAAAGCATGCTTTGGATATCATAATTAACTGGAGAAGGCAATTACTGAAGAAAGTAAACTGCATTGCTGGCTTTCAAATTGAATAATATCAAGCATTTCTGAAAGATGTAGAATATTTTAAGGATTGTTGAAAAGCTGATGCTAAACTGAATTGCTGGAATAATTGGACAAGTGAGAAAAGGTCTATTTAGTATGAACAGGATTCAACAGGATGGTTGAATAAAAGTCAAAGTATGAAAGATGTAAACATTGTATGGTTTGAATGGAGTTTCTGGCTCGAAGCATGAATGAGTAATGTTGAAAAGAGTATGAATACTTTGAAAAAGTGGGAAAGGGATGAAGGATGCAAAGTATAGTGTATGCTGGGAGCCAAACTGCATTGGTGGCTTTACTTTGTATGCAGAAGCAGCTGAAGGGGTATGAAAAGTTGAAAAAAGTGGGAAAGAGTCTAATTACTATGAACTGGACTGAAAGAAAGTAATAGCCAGCTCGTCCTAATCGAGCTGGATATTTTGATGTTTCAGTACAATTTTTACATTGAGAAATGTGTAAGGAATTGAGTGTTACAAAGTGTGACAAGATGAAAATGATGAGAGTTTCGTGTGTGGAATGATTTTGCAGCATTCACACTGACTCTATCTCCAGATTCTGCAGCTACAGCGTTTTATAATCTGACATTTAGTCGTATCTGTTTTCCTGACCAGCCTTCACTTCACCAGTCCAGATAAATGACAGCAGCAAGCCCTGCTGTTTGTCTTGGATTTGCAATCAAAGGGACTGTCTTTGTGTACCTTGTTATCTGTGATATGTTTTGGCTGCCTCAAACAGGGGTGAGCCAAAACAAAGCTTACCTCTACTGTCACCGCCCACCGGCCCCCAATTATCTCTGCCATGTAGCATCACGGCTCTGACAGAGATACTGTAAGATGAGCTGCAAAGGCAGCTGGCTTTATATCTGCGCAAAAAACGAGGAGCTCACTTTACCACAAGCATGATAAAAATCCCTTCATCGTGGGCTGGGCAGGCCCAGAGGGACCAGTGGGAGAGAGGGATACAGAGGATTCGGAACGTAGGAGACAAGAGGCAGGGAAGGTCTTGGCTCCAGGCCTGGACAGTGGCAGCCAGCCATGGTTTGATGTCTCTCCACTGCTGTTCTCATCAATGTGAAACAACATACAGCCCACCTGCGCTGACTGATTGTTCATGTGGGGTACAAAGAGAAAGTTTTAGTTTGGGCTGTCAGGGTAGCAAGGAGGTCCTGGGGTTCAACTTTTATGCATTTTGTTGTTAATGTTGTTGCAACATTATCTCCTCACATTTGTAACACGGTTCCATCTGGCTGTGTTCAGGCGGGCCCGAGCTGTCGCAGCCTCAGGGAGGATGTTATGAGCAGAAGGAGGGAGAGGCTGTTCTGTGATTAAACTCTCACATCTGCTTCTCTCAGATAACATCACCAACTCTAGATAACTGCTGCATAAGACAAGTAAAAAAAAAAGATTATGCTGGAGTTTTTGTGGTTAGATGGTATCTGAAGTTCAGTCAGAACTTCAAAAAAAAAAAAACATTAAACTTTCAATGTCCTAAGTAGAGAAGACAGTTCTTGAAGAAATTGTGTGTTAATGCTGGATGTCAAAAAACTGCATTGCTGGCTTTAAATTGTATGGAGAAGCAACTGGAGTAGTTGGAAAAGTGATAAAAGGTCTAATTGGTATGAATCGGATTTAAAAGTTGAATAAAACTCAAAGCAAGAAAGTTGTGGTGGGCAGAAGGAGAGAGAGAGTATATTCTGTGATTAAACTCACATCTGCTTCTCTCTGATAACATCACCGACTCTAGATGCAGACAACTGCCACGTAAGACATGTAAAAAAAAAAAGATTGTGCTGGAAATTTTGTGGTGATACGGCATCTGTATCTGTAAATTCAGCCAGAGCTTCAAAAAAACGTGCTTAGAATATCATAACTAACCAGAAAAAGCAGTTCCTGAAAAAATGTGTGAATGCTGGATGTTAAAAGCTGAAGCTTAAACTGTTGAATGAATATCATTAATGTTTGAAAGATGTGGAATATTTTAAGGTTTGTTGAAATGGTGATGCTGAACTGAATTGCTGGCTTTAATTTGTATGGAGGAGCAGCTGAAGGAGTAGTTGGTATGAATTGGATTGAGAAGTTGAATAAAACTCCTTGTCTGATTAAACTCTCACATCTGCTTCTCTCCGATAACATCACTGACTCTAGATGCAGATAACTGTTACATAAGACACATTTAAAAAAAGAGGAGTGCGTGGAGTTTTTGTGGCTGAGGTGGCATCTGTGGGCTCGGAAAACCATCAGGGGACGGTGGAAGGATGTGGATGCAGATGGCAATGTCACTGTGACGAGGAGGACAATGCTTATGAAGCCCCTGACGCCTTGTGCTAATAAGCAGGATCTGATGTAACTGTACTGTTAAACCAGACTGAGTCCATATGCAAAAAACAGGCTAGTGACGGCACAATAATGTTATTGAGCGGGCACCTCCCTTGGCTGGCGGCTATTGGAAAAATAATAATCATAACTGCAATGTCGATTTCTTATGATAAGCTATCCCCCATAATCACAGCAGATCAATAAACCCTCTGAAATGTGCAATCTAATTACCAGGAGGCGCCTCAGTAATTGATTCAGCCTGGGGAGCCGAATGGGAAACAAAACAGAGACTCCCTGCCTGACAGTCTGTCCCCCACCTGACTGGGGCTGAAGTTAAGCTAACATGGGTGACATCCAGAGTACAGAGAGCTCTGTACAGCTGCTTTACAGCGTCACAGTCAGACTGACACATGAATTCTAAGAACTGGGTGTTATGTATGTCTTAGCTCAGTTTAATTAAAAGCCTATAAGACACATTTTCTCAATCAGCTTCGTGCTATGAGAGACTAGATCCTTCATGAACATAATATTTACAGAACAAATTTAGAACAGTTTGGTTTATTATTGTTCATCAGAAACATGTGAGCCCCTTCAATGGTTTAAAGTAGGTTTGACTTATTCAGGGGAAAAAAAAAAGCTGATGTCATGTATGTCTGTGCACCAATCAGGATTCAGCAATATTTGAATCAACATCTGATGACAGTTGCTGTGTTGTTTTGCTCATGTTGCCAGGCTACTGTAAGTCAAATCTGATCAAACCACTCCCACGCGGGCCGGGGTTTTTGTGTGCAATGCTGAGGTCAAGCTGTAGATTTCAGGGGGACAGCCCCCTGCCTCAGTAGTTAGAACACATGCATTTGTCCTCCCCAATAAAGACATGAAAGTAGCAGAGGACTTTCAGTTTGACAAACTGTTTGCCTGAGAGCCTTACTGCATTGTATTCCATTGATTTTGAATTGTCACATGGCGCCTTAATTTTGTGCTTTTCTTTACATAAAGAACGACATTCTCGTTATAAACTGATGCAGAAAAAAAGGAAAGGAAAAAATGTTCAAAATTTCTCAAGGGAAGACCCCTGCTTAATTTGCATCCCCCACAATGCTGAAAATAAAACATATGCCCTTGGTTCAAGCCATATAGGAGCTGTCTGATATGAGTTTTTGAATTTGGGGAACTTTAATATGGAGGTGCCTGAAAACAAAACAAATACGTACACCTCATAATCAAAAGTATTCATAATATACCTATGTTTGTCTCGCGAACACAAAATCAAAACATGCCTGCAACCGCTGCCTTTCATGAAAATGAATTACGTCCCTCCCTCCCTAATTTTAATGTTTGCACGCCATGAACTGTACGGATTTCGCATTTTTCCCTGTCAACATCACATTATAAACTGTTAACAATCAATTTTTGACATTTGTGAACTGATGCAAAATCTTCCATGTCTGCATCATGGTGCATTTAACAATTGAGTTTTTAATGGATGTTCTACTGTTATATTTTCGATGTACAGTATTTTCATCCTCACATGACCAGCTCCATAAACATACCATAGGCTTGATGACGTTAATGCTTGCAATTCAACGTGAGCACTTGTGTAGAATATAACATTTTCAGGGGCTTTAAGGTACTGTAGCACCTCAACTCTGACAAATGCCCTCGGCCGGTTCTAAATCTCAGCATTATTGCATCTTTGCCACAAAGCCAAATTTAAAAGCATACCACTTATGGTCATAGGAAGTTGCTGCTTTGTGTTTGCAGGACTGGCCTGCCAGGGAAAGTGACAAAGACATCCCCGGAGACCTGTCCTGGTTCCATTACAGTGACCTCTACACTCCCGCTCTTCCAGCACGGCTGCTCTGGTCACTTCAGTGAAGCTTTCGGACATCTGGTAGACGGGTTGAGTCCATGGAACGTTCACAGCCCCAGTATGCGAGTTCTATTTAGGGAATAACTGTAGATGGTGGAAATATGGTTTTATGATGTGAGAGAAAAATCTTGCTTCTCTCAGTGAAGAGGAAATGGTCCAAAGGAAAAGAGAGACGCAGGGAGGAATGGATATCCCCCTATTGGAAAAGCAGTTATGAAAGATATTACATAAAGAGCAGACATTTCCATATCTAACACCTCCAGCACAGAATCACTATTTTCTGAGTGTCACAGAGGACTGAGTTCCTCTTCATCCTAAAGATAGACTGTTTTCCACGACAGTTTATAGAGGGTTTCTCTTCCTGTTTCTCAACCTTTTTAGTTTTAGTCCCAAATGATGCAACGCCTACTTTGTGAGGTTGAACGTGGACATGATTTGGGAGGAGTTTGAGCAAAGACAAATTTTCCCTCGCAGATCGTTTCATTCAAAAAATATTTCACAAGAGAACAAGACTAAGGATCTACAGCCACGCTAGGGGCATCTGTAATGGTACGTGTCCACGAGGACGTTTCTGAATGCAAGGAGGTTCATGCCGCTCCCAACATTATGGGTGCGTCGATGGGCCACTGACCAACAACAGGCTACAGCCTCCTACAGCCACCCGCACAACATTTCTGGCTGTGTCTGAGTGGACAGACACGGCAGCTCGTTTGGAACACTAGAAAATAGTTCACTGTAATGTGTTCTGAACACACTGTAGGCAAGAAGAAAGCCACGCTGAAATTTAGATTAACAACAGTTAGACTAAACATTTTTCAGGAGGTTTTCCAGAGGCGATGAGTTGCACTTGACACCCCTGATTTGCATTAAGTACCCTCTAGACCTCAACCTTTATGCAGATGAGGAGCAGCAACACACCACCTCTTCAAACCCGCCGTGGCGCTAACAGAATACAGGGCTGCCTGGAGATGACGGCTCCTGTACTGATGCACACTGCTGCTTTGAGCGCAATGCTAACATCAGCATGCTAACATGCTCACAATGACAGTGTTACTATGCTGATGTTTAGCAGGTAACGTTTACCTTGACCATCATCTCAATGCAGCATGTTAGCATGCAAAATTTGCTAATTAGCACTAAACAAAGTATAACTGATTAAGTCAGGGCATTACCAAAGTTTGCCCAGAATTTATCCTTTTGGGGGGCATGAATTATTTGTACAAAATTTATTCATCAAAATATTTCAGTTTGGACCAAGTGGGAGACCAGCAATGAACCTGTGGGGTATCCATATAAAATGTCAGAATATTTCATAATTTCATAATATTTCATAAGTAAACTAAAAACTTTTTTTCTTTATTGGGACTGCTTGTTGTGGTCTCCTTAACTTGGTTAAGCTGACGTTTGATGTCCAATGAAAACGTAGCTTCACACTTGCACTATGAAGAACGAAAGTACCTTAACTTCTGTCAAAAGTATGAAACATTCAGGGGTTTTCTTTCCATATTTGCAGCTGCACTGAACAGCATAGGCTGAAATTTCAACACCTTGTCATCTTTACCAAGAAGAAAACACTTATTAGCATTCTTACCCAATGGCATGCTAACAATGTGCTTTTTATTCCGAAAAAAACAAAACAAAAACGCAGCTCCTCCTGTTTACATATATTTGCTCACAGGTCCGTCTAAAACTAGGGAAAATGCTGTTGATGTACGATCCAAAGGCCAATGTGGCGTCTATGTATATTTGGCTGGAGGCCGCAGGTAGAGTAACAAACGCGATCAGATGATCGATCGCATTTTCTCACGTAGCTCGAAGCTGCTAACCAGCTAATTTAGCTCACAGAGCAGCTCTGCTGTGAAAAGTACAAGAAGACACTGTAGTCATGTTATATAAACACTGACTTTAAAAATTTATTTTCTGTGGCCTTTCTGTAGCCAATATACTGTTATATTGCTCATTAATTCATACTTGAATATCATTAATATAATGAAAATATCATCCAGCCCTAACCATGCTCTGGGTGGGTGTCCATCTTCCTCAACCAGAATTGTGTTAAAGTAAAATAATACATCCAACATTAACAAACAAGAACAGAAATGACACTTAACATAAAAGAGGAGACCTTTCCACATTCAGGAGGTCATAGAAGCTGAGAACTAAGTGGGACCCGAGTGAAGCTGTTCACTCTTCATTCCTGAGGTCAACACATCCTGTTACAGGTGGTGACAGCAGCTGTACTCTCTGTAAGTCCTCCGTGTCTAATTTTGCCTGCAGCAGATGGTTTCATTTGGCAGCCTCCATCACAAAGCCACAGTCAGTCCAAGGTGTGTGTGGGTCTGTCAGGACTGATGTGAAAACAATAAAAGAGTGCACGATGTAGGCGGCCATGTGACGCCATACACACTGACATCTGTTTGGTATCCAGGCAACATACAGTACCGTTTCCTGGGCGGGTGCGGTCCAGTACAACGGCACAAAGATGTTTCCACAGTAAAAATGGTAGTTCATATTTAGATTTTATGACTAAAATGATGACATAGTGTGCAACTGTGAAGCCTGCGCACCAGCGAGCAATGCTACCGTACCTGCACCACTGAAACCTTTGCACATTTTTTAAAAGTGAAGTAAGACCGAAACTGACCGTTACTGCAAAGACATTCTTCCTGCTGCCAGTCATATTTGGATATGTGTGTGTGTGAGAAACAGCGAGCCAAAGTGTTGCCTCAGTGTATTAACTAAGCTGCACCCCGCAGTCACACATTCTTCCTTTAAGAGTATCACTGTCAGCTGCACACAAAGCAAGCTAATCTGTTACGCTACTCTTTTTACTCCTCTGTAAAGTCGAGGTTGGTGTGTACAGTGATAATGAATGACAGCACAGTAAAACACAGCTGTACTAATATAAAATGTCTTCATAGGATACAACTGTGTACAACTTCATTATAGTGTGTTATTTACCATTTATGAAATGTTTACATTACTTATAAATGATAAATGGGGGGCCAAAAGTAAAGAGTTACCAACAACAGCATGATTAACACAACTAAATAAAACAATTTCCTGTTTTTTTTTTCTTAAAAACTAAAATGCATGAGTTGGTATTACAATATTATAGTATCTACAGTATTTGTGCTGTCTCAGAACTTTATGTCTATTTTTTTTCCCTATAATTTATACCAAAAAATATAGTTGTTTCATACAACATTGTTATTAGGGCCACATTAAGAGGAAAAAACAAGAGGAGGAGATTTCTTGTCTAGTTTGCATTATGAGAATGAGGTCAAAATGTTGTGAATTCTTGACATTTTGACTTTATTCTCAACAATTCACCTTTATTTTTGATATTTCAACATTCTCTCATGTTATTCTCAACATTTTAACTTTCGTTCTCAATATTTCAACTCCACATTTCGACCTAATTCTTCACATTTTTACTTTATTCTTCATAGTATTACTTTATTCTCGATATTTTGATGTTATTCTCGACATTTCAACTTAATTCTCGCCATTTAAACTTCCTACTTGATATATTGATTTATTCTCAAAGCGGAAAATTAATAATCTTCCTCCTCTCATTTTTTTCTGACCCTAATGCTTCCATCAAAACATCCTCAACTGATCAAGAAACGTGTTATGATATGTACATGCATTCCTCTCTGATCTGTTAACAGCAAACAGATTCCATTCAGCTATGAAGCAGCAGTTCATACCTTTACAAGCTGTCCCACATGCAGTACAGATTATGTAACAGTGCTTTTCTGCATCATAAAACACGCTGCATTATTGTTTTGACAGTTCGAGACTGACCTGAGATGAACGAGCCTCGTGATTCATTCAGGGGAAGCTTGCCTGCTTTTGTTATGACATGTTACAGTCACTCCTGTGCACTGCTGAGCAACTACCTAAACTGTTCGTTAGCTGTCAAATAAAGAGGTTGATGGCATCATTTGTGCAGAGAAAGTGACACATTAGCTTCCCCTGGTTTTGCTGGTGTTCTCTTAATCACATGACTGCAATCTCAGGTATTCGAAGGTCAGATCTACGGAAGCCCTGAGAGTCATGTGAGAAAAAGAGTCTGATCTAGTGTTGTTTTCTTTCATGTGAGGTTCAATAGTGGTGCACTCCAGCTTCTTGTGGTCAAAACAAGTAGTACAACAAGACAAACCAAAAAAGAAAGAAAAAAAAATCTGTGAAAAAAGTAAAAAGAAAAAAGGTGTGAAAAAAATCCTTCCAATAAATTGTAAAAATAAAAAACAAAAAGTAAAAAAAAATCAGTCCACCTGTTTTTAAGTAACATATGGAGCCTCTAAGAGCTTATGAAAAAAATCTTTCGTTCTTGTGTGCATTATCCCATGCACACACCTTAAACTATCCCGTGTTTAAGAGTAAGTTTCTCATGCACACCAGAAACTATATCATGTGCACAAGAAACACACAGGATCCCATGTGCATGAGAAAATCTTTCAGGGAGCTTCAGGTCACAGAGCTGGTAAAAGACCATTAACTTCATGGTGAAGTTAGTTTTAAGTTGGACATTCGTCAGACAGTGACTCTGACTTCAGCAGCGTCTTTTTATTCAGTGTCACCCAGAGTTGAGAGTACAAAGACAGTTCACCTCTGAGGCCTCACTCTTAACCACAAGGGTTTCACTTAGTAACCATCGATAAACTCTGCCTGAAAAAAAAACGTTATTTTCAGTGGTGAAACATATAGCACACCTATTTAGATTGCTAACGTGTAACTTATTTATTTCATGTAAATATCTGAATAGAAAATAACTGCATTTATTTCAATAGCTTCCATGTCATGTGATCCAGTGACTCAAATCAATGCCTACTTTCAGACTTTCTTCTCAGCATGGGAAATTCTTGTGTGCAATTGGAAAATTAGTTTGTTTTATTTTTCCATGTCCAAACACACTGGACCAGTACATGAAAAAAAACAAAAAACACATAATCCTCAGAGCAGATCTGTTAATGCCTCTTATGAATTTTTAGTCAAATGTAAACAAATAACTAATAATTAGACAACAAAACCACAAACTCACACAGCTTGGAGTGTTTGTTTATTGCAATTCATGAACAGAAAAGGTCGTTCAAAAATCTGTCAAACAATAACTGTAACAACACGGACGAAGAGTTTCTGAAATATTTATTCGAGGGAATTAAAAAGACGAAATGCAGCAGGGCTGAAGTGCATTTCTACAAACAGTGAGCCCCGCGGTGTCTATGAAGCCCTACGATGTACAACAGGTAATAAACAAACACAGTAACAGTCATAACACAATAATACCAGGATGCACATTCTTACAGAATGACTTGTCTGCAGTGTCTTCTACAAGCTAAGCTACTGTTTCTGCTAAATGGCAAAAATATAATACTTCAAATAGCGCGTCATCTCTCGGAAAATAACAGCAGGGTTATTTTATTTTGAAAATAACAATAAAAATCTTTATCTTAGAGATTTATACAGCTTATATCGCCTTGTTTTATCTCCATAATCAGTCCCGTAAAGGGTAGTAGTACAATGTCTGGTGAAATTTAAAAAAGGCCTTGAATTAAAGTAATAAATACATTTCTCCCTTCCCAAAACTTCACCCACATTCTGCCTCATTTAAAAAATAGTGTTATGTATAACAACAGCTTCAAGACTCATGTTATTTATTAGCATGTCATATCTTATTATCCAGATTTTGACATAAAACAGGTTATTTATGCTTTCTTAAAATTAAAATAAATTCATGTTGATTTAATACAGCCTCGTGGATGTGTTCATGTACAGTAAAAAGTCGCCTGAGATCTACTTTCCCACCTTTTTACAATATTTTAGGATTTATTTTTTCACATAAGGAATGTTGTCAGGCAGCCAAACTTAGAAATATGGCGTTTGTAAAATACAGATTTATTGGCAAAGTCCTCCTGAGCACCACCTGTGCGTGCAGCGGCCTCCGAGGTGAAATTCCTCTGGCTGTCAACACGACCCACAATGCACCTTTTCCACACCTGAGAATAACTTTCCATTGATTTAAACATACATCCTCAATCATGCTGTTTTCAGGGTACAAAATTGAAATATAAGACCTTCATATTTTCTCTGTGGTGACATTTAATGTGTTCACATACATGAATAAAGGTGTAAACATGGTTGAAATCATTTGATTGGTGTGTAATGACCTATATCGATCAATGTGGGAATGCTGGATGTGATGCAACACCGTCTAGGCAAACTGAAATCATTCCTGTGGTGCTAAATCAGCCGGGAGCGGGTCAGACTAAAGGACTAAAGGAGAAGCAGAAGGCTGGTTGTCTCAGGTATAAATGCACAGGTTGGAGGAGAGAATAAAGGCTACAAATCATAATAATAATACTGTGGTTGATGGTCAGTGGTGTGTAGAAGAGGGATGAGGCTGAGGGGGACAAAAGGTTCAAGGCTGGGTCACTGCACTGGGCTCCTTGTCATAGATGTAGCTGCCCACACCACCAGTGTTCACGCCTGGAAAGACCACAGGGACAGCAGAGGGTTTGTCACTCAGGGGTTAACAGAGAGAGGGCAAAGAGAAGGTGCAGCGTGAGCAAGGAGAGGTTGCAACACATTTCCTGTACGGGCTCAACACAACATTATGATGAAATGGCTCTTGAGTAACACTCATTATGTGCAACATGTGCAGCAGCGTGGATCATGTGCTCAAGACATACGACATTCTGTTTCAAGTGTAGCTGACAAGTGGTGGGTTGACAGCACCCCCTAGCGGTTACCTTTGGGCCCGAAGAGGACGGCGTAGCAGGGTTTGTGGCAGTAGGGCTGGCCGTCATGCTGGAATGTAAACAAATACAGACATCGCCACAATAAAAGCATTTATTTTTTTAAAAGTCAAAGCATGCTGCTTTGAAAAGATACAAGAGTGATAAGAAAAAAAAAGGAGTGGTTGAAACCAAACTGACACCAAATGAGAAGAATATCAAACTGACAGAGTACCTACAACAAAATATGTATTACTATATATGTTGTGATCAATTTAAACTGAAGTAAACCTGAGAAAGTCAAGATATATAAACTCAGTACTGGTGACAGAAAAATATGAGTTATAAATGTAATGCAGAGAATTCAGACAATACGGAAATAAACAATAAAGCTGTTAAGTTCACTGCAAAGTCACTAAACTCTACTAGATGACTGATGTCTATAATAAGAGTGATCCTGCACTGTTTTAATTAAGAAAAAACACAAGTTGAGCAAAGTTTATTATTTGGTGAGAGGCTGAAAAGATAATCACAAAGGGAAACTTTTGTATCAGTGATGATAAAGACTTCTGACCTTTTTTCATGATGTCAATCAGGTTGTGACTTCTGCACTCCCACCCTATTTTTCTTTAGTTATCTCTTTGTTTTCTTTGTTTTGGTTTGATGTACCTTTTTACACTATATTGTATACTATATCCTTTTATATATATCAGTCTGTATATACAGTATATATTTATTTTATATTGCACAGAGTAAATCCTTATATCTGTAATGTGCAGTCATTCTGAGCAATTATATCCGTTCAAACTGTGCAACTATCATGTGATCTTCCTGCTTGTATCTTGTGCAATCCAAATCTGTGCTAGGTTCTATTTTAAATCATTTTTATAGCTATTTTTTCTTAGTATAATGCTACACACCAAATGTGCAGTACAACATGTGCACAATTAGCCTGCAAATTAATTATTTTTCCTTGTCCTTTAATTCAAATTTTCTTTTTGTTTCGGTGATATATCAATTCAGGAGAATTTGCATGTTTTCTTTACTGTTTATCTGTGACAGTGTTTATTTGTTGAGTATTGATAACAGGTGTAAAGAGGGAGCTGGATATGGCTGTAAGAATTCTCAAGTGTGTGACTGAAGCTTTTACTTAATTCACTTGTCTGAATGTGCGATTGTTTTACCCTGAGGAGGACTGGAGCGCAGCTGATACATGTTATATGACAGGAGGAAGTAGGGCTAGTCAATATATCAGTATTATATCAATACATAATTGTTGTCTTTTCCTGGTTATAAAGGCTGCATTACACTAAAATCATGTAATTTTTTGAACTTACCAGGCTGTTTTGGTTGTTCTATTATTTTCCTTTAGACAAGTGGATATTATAACATCACTGAAGATCATTTATTAAAGATCTCATTATGTTAATACTTTATAAAAACACCAATTTGTCGTCCCTACAATACTGTCACAATATCAATAAATATACTGTATATCCTTAAAGGTAGAATCAGCAGGATTTGTCCGAGCTGTTCATAAACGCACCAGAAACATGCTGTCAAATGTTTTAGATAAATGTTGCATATTATACCTTTAATATATTAATTTTTACTTGGTTCATAAATATCAGTCTCAAGGTATTTGGCCAATAACATCATGACATTTAATTTTGTTCTCATCGCCCAGCCTTATTCAAGAGCTTAGAGTATGTTATTTTAGAGAAAATGCATATATCAGGATAAATATATGATCTACTGCAGAACAACCTAAAAATATGGAGATATTATTTATAAGCCATGTCATATCTGAATGACACTTACTCATTCAGTGAATATTCTGTATTAATTTCAACTCTTTGAATCTGTTTCATTTTAAAACCTGATGATTTTATGGCTTCTCTGTTTTATTTTGCTGTCTTTATGAAATGCTTTGTCACGTCATTTTGAAAAGAACTCTATAAATAAACATTATTATAATTACTGTATTATTATGATTATTTCTGTCACAGTGTTTCCTTTCTGTTCATTTCTGCTCATCTGTTTTTCCTTCACATTTTTGTCTTTTCTTCTTCATTATTTCCACCTCCGTGTCCTCACCTCTGCGTGGCTGCCAGGAGCCAGAGTCTTGCTGCACCTCTCACAGCGCAGGCAGGGTCGATGCCAGTCTTTGCCCAGTGATGTCACCTTCTCAGCTATTGTGACACAGACACACAGAAACACACACAGAGACACACACACACCTGTGAGACACATGGCAACCACTTCGCAGGTTCACACCTTTTCCCCTCAGCTTGTCTCCTTGAAGTGTGGAACTACTCACCAAAATACACCTTCTTGTTGCAGCGGGGACACAGGTTGGCTTCTCCGGAGAACGTGGTGATGCTGCCAGCTGCCGACACATTACACACACATTATAATACTGGAGGAAATGGAAAAACTGAAATGGTACGGCAAGGGAAATGCTTCAAACCACTAATCTTTCCAGTTGGGTGTAAAAACCAATGTACTAATAATGTTGGGGTATAAAAATAATATTGAGCCAAGTCCTAAACGGCTTTTATATGTTTCGAGAGGGAATTATTGAGTAATGAAGCTAATTTTGCCAATTTAGATATTGTGGTTGCCAAGTTAAAACACTTCATTCACTCCCTCTTATAACAGCCAATCATCGGAGCAGATAAATGTTTAGTGAGCATGTAGTGCTCTGCTGGGAACTGCAGGTGGAGCCAAAAGGTAAAGACATTAGTTTGGTTATTTCTGTCGTAAAATAACCAACATATAATACAATATTTCATATATTTACCAAAAAGAAACAAACGCAAGCACACAGATTCAATCTTACATGAAACACCAACGTGCAGAGACAAAAATAAAAATATAAAATAGTATAAATTAAAAAGTTGAAAAAACCTGAAGCATGACAGGATAAAAACACTAAAAGTTTAAGTAACTTCTTTCTATAGAGATCCTGCTGCATCACTGACATGCAGATTCAATTACAGTGATACAGTGTTATACAACTACACATTGTATATTTCATTGTACATTATGACAAAAAAATTATTTTCTGAGTTTTGTTCTTGTAAATTTATGATTTTAATTCCAGAGAATTTCTGATTTCTTTCCTGCAGATAAAAAACTTTTTTTCTTGTAAATTTGTGATTTTTTTCTTAGAAATTGTACCACTTTGATCTCAAAGAATGTAGAAGTTTTTCCCCTCATAAATTTAGGACTTCAATCTTGGAAATTCTGTGTTTTCTTGCAAATGTATGAATTTGTAATCTCATAAAATATCTATTTTTTCTATATACGTGAGTTTTTTCTTGTTAATTTATCATTTTCATCTCAGAGAATATCAATGTTTTTTGCTCAGAAATGTACAACTTTAAACTCAGAAATCTGATTTTTTTTTTTTTTTTTTTTTTTTTTACAGAGTATTACCCCCTTCACTGTAACTTTTTTAAAACCTACAATAGTTGAGTTACAGATGAAGTATTAAGATTATAAGATTATCAAGATTAAAGTTGTAAATTTACAAGTAAATAAAAATCTTAGATATTCTTTGAGATTAAAGTGGTAAATTTACAAGAAAAAGGCCCACGCATTTATGAATATTTTCTGAGACAGTAAAGTCAAAAATTTGTGAGAAAAAACTCTTACATATTCTCTGAGAGAGGTGATATCAGGAACTACTAAAGATGATTCAAAACCTTGCGAAGTGCAAAAAAACTATTTTTCAAAGAGTTTTTGCTTGTAAATTTGTGACTTTAATCTCAAAGAATTTTTTCTCAAAAATTTGTTTTGAATTTGAGTTTTTTCTCTAAATATTAACCTCCTCCCTCTCTTACCATCATCTTAATACATTGTTGTAGTATGATACATTATACAAATTGTACTGAGACACTAAAGACATTTTTTAAAAACTGTAAGAAACACAAAGAAATTTTGCGAGGTGATATCAGTATGACTTAAATCACAGAAATTTTCACATAAGTTTTTTTCAAAGTTTTTTCTTATAATATTCCCCCCTCCCTCTCACACATTGGCCCTAATTTGCTGTCATAGTATTATGAATTATACAAACTTACTAAAATAAAATATATTTTTAAAAAGCTGCTAAAAATTCACTAGATTTAATGTTGTCTGATAAACTGTTCCAAACTTAGCCTCCATACATTTAAAGGATTTAGATGCAGAAAGGTCAAACTCGTAAGTCATTGCTGGGTTTTCTAGCTTCAACAGCCGAGTGGTTGGAAAAGAGCCACTAACCGAGAACTGCACCGAAAGATAAATGGACAAAAAAACACCCATTTTTTCTTGCTGACAGGGATTTCCCAGAACACACACCCTATCTAACACGTCTGAGAAAATCCTCCTGAAGTCCCGAAAGACTTTCAGTATCGATGTTCTTATCATTGAGTCAGCAGCAGCTTTCCTTCAGCCTGCAGCTTCTTGAAAACACCAAAAGTCTTAAGGGACAAATGCCCCAGTCAAGGGGCTTTTTTTTTGTTCCAGCCAATCACTTGCTGATAAACCCACAGTTCACAATACAGACAGTATCAATACACACTCATGTTTCTCAGTTACCTTTCGATGGCGCCTTGGGTGCAAACACTCGCTTCTCCTCAGTTTTGGGGGCTGAATCCACAGCGGTGGGAGACGGGTTGTTGTTGGCTGGAGTATCGTACACGTAAGAGCCGGCGCCGCCAATGTTCACACCTGAAATAGGTACAAGAGAGGAGGTGGAAACACATCAGTAACTGCAACCACAGAGGAGGAAATATTACTTTGACATATGGTATTGAGATCAGCACTAAAACATTAAATCTGATGTCTGAATAGTCTGAAACCTCCAACTCTATAAAGGACTAAAAGTGACTCGTTGGTTGAATAAATCAATAAATGCATAAATTGGTGTTCCCCTAATTTCATGGACAACATTCAAAACGTTTCCCTGATTTTTTAAGGACCCATTCTACATACATACCACCCACAACCTATAAGCACACAAACACAACTGTATTATATTTTGTGCACTACACAGTACAGTATACTTTATAATGTTAATTATTGTACAAAAACAAAACAGCAACCTTTTCTTATATTTGGTTACAATAATATTAATGGTATTACATTTTAAGTGCTCTGTGTAGCTGTTCCAACCGTACTCTGCTTGTCTCACCATGGGTTTTGTTGAACTGAAAAACGCCTGGAGAGCTGTGAGGGCAGTCTCTCTCATACTGCTGATATCAAAGTTCTTTTTGCAAGGATTTGGTCATTAGAGAACCATAAAATATTAAATGTACACTTGCCTGGCATCATTCAGAAAAGTAAGATTTATTTAAAAATAATTTCATTGCTGGCACACACGCAGGGAGAGACACAACGTAGTGAGAAAATTAAAAAGAAACGTGTATATAATGATGTAATACATTGATGCATATTTGAGCTGTGTTATGTCAACAGCTACAAAAATAAATTCATTATTGTACAGTTTGTACTGTACATTACTGTTACAATCCATTTCATTACACACAACAAAATACTATGACTTTTTCAAAACTTTCAAGGAGTTTGCTAACTTTTTCAAGCCTGTATGACTGTGACAAAATAAAAAAAATGCTGAACTAAATACATAAATATTTTAATTAATAAATAAGATGATGCATATATAATATGCAAAATAAAGACTTATCAGCTTGCTAACATCAATAGCAATTAATAAATAGAAATAAAAGTATAGTATAAGTCTAAATATATGTAGATTTGTAACAATGTGGAAATTAATTCAAGACATTTATTTGTTTATTTCTGATTAACATTCATTTATTCATTTTATTTATTCATGTATGAACTATAGCCTTTACTGATTTGTTTATTCTTGTGTATTTACTTATTTATTCCATTTAATAATTAAAATATTGATCAATTTATGTATAATAGTGTCTGATTAAAATCTCCCTTTAAAAACATTTTTAATAATAAATACATAAACTTATCACAAACAGACTGTCAGACTACAAAAGGGTATAATCCAGTTAAAATGCAATGTGTAGACAAAGTTTGGATACAGTGAATAAACAGGGAATAACATACTGTTTGTCAATGTAAAGTAGCTTATGTTGAATAAAATTAGGTGTACTTTACCTTTTGGCCCAAAGAGGGCAGCATAGCATGGTTTGTGGCAGTATGGCCGTCCATCGTGCTGTTGCAGAGACAGAAAACACCACACAGACAAAAACAAACTCAATAGGCATGTAAGGTTCAAAAAAACTGATGACGCAAATGAGGAAATTTAACCATGACATGTGAGGGGAAGGCAGATTTTTCACGCATATCTCTGACATCATATATTTTGGTTTTGATCTTTTTTTTTCATGGGTGGAGGAGAAGATGGAGATTGTGTCCAAAAACGGAGAGACGAGCCCTTTTTTCCATCTCATCACTCTTTGTTGATGAGTTCAGCGCCACACTTCAGCACAACCTACGTGTCTGTGACCATCTGCCACTTGAGGGGCAGAGAGGGCCAGTCTAAGACATAGATGGCCTGTTTCTGATGCATGCTGGGAATGTGGCGGTCACTGCAGGAGCATGTGATCAGCCTGGGTAGGGGATCAGGGATGAGGGCTGCCAGGGTGGCCACTGGTCCAGAGCCCAATGCCCATAGAAGAGAAGAACTAAGAGAATGCCACGGGCAAGGCGCCAGGCCCTGGGTGGTGAGGGAAAAGGGGACAGACTACCCACAATCCCTTCTGCTTTGGCCACATGAGCTCCTTTTCCTCAGAAGACGGTGTGACAGAAAAAAGGATTGTTCTCTCACCTTTAATAATGAATTAACCGTGACAGGATCAGCTACTGTTAAAGGGATAGTTCGGATATTTTGAAGTGGGGTTGAATGAGGTACTTATCCACAGTCAGTGTATTAACTACAGTAGATGACGGTCGACATGACCCCAGTTTGGAGGAGCAGCAGGTGTACTGGTGTAGTAAGCTAAGCAATGTACAGCTGTGGACAGGGTCAGCAACAAAACTAATTTTAGCCACCTAAAAAATTTATATCAGTGCAAGTGTATGCTATGTTTAGAATATTTTCATTGCTTAATTTTGCCATCTGATAGCCTTTTTTGATGGGAAAACGCTGTTATATAGGCCAATTATTGCTCTTTCCAAAACCACCAGACTCTTGAGTCATTTTGCAGAAAACGAGAGTGCTGGTCTATTGCTGCCTCGATCGGTTACTCCTGCTGCTTCTCCAAACTGGGGACATGACAACCAACATCTACTGTGCATAATACTGTGATGGCTACTGTGGGGCTGAGCTCATTACTGTCATCACTGCAAATTTTATTTTGAAGGGTTAATTTCATGTTGAGTTCAGTGCATGGATCTAGTAATACATCTATTGATGAGCACAGCCTCAGATTGGTCAACAACCTCAACAACAACAGTTTTCAACATGGGAAAATGGATAAACAACTGCAGAAGACCGCCGTTGTTGGGTTTATCAGTATGGATTTATTTCAGAAGTCTCCCAAAAAAAGACACTGTAGTTCAAGGCTGAGTTCAAAGCTTCTAAAAGGGATACAACTGCACCTGAGCCTATGCTGTAAAGGTAAAAAGCTAGTGTTAGCACTAGCTTAACGTTAGCCTTTCCTGCTCAGTTTACTTTAGGGCTTCACTCTTCCAGCAGTTGTTAAGTAACAGACAAGAATTTTCTTGATCTTGAGAAGCTGCAGTGTTTATGAACCAACATACTGTAACCTGTGCTGTTGTGATGGCTTTTGTGTGCAACTGTTATCTTATTTATCTTATTATTATTATTTTTATCTGTTGTTTAGTTTGTTTTGGGGGTGCCTCAGATAATAACCTGACAAAAATTGGCAATCAACACAAGATGAGGGTGGTTGGTTGGCCACATCAGCCATATGCACTTTGGTGGCTCGTTAGACTGTACATTTACTGCCAGAGAGACAACTTACTGCTCTGGTTCACTATGGGCATCACTGTCACTCTCAGATAAAAACAAAAGACACACGAAAAAGCAGACTGTCTTGCTGCAAAACCAATTGCCCCTCGGGGACAAATAAAGTTGGAAGTTGAAAGTTGCTGCTGGCTTTCAGTTACTCACATGCTGCACATTACGCACTGCCCTATTCTTTCAAGGAGCTATGACACAAACACTTACGGCACTCTTATGACACAAAGTTTCAATTAAGTCCCATAAAATGTAATTGGTTAAGGCAGTCTAACTAAACCACCACCGCAGGAATATGCTGCTCTGTCACCACAGTAAGGAAAAAAAAACATACCGTCACAGCTCTAGGTCAGACACTGTCTGTCAATAAGAACCTCACACAACCCCACTTCAAAAAAAATAGGACCAACCCTTTAAAGCACTCCTTTCACACGTCCCGTTTGACATTTATGAGATCCATGAAGGTTTGGGTGTCGGTGCCAAGTCGTGACTAAGCACTGATGGCTTTCTCAGGAGAGGACACATAGAGGGCTTCATTGTCAAGTGAACTGAGCAGTCTCTTAACAGTCGGCTGTACAGTATCACTGTGGCCCTGCGAGACGTCAAGAAGCTGAGGGACCCTAAAAATGGATTAACCATCTCTGCACAGCCCACTCTCTTCTCAGAAGTCAGCTTCCCACATCCTGACTCTGAAATCTGTCTTCTCCATCTATTCAGCTTTCTCTTCTCTCCTGATCTGCTCCTCTTCCTCTTTGTGCCCAACCACCTCAACTGCGGTGCTGTACATGTTCTAAAACAGTGGTTCCTGACCTTTTTGACTTGTGATTCCTCAAATAAAAAAAAAAAAAAAAAAAAAAAAAGCACTGTTTAGTGTTTACTTGTGACCCATCATCACAGGCATGGCATTAAGCTGGGCAGTTCCACATAAGAGTTGGTTTCCCTTCTTGGATTTTATAATTTGAAGGATTTTTAGAGGTCTAAAGAAGTAAAAACATCTAGTAGTTTACGAGAAAAAAAAAAATCATTGGACAGAAAAGAAAGAACACACTTTGATGTAACAGCAATATATTTTTCCTAGGAGGGAACTCTTACACCTTTAAAGTCTTTTTACCTATTTACAGGTCTTGGAGAGTACTACTACATGTGAAAAAAATGATGACTCTTTTGTGACTCCAGAGAGAGCTGCATGAAATCTGATAAATGTCCACAAGTGATGTCACTTGAGTCAGCATTGGCTGGGACTGAAGACTACAAGAAAGGTCTGGAGGTACAGAGTTAGAAAGATTGAAAGAATGAGGTTAGCAGACCACTGTTTTCTGCTCCTCTTCTCTGCTCGAGGCTAACAGCTTGAGGCTACATTAGCCACTTCTAGCACAGTTCACCTAAATTTCAGACTGTATATACAGCAGAACTATCTGCAAGTTGCATTGTGGGCAATGTAGGCACAAATGTACAGCAAAGCTCATTCCTGACCTTGGAAACAGCAAACAATCTCACCTCAAGATCCTCTCTCTTTTTTTTTTTTTAGACCTTCTGGAGCTTTCAGCCAGATCCTATTTTCTTCTTGAGCAGAGGAAGTCATCATGAAATTGTAGTTGTTACAATTTCCCTTTTTCTGAGCACTTTAATTTCAAGCCAATATAGAGGAAAATGATGTTTATCATTGGAGATTAAATTCCAGTGTACTTTCTGCACATTCTGATATGAGTTATGACTGTGAGATGAAGGTAAGCCTCAGGAAGCGTCTGCCCTCCTTTGGCCCACAGATAACAGGCCACAATGAGCTTCATCCTGCCCCCGACTCCTTTTTAAGTAGCAGTCAGTCTTACTTTGAGGGTCAGAACCTTTTGCATACCAGGCCTGAGATGACATCAAACAAAACCACAGTCCCTTTGCATGCTTTCCTTCTTTTTTTTTTTTTTTTTTTTTTTACATGTACTGCCTCTCAGCCTCACTCTGTTTCCATGACGATGATCGAGTATTGAGTTTTCGCCTACTAAAGTCCGGCTCATGGCATGGCGCTGCAGGCCGGGGCGGGATTTGGATGGCGTCCACGGAGAGAGACGGGACGGAGGGGGAGAAATAGGGAGAGTGTCGGCCTCAGAGAGAGATTGTGTGACTACAGTGCTGTAATCATGCAGAGATTAAACAGCACAGCGGCATCCTTTGAGGTCTGCAGGGAAATTGCTTCTGTGCACAAAAGACGCTGAGATCACATCCTTTTTGTGTGGAGAAAAGAGCGGGAGACTCTGAAAGGTGTGTGTCTGATATTCACCCACATACAGAGAAAGAGCGGGAGAGAATTGAACCGTTGGCTGGGTCATGAAAGGCAAAAAGAAAAAAATAAAAGGCACGATAAGAAAACCTCCAGGGTGAAAGTGCCAGATAGTGAGCAGCGCACACAGCCGGGGGAATCTGTGTCGAGACGTGATACTGCAGTGTGATTATATAACAGAGAGAGGAAGAAAGAAACTCATCCTGTAACGCTAAGGGGGTTAATTCCCACGAGGACGATGATTCGTATTGACAGATGCAACCAGACACACAACAAGGCAGGAAAAAGGCACACACTCAGCAATTTCCTGTACAAAAATCACAAGTTGAAATGAAAGGAAAGAACATCATATCTCTACCAAGTGAAAACAAAACCCTGTTCCAGTCTGAAAGCCAAGTCACCAGCTTTTTAAAATGCTGAAATTTCATCACGGGATTCACTCACAGGGGAGAAGTTCAACAAAGTTAAAGTTTGGTGAGACTTGATACATTAATAGACCTTTTTCACAGCAGCCATATTGATACGGAATAGCAGGGTAAACACAGGAGTTACCAATGATACTAATTAAGGTCTGTGTGATCTATGGCATAATTTTGACAAAAATTTTTAATTTAGTTTTAGTCTTAGTCACACGATTAAAATTTTAGTGAGGTTAAGTCACATTTTAGTCCTTTATTTTTGCTCTATTTTGGTCACGATTTAGTCAGCGGAACTCAGTTTTAATTTTATGTCACAATCTTAGTTAATGCTTTAGTTGTGATTTTTTTGGGACACAGCTAATGTGACTGACTAACGTCATCTTTCGAGACGAGACTTTCAATAAAAAAAAACAATTCTTGTGTAACTACAACTATAATTTTACATAGTTTAGTGGTTTCCTAAAAGCATAAATATGCCACATGGTTAACATTTTTCATTGAGGATCCACTGTAGAGGCAATGTGTCAATAAGTCAATACATGACCAGGCAGCACGGGCTTCCTCTTGTTAGATTTCACAACATGAATCAATGAACTGTAAAGAAACAAAGGCATGGAGGTTGTTGGCCTTTGACCTCACTACTGTGCTGATATTTTATAAAGAAAAACAACTACTGAAAATAGAAGTTGCAGAGATTCAGAGTCAATTCAGAGGAGAATAGCTGAAGCCATTTGGTGGACACTTTTAGCCACTGAGTGCATGCAGTATAATGTTAGCATGAATGGCCTCAGCGGGAAGTGAACTCCTCAGGCGATGTTTAGTGACGTGCTCCATGCACACAACTATACAGGCTGGAAAGGGTCCATTTCACTGACCCACTTGCAGAGCTAAAACCCATATCTTGTGGACTTTCCTTTAAAATTTCATCATTTATTGACATTTTTCAGAGACAGACTGACTCAGCCAGGAAGACTGTGTTTAAACACTCACTGAAGTGATGTTAAGCAAGAAGCTGTGGACAGTAAATGACTGTAAAGTGAATCTGTTTGGTTTTTGAACTGCTGGTTGGACATAATCCATGTAAAGACGTCACCCTGGGAGACTGTGATGGGTATTTTCACATTTTTGGATTAAACTGCTAATTATTACTTATGAAAAAATAGACATAACTCAAATTAATTGCTAATGTGACTGAAGATGTACTGAGATCTACTAACTAAGGAAAAGCAAAAATATTTCAAGTCTGGAACTTTGTCTGGAAAAATGTAAACAGGCTTGTTTTATCTGATTTCAAGCAGAATCCACCCCTGTGGCAGGCAGGAACTATATTTAAAGTAAAGCTACAGAAGAGGCATCAGTATCAGTGTTTCACAACCAGTTAAGAAATCCTTGTAGTAGCTTTAAGTGAAGTGCAAGTGCTGCAAAAGTGAACAGTGCTTGAGTACTTTTACTTCTCTCCACTGTTAGCTGCAGCACAAGAGACAGGTTCCTCATTCTGTATCAGATGCATTTAATGTCAGCAGTGAGGAGACAGTACTGTGCTGTAACTGGTGGCGTCTTACTGACCTCAGCGTGTCCTCCAGCGTTCAGGAGCTTGTTGCAGCGGTCACACTTGAGACACAACTTGTGCCAGTCCTTCCCCAGTGATGACACCTTTTCAGCTGCACATGAAAGACAAAAGACAGAGACAAAAGGGACGGGAGTGAGCGCAAACATTCACATAGAGCAGCGTTTATATACATTTCTACAAACAACGGCCTTTATTTTCTCCATCGATTGTGTCGGGCTTTGTACGTGTTATAATGTGCTGTTCAATCACTCATCGCACAGAGGAGTGACGTCCCCCCATTGCTTCACTCTGCAGAATAATGATCAGCCTGTGCTGCATATCTGGGCTGATGTGGCCGGGGGGAAATCCTGTCATTGTGCCAAATGAGTGATTGGGGGGGCGGGGAAATGCTGGGAATGCCTGCGAACCACACAGGATGTAGTGATGATGTCATCGCGGGATAGACAGACAGTGGCGTGAGTCCCAGTCCAGCTGGAGCAGCAGGGGGGTGCCCACATCCAACCCAGATCCTTTGTGTTACCCCTCCAAACACACACATACCCCTCCCCCAGTTTACAGTATACCCATCCTGCTGCAGACGGCCCTTCAACCCCATTTCCGTCCCATTTTTCCTCCTTTCTCTCAGACCGCCCGCCCCCCTAGACAAGCAAGGGACCCTAATTATACCCTTTCCAATAATAAATCCCTGCTGCTTGCACACAATGGGCCCCAAGGAGTCGTGCCGGCAGCAGAGGAAACACCTTCTCTTATCAAGGCAGGGCACAAATGGCCGGATACTGGGGTTTTGTTTCCTACATACCCTCAGTCAAAAATACATACAGCATGTATGCAGACATACACACGATTACTTCCTCAGTCTAGCTGCTTTCCCCTACGTATCATAACCTTTCCAAAAGTGCTGTCAAATTCCTTTGTCGGCGTCGCGTCAGGAAGCAAATTAAATCAGACGTCAGATATTTAAGAGTCAGTTTCTGAGCAGTATGGAATGTAAAGAGATATTTTGTCCAAAAGACACAAGAAAATTTAACAAAAGCAAACCTGGAAGACTAAATATGGATATCACGAAAAGGGTAACTTGAATTTGATAGCTTGCATTAAAAATGTTTCATCTCATTAAAACAAACCTGGAGGGCAAACTATGGCTAAATATGGACGTCACGAAAAAGTATGACATGAATGTGATTCCTTCTTCTTGCATTAATGCAAAATGTTACATTTCATTATATGAACGGCTGAAGTCCGAGTAGGAATAGAATTTTTATATTATAACAGACCTCTCAAAACCAGTCCACAGTTTTAGCTGCAATAAAACACTCCTGGAGGAAAAAAAAACAAGCACTACAAACAGCCGGTCTTGCATGAACACTGAAGTTAAGAATTGTAAAGTCATTTAACTGATATGTTGCCAGCTATTGAATTAATTGTATATTGTATATATTTCGGTTGTGAAAAAATAAAGACATTGTGGGACGTCACCTTGGGCTTTGGGAAACACTGATCAATATTTTTCACAATTTTCTGACATTTCACGGACAAACAACTGATCGATTAATCAAGAAAATGATCGACACATTAATTATTAATAAAAACAATGGTGGTTTGCAGCCCTACTGCAGCAATTATCCCAACATATGTGAGGAAGTAGCAGTTAAGAGAAAACTCAGACTTGGTACTGTTCCTTTTATGGATTTATGCATGTATTTTGTCAGTTTTTTTGTTATTCTTCTGTTTATTTTTTCACCTCTGACCAAATTAATTTCCTTCTTTCCACAATAAAGTTAAATTTGATTTGGGGCGAAAGATAAGCATTTTGTTATGTTATGTGTGGAAAATGCTTGTTAAGATTCGACCATCCCCAGCAGAGGTTTCTGTTTACCCTCTAATCAGTTTCAAAGTCAGTTCTCCCTGTCAATTACAGCATTAAGACAAATGGCCAACAACAAGGCCCTGGAGAATAGCTGGAGATTGGTGCAGGGTGAGGGAAGGGAGGACCTCCTATCATCACTTAAGAGCAGAGGAATGCTGACTTGGACACTACCGGAAATTTTAAATCACTGTTAAAGATACTGGACTAATAAATCGCTCTTTAAATCAATAAACTGCTCTTAAATTAAAGGAGGGCCACAAAAAAACACAAAACACAACCACTCCGGTTAAAAGGAGAAGTAAGAACGGGAGCAGCAGCTTGAGTCTGTCTGACCTTGATGTTTCATGAAACAGTGTCATCTCTTTCTATTTCAATGAAAGTCCAACTGAAAGGATATCACATCTGCTTCCTCCGAGACACACATGACATTGTTAAATGCTCTGGTGACAGACTGACAGGCTGTTTCAGACAGATTTTTGGGGAAGGGTTTTTTGTGTTTGGTGTTTGTCTGTTCTAAATGTTCTAAATAAATAACATTGTTAAAATTGATAAGTTTGGACTTGTTTGTTTTTTTTTTCACAAGAAAAATTACGTTTTTGTTACCCAACCCAAGTTTACCACTTACTCGTCAACCTACAGTTTAACTGCTTTCATAGATGGACATCTACTGACATTTGAGCTGCTGCATCTCTTTATCTGAATTTAACAGCTCTGAGAGGGCAGTTGAACTGCTTTTGCTCCCACACTTTAACAGACACTTCAATCTATTCCAGTTTTTTCAGCTTCAGTGGTAAGTCTGACAAAATATTTCAACATTTTAACCTGTTAACATTGTTTGTTAGGGCTGGACGATTTTGAAAAAATATCTAATTGCAATTATTTTGACTGATATTGCAATTGCGATATTAGAGGACTTCCACTCCTCCACAGCATTCATTCATTTCAAAGTTTTTTTGACACACACGTTTTGCCTTTAACAAACATTGCACCAGCTGCGATTTGAAAATTGCAGAAAGCCATGTTGTGATTTTAATGAAATTTCAATTAATTGTGCAGCCCTTGCATTTGTGCATCCAATTTTCAGCTTCAGTAAGTGCACTAGGCCGCAACTAACAATTATTTCCATTATTTATTATTGAGTCTATAAAGTATTTAAAAAATGCTTAAAATGCTCAATTAACTTTCTTTTTGTTTCCCATAAATCTTACCTTTTCTAGGTTCTTTTAAATTACAGACTTGCTACAAACCTTTCCCACCTTCACACACTGTTTAAAGAGAGTCTAAGTGAAACCAGCAGGGGCTTATTCTGTCTGTTCTGTGTGTGAGTGCATGTGATTTATTTCCTCCTAAATCTGAGGACACCCATATACCTCCTGACACCTCTACAGTGGTAAAAATACTGCCAGTGTGTCCTCAATGTTGCGTATTTAGTCTGTGTTAATGTCGCTGACTGACTCATGAGCGCGGACACACCTCCAGACAGATCTGAAAAGTCAGCGTATGAATGGAAACACACGTCAGGGCCGTGTCAGTACCTCTTCATAGCTCTGTCTGTGAGTCTGTCTGTGTGTAGTAACAAAGTCCAGTGTTTAACAGCTCCCTGTTTTAAAGGCCAGTTGTTATTGTAAGAGGGGCGAGCCTGTCTGTCTGTATTATGTGTTGTGGGAGTTATAGAGTGGGGGAGGTGGAGGGGATCTGCCTCTGGCCCAGATGTTTATACCCCCAGCTCCGAGCGAGCCTCTAATCCTTCATATAGCCCTGACCACTGAAATGAAGCCAGAAAATATGTATTTGGGTTGACATTTTTCATACATGCAAATGTGACATATTTAAATAAATAAAACTAACAAATTGAGGAATAAAAATGATGTAACGACTGCACCAATGGGCTGATTCAGATGGTTCTTCGTCTCCCAAAATAGTAAACGTGTGGGCACAAATGAGGCGACTGAAATGCCACCAAGTCTTCCTCTACCTCATTACGGCAACAACCTGGGGGTAAATGCACCCACTTGTGTAAACAAACAAGCTCCTGTTCACAGGGAAGTTCTCCGGATATTCACATCTACATGTCAACATCGATGTGGATGTGCCAAATCCTTTTAGCCAATTCTCTCACAACACACTGCAATTTCCCTCTCAGAGTCACACAACAAAGGATTCCCCTGTGACTGAATGTAAACAGTGGGACTGGCAGCTCTAGTGTGAAGACCTGTAGGACGTCTCACCTGACGTTTGTGCCTGTTTTTGCTGTAAACCCACTAAGAGATATCTCAAATGAAGTCATTCCAATAATTTGGGGTTTGACACAAAGACCACCTTCTCTAACATAAAAAAAACAAACATTATAATACTGAACATTAACCTCCAGGATGAACGAGCAGAGTCAGATTCTGGGCGGCTTAACATTTTGGGAAACCCTGTAATAGCAATCCACTTTCAATGAGCTTTCAAGGAGCTGCTGAAGAACTGACAATCCCCTCTGAATCCCGAGGATGAGCTCCAGCCATGGGATTGGATGGAGCAAATCTTGGCAGTTAACAGAGCCAGAAGAAGTCAGCAATCACAACAGATGCCTGCGATAGGCTCAGATGCTGTGTTTGTGAGACAGATTCTATGGTTTCATAGAAAAAACAAAAGAGGTTTTCACCAGGCTGCTGCACATAACATTAAGAGAGAACATGGTTGTGTTTTAATACATTTATATAGTCCAATATTTTAATAACAACATAAAAGCAATTGGAGGAAATACAGCTTAGTGCAGCTATTTGTGGTGTTTCCTCTTGGGAGGAAAGAAAATCTCAATATTTGTGGGACTTTTCCTATTTGAGTTACTGTCTATGACTCCAACTCGCCATTTGGACCGCTGTACTCGTTTTACATTTTTACATATTGCTCCTTTAAAAAAAATACAAAGTCCATTACTGAAATAAAGACATCATTGATAACAGGTACCAATAATCAAAATATTCAATGTACTATGGCCAAACGGGCCATTTCTTTGTTCACAACCATGCAGCTCAAATTTTAAACAAATTTAGAGAAAATCAGCAAAAAAAAATAAAAGGTAAAGTAATGTGCAAGATAAAGAGTTGGTGGTGCTAATTCCCCACTCAGGTACAATTAAACCATAGCAGAAGAAAGCAGTGCAACAAGATGATTAAATGAGTCCAGTAAAACCTCAAATGGTGGAAAACAGCGTGGAAATAGTGATGGAACTATGACATTTATATTAGTTTATCCAGATGTTTTTAACGGGTGAATGAGGACAATGACTGCGGCCACTTCAAATAATCGCGATCAGGTGTTTATGCAATAATTGTGACAAGCAAAGTTGTGTCTCTAAAAAAAGTTAAATACAGATAAAAGTTCATCCGTCATATTAAGTACCGGCTGACAGGCGATGTTACTGCAGGAACACTGAACTCCTGGCGGGAGGATGAGAAAAACTGAAACAGCAAAGGTCAGAGGTCATCATCACAAAAACCATATGATACCTGCACGACTGTAAGCTGCTTAACTTCATTTGTAAATTCCTGGTCTAAGCTCTTCAGTCTGCGGTCGGCTTCTCTGATTGCATTGTCAATATGGTTTAAATCACGGAGACGGCCGGCTGCTGACTCCTCTTCTCGCTGATTTAGCCTCAGTGTTTACAAGTGCCTGGTTTCACTGACGCTGCTAAATGTTAATCAAGAGGAAAGGAGGCCAAAATTAACATACTTGAAAGCGTTTTTGTGCTTTTTGAAGAGGTCTGCGTGTGCACGCCACAAAAACTGTTGTTAGAGCTCCTGTTTGTGACATGATGTGAGGAAACATAAGTACAGTTTCATGTAGAAAACGAGTGCCCTGAAACTGTGCGCTCACTGCTCCACCTGATGCACATAAACACAACCTCAGCTGTGGCACTCCACCTCTGCACAGTTAAGTTGATTTGGAGCCAGGAAATTACCGAACAGGCTCAAGTGCAAAAACAAAAAAAGATTGACTTGACGCCCAAATGAAAACGGCATTACGACAGCATTAGTGCAACCACTGGCATGAAATTAAAGGGCAACATCTCATGTAAACACAGCACTTTGTCATTCAAAACTCATGAGTAAGTGATTTAGTTGCTTTTGCCTCGCTAAATGGAAAAAGCATTTGATTTGTGAATGGCTCATGCCTGATTTAAAAAGGTCTGACAGATTCACACTTTATGCAGCACAGGGTTAAAGCCATAATAGACGTCATAGCCACGAGTATAGGGGCACACTTTGAACATCTGGAAAAGACCAGAACTAATGGGAAAGCACAGTTTTCTCCCACTTGGTCGTATTTTATTTTGAAAAATCTTCTGCTATAATGATACTATTCATTTTTCAGGCCATGAGACAAAGATTTATCAGGAACCAACACAAAAGAATTAGATAGGGGAAGTCAGGAGCAATGCTTAATTTGGCCTAACTTGGAAAACTGGAGTCATAAGACATCTAACGCAAAGAGTAAAAATTCAATCAATTCAACATCAAATAGATTCAGTATCACTGAAAATGAATGACTCATGTGATATTCCAGCTGGTGAGAGTATCCATTCTGCTTGCTAAGAGGGAGGCACATCAGACGACTTCAAGCAGGTTCTAATTTGATTCATCTTATTTGTTCTGGTACTTGATTCACTTACACTTCAGATCATATTAAGAGTGAAACCAATTATTTCTCTGTGTCCAGACAGTCTGGAAGAAGGAGCAGCATGGGAGCAGGCAGGCCTGCAGCAAATGGTCTACAAACACACACACTGTAATTGGACAGAGCATTAGGCAGCAGAACTTTAACAAGGAGTCTTCAGAGGGAAAACATTAACAGCCCATTTTCTCCAAATGACTTAATTATGGTTGCTTAATTGTCAACAGTGACGGGGCAGCTGCGCCCAAACACCAGAGCTGACAATGGACTGAGACTCACCCCGGGTCGGGTGGAAATCCGTCCTCCTCCTTTGAAGACTAAAAAGTCACAACAGATAAACAAGCACTAGTACAAGCACTGAACAACATTTACGCAGCTGACCTCCCAGCATGCAACACAGCAGGAATGTCCGCCAAGGGGTCGGGCTGTGAAATCTCATATGGGTGCTCTCTCGCCACTCAATAATTCGATCAGGGTGCAATGGGGGGAAATCTAATGCGTTTGACAAAGAGGACAACGCCACGTCCGCCGTTTGTCATGCTGCTACTGTAAAGGCTGCCGTTTCAGGTTGTTTAACAGCTTTAAAAGAAGTGTACATTGATGTAACACACTTTAATGAAGCATGAAGGTAAATACTAATCATCAAAGACCTCAGTGATGTGTGAAAATGTACTGTTTATGACACTTCTCAATCAGTTTTTCACAGATTAGGCTGATGTTAACTTCACACTATCACACACTTGGCTCAAAGTGATGCACAGCACAGCACAACTGTCATTGCTAGTTTCAAGGGTTGCCCCCTAATCGTCGACTAAATGCTAAGAGTCTTAGTCGCCCCACATTTTCACTTGTTAGTTGTAGAAAAACAGGAACCTCGCTGTTATGCCCGGGGGGTCGTTGCAACATGCACTTTTTGTAATTTACAGTAACGTTACCAAGGCGATGTACAGGACTCTGACTCCTGGGACAATGAAGACACGATGGCAGCAGAAAGCGACTGCAGCATTGACCAACAACAAAAACCTGGTCTATAGTCAATGGCAAAAGTATTTTCCTGCTATTTAAAGTCTGCATTATGCAAATAGTGAAATGTACCTACACAGGCATGTTCGCAATGTGCAGCAGTGCATATCGGTGCATTTGCTCATATGCAGTCAAATGGAGCAGTTGATTGGACAGATGATCGGGAGATGGTGCAAGCAGAGGGTGCACCAACCCAAGGACGACACTTGTCCCTCAGCGAAGACGAAAGCGATGTAAACTTTCTTCATAACCCTTGGCTGTAAGAGACATCTGTAATCTCCTGTCAGATGAACACTAGCTGTCGATTTGCACTTTACTGTCAAAGTAACTGCTGCACTGCGTTTCTTTGCAACTGTGTCTTCCACAGTTCCCTGAGTTCGCACACGAGCTGATCCATTTCCTCAAGAGAAACTGTTCACTTCTCCAACTTGCCGAATGCGCCATTTAAATAGCAATGAGCCAGGGGCAGGGGCACTTGGTGTTTAAAGGGAATGGGAGATGACGCTGGTTTAATTCATGTTACGTGCAAAACACACCTATAATTAATGAAAAGACTAACCATGCCTTTGCGTTTTGTGTCGAACCTCAGGCTTAGTTTATGCACTATTTACCTAGAAAAAGTTCAACACGCTTTTAGACCACGCTATAGAGCGTTTAAAGGACACGTGTGTAGGATTTGATGGCATCAAGCAGTGAGCTTGCAGATTGCAAACACTTCGTCTCATTCTCCTCTTTCAAATGTGTAGGAGAACCTATAAAACTCGCTCTAAAGGTGAGAGGCCATTTCTAGATCCAGTGTTTTGGTTTGTTAACATTTTGGTGCACACGTTAACGGATCTCAGCTTCCTTAGGAAACAGATTCTGCCCATATGGCCATATCCCGAACCAGTGTTTGGTTCGTCTGTTCTGAGCTACTGCAGAAACATGGCAGTGCAATGTGGCGGCATCTGTGGATGAGGACACGATTGTTATGTATGTATAAATGGCTCATTTGAAGGAAATTAAAACACAACACTTCTGATTTCCAGATGATTATTATACACTGATGAAAACATACTTATGATATATTCCATTACTGCCATGATCTGCCAATAAATCCCTGTAAATCTCACACACTGGACCTTTAAATAGGCTCCAACGCATTTTACACAAACATCAAATCACAAACTCATGAACAAGTCTCTTCATCATGTTCATGATGTAACCAATGTTATTGTAAATATCTCTAAATCACGGTTGGCTGGATTGTGTTCTGTTGCACCCTCTGGTAATGTGGACCCATCTGTTCAGCTCTTCCTACAATAAACCCGTCCAAAACACACTCATAAACCAAAATAACACATACACACATGCCCTCTATCCATCCTCTTTCTCGTTCGCTTCATCTATCAGTGACAGCTGAGTCCACGCGGGTGTTTTTCTTTTTTGGCCTTCGTCACCACAGTGTGATAACTGCACGTCCTAATAAACACCATCCACCTGACTACACCTGACTGACTGGAGGCCCAAAAGGCAAAGAAAGGACTCAAACACGGGAGGTACATTTAGTGAAAAAGAAAACTCCAGTTCATATCTCAAGAGAGATTTAAGAAAGGAAAAAACAAGCCGCCTGTGTTTCCTTCTCCACATCCTCTTACTATTCTGTCCCCTGATGTACAGACGCCCTCAAGGACTTGTGACCTTTTACTAAACTTAAAGACAATCACCATTCGGTCCGGCACACAGGGGCATTCAAATTCACCAAGAAGGGAAGTGACTTTGAGGGAGATTTCAGCTAAGGAAAAAGCACTGAACAAACTAACTCATTCATCACATACTCGACCAACAATAGAATATTTTATTGACAGAGTGTGGGGACAATCTGTTCTTATTTTATATAATGTATGTTGTTTAATGCTTTTTAAAAAATGTTGCTTGTTGTTAGTCTTGATGACTTTGGGACCACTTCTATTTATTTATTTGTGACTGCTGTCATTTAATAACAGAGAGCCTTTAACTAGTTTTAAGTCAAAGAGGCAGTGTGAAGAAATTAGACATTTACAGGCAATATGCTGAAATTCTAGGGCTAAATCTGCTGCTTATTTTCTTGATTATACAAGACGTAATTGTTGTGAGGGGTCAACCGATAATCAGCCAGGCCTATAATCAGATCCAATATTCTGCATTTTTATAATTATCAATTATTATAATTATTTGTTCATTTATGCATTAAAATTTTCAGACAGCTTTAAGAATTGCTGCTGTCAGCGACCTGCACTTCTGTTTTAAGATAATAAATTTTGCAACCAAGATTCTAATTTCTATCTGTTCTAAATATTGATTATCAGTTTCCTTGACTACTAATAATCGGTATCATTATCAGCCCTGAAAAAAATTTATTGGGTGAACCCTGATTGTTTTGACTATAAAATGTAAGAATATTTTGAAAAATGTCCATTATAATTTGCTCATGGGGACTTCAATTGATTCAAATGTCTTGGCTTGTCTGACCAAAGCTCAAATCCACATTCTGGAAAAGGCAGAAAACAGCGAATGTTTGGCATAAACTATGTCAACTGACTAATCATTTCAGCACAGTTGTACATTGTGTGAACTGTAACATTCAACACTAGAGCTGCAAAGATTATTTAATTATTAAAATTAGTTGCCAACTCTTTTGATAATTGATTAATAATTTCAGGCATTTTTCAAGCAAAACGTCAAACATTTGCTGGTTCTGCTTCTCTTTGTCATTTATGACAGTAAATGAAGAATCTTTGGGCTTCTGACTGTTGGTTGGATAAAAGAAGCAACCTAAAGACATCACTTTGTGTTCTGGGACATTGTGATGAGCATTTTTCACTATTTTTGGAACATTTTATAGATTAGTCGACTAATGTGAAGATAAACATTAGTTGCAGTCCTGTTCTGCACAGTTACACAATGAATAATCCATCTGTACCTCACTTCATAAGATGCTAAAAGATCTTAAAAATGGCACAGATGTTATGAAAAAGAGTTTAAAAAGATCATACTGAACTAAAAGTGAGTTGAGCTGTGACTGCTGTGTTAAACATAAGAATTGATGTATTCAGCTGTACAGCCTGCATATGCCTGCAGCTCTCAGTACAGCTCTCAGTGACTGTGCAGGGCAGGGACTGATGCTGAAGAGCGACTAGGAAACACATATTTGGACCCGTCTCTCCCTGTGGCTGATGCAACCCTGTGGCAAAACTTAGCTCTGGAGGTCGTCTGTCGCCTCAGCCAAGGCGAGGTTTCCTCCCCAGGCTCTCTCCCTTTCTCCCCCCTCCCTCTGTGAATAAAAGAGGCCGACCTCGTGAATCCTGCTGGCTGACGTAAATGGGGCTGCAGTTAACTCGCATCCTGTCTGCGCTGGTCAGAGGAGCCGCAGGCAAACCGCTGCTCCACTGCTCCCTGTTACCATGACTTGTTCGCCCTCCCTGAACCCCTGGGACTACTCGCCCCACATTGCACCTCATCTCTGACCGGTCAGGACACTGTGTCCCGGCTACAGGGACTTCAAAAAGATCTAGTCTGCATGACTAGCTCACAGAGTAGTGGACCATGCCTTGAAAAGAGGAAGCAGAGCATCCTGTGCACGTAATCTAGCCTTTGGTAATTGGATAATCAGCCCTGAGGGGTAGACATCATATGACAGAGGCAGAAAATGTAGATGTGCTCGGACTGCTTTGAGTGAAATCATCTGAGTCTTGTAAAGTGGCGTAATAAAATCGACCGTGTCTACATGAGAACATGCTCAAGTGGCGCAGCTCTCTTTGAAAGTGTTGAAAAAAGACAGTTCAGTTACGAAATGTCTAGACTACCATTTCTCTCACAGTGTACTGACTGTATGATTGTAAAATTGCTCGCAATGTACACACCAAGCATATGTGTTTATAAGACAGCTCAGACTCTGACTAAGCTCAAAACTTCTGTCATCTTTCTCCAGTCTTTCCCCTTTTTTTCCTCTCAACTGTCTGTCTATGGAGTCCTGAAAACAGGATCAAATGCAGTTTTTTTTTACGTTCAGTTATATATTTTCAATTTGCATGGAAGCATCTTTGCCTCTGTTTTGAATTGGCGTCTTTACATTAACCTGATAGTGATAAACAGTCTCTAGAAGTGTGTGATTCAACTTTTTTCCAAGGTCTGGTGTTTAAAAAAGCAAACAAAAATAGCAATAGATTGTAATATCGAATTGCAATGCTTGGAAAATCACAATACAAATTGAATCAACACCTAGATATCACGACAGTATCAATTCAGGAAGTAAGTGTATCATGACAGCCCTAATAAATAGTATCAAAAATGAGATTTTGAGGTGGATAACATTTAAATGCCATTTGGATGAACAACCAGCTTTGTTCTTCTGTGCCCCTACTGTTGTGTAACAGGTCACTGTGCTGCAAGGTGGACTGGTTTCACCTGTGTTGGAGGGGCGGCAGCCTGAATTTCAGCACCGAGCTTAATGCCATCTCCATTAGGGGATCATATTTGTGCCTCAAAAAGGCAGAGAAAAAGGACCCTCATTGACTGGTGCACAGTAGCTGGCAGGTTATGCAATGGCAATGAGCAGGAGGCAACGACTCAAGAAATGATGTTACATAACTGACAAGGCACATTCACACAGCCCACTGGGCAGCCAAGTGGAAAACAGGGTACTCTAGCGTTGACAGAGGAGAGGGGAAGAAAATAAGGGTATTGTGTGAGATGTTTGGGGTAAAAGCGGTATTAAAAAAAAGAGGTGTGTGGGAAACGTATCTTCAGGCCGAGAGGGCGAAGGTATTCTGCTTCGCTGGGAAGGACAAACGTGCGCGGAGACAGAAAGAGCTTTGTGTGAATAGAGATGTCGCTTCTCATTATAATGCATGAGGCACTTTGAGAGTCTCCGTTTAAATAAAGGCGAGCCATCTCACCCCATTTCCCCCAGTCCTGGTAGGAATCAGTGGACGAGGAATTCAGGGCCTGAGGCAAGAGCAAGTGATTGAAGAAGAGGACAGAGAGCCAGAGTGAGAGGAATTGGTGAATGAAAGAGAGAAAGAGAGAAACTCACAGCGGAGCACCATTAGTCCCCATTAAGTCCCCGTTTATTCACTTAGCTGCACAAAGATGCATTGCTTCCATTTGTCAGGCACAAGAGTAGAATTTGGGTCTGGAGCTGGGAGACTTAGTGAGCCATGCTGTGTTGTGTCCTGCATCACACGCTAACGTTGTATTTCCACTGGGCCCGGTCACATGTCAGCCAATAGTCCCTGGTGTATTCTAAGCATCTCTGAACCACAGGAACTAACAGATGTGCAGCCACAATGTGGACGCTGGGAATTTGAACCCTGCGATTAAAAAGTAAGATGTTCACATTCTTGTAACACCAGCAACAAGCGCCAGTTTCCTGCACTTAAAGGGATAGTACAGGGATTATTTGAAGAGGGGTTGTATGAGGTGTATTACCTACAGTAGACGGCGGTTGATGTGCCCCCAGTTTGGAGAAGCAGAGACGAGAACCAGCATGGAAGCTAAGTAATGTACTGCTGGGGACAGAGTCAGCAACATACGTATTTTAGCTGCTTAAAAAAGGCCAATCTAAAAATCAAAATCAGTTTAAGTGTATGTTAAATTCAGTTGGGTTCTCCTGATACCAGTACCAGTATTGATAGATGCCTCCGATACTGCCTAAAATGCCTGTTATTGGAGTACATTAGTCTATGCACCAATCCAGTACCACAAAGTTTATTAACCCCGAAACGCACGCCATTTTATTCCCAGGATGGTGAAGAAATCTTCTATGGCGTTCAATCTCTGTATGTATATGTTCATGTTATACATATTTTTTCATGAACCAGTGTCAGATCTGTGCACGTATTGGCTGATATGCAAAAGCTGCCACTGTATAAGCCAACTATCACTCTCTTGATCAACCAGATTGCATTGGCAAAACCAGTAATTTTATCTCACAGAACACACAAGCTGCTGGTCTACGGCTGCTTCAATCAGTTAGTTTCTTTACACTGTTGTGTGACTTCTGTGTTTTAAAAGGCTACTTCAGATTTGCCAAAGACACACAATGACAAACAAACTAACCAATCAAGTCTGTGATGAACCAACAACTCCCACGTTCTATGAGGTAAAATTGCTGATTTTACCAATGGAGTCTGGTTGGTTTGGAGATTGTAATATTTGTCTGATATAAGTTAAGCTTGCTGTTGGAAAAGGACGACTGACGGCAGCATAAAGCTGTGATGGTGATGCTGATTTTTTTTTTTTTTTTTTTTTTTTTTAGGCGTGCCTGCTGAACCTGTCCACTGTAAGACATTGCTTAGATTCCAACACCAAGATTCATTCTGCCTCCCCAAAGTGGGGGCATGCCGACCACCATCTACTGTACTCAACTCAAAAATTTAAAACAACTAAAAAAAATTGAGTAAACTCAGGTCGTGGTAAGGTGAATGATGGCTAATATTTTTTAAAACCATTTCATTTTCAGGCGTCTAAATAATGACAAATAAGGTCCACTGTGTGTTTTTGAAACAATTTTTTGAGTTTCTAAAACTCAGAAGAAAAGTTAATTACCTCAACTTTATTATAAATTATAGGTCAGCAAAACTTTTTTGCAATTTATTTTCAAATTTAAGAGTTTGAATTGGGCTCAAAACTCAAAAATCTGTATCTATAAACTTTTTTTTACAGTGTATGATGACTATGGCTAAGCATTTAATACAACTCCTCTTCAGTCCGAGCTACCCCTTTAAGGTCGTAGAGCCCTCTTAAGCAAAGAGAACAGCAGCAACAATCAACATTTGCCTTTAGTGGTGATAAAATTGAACCACCACCACCATAAAACAGCTGTTCATTAATGCGGAAAATAATAAAAAAAAACATTTCCCCGAAAAGAATTTTACTTCCCAGACTGTGGCTCACCACTGCCACGTTAAATGACGCTCTTTTGCAGAAGTAAAGAGAAAGTGTTGAACGCCTTCGCCTGCTAAATCCAATATTGGGCACCACCAGCTGGAGGACCAGGTGGGTAACTGTAGGGTGGGCCAATCACTGCTCTACATAACCCACCACGAACCACCGCCACAAGAGGAAAAAAAAGACAGCAAAATGAGACGGGAAATAGACAATTTTCTCTATCAATAACACATGTCCTGGAGAGGATCAGAAGCAGGCTCATTTTCCACTTTACACCCACATTAACTGTTCTGCAGACCTGAAAACTTCACCTCAGCAGGAGAATTCTTGCGTCCCTGGAGAGCCAAGTGTAGGATGTATGTAGGTGGAGCTGCTGAGCTCATTCTCCAGTATCTGAAATCCATCACTGACATCATGTTGATGCTTCAGGCTGTGGGTAGCAGCAGCACTGGCCGAACTTTTCTCCCACCCTGACCTCTCCCATGCCTTGTCATAGGTGTCATAGCCTCCCTTGAATGACTGAAACTTAAATTTTCTCATTAACACCTCCCTCCACTTTCTCCATCCTCCCTAGTTTGACGTGTGCAGCCGATTCCACCCTAGTAGCTGTTCATCATCCTTAACATCGACTCAGCCAGAGGCGCTCACCACCCATTAAGACACACCCCAACCAAAAATAACTCCGCCAGGAAGGATCTCAGCACGTTACATAAAAAATAACATACATCACCGAGGAGCTGTGACTCACTCGCTGCAGCAAATTAAGGCTACAACACAAATGAATACTCAGACATGCATAAAATCTGTATTGGAGGGAAAATAAACCTTATTTTGTGCAGATATTATTCCATGCCACAGTGACTCTCGGGACCCATAGGATGAGCAGCTGCTCAGCTGTGAGGTTTGCTGCCACTCCTGTTACGTAAGAGGACTTCCATCCACTCACATAATTGATTCTGACCCCCGTGACAGCTCTGATGTGTGCTGTGAAGTGTAGAAAAGATTAGCACCGAAGAACAAATTTTTTGTTCCCAGCACGCGCCCGAACATAAACACAGGATTACTCAACGCTGAACTGGACAGCGTGCAGCATGTTCTCTAAAAATAAACAAAGCATGTCATGGGCAATCTTCCGATTCAAAGCAGCAATGTAAATTTTTGTTTATCGTCAGGACCTGAGCTCCTTTAATCCTCTGTTTTGCTTGCCTGTGTGCATTTCTGTTACTAGAAACATCTGTTATAGTAAGCATAAGATTATTGTCCTCGCTTGATGCCCAAATGAGTGTTTTGTTTTCCTGTCTTTGTTTACAAGGATGCGAAAGATGCATGTTTACAGGTTTTCATCCCACTGACGTTGCATGATGTTGCTGTACTCCTCTGTTGAGTGGGCAATCTCAGCATATGGCATTTCTGCACTCTTGGCAAGGGCTTCCAACAGCAACCCTCCAAAGCCAACTGCCACGCTTGGATGTTCACCAAAGACAACAAATTAAAAATGGCACAGCTCAGTGTCAAAATATGATAAATCATTTATCCAGTTTTGTGAATTTAATGCAGACAGGGCATATTTTCCTTTCACATACATGTTAAAAGCATTTTATGTTAAAAAGTATACATCTGTTGAAATATTTGCTTTTAGGGCTTTCGTTTACATTGACCCCTTTTGCCCCTACAGCTTTTTGTTTTCCCAAAGTCTGTCTCTGTGAATCATCTACATAGCCAGCAACTCTTTCTCTAAAAAAAAAAAAAAGCCTAATCTAAGGAATGCTGTGCACTTTGCTTATATGAGAAATTCCTTTGGGAAATGTAGGAAAGCCTAGATTGCCTCTGTATACCTTAGCCTATAAAGTCTATATTGAGCTTTATGAATCCAATTTTAGGCAACTGTCAAACATACTTAAAAAAAAGTACTTTAAATTTCCTACTGTATGCTGTAGATATTGTTAAAACCACACAGAAGTAGCCAAAAGTGGAAGATTATGTTATACATTCAAAACCTCCTTTAAAAAACAGGCATTTTTAGTTCATGTAAATTCTGTAACTCAACATAGCTGAATTATTGTTGTGTGACACATGCATTATTTCAATGAATGGACATTAACTGCTCTTTATCCTAAGAGACGCGCTGTTCGTTTTACTTGTAAATTAAATGACCATGGCATTACAAACAATGTGGAACAAGCTGTCCCAAAAAACATCGATTTCCTGACAGGAGTTTGGCTGAGGAGCGGGATGACCATCATTCATGACCCAAAAGTAATTTCAAAAGGTGGGTCGGACTAAAGCTGCCCATCACTTACCGAAATACACCGTCTTGTCACACTTGGGGCACTTTGAAGCCATGTTGCGATGTTGTGGTTGGAGTGAAAGTGATCTGTTTTGTTTTCTCTCTGTGTCCTCTGGCTCCTCTCTCCACACAGTAAGTGTCCCGCTCCGCTCACAGACGCTGGGAGCATCTATTCAGTCAAAGGCTGCTCATTTGCATAGCCCCGCCCCCCTCCACGATACCCGTCGTCATGCCTCCTTCACGTGTAGCGGGAAATGTCGCAACTTGACAGCTCGTGTCGAGACAACTGGCAGGAACAGGATGAAATGTAAAGTGAGCTGAGAGATAAATATATTATAATAAACTAGACAGTGAATGCAAAGATGGCGCCCGTTTAGTCAAATGAGAATTTTTTTTTTTTTTTTTATTGTTCAGACAAGGAATGTACAAATATTAAGGCAAATATCAAGGACTTAACACAAAATAAAACAAATTCAGCACAATAAAATGTAAACTAACTACAAATCAAGGATCGTTAAACATAAAATCACCAAATATTTAAAATTTAAAATTATAAATAGGATTGATTAAGCAATTGTTTTTAAAACATTCATTCATTTATTATTAGTCTATAGAGGCACACTTGGAATTTATTAAAAGGGACTTGACATAAAGTTGAATTTCACTATAGAAGCCAATGAAGATGGGTGGGGCTTTTATGAATTTAGCCTTGTGGATAAAAAAAAAAATCCTTATTTCAAGCTAAGACAACATATTTGATAACCCATTGGCTATGATGTGACACCAGTTAACCACCTCCTCACTAATAGCACCATTTTGACAGGAAAGATGTAAATTAATTGTGAAATCGCCGCATAGCCTGGATGTAATCAAGCTGCAATATGTTAACTCTCTTGCTGTCTCTGTCCAACGATGTAAGCTAGGCAGCTAATACGGTACCCGTATGGTTACCGGTATGTTAGGTTAGATTTACATTTTTCCTTATCATACTTATAAAACTTTTGTCTTGGATGTAATCTAAACACTAGATAGGAATTGTGTTCCAGTAAGCATACGGTCACAAACATTTGAGATCACGTGAAGACACAGCGAGACCGTTAACATTAGCCTACATTGTAAACTTCATTACCTCCAGTGTTAAATATTTAGCTCATTACAAATCGGTTTCATCTGATGAAAAGCAAAAGGCTTCAACCGACAAAATGAATTTCTATTTTTTTAATCTTTGGAGCAACTTTTTTGCTTATGAGTTTGTACCATGAAGATAATAACTACAGGGTCTATTTTGTTTTCATTTCAACATGAGTGACAAGTCTTATTTATGGCTAAGGGACAATCAAATTAACTAAAATTTAAGGTGTCAGTATGCCTCAAATTAAGTGCTTATGTACCAAAGAGTATTCGGGCCTGGCATAAGAGAGGAAAAAATAATAAAGGACAAAACTTTCTCGATTTTATTTTCAGTATTTTGACTCAACTCTCAAAATGCAAAATTAAAAGAAACCTTCATCCTATAATGTACTTTTTCTTACCTGCCATTACTAGGCTTCTGGGAGTTAAAAAAGTTGTGTGTGTGTGTTAATTTGGAGCAGCAACGCACACTTCAAGCTATAGACATGGTTGGATGACGTGTTGTAACAGGAGAGTTTGTTTCAAGCATGCTGTGGTATTTAAAATCTTCATAGTCGTATTTCAACTCTAAGTTTTACAAGCAGCACCTGAAGGCAGCACGTCATTCTCTATGGCCAGCCTGTGGCCTGTCATGGACAGCCTAGGCCAGGCGGGAAAGCTTTTGGAGCACTGACTGGGGCACATGCACTCCCCTTTTCCACAAGAGGAGGAGTAGGAGTAGTGTTCGGTTGAATCACAATGCTCTCTTTCAGATTGAGTGACTCGTAGGAATTTGTTAGGCAAAGGAAGACGCTGAAACGTGGCTCGGGAGGATCAGCTTTCCATTAAGAAGGCTGCTGGCTTCGTGACAAATTAGGCCTGCTGTGGGAGACAGGCGGAGCTGAGAATCAGCGTTGGAATTTGTCACAATCCAGAATGAGAAGTCATTCATGATGACTAATTAAAAGATTATATATTATCAGCTCCTCGAGTAGTGTGTCTCCCTCTTTCCACCGGGCCTCTTCAGAGTGACTGAGGTCATCTATTTCACACATCGGTGCTGTCTGGTCTGTCTGCCCAGTGACACAGTGCAGGTCCTGGTCCAGGAACAGACACTCAGATATTTCTCACATCTGCGTCCTGGCTGATTAGCATCCGTCAGCATGCCTGTAACCGGTTCCTCCTTATCTCTGAGTTCACTGTTTTAAAAAAAACACTGAGTCAGGTAGATACTCAACTGCCTCTTAAAGGACCAGTGTGTAGGATTTAGTGACACCTTGCCTCACTCTCCCCTTCCAAGAATGTAGGAGAGCCATACACCATAACATAAATAGTAGGCAGGGTTTCAGCCAGAAGGGGCGACTCTAGTTTCATTTATGTAGGCCCTTTTATGGTTTGTAAACAATGAGCAAATTGCACACGCAGTTGAGACAACCACAACAGCTTGTCAATGGGCACTGCAAACACAAGGAGTTTTGATCGCGTCCTCGGTCCAGTAAACACGTTTAATAGCTTGCAGCCATAGACGCTGCCGTTTGCTCTGAAATGGTCGTGATCCTGCCAGAATTCTGTACAACCAAGTCGACCAGTGGAATATCGTATACGCAACATCCAGACATTTTGGTGATTTTGGTGCTGGTAAAAGGTTTAATTCAACATTTCCAGCATGATAACTCATCTGGATGACTGGAGGAGACCGCTACTTCTGTTGCCAAAATGCACACGTAGCTTTTTCAATGAAATCAGCTGTATAAGGGTCTATGAAATAATGAAAAATGTCCATCCCAGCTTTTTCAAGGTCCAAGGAAAGGAAAGCAGGAAATCTCCATATTTGAGAGTCTGAAAAACAGTATTTTCTGCTATTTTTGTATGAAGAATTGCTTAACAAATTATTATCAAAATAGCGATAGTTTTGTCTGGTGCAGCTATTTGTTGAATAAAGAAACTTAAACCTGATCTTAAAATGAGAAAAATGAGAAGAAATTGGAAAAAAAATTGAGAATGAGATAAAAATAAGAAAAAAACTGAAAATAAGAATGAGAAAAAAACAGAAAAAATAGAAAAATATGAAGTACAAAAAAGAGAAAAATTGAAAAAATGTGAAAAATGAGGAAAAAAAGTAGAATGAGAAAAAAACAAGAAAAATGAATAAAAATGAAAATGAGAAAAAATCAACGACAAAATAGAAATAATTAGAAGAGAAAAAATAAGAAAAAATAATTTAAATCATTAGGAAAAAATGACAATGAGACAAAATAAAAAAAAGATTAAAATGAAAATGAGAAAAGAAAAATTAAAGCGTGTGTTTTTTTATCTTATGCACAGAATTTACATCCCAAATATAAACAGCTTGCTCTGAAATAATGAAAACACAACATTTCTTATTTTCATTGATTATACAGTACTGAAAACATACATATACAAATATTATATTCCATTTCTGCCACATTCTGCCATTAAATTCCCATAAATAAAACTTACACACTGGACTCTTAAAGGAAGCAAACTGTACACTGGGTAACTGAACAATCCTGATCAGCAGACAGTGATATTTCACAGCGTCTCAGTGTCCAGTTGAAACAGGGAGTCTTCCTGCCTCAGCGCTCGCAGTGTGTGTTTCACGAGGAGTTCATTACCGTTCACCTCCAGTTGTTTGCTGCGGTTGCAGGTTTGCTGCCAGTTCAGCTGCGGAGCACGATCAGACTCAAACCTGCTGAGAGGAGAGAAGGTCAAATATACTAGAGAGCGAGACGGAGACAAAGAGGAGGCAGGAGATTGAAACTGAAGGGCCAATGTTCTCTGAAATCCTCGGCTCACTGAACACATGCGATAAAGATGAAAGGAGGAGGGTATTATTCCCACTGTCTGTATTTTAAAGCCACTATGTGAGGCTGCAAAAGAGAATGTACGATCAGCAAACCCTCCCATGAAAAATAAAGTTTAGAAACTAAATTTTAGTCATTTTTCAAGGTTTGAGTATATGGAGCAGAAATGAATGATAAGCCTGTGACAGGCAGAGTGATTTGATGCCTCTGAGGAAGAGTGGGTAATCCCGGGGAGACTGAAGCGGACATAACCAGGCCAATAGTTTTACTTTTAACTTGTTTCTGATCTGCTGCTTGGTTCAGCCACACACTCCGGTTTGTTTCTCCAGAGCAGATCTAGCATCCAGTCTCACGGGGAAATACAGGAATAGACAGAGAAGGGTGAGGTGGTCCTGAGGGCTTAAAAGCATGTTAGTGCTTTACTTTTATACACTTAAAGCAAACAGGGGTGGAAAAAGTGTTTTTCTTTATCAAAAAGAGTCAGTATCAAAGGCACACTGGAGGCTCTGGAGGAGCTTTCTGAAGTCTGAGAGAATAATCCTGCTCATGTCATCAGGGCGTCTCAGTCCAGCTTCACGCTTTAGATTCATAATCGAAAGTCTGTCTGAGTGCAGCTCTGTTGTGAGCATCCACAAGACAGGGAGAGTCTGACAGAAGACGAGGATCATGGGAATTGTAGGATTTAGTGTTCCCAGTTTGACCTACACTCTTAGAAATAAAGGTGCTGACTGGAACAATAAAGTGTTCTTTGGCTTGTTGCCATAAGAGAACCATATCAGAGAGTTCCTCTGAGAACTCAACACACAGGGATATACATAGAACCATCTTAGAGGTTCTACAGAGAACCTTTCTATGAAGCAATGGTTCCATCCAGAACCTTCTCTGGATGCTAACAAGAAACCACCTGGGGGTTCTACCAAGAACCCTTTTATATTCCACAGGTTTTTTTTTTTAAAACCCACCCTGGGGGTTCTACTGAGAAGCCTTTCATATTAGAAAGTTTTTTTCTAGAACCCACCAAGGGAGGTTCTTCTGAGAACTTTTTTATTCCAAAGGTTTGATCTAGAACCCACCAAAGAGGTTCTCCCAAGAACCCTTTAATATTCCAATGTTTTTGTCAAGAACCCACCCAGGGGGTTCTACAGAGAACCCTTTCATATTCCAAAAGTTCTATTTATCTAGAACCCACCTAGGAGGTTCTACCAAGAAACCTGAATATTCCAAAGGTTTAATCTAAAAACCACCAAGGGGCTCTAACAAGAACCTTTTGATATTCCAAAGGTTTTATCTGAAGAACCCACCCAGGGGATTCTACTAAGAACCCTTTTAGATTCCAATGGTTTTTTATCGAGAACCCACCCAGGAAGTTCTACTGAGAAGCCTTTCCTATTAGAAAGGTTTTATCTAGAACCCAACAACATTACTTAAAGAACTTTTTCTTCCAAAAAGTTTAGTTCTACTGAGAACTAAGTGTCAGGATATCTCAACCTCTACTGCAGCAACTAGTCTTTTTAAAGTCTGTCTTTCAGATACTAAATCTTCAGCCTTGCATCACCAGACTAATTCATAATGTGAATCATGTACATGTGTATCTGCCAGAGAAAATGAAAACATGAACTTGACAGATTTGTCTGGTTCCCAGGCTACTAAATCACAGGAGCACCCATTAAATATCTCCTTACAAGGGAACACTTGTTAGTATGCAGATAACATAAACTGTGTACCCATTTGATTTGATAGCAAAATGAGCTGTTATCTGAGCTCAGTTTTTTAATAGTTAAGAACATTTATTTTCACTCAGAGAGACCCAACTTTGAGATCATATAAGCATTTTACTACTTGACTTCAAATTGCTTCAAATTTTCTTGCCAGTTCAGAAGTAGTTGAATTCATCATGAAAGCAGAGTTACAGATAAAGTGCACTAATGAAAACACGTGAACATATATGGAAAAACCTACTTACAACTACCCAAAAACATAATTATCTGTTTTTTAACAGGTCCAGTGTGTGAGATTTACTGAAATTTATTGGAAGAATATGTCAGAAATGGAATACAGTGTTCATAAGTATGTTTTCATCAGTGTATAATCACCTGAAAATAAGAATTGTTGTATTTTTGTTATCTTAGAAGGAGTTGTTTCTATCTACAGAGGGCCCAGGATCTCCTCCATGGAGGCCACCAGGGTACACCGCCATGTTTCTACAACAGCCCAGTACAGACAAACCATACAGCCTTTCAAATTTTTCTAAACTAGCGAATATATCTGTGTTGTTGTAATCTCAGCTAAACCCGCAAAAATAGGTGACTGACCCTTTTCTCATTGCCACTAGATGAGTTTGCCTTCCTGTATTTTTTCTGATGTGTGCTGGAAAGCTGAGTCTCAGCTCACATCTGTGCAGGAGAGCAGAGAGAAAAACATTTGTGATGGTCTCTGTGTGTTCAGCTCTCAGTGCTTTTGTAGCTTCTAACTGAATCTCTGTGGTTGGAAGTTTAGTTTTGCTCCTGTGTCACTGTTTGTACTTTCAGGTATCAGCTTTATTTCACCGTTTCATGCTCACTTTCAGCTGGATAGGACTCATGTTAAGTTACTTCAGATGAAAACCCAACATTGCCTGATTTTGATACTTCATAATAAAAGGTTTTAGATAACAAAATGACGTGGGACTTTTATTGCGAACAATTTGTAGGAAATAATGTTTAGGCACTGTTCAGCCTCTTGATTAAACATGGACAGTCATCAGTGAAACACACACCTTCAAGCACACCATAAAGCAGGTGCAAACTCCGCTGTCCAAATCAAACTGAGTCAAGCCAAGCGGCACGTCTGGAAAAGGAGAGTCACAAAGATTGCTGACGGAGGCGACAAGCTTTCATTGCCTCCGCCAATTTGCGCGTCCAACTGGGTGTCATGTCAACATTACTGCCAACTGAAGCTGGAGCTACTTCCCTTTCCCAGTGAGGACAAGTCAGATGTTTGTGGGTGTTAGTAGGTTTTTTTGCCCAGTGTAAAAGGGGCTTTGCATGCTTGGAAGGGGAGGGTGAGGGGAGGGGTGTTCAGTTGGTTGTAATCTACCAATCATTATTATTTAGATAATGAATCACTTACATATTTAGACATAAAATTTCAGAAAACTTGTAATCCAAAAATAATTGTTTCAGTGTAACTAATCAGTTGGGGAAGTTTCATGGGGATATCGATCAATTATTATTATTTGTGTAATATAGTAATTGCGTATCCAAAAATGAGTACAGCAGTCCAAATAGCAAGTTGAAGGCAGAGACTGTATATTAAATAGGCTGAATTCCTATTTAATATACGGTCTATGGTTGAAGTGAATTGTGTCCCCCTGCCCCCTCCTCCACCTCAAGGAAGCTCAGGCAGGCTGCAGGAACACTGCAGGAGCGCAGAACATGATTGCTGTCAGAGTAGCAATTATTTCAACTTAGCATGTTTCCTTGATGTCTGGTGACAAATTGTGGTCATTTTATGATTTATTTCAGTAAATATAGTACAGATTTGCCTTTTAATAAGTCTATACATCACTGGCATGCATGGTCCCATACTAGCAGCGTACGTTCTCAACCCTTTGTGCTACACAGGACCACCAGACCCCGAGCTGTGACCCAGCCAGCAGCAGGAGGATGTTTATGAATTCCTGCTGCACACCTGTCCTAAACACCACTCAAATTATTTAAACCCTGCACCCTGAGGCCAAACAGGTGCCAAAGCTTCTTTTGACCCCAGACCGTGACGACCCAGTGTGTCTGCCTCCAGTTCCTTCCCTTTTCCTTCCTGTTCACCCCACTCCCCCTCTTAGAGACACACACACAAACTCACACATTCAGGCTCCACAGATGCAAATGCAGGCATAATCCACATGAGCCACGTGACGGGCCGTTTGCTCTGAGGAGCCCAGCCTGAGCCCAGCCCACGATACCACAGTCGGCTGCTTCTTTCAGCAAGCGGGCACAAGTGCAGCAGAGAGGCAACCAGGGCAGATTGAGGGGTTCTGAGGCCTCTATTTAAAAAAAGGACAAGCACATCATTTAAAAGAGCTCAGACAGCTGTGGTATTTCTGAAAATGTATGAAAACACTGTTTGTATGAACGACACACGTGATCGGCTGGGTGAGCATGTGCGTGTCTTTGAGTAAGAGGCAGAAAAAAAGAGCCTGAATTAATTATTGAAATGTTCCCACAGCACACACACTCTAGAGTGGCGATTATTTTAGAAACAGTAGCCTATGTTTAGCTCTGCCAGGAGACAGGGGTAAGATTAAAAATCCTCAGATGATGATAAGCTATATGTTCAGTGACAGACAGACTCTAGTGAGAGTTCAATGGACAGATACTTTATCTTTTGGATAAGACTGAGAGGACAGTGGAGCCAGTTTTATCTTTCTCCACGGGTCTCAAAATGTGATGGACCGCGTCTCAAGGGTGCTGTCCTTTTCTTGAGCCACGATACAAACAAGTTAACAGCAGGCTTGGGAGTAACAGATTACATGTAATGGGATTACATAATTAGATTGCTGAAAAAGGTAGAGAAAGAAAGAAATCAGATTTCAGATACATTTAAAAATGAGGATTATTAGCAGGATTACAATTTTAAAATTGATTTTAAAATAAAGAACGATAATCTTACAGCTGGCAGTTCGTTATTGTGGCTTCTAGTGAAAAAAAAAAACCTTCACTGGGTGGAAACTTTGTCATTATTTTGTCTTTAAATCAGAGAAGAACAACATCACAGTACAGTGACACTTCTGCCTTCAGCTACTGAAAATACTGTCATCATCCAAGGACTCAACATCTAATTTAAAGAAACATTTACAGGAAAATCCAACCACTGTTAGCTGCATGGACCAACTGCTAACATTAGCTACATAAACCAACTGCTAACGTTAGCTACGCAGACAAACTGCGAATGTAAGCTATACAGACCAACTGCTAATGTTATCTACCTAGACCAGCTGCTAACAAAAGCTACACAGAACAAACGCTAATATTAGCTACACAGACTTATGGCTAACGTTAGCTACACAGACCATCATCTAACATTAGCTACACAGCTAGCTAGTTGTCTTGCAGCCATATCAGTTGGAGACTATTCATTATATTATTACATGACTTTGTAAAATACTTGATTCTGATTGGTCAATGACAGCATCCTAAGGACTGTTACTGAAAGATCTAAGAATGCTGCAATTGACCAATCAGAATCAAGTATTTCACAAAGGCATGTAATAATTCACAATAATGACCTGCTCACTGTATGTCATCCCTTACGTAACACTTAGGAAGCTGTTACAAAATGATTTACCCTGATTTACATCAGCTATCTGACTAAATTGTTGCTCCTGTTTGGAAAAGTTCCCCCCCTCAGGTGTACACATTACCTCTGAGGTTCAGTCACAGTCTCAGTGACCTCTCTAACCCCGAACCATCACACACCAACACTCACTGGGAGTTTTTACCCAGCCCTGGGGTGGCTTTTCCAGACAAAACAACATTATGTTTGTGGCTCCAGATAGCAGAGTGCTCCTGTGTTTTTTTTTAAACCGTGCCAGTCAATTTTGAAGTATTTTACTCCCACTTGCACTGTGAGGGGTTCAGATTCCACTGAATGCCATTTTTAGCGATGTGGGTGTATTGTTTTACTTGGCGAACGTCTTCAACGGTCACTGTTGGTCGAGGTTCCACCATAGGAGCACTTTCACTGTTCCCTTGTCTAAATTAAAAGCCTATTTTTAGTCGGGGTATTCAATAAATCTGTCATTTCATTTTCCTTGGGTTTGTTTACACCATGAGTCAAGAGCTTGAGGGGCGCATATGTTGCGACATGAGGTATGGCGCTCATGTTGAATCCCAGTGAGGGCCCTGTGGAGGGAGGGTGTGGTAGAGGCAGCTGGCAGAAGTTTTTTGGAGGTTTTGATCTCTCTATCTACATGTCCTGTGATCCTCCCTCTCACAGAGCTCCCTATCATTTCCCAGGGAATTTCTCACATGGGAATTAGACTTTAAATACAGACAACCTGCATGTCCTCATGTTCCTCAGAGGTCTTAATTAAAATATTATCATTAGGAAGATAATTAACAAATCAAATGCCTACTTGAAGGTGATTTGAAAGTCACTGGAGCACTATTATTGAGCTGTTTTCAACAAATATTTGAGATACATTTTGCTCTCTACATTTCTGCCCTTTGTTTAACCACACTAAAAACTCTGATGCAGTCACTTTAATGTCTGACTAATCAAGGGTTTTCTGTTTGTGTGGCAGCATGCTTAAGTGTAACTAATTAAAGATCAATATGTCTGATCTGTGATTCAGAGCTCCTGAAGACTCCATCTTACTCAGCGGATCTATCAGTGATCAATGTGCTGTGTTAGGTACCTTCATCAAGCACTGATCAGGGGTCATTACAGCCACAGGCTAACAACTAATCAACTTTATCAATCATGCGCTTTCAGTGTATAAAGTGTGATTACAGAAATTGTTTTTTGGGGAAATACACCTGATTGTTTTCTTGCAGAGAGAGAGATGAGCTGATCGATACCACTCAACGCTAAGTATGAAGCTACAGCTAGCAGACAATCAGCCTAGATTAGCAGTAAGACGAGGAGCACGGCTAACCTGGTTCTGTTCAAAAAATACCACAACTTGTCATCTATACATTTAGATTCTTACAAAAACAAGACATTGTGTTATAATTAGTGAGTTTTAGTCAGGCTGGTAAGTAAATTTAGTGGTAGCGGTATCGTTCTTCTAATGTAATTCTCTACAAGAAAGTGAGTACACGTACACATATTTTTCAAAATGTTGAGTTGTTCTTTTTAATGTGGGAATTTTTCTGCCAGAGATGCATGCTACATGAAAGGTTAATTGGTCACTAATAGCATTTGGCAAATAAAAAACACCTACTCATGCAAAATGATTGCTTTGGCAAAAACTTATAGCATATTCTAGTAGTTTTAAAGAATAATAATTCTAACTCTTGGTAATGACAGTTAGATGACAGGATTGATAGGCTACCCTGTTATGTACCACTGTCTGTTTTTATGTTTCTTGGACGGGATGTAACTGAAATGCAATTTCCCTTCGGGATCAATAAAGTAATCTGAATCTGAATCTGAATCTTACAGCTGTATGCTAATTATGAAACTAGCTAGGTTATGTCCAACACAACTTTTTAATCCTAAATTTAACCAGATGCATGTTACTTGGTAAGCTTTAGTTTTAGTTGGTAGTAGAGTGTGATTTTTTTTTAGCTTTGGACCAGGCCATGTTAGTTGTCCCCCCTGCTTCTAGTCTTTGTATTAATTTGTGGTTAGCCAGCGTAACTGTTTTAGAGAGTACTATCAAGCTTCTAATCTAAATCTTGGCATTAATGCAATACAGCAGGTTAATTTTATGCAGTACTTTTGAATTTTTCTGCCAGAGGTGAACATAAAGCATTTAGTTTTAAAATTAGGTGCAATTTTAGCATTTTGGTTAAACACTCATGAATGCGAAATAACTTTTTTTTGTTGTTGTTGTTGGACATTCACTTCTCAAAGTTATTAAAAAATGCTTAGTATTTGGAATCATGCTTGCTGAAAACCCCAAGAAAGAAACTGTCTTTCACATGTCCTCAAAATGACAGGCACTCCCTTGTTATGTCTGTCCACAAACATCAGTCTCTATGACAAGGTCTTGCCTATTTGGCTTCTCTCAAGCCCAGATTTCACAATAAAAAAAACTCAGCACTGGAAAATTTTCTTTACCTCAGCGTTAAACAAAGCCTGTCTGTTTCTTCCACATGGGCAGGGACATTTCACATGAAGCTGCCCTACACAGCTTTGGTCCAAGTCAAACTAACTGGTCACACTCAACACATAAAAACGTTTTGTTCCAGTTGATGTAAAGAAACATGCTGTGAACACTCTGAGTTGAGCTCTTGTGGTATATAATTAGACCCTCTGAACGTGGGTGGCGCTGACATGGAAAACAAGGCATACTCTAACAGATCCCATCCTGGGTTAGGTGCTTGTAAGGGCCTTTAAAAAACAAACCTTAATTTTTACCCCCACCTATTCTCTGTAGAATTAAAAAGGTTGAAAACAGCACCTGTTTTTTAATGGGTTTTCACATCAATTAACCAAACTACATGGTGTGATTGAGCATTAACACAATATAGAGATACCCTGCTAACATAAAATTGTTGCAGGAACGTATTTGTAACAGAACTTTTGCGTCATGTGACATGGCTGTAATGTCACATATAAGCTAACAACCTGCTGAGTGTCATTTCCAGCATGTGACATTAAACTTCGGTATATTGTCCCAACATTTCCACCACCATTTGGAGATGTGACACCATCAGTTAATATCGCCAGGATGTCTCATGCAGCGTCTCTACTAAGACCGGGTTGTTGCCAAAATGTCACTGCAACATCATGTTTTAAGCGTAATGTTGCAGTAATGTTGTTGAAACATTACGTTTTATGTGTAATGTCGCATTAACATAGCTGGAATGTAACATTTAAAGTGACATCACTGCAATGTAATGTTTTAAGTGTAATATTGCAGTAACGTTGCTGCCACGTAGCATTTTAAGCATAATGTTGCAGTGACATTGCGGCAGTAATGTTGCTGCAACATAAGGTTTTAGGTGTGATGTTGCAGTACTGTCACTGCAAAGTGTATTGATGCAATAATGTTGCTGTAATGTTATGTTTTAAGTGTAATGTTGCAGTAATGTCGCTGCAGCATAACATTTTAGGAGCAATGTTTCAGAAATGTCAATGCAGTGTGATGATTTAAGTGTAATGCTGCAGAAACATCAATACATGATGAATGTCACAATGTTCAGCGACATACTGTGTTTGTAGGTTAGTGAACCCTGTGAAGAAGCTTTACATTCATGTCACAGATGTAGTTGTATGAAGGTGTCATCATAGGGATCCACTTAATAAATACCTGACTACAGAAATGACCAGTATTTAACAACCTCGCAGTACAAATGAAGAGTTATCATGTTGTTCGGCCTCGACTTCTAATGTGTCAATATCCAAAGCCGTTCATATATTCTGAAATAGACTTTTTAGTGAGCTGACTGATGATAAATCTAATTGAGCAAAGCATCAGTTCTAATTAGATGCCAACAATCTACTTATTGTGAAATCAGATGTCTCAAAAGACAGAGCAGCTCATACTTGAATTAAACAGCCTACAAGGAAATTGAGAAGCAATTATCTACATGTCTATTGAGCATTGTTCAAATTGACATGACAACAAGGTGCAAACAACTCTTCTCAGTTCCTCCAATATAAGTGCCTGAAGATGCATCACGTTATAGGATCTAATCAAGATCTGTGAAAGCACAAAGGATCAGATTTCCATCCAAACCTAACAAGGTTGAAACTTCCCACTGGAACAGGGGAATGAAATCAGCTATTTTTGTGTTTGACAAGTAAACATCTTCTCCTGGCAGGCACTCAGAGTCACACATGATTGAAAATCCCACTGATACATCACTTGAGAGAACTCTTTAGTGTTGTGTAAGTGACAACACACTCCCTCTGTTTTGTTTTGGACTTTAACGATTTATACATCTGGCTTTTCCTGTCTGCGGTCAGAGGTGTTATGATACCATTTTTTCCTTCCCAAGGCTGATTCCGATACCTGAATTTCATGGTGATATGTTTGTTACTGTTATTGTAAATCATCACTGTAATTATTATTACAGTAATAATCAGGATGCTGTATTTTTTAATCACAACACAAATTAAACTACTGTAAAAGGTATTGTTGTATTAATTTATTATATTAATACTATAAATGAACAATTAGACTGTAACATAAAAAACACTTTTTTAATCACAAAAATGTAATTTATTTAATCAATTCATTGAACTTTTAAATACTTAAAAACATTAAAAAAAACATTTTAAAGTGTTTTAGTTTGGCCATTTCACATGAATGCTGAATGTTCTCTGAGTGTGTAGTGTCTGTTTATGAGTCATACAGATGTTTATACTCTGATTTTGGCAGCTTTTTTCTGTCAAAAAACTTTTTTTTTTTTTCGAACTTTGACATTTTTTGGTTGTTGGTTGAGGCGACAGCCCAGGTGTTGGTTACTGTGTTGATTGTAAATATTTTTCTCCAATGAAAAAAAAAAAAAAAAAGCATTGGATGGGCCCTCACACCCCCACGCCCGCTGGGGCATGCTGTAACCGTGACCCCCATGGTAGATGTGTTCAGGGCAGGACTCTGATCAATCATGTGAAGTTTGGTGCAGATAGGACCGTTTACACAAAAGTTATAGCAAGTTTGTGTTACATGGTAAGACATCAAAATTTGCCACAATGCCACACCCATCAACAATAGCTAAAACTTTTGATCATTATGTAGTTTAGATGGCACACATCAATTTTGAAGTCATGTTGAATTCTGTAGGAGGAGTTTGTTAAAATACAATGCCTGGAAATTGCCAAAATTGAACATGAAATTCAAATTAGCCCACTTCCTGTTGGGCTTAGGTGATGGGTCCAGGAGACTTTTTTGTGTGTCTGTCCATGATACATGTGTGTACCAATTTTCGTGCATGTAACTGAAACAGGACGCAGGGGCTACTTTGTTGAAATGCTGTAGGGGGCGCTATGGAGCAACTGTGCAATATTGACCAAACACTGACCTGGAGAGGTGTTCAGACCTGGAATTTTAGTGAACGTGAAGTTTCAGATGGATTTGACAAAGTACGCTGAAGTTAAAGCAACGTCCTGTGTCATGGCGAAGCATTGAAGTTTGCCATGCCATCATGGCAGTTTGATGATACGTCAAAACGTTCATAATACAGCATTACTAAAGTCTTAAGGCCTTTCTCACCAGATTTGAGTGGGATATGTTCAACCTGCTAGGAGGAGCACATCAAAGTGTAAAACATGTTGTTTCCTGTTGCTAGTAGGTAGTGCTATGACTATCATCAAATATTATCATGTAGATGTATTCAGGCTGTGACTCTTATCAACATTAAGTTTTTTGCAGATCAGATCATTCATACTAAAGTTATAGCAATTTCATGTTTCATGGTAAGACATCAAAATTCAACGCTACGGCCACGCCTTTCAACGATTGCTAAATCTTGAAAAACTTTTTATCACTAACTAGTCTAGATGGCACATGCCAATTTTGTTGTCAGTGAGATTAATTCTGTAAGAGGAGTTCATCAAAACACCTGGAAATCGCCAAAATTGACCACAAATTTCAAAATGACCCACTTCCTGTTCAGTTTAGGCAATGGGTCCAAGAGACTTTTTTTTTGTGACTGGGGATGATACATGTGTGTAACAATTTTTGTACATTTAACTGAAATGGGGTGCAGGGGCTGCTTTATTGAAATCTTTTAGGGGGCGCTATGGACACATTTTGTGACAATGACTAAACATTGTTCTGTAGATGTGTTCAAGCCTGGACTGTGATCGAACATATGAGGTTTCAGGAAGATTCGACAATATACTCTGAAGTTAAAGCAACTTCCTGTGTCATGGCGAAGCATCAAAGTTCACCGTGTCATCATGGCAGCTTCTTTTGACGATACATCAAAATCTTCATACAGCATGACCAACGTGTCACAGCTTTTCAGATTACATTTGAGTTGGATATGTTCAACTTGCTAGTATGTCCAAGTCTAAAAAATGTAATTTCCTGTTGCCAGGAGGTGGCGCAACTATGACTGAATATTGTCATGTAGATGGGTACAGGTCGGGACTATTATCAAACGTGTGAAGTTTGGTGCAGATCAGATCATTCATACTAAAGTTAGAGCAATTTCATGTTTCATGGCGAAACATCAAAATTCAACGCCAAGTCATGGCCACGCCCCCCCAAAAATCCGTCGCGGCGGAGGTCGGTCGCCCGTCAGTCGCCAGCCGGACACAGGAGGCGAGTCTCATCTTGTCCGACCCACCTTGGTTGTCCGAAGCTGAAAATCACAAATTCAGAGCCTTTTAATCGGTCACATGGCCCTAATCTTGCACCGCAACCTGAAACTTGCTTTATCTTTATCCTGTTTACATTCAATAGTCTTTTGTTTTCCAAATAGTTTGTCTATTTGTATACATTTTATATATCTGTATTAGTCTTCTTATAACTAAGATTAGTCATAATCATCAAGGACAACATAATATGAATAACATAGTTGTGGTCTGTATTTAATCATCTGGCAATAATCTGTATTTATCTCTTTTGTGATGCACCTCACATTAAAAAAATCAGATCACACAACTTAATTGCTTAGATTTCAATTAAATGAGTTTTATAATGTCTCCATTTTTTGTAGAATTGCCTTTATGGAGACAATGACAGGTAACTTTTTAAAATTATCTATTTAATGTCATAAGGGACACACATCTAATAATGCAAAGCATTTACAATAATGTCATGGTACTGTAAAAATCTGCAAGCTCTACTCTCAGGGCACCTCCACTGTCAGGACAGGAAACAAACACCTTGATACACAACAAAATCATTATACTGAAAAGTTAATAAATGATTCAATTAATTTACAAGTTGTACAGTGTCATTCCTAAAGAGATTTTAATTAAGACAAGCCTTGACTTCCGGACCCAAAAAACCCACATTTCACTTACCTTGATTGTCCACTGAAAGTTGGAAATGTTCAATCAACTTCAAATCACACTTAGTAATGTTTGGTCAAATATTTTTTTTTTTGTATATTTTCTCATACATGACAATATGTAAACAATCTGCATGTTCACCTCTTTTGTAATGAACCTCATCTTCTATTAAATAATCAAATTTCAATGGAATGAGTTTTGTAATGTCTCATTTTTTGTTTTGTTTGCTTCCTTACCTGAATAGCAGCAATGGGACGAGCAGCAACAACCCCATATATATTTATTCTCTTCTTTAATAGAAGTAGAGTTGCCATTATGGACACAATGACAGGTACCTTTTTTAAAATTCTTTATTTAATGACATAAGGGACACACACATAATGATGCAAAGCATTTACAATGATGTCATGGGGACAGGAAACAAACACCTTGATGACATAACAAAACTCATTATACTGAAATGTTAATAAATTATTGATGCACAGTGCCATTCCTAAAGAGATTAATATGCAGATTTACAGATCATCATATAATATTATGTTGATTGCTTAAAGCCTATTTATTTGTCATCCTTGATAATTATGACTGGTAACATTTGTTTCAATGACAATAGTTACAGAATACTAAATATTACATTACAATTATTCAGTGAAAGTAAATTATATTATATTCTTACATTTTATTAAATAAATTAGAATTTTAAATGGAAGCATTAATTTAATAAATACAATATGATTACTATAAGATGAGATTTTTGTCAAGAAATTTCACATAGATGAGGATAGATGCTGCATTGTGAATGCCAAATGAACAACTGATGACTTTAAAATGTAAGTAGTATCACAAAACTGTCCTGATATGCTGTGGTTGCTGAATAAAAGAACAGAATGTTTGATCATTTTGTCAGTTTGCACATTTTCTTTTTGTCCATGAAGGACTTAATAATTTACGGAAGCGCATTGCATTCACTGGATAAAAAAAAAAAAAATCAGACACCTATCTCTAATTACGAGATCTTTCTAGTAATTACGAGATCTTCTTTATTTACAGATCTTTCTCGTAATTACGAGATCCTGATCTCGTAATTACAAATCAAAAGATCTCGTAATTACGAGATCAGGATCTCGTAATTATGAGATCTTTATTTTATTCTCCTTTGTTTTTTAAATTTCATTTCTTTATCATTCCCTTTTATTATTTTATTCTTTTTAATTCTTTTTCTCTTGTAAATCTTTTATTTTCATATTTTAGCTGACTAATGTCATGATGAACAACTACATAATAATAGCTAATTGTTTCTTTTCTCATCACTTTGGTTCATTTTGTGAAACAATCTTAACATTGTGTAAATCAGGGACACTCAGCTAGTTTTGCCTGAGGGACACTTTTGCAAAATGACAGGAGGCCAGGGGCCCGTTAATAAACAAGTTTTATTAATGACATTATATATCAGATAAAATGAATAAACATTAAAAGGCCCTAAACTGTTCCCAAACTAAAACACATATTTAAACTGTCTTAATTCAAAGTGACTTGTACAGTTTTATGTGAGGTAACATGGACTGTTTGGAATATCTAAATCAGGGGTGGACAGATTTTTTCCCTTCAAGGGCCAAAACTGAAACTTAATGTTGGACCATGCGCCAAAAGCACACACCTAATGAATTGTGTAGTTAAGATGCAAAATGATACTAAGATCCCAAAGTCTCTGAGTTGAAAGTTATACAGGAAAGATGAGAGATACAAAGGAGACGACAAACAAAAATAAAACAGCATAAATAACAATTTGGTAGCTGGTCAGAAGATTATAGTCGGGCAGATGTTTGACCATGTTAGCATGGTTTTATAAATCCGTGTTGACTCAAATATAAAATGCCATTTTAGAGTTGGATCTGTTTGTTTGTCTTTCATATCATATTAATATATTATGTAAAAACTTCATGGGTTGCTGATGCGTCCTGTTCATTTTGCTCACTTACCTGGTTTTGCTGGTTATTGATCCTGTCTACCCTCTTTATTTGTTCATATCAGGAGCATTGTTGTAACATTAGTGTCAATAAGCTAATTAACTCAAAGAAAGAAGGTTTATGACGAGGCTACTTTACGGCCACATTTGACAGAAATTTGACAGCTACTGTAAACATCCAGTACAAAGTACGAGACACGTGTGACAGGTAGCTCGGTCTGAGACACTGATGAACGCTGCAGCTGTTGTGAGCCAAGCTGAGCTGTCAGGTAGCAGAATATTCAGTTCAGCAGATAAATAATATTAGGGATGCACAATATGGATTTATTTTTTTCAGCCGATACCTGATAATTACCTGCTTCTCCTGGCCGATATTGAGAAGATAACCAATAATTAAACATTTCTGCATTTTAAAAATAAGGTCATATAACTAGGGACGCACAATAAATATCAGCACTGATAAATTATCGACTGATATTGGCGTATTATATCAGTCTATATCGGTATTGGCAAACATTAGCTGATAAATATTGTCTCTAATGTCTGATTTGACAGATGATGTCAAAGCATTTCTTTTGAATTCTTCAGCAAAATGTTCCATAAAAGTGTGTTTATTAAAATAAAAAATAAAAAAATAACTGAAGATTTGAAGAGTCAGAGTTGTTCTTTGTTTTTGTTGTAATAGTGATGTCAGTCAGATTTGGTTTGATCAGAGCTGTGGAGTATTAAATTTTAGTTTTTAAATCAAAGTAAAAAATTACAGGTTATATGAACTTCTATTTAAAAAAACAAACATGTAAAATCATCAGTTATCTTATTGGTATTGACCATGTGAAGCAGGTAATTATTTGGTGAAAATTACAGAAATTTATTACAGCGAATCATGAGCATTCTCGCTGGAAAGAAATTCAATACACGACTTTCTGATGCCATTTGCCATTCCAGTGATTCCTGTTTTATGTCTGAGTGTGGTGGGTTTTCCCCACATGGCACGGTCCTCTCACCAACTGCCAGAGCCCCTCTCTGCTCTCTGAAGATGGAGACATGCGGTTCACCAGCTGTTTGACAAAAAAAAAAAAAAAAAAAAGCGTTGCTCTCGTCTGGCGGCTTCCTGGCATCTTGGCACGTGATCTTGCGGTGGAGGGTGGACACTCAGCAGCAGGATTCCCTTGCAAGGTGGGGCCTGGGACTCTACAAAGGGCGTCTTTTCTGGTGCCACATATTCAACTGTCTGCATCCACAGTCTTTCTTCTCAGAGTCATTCTGCTCTCATTCTGTGAAGGTCACAGTATCAATAACCCGCAAATGCATCATGGTTAATCCCTTTTGGATTAGAGCCAAGGTTTCTTATGAGGCCTTCAAAGTATGGCTGAGTGTTTCCAGCCAGCAGATGACAGACTGAACGAGGACTTCCAAAAGCAACACACGCATCCCACACTGTAAAGCAGCGTCCTTGCACTCTGCACTGTAAAAAATGTACTTCAGTGGCAGTTGAAGTTCTGCTAATTTTTTGAACGAGTCATAGGCACCTGAGCAATATAAAAAATGGAGCAGCTGCACCCTCACTGTTAGACTTGGGGAGCAAACTTGAGTTAGTTTGGATCAAAAATACGTCATAAATGTAATAAAATCAAACATTTTAAATATTATCGGACAGTAGGCGCGCTCTCCCTGCATCAAACAGGAATCAGCTACTTTGGTAATGGCCAAAACAAGTCCTCAAACACTGTCTCACACACCGTAGATGGTGAATTATCAGTGTTATGAGTCGGTTTTTAATTTGACGTGCATCCAATCCACCAACCAGCACCTATTTTAGTGAGAAATGAAACAGTTTGCCTTCATTTCATTCCCACTGTTTTCTTCCACTAAAATAGCTCAGCTGACCAATGGAGGCTGGTAACGAGTTGAGGCGACAAAATCCAAAATGTAAAGTCTCCACAGAAGTACAGTTTATCTTTTATGAATTATATTCACACTGAACAACAAGAAGACTGTCGCATACAACGCCTTTATCTTGTGTTTCTAGAATTAGTGTTTTTACGGACATGTGAGGAATTGTTAATATGTCATATTTCTTAAATGAAGTTGGGTGTAATATTTTTCACTGAGAGTTCAGGGAGCTTTAGTTAACTCAACCTGGTAATATTTATAAAAGCACGTAAAAGCATGACAGTTAGGTTTAGGTTAGGTTAGGTCTTTGTATCGTACATCTGACATAATAACTTCCTTGTCTTTTCCAGTTTTTTATCTACCTGCAGTTGAGCCCCCCGCTTTTTTTTGGACTTGGAAAGAAGGTTATGTCTAATGCAAGACAAAATTATTAAGTTTGTGCTCAAATATCGTATTTTGTTAGATATAAAATGGTCCACCTGAAGTGGTTAAATTGTGTTGCTTCAGTGAAGAAAGAATAAAGGAGTGCTGTTCAGGGTCAAAAAAAAGTAATACTGGTAATGCAAAAGATGAAAAAAAAAATCAAGTGCTCTTCAAGGACGGTGCCAACAAGCACTGACTGTCCAATTCACTGACGGTAAAAGTGCAAAGTAATGGATGGCAGTCTGGAATGATCCGAGACAGTCTGATAAAAATACATTTAAAAATCGTTATTCAGTCATGGATGTGTCGACTCAGGAGTCTTCATCGGGGTGTTGTTTAAATTTTCATGAACTCTTTGAACAAAACCAGCTGTTGTTAAGTCAGGCTAACATTAGCATTTTTATTCATTATGTTTAACAAACTGAAATAATACACTACAGTTACCATGATGTAATGTACTTTTCCTGAAACCATACTAGTAGGTTGTGAAAGAGCAGTATTTCACTTTTGCTTAAAGCAAATAAGTGACTTGGTGAACTGGAAACTTTAAGTTGACCTGCCTTAAATTTAGGTTACATTAATGCAAACTTTTGATTTGAAAACAGTCAGATTATTAACTACATCTGACTTACAGCAGTTGTGTTCATATGACTTGTCAACTTGATTTAAAAAAAATGTGTGTTGATAAATTGAAATAATTTTTTGGAAGTTGCTCTTACCGTTTTCTTTTATCAGTGTGCCAGAGACAATAATGACGCCATAACAACTAAGTGTGATTTATGTTATGCTTGAGGTCTAACAGTCAACATTTTTTGCATGTCAGCCTGATGCTTCTCACTGGCGTTGTCCCAGAATTCATGACAACTCACTGAAGTGTCATTTCCACTGTTAGGGACTGCTGCAGTCACGCTGCTCTGTTTGGGAGCAACTGAGGACAATAGAGAGGACTGTGCGAATGATGACCCCTGCTGGTGGACTCAGACAAGTGCAACTTGTAGCATCTTGTTTTTCAGCAGTTTTGACAGTTTCCTAACAATCTTGTAGCTTTAATGTTTGTTTTACATGAGCTGAAGATCATGAGCATCATTCACTCATTCTTGAGAATTGAGACAAAACCATATTTTGAGGTTTTTATTTTATTTTTACTCCTCAATTATGCTGGTGAAATATATTTTTAAACAACAAACTCTTGGCCATGAAAGCTTTAAATGGGCCAACCTCCCAGTTATTTAACCTTTTATCAAATAGCATTTGACATTTGACACTGAAGACATAAATTCACTGAATATAACAGAAAAACTTCTCTATGACGAAGCTGAAATCCAACTAACGGAGTTGACGTCAGTTACAGAGGCATGTCCAGACTTTTTTGACTGGACAGTCCAAATGGGGTACAGACTTATTTATTTATTTATTTATTTAAACTACTAATTGAATTAATTTATCAAAAAATAGAACATTTACCTGTGCTTGAGCAGTATTCCCTCCTTTTTTGGGACCAGGAGGTGAGACTTGGGTACTTAGGGTATAGTTAAACCTTTTTATGCCTGATTAAATCATGTTTTTGTAAAAATCTGACAGAATTGGCAGAAGTCTGGTACACAATTTCAAAGGGCCAACATTTTCATAAAAATATATTTTAAAACAAAGATGATTAATATTACATTTTGACACATATGGTACCAGGATGTATTGTTTTAGATTTTTGAAGGCCTTTTTTTTTAGTTAATTGAAGTTGTGAATTCTTGTCTGGGACAATGTGTGCAAGTTTAGAAATATCAAAATATTAAGCAAACCAAAACATTTGATAAATTATATGTATTTTCATATCTATAAAATCCTTAAAACATACATTTTTCATCCAATTTTACATGGCCTGAGAGCATCTACTTTCTTTGTATCGTCTTCCCTTTTGGTCAAAAGCAAGACAATAGCTCCCCCTGTAGTCTGACATTAAGAAACACAGGCCGTGTGTTCTGTGCAGGATTCCTTTGGAGGTACTTAAAAATATTTTTAGCTGTGAAATCAGTCTGACAGATCCCCTACAGCAGAGATTCCCAATCAAAAGAGTCTTTGTGCCAAAGCCTTCAGAGCCGTGAAAACGTGGCTAGTCACTAATGAAGTCTGCAAAAGAGAACTGCCACCTTCAGGACTTGTGAACAATCAAAGATGCTACTTGTGTGACTTGATAGACTACACCTTTTATGAGTATTTTCCCTAAACTGCAAATGTGTTGGTGATGCCTCTTCAATTGGAGGTGTAGATGAGCAGCTGTGTGTGATGATTTAAGAATGTAGGCTCTCTTTGAATTGCTGTGGGTATATACAGCCAAGAGCCACATTTCAAGGTACCTGGTGCCTGTTGTATAAAAGCACTTAAGCTTTTCCCTCACATTTACACCCTAGGATGCCCTCCATAGGAAAAAAAATAGTTACATGAAATAACAAAGACTATTTCAGACTAAGTGAAGAAGGTCCCTAGTGACCCTTTTCCTCAGAAAATTGTACTTAAAAGTGAAATAAGTTGTGGAACAAAAGACAAAACGCATAAGTTTGTCTCACATTTTTACAGTAGCACTATTGTTTCATTAAAACTAATAACTTTTGTTGACTCCTCTGATGTCTTTTCATAATGACACTTTTCACATTACTCCCTTAATTTAGACCCTGGTCCCTGCTGTGGAAATACACTGAGTTCCTCCAAAGGTTCTAGTCCATAGGGAAAGTTCCTGCTATGAAAATGCAGCTCTGTGGGGTGTAGGTCACATGACTGATATTTGAGGACATGAGACATATATCCATGACTTCAGAATTTGACTTAGACTTTAGACCAAGGGCATCACATTTTTAGGAAATAAATGAATATTTCAAAATATTTAGAAGTTACATTTTAATTTTGAAACATGATTGCAAACCTGGCAACTTACTAGGATGCAGCAGAACAGCAGAGGCCAGTACACGAGACAGATATCATGGAGGGGATAGTCCAAAGATACTGTAATAAAGTTTGGATTCAAGGATTATGTTGTCGATTGCTCTAATAAGCAAAGAACATTAGTATGCAAGGTCTGCAGCTCAAAATCAGTGACATGACCACCACATCAAACTTCATCTGTCACAACAAAGCATACAAAGAAACATACATGAATGTGTCTTTTCAGTGAACTTATTCTCTGGTCAAACGTTAGCTAGAAAGCTAATGTTCAGTGTAAGCTATGTTACTATGACTTGGGTTAGATCACAATCTTATAACTAATCTAAATGTGGAGGGGGAGATGGTCGGGGAGATTGTCAGAATTTCATATGACTTGACTTGTGACTCGCTTCACCTAAGCAATGACTTGAATTGTCTTGCTTGATTATAGCAGGGACTCGGCTTGACTTGCTTGATTCTCACCACCGCAACCTGGGACTTGCTTGAGACTTAAAGGTTAAGAATTGCTTGTGACTTGCATGTGTGTACTTTACTTCCACCTCTAGTAGGCACCACGATTTTACAATGTTCAAGCATCAACCAGGGAAAAGGCTGTAGAATTGGGTAGGGATGGTAGGAACATACTAATATCCAGGGAATACTGAATTATCCCTAGTCTATAATTCTGACCAAATTGAGTAAAACCATTAGTGTCTGTCAGTGCTAAATCAATGTTTAGTATGACTGTTTTCAGTATTATGACAGAGCACTTGTGCTAATTATAAAGTTTTGAAATGACTGTATCTCCCTCATATTGCCTTAATTGGTTTGGCCCACTACCTACCTATAGCCATGGATCTCTTTTTAATGCCAAAATTTTTAATGTATATATGAGGCAATTAGTGACAAATCAAGTGAGTTATTCAGGTCATCGGGGAGAAAGTGAGAAATATACACAAATATATTATTTTGTCATTTATTCCCATGCATGCTGTAATCTTAGTCAGCACTCCTCTGACAGCACCACAGCATCTCTCTGTCCTTATTGTTTATTATTTACATGTTTATTGTCCCCAACAACCGCCCTCGACCAGAGAACACAGTCACAGTCCTTAATAAAAAATGACTGAATAATCCCACTATTTTTCCACTGTTAATACACACATACACCTTTGCACAGTTAGGTGTAGCGGAGAGAATGCTCCAACAATAGTCCCTTTATTGCTGTACCTCCCATAGTGTCTCTGGATCCAAGCACAGCCCCCAGTGAGAGGACAAATGAGGAAGCACAATCAAAGATATGGAATGGTTTCTGCCAGGAAATGGGCCTAATTGATTTCCTCTGTGTCTTTGTCTCGCCTGCACATTTATCTGCGACATGGAGGAAAGAAAGAGAGGGAAGAGAAAGTGGGAGAAAGAAAGAGAGAGGCCATCAGAGGTCATCCTCCGGGACTGCGACCGAACCGAGGGGAGTTTCTTTCTGCAGACGCCCCGCGTATCGAGCCAATCTATCTCCACAGACTGAGATTCATCGGGGAGAACACCTGCACTGCTCTGTGCTGTATAGTGTTCTGCCTCCATGCTCGCCTGCCTGTCTGTCTTCCTGACTGCAGCAACATCTGGCAGTGGAGCAAGTGGATTCAAAAAGAACATCTGCACAGCAGCAAGCAGCCAAGTAAGCAAACAGTCCTAATGAAAGTAGTCACAGTTCCCAAACACAAAGCTACATTGTTGATGCTACACTTATTTTCCTTTAATTAAGTCCATATTAAGTATTGGCACCGTTTTCTCTCCCTGTTTATTGGGGAACATTACAACAGCTTAGAAGTCAGCTCGCGTGTGTCGGTTGCTGTGTGATTTCACACACATTGTGCAGGGATATGCTGTGATATACTGCAATACTTTCAAGATTGGGAGGGTTACTTTATAAATGCATTCCAATACAATTAGTAAATTACCTGTGAAAAATGTTGTCCAATCCTAAACCAATTATCACAAAATGAATGTGATGTAACTCAATTACTTTCTGTTACTTTTCGATTAACTTAGTACCAAACATGGTGAAATTGTTCAACTTAATAAAATGTTTTATGTTCTTTTTAGGTTTATTGATTGTTTGTCCATCTGTTCCATCCTGTGTTATGTGTGAATGCATGTTTAGATTAATAGCGGTAATTATGTACATTTAAATGTATGTTGATTTGTAGCTATTCGCACTTCACACTCAAACTTCAAGTTAACTGACATCAAGTTATTCTCAGGTTTGTGTTTTTTATCCACACACCATCCCGGATACCAGCATAGTAGTGTAGTGTGCAAACAGGTTAGCAAGCTAACTGGATATCTGTTTAGCCTACGTTAGCAATTGGTCAGTTTAGCTAACGTTATGGTTGGTCTGTGTAATTAACTTTAGAGGTTAGTCCATGTAGCTAACGTTAGCAAAGATCTTAGCTGTAAATGTTTCTTTAAATTAGATGTTGATTTATTGTGTGATGATAGTATTTTCAAAGCTGAAGGCAGTACTGTCACTGTTCTGTGATGTTGTTTCTCTCTGATTTAAAAACAAAATAATTTTGAAATTTCCACCCAGTGAAAGCGTTTATTTTACTAGGGGCAATGATAATGAATTGGCAGCTGAAGGATTAATTGGTTTCACTGAGAATAGAGGGGTGCTGTGAGACTTGTGAAGTGGTGTAATGTTTGTGTGCTGTGCATGGTAGTATTATCATTCTTTGTTCATTCATTCATTCATTTTCTGTAACCGCTTATCCTGTGAGGGTCGTGGAGGGCTGGAGCCTATCCCAGCTGACATTGGGCGAGAGGCGGGTACACCCTGGACAAGCCGCCAGTTCATCGCAGGGCCGACACATAGAGACAAACAACCACTCACTCTCACATTCACACCTACGGGTAACCTATTATGCTGCATGTCTTTGGACTGTGGGAGGAAGCCGTAGTACCCGGAGAGAACCCACGCGGACACGAGGAGAACATCCACACAGAAAGGCCCTGCTGGCTCGGGGATTCGAACCCAGGACCTTCTTGCTGTGCGGTGGCAGCGCTAACCACTGCGCCATCGTGCCGCCCTATATCTTTTTAAAATGTATTTTAAAATTGTAATCTTACTAATAATCCCCATTTTTACTAAATGTATCTATAATCTGATTACATATTTTATTCCTCTAACTGTAATGTAATACAGCTACCTTTTTTAATATCTTAATTACGTGATACCATTACATATAATCTGTTACTCCCCAACCCTGATTATTGTACATTTCTTAGTGCTTCAAATGAAAGTTAATTCGCAAATTAAGCAAATGAAATAGATTGGAACACTGTGAGCAAGTTCTAAACAAAATGCAGCAACATTCAGTCAGATCATGGTTGTGTTAGCACGAGGCAGCATAGTGTATTATGGGCAATAAATACAAAATATGCAAAAATTATCCATTAGGTAATAATGCTCTTTCATTTCTTTGACAGAAAATCATAGTCATCATCAAGAAACTTTTTAGTTGGCTCCCACTATGTTCTTTGTTATTGAAAAACATTCTCAAATTCACTATATTTCAATCTGAATGACATAGGTTGTACACACCCATACATGAACACACACACACACAGTGTCTCTCTATTCTTCTGCTTATAAAAGAGCCCCGGGACAGAATCCAGGATCCCTCCAATGCAGCACAGATCCAACATTGAGACTGCACACTTGAGCAGGAGTGCGTACTGTATAAGTACACAGGATTGGTTTATAGCGGTCATGTGACTGCAGGCTGTAGTCCCCTGTGTTAGAAAACAGTAATTGAGGCTTCCATATGGTATAGATCAGATGTAGCCTTCACCACAGCATTCCTCCAGCACAGCACAGAGGCTCCACGCTTGTATCCATAATAAAAACTGAGCTAATCAAACAACTATCTCTAAAAGACTATGCTATATACTCTTTATTCTTTCTCTATTGTATGCTTTAATCTATATCCTGTAATATCCAAGGGGAGTAGTGGTGTTTTATGGTAAACAGTGCTGCTAGTCCTTGCACAGCACAAAACATCCCATTTTTCTATGGCAGATTATACCAAACTACAATTTCTGCCCTCTTCTCTTTGCCCATGTGCATGCAGTTCCATACATTTAACTAAATATGTGCTTGTGATGATGCACAATCCTGTATATCCCTTAATATCATAGCATCAGTCACTGTGCTGCGCTTATTGCACACTATGGACATAACGTGCAACTATCGGCTTCACAGTTACACTCTGAGCTAAAATATGTATGAATATGAGCCACATGGAGCAATATATTAATGAATAACCCTGCATTGCAGTATGAAAATAATTCCCTAGTTTGATTAATAATGATCCTGATCAGAAACTTTCGTACTACCACACCATTTATTGCATGTGGATAGAAGGAAATAAATAGATGCACAAAATTAATAACAGAGGTTGCATTTATCACTGAGTAGATTTAAAGGTAGATTCAGTAGGATTTGTCCGAGCTGTTCATAAACACAAAAGAATGATTGTTGCCATTGCCAGGACTTAAATACCCTTTTGGGTTGGTAAAGCCTCCTGAGCACAGTAAAGTTTTGAGAAAATACAGGCAGAGGGCAGCGTCTCTGCAGATACTGTCACCACCTCATATTTCTAGTGGGTCATAAATATTAATTGAAAGGGATTATGTTTACATGAATTTACAGTATAGAAAATAAGTATATAGAAGCATATAGACAATAAAAGAATGGAAATAGAAATAGTAAGTATGTAAAAAATATGTAAAAATAAAGAATATGTACATGATAAAACTATATACAACAATAATGCTGAAGATAGGAGACAAGTGTGTTAGGATGCACATATTTAGTATTGGTTGGTTTACACCATGACACAAGTCATCTTCCATAAATACCAGCTACATAAACATTTAAATAAATGTTGTGCCACTGTATCAATTTGGCCATGTACACTGCATTATGTCTAATGTAATCTTAATCATTTAGGTAGTTACTGTCACGACATTTAATGATAAACCTATGGGTTTAGGAACCATTTTATACTCATTAATTAAATGTAGGCCTAACTAAGCCTATTCATCTTTGCCAGTAACCCCATGGGGCCCTCCCCTGGTGGTTTGTGGTCCTCGCTTGACACCACTGAGCTGAGGGATTTGGGATCGCAGCACTGGCTTTAAGGATTGCTTCATTCTGTGGTACAACATGTTCAAGCTGTGTTTTATACATATATCTACCAACACTGGGATGTGTCCACAAAATGTTTTATTAGTCAACAGGGGTCATTTAATGGTAAGGGTACATTAATTATCATGAACTCATACATGACTTTATGCATGAAAAAGCATGAATTCATTTATGTGCTTCTTCATGAACTGACAAGAATGAACAGTATCTCATGCATGACTTAATCCAAGGACAATGTGTTCATTAATGCAGCAACTAAGGTATTTCAATCATCATGATTTCTTATTCATAGGAAAGTCTAAACATTACTTCTTCAAGACTTTATCATGTTTGTGGGCCTTCAAATAAAATCAGCCCTCACGTATATTTAGGCATTATGTATTTGAAAAAACAAAAACAACATAATTTGGACTCCATTTCAATTATCAATTATTCAGTTAGGAAAAGAAAATGTGTACATCATGTATACATAGACAATAAATGGTTAATACATGTAATTTCACAATTATGCCACCACTAAATATATATATTCATCAGTGTTCAAATCAGACGGGTCACCACTTTACTTTGAAGGGCCACAAACCTGATGAATAACAATACTTGGACTTCAACAGAATACTTGTGCACCGGAGTGACAGGTTAGGTTTTTGTCCTGTCCCTTTTACTGCAGGCTTATCTATGAAGAAGACATGAACATTAATACTTCAGCCATCATTGCTGTAATACCTTTGGTCTTCCATTAATTAACACATTGTTCTTGCATTAAGTCATGCATGAGATATTGTTAATTCTTGTACACTCCTGATAGTTCATGCAGAACTACATGAATGAATTATTGCTTTTTCATTCATGAAGTTATGTATAAATTCATGATAATTCATGTACTCTTACTATTAAGTGTTAGTGCAATACTGCTCAAATGCGAACAAATAAGGTATTACATTAAAATATCTACTGCTCCATAATACACTTTTATTTTGAAAGAATGCACTGCCCTTTGAAGTTCTTCATGGATAAAGAGGTCATTGGAGATAGTATAGTGAACATAAAGCATATGGAAAATTGGATTTCTTACTTTTTTGTTTTAAATGTGGCAATTTTACATAAAGCCTTTAATTGCCTCATTGGAGTTACTCATCTAGACACAAGGGTAAAAAAACTAAACATGAAACATTCATTATTTAACAAAATGTACAAAAATAATTATGTATGGTACAAAAATAGTCATTTATTGCTATTAAATACGTTTTAGGTATGTGAGATGGAAACAGCAGATTTTATTTTATCACACTGATTCCATCATATTATTACCAATATGTTTGTACTTTTACTTTAGTAGGATTTTAAATACAGGAGTTTTACTTGTAACAGAGTATTCTCACACTATGATTTTACCAGGGGTGGAAATAACTAATCACAAATACTCAAGTTACTCCTAATTAAGTAGATTTTTTGGGGCACTTGTACTTTTATAAGGAGACTTTTAAGTCTGTGCTTTTACTTGTATTTACCCATGCGTTACACTATGTAATCTACTTAGTTACTTTTAAAAATCGTAATTGAGTACTGAGTAGCCTACAGTTTGAATTAATATCCCAACTTTTCATCTGCATTTTGTAGCTATTCATATAATGAATATGAATAATGAATCTCAGTACTCATTCCGCCACTGGATATTACTACTTTTACTTAAGTAAAAGCTCTGAGTACTTCTTCTTCCACTGTTTACTCTGTAGGAAGTTTAGAAGTAATAGTATAAGAAGGAATTCATTTCAACAGATTTGTATCACTCAGATTCCACCATTTCTGAAGAATGACCATTTTTATATTTTGATATCAATACGTTTGTACTTTAATAAGATCTTAAACGCAGGAGTTTTACTTGTAACAGAGTATTTTTACACTATGATATTGCTACTTTGAGTACCTCTTCCATCACTGTTTACACTGTCTCTTAGCAACCCGGTCAAACGTGTACAACTGAAATTTCACATAAAATATCGCGATAGTTTGTTGTTCAAACCAGGGTAATGACGTTACTTGAAGATACTGTAACTGTTAGCCGTTAGTTTCTGTTTTAAATCTGGTAAATTCTGTAAAAGTGGGTGCATTTCCACACTAAAAAAAAAAAAGGGTATTTTTTCTTCCAGTTGTCGTATAAACGAGCAATTACATGAGAAACCAACTAATTAACTGCGCAGGTAACGTTACTCAAGTAACTAAATTACTAAGATAACCGTTGTTTTTCGATGAGCCGGCAGTGATGTCACTCCAACGTTTACATCAACGCCTGTGGCGTAGCTGTATTTCGAAAATGCTAGCAGCTAACGGTGGCTAAATTAACGTTAAACGAGTGATTACGTCGGTAATTCGTTACACCGCTCGCCCGTAAATACTGCCGCTAAACTTCAGCGTTAGAAATAAAGTGTACTGTCTCTTTAAGGTCTCTCTGCTGGTCTGTTTCGTATCGATCAATCCACCATTTTCCAACACACAGCGGCGGCAGCGCTAACACAGCTCCGGCAGCGAGAGACAGAAGAGAGCCACCCCTCTACCTGGAGAGGAAGCCAGGGACCGGGGGCAGTCATGGCAGCGAACATGTACCGGGTTGGAGGTAAGGTGGCCGGGGGGTAACATCTCAGAAGCTTCCCGTAATGTTTTTATGGCGGACTCGCCACGATTCGCCGCGGGTCTTTTATGTATTTACAGAGCGTGGTCCGTCTTTCCGTCCCTTCTATTATTTCCCTAAAGCTAAAGAGCCCTGTGCTTCACAGATGATGATGATGATGGTGACTGTGTGAAGAGGAGGATGGTGATGAAGAGTAGTGCTGGATTCCCTCGTTTCTTTTGTGTTTGTTGTAACTTGCGATGAACCCAAAACAACTACTTAAATATACCCGCTGCACCTACCCTAACATGCATTGGGTTTCTATACATTTAAGGCACCATGGCGAACATATTGTAAAAGTTTTGCGTGCCACACAACTACTGCTCTCTACTCTTTTATAATGATAACCAACATTATTACATATCCACTGACTTGCAGAGACCCCTTAAGACTTGCAGGGAAGCAGCAAGAAGATGCTTTTCACAAAGAAAGTATAGCAAAAGGAACCAGTATAGAAAAAGTTTAAGGCTACTCCTTAACTAAAAGAGCTGAGATGGGAAAATCTGGATAAAATTATGATCAGATGTATTTCCACATCTTTAACCAAGGTTATTTCTTCTTAATTTGTAGTGGCAACTCCAGATGATATCTAATTAAGATTCCTGTTTTCTCCTCCCACTCATTTTCTGCTCTGATTCGTGTCCTGTAGGTACTGTGTAAAAATAAGCACATGCAAGTTACTGCAGCTATGCCATAGTTTCAGTAAGGCAGGGGTTGTTATGGGCTTTCCCTGGATCACTGGATATCAGAAAGGATGAAAAAGTACATCATACAAGAAAGGGCAGAATAGGACAGCGATCAGATGCTTTCTACACAAAAAATATTAAACTGCAATGTTTTGACTTAGGGCTGATTATAGCAGGAAAAAATATCATAATGAAATGTTTTAATTTCAATCTATTGATAATTATTCATGATATTTAATGACCAGGAGAAAAAAATGTTGAATTTAACCACTTAATTTTTAAGTTAACTGCTTACATTGAATTTAACTGCTTTATTTAGGCGCACACACACACACACACACAGGTAACAGACTTAATAAACTTATGGGCTGTGCATTTTATTGAACAGTTCGTATTATTGCTATTGATGAAGTGTGTATTACCGAGACATATCACTATTGTTTTATTGCCCAGGCCTATTTTTGCTTAACGTGACATTTTATTAGATTACTAGAGTTCTCCCTTGATGTTTTTGAGATGAAGGTGGCAAAGGCTGGAGAAGATTCATGGCACGACCGGTGCACACAGTGAGCTAAACTGACAAAATCATGATTTGACAGATGAACGTGTCCGTAGGGGTTTAAATTTTGTACCAATCTGAAACAAAAATATAAAAAAACAGGTTTGAGACAAATAACACTGTTTAATTCGGCACAGGACTCCACATAAAAGACAGACTGTGCAATGTTCTGTGCACGTTTCACGCTCCTTGCTCTATTTTTTTTTTAAATAAAAGACAAGAATGATGAAGGAAGAGAACTCTCCAATATGACCAGTAAGCAGATACCAAAATGTGGGTCATAAAATGATAAATTGTGATAGAAATATTAGCCTGTATAAAGATAAAGATGTGTGTCTTATTTGGCAGTATAGTAGATCTTATAATGTTTGCTATTTTAAATCATTGGGTCACAAGGTATTGAAAAAACTGCAATAATTTTCTATTAAATATTCATGTAAAATAAATTATTGTACATTAGCGATCACAATAAGTGTGCTGCTACATAAGACCAATTTAGTACAATGATTTAATCATAATTTTCACTAAGTCAGCACCAAGGTATTGACTTAAAAAAAAGGTTTTGCAATTTTTGTTGGAATTTTCATTATTGCATTAGATAGGCAGGGAAAACAGTGGTTACTGATGAAATGTTCTCACAGATTTCACTGTCATAAAAGTGTCAGAACAACCACATAAAGGTGTGCCATGACGGGTATACTGGCAGGTGTAACTATTCAGAGGACAGTTCCTTTTTTATTTCCCTTTCCATCAAGCAGATCTTTTCATTCATGCTTTTGATTGTAGTCCAGTGTTCTCCCCGTTAAGGCTGGGTTGTGTATGTCAAAGGGAGAGGGAGGGAAAGCGAGAATGACTGATTACATTGTGAAGATATATTAACACGCCATCACTGACAATTGTCTAGTGAAACAGGAACGCGGTGACTCTCCTTGGCATGGTACCTGCATCAAAAATAGCACGTAGTGAACGTCACAGCCCTCTTATTTAGTCAAATGAAACAAGGCCTACCTGAGTGAGAACAGGATTATGTCCAGAGCAGGGCAGAAAGTTAACACTTTATCAGCCAAATGTGATCGAATTTAGTGTGTCTCTATACTCTGTTAACCTCTTATACTGAGATGCTTTCCAACCAAGCTTCTGTGTCGTAGTTGTAGAAAACTAATTTGCTTGCAAAACAATACAAATGAGTTATTTACACTATTTCCCTGCCTGTCAGCCTCATCTTGTAGCTTTAAGATGATATATTAAACTGCTCACATTAATACCTAAACAACTATCGACCTACAGTATATCCAAGCTGTCGTCCAGAATCCTAGAATCACTTGTCAACTCACAACTGATCATTGTTATAGCACATTATCTGTAACAACTGCTATTGTTGGTGGTGTATGACACTCTAACTCACTCTGTTAAAAGCAACACTTTGCTGCGCTCTTTGTAGATCTTTTCAAGGCAGCAAACTTTTTCTGGTATGCACCACTTCTGAAGCCAAGAATAGGTCATTCTTTTATCCTACTTTTTTTTCAGAGTCATTAACAATGATAGGGGAAACAACGAATAAATATGGGTCCAAATCGAATTTTAGTGAAAAAAAGCTCAGCACAGTAGCATCAGCAAACCCTTGGTTATCCATGCCCCACCTGCAGTGGCTCTATGCTCCACCAGTGGTGCCCGCCCCGCAGTTTGAGAACCACTGTTCCAAAGCTTCTGATACTGTTGAACCCAGCTTCTTGTTACAGGCAAATTGTGCCCAGAAAATAAGGCAATAATAGACTTGTACAAAAATAATCCCTCTCAATCATCACCCGTTACCCTCCAGAAGTGTCTGATGGTGCCAGCATCCGCAGAGACGCCATCCTCCGCCTGTACCTTCGTATTTTGTGGTGCTGTGGGCACCATACTAACCCAAAACGTTGGTGTTTGACGTCCTGTATAGACTATCTATCTGGTGCATTGATGGACAGGAACTGACAAGTCCTCTTTACCTTTAAACAGGCTCCTTTCTGTGAGTTTTTGATGTTTCAGCTTACAATTGTTTCACATCTCTCTGATAGAGTTCAAACTGTTGCTGGTGCTTTTGTCAAATGAAGTTGCCAAATTGTTGCTAAAGGTGTCCCTCAAGGATCGATATTAGGCCCACAGTTATTTACATTGTACAAAAATAATAATCATTTTCTGAATTGGTCCTGTACTGCCCCTTTCTATGCCATGACCAGCACAGCTTGAAGTTACAGACACTCATTCCTCTGAGCATCTTTAAAACTTTGCTATCTTATATTTCTTTTTTTTTAAATTAATTAAGGTAGCTCTGTGTGTGTGAGAGGGTTGGTGTGAGTGAATGAATTTTCTTGTTGTGATCTTATCTACCATAGTTATTTTTGATTGTATTAAACAAGTTATTGTTCGCCTTTGAAGGCAAAAATTGGATCATCACAAGTAAACATAATTGTTTAATAATCTACACTAATCTGAAACCATGAAGCATAGAAATAAAATTACTGAATAAATGTGCCGTTAAATTGTTTTCCCACAGTCACGATAATCATTTAGATCAAAAACAAGCACAATTTTAGGCCAAAAAGAAGCCTCATAATTGACTGAAGCTTCTCCTGAGACCAGCTCAACCCAACGTCAGAACAAAGCAGAACCCTTCGAAAGATGGCCGCTACTTTGCAAGACAATGCAGCATCGTCTTGGAAAAGCAATGACTTCCCTTGTGAATGAACTGTGGACAAAAGCTGGCTCCATAGGCCCTGATGTCTTTGTTTTTATCGTGCAGGCCACACGCCACTCTTCCTGTGCCTGCGGTGCTTCTTCCTAGTGCTTCCTCCCATACACCGGAAAGTGTTGGTGGCTAAGTATAGGCTATATCATAAGTCTCATCATCTTAATGGTTGGAAGGGAAGAGACGCTATCCCAGAGTTTTTGTGCACTGGCCACAGAGGTTTAGAAGTCTGAACCTCCAAACAAGAGTCACCGAGACTTGCTGCAGATTTATTGCTCAGACAAAAGTGACTCTCTCATAAGACTATGAGAAAAAGGAGTTTTGTTGAGATTTCTTGTATGCTTAAAGGATAGCTTTGCAATTTTTCAAGTCTTTCTTATGACAACAGTAAGGTACCCATGCGAAGATAGAAAAAAGTCTCATTCGCTGTGATCATTCCTCCTATTCACTCTATCCATTAAAATAACCTTTCCTAATGTAAGTAATGTAATGTAAGTGATGGGAGACGAAATCTGCAGTCCTCATTCTGTGCAAAATTATTCCTAAATTTAACCGAAGCTAATATTAGTCTTGAGAGGCCTTGGTGAGCATTCAGACCGAAATCAGCCCTGCATTAAAACAATGCAGGGGGCTGCGTTGGTGGGGGCGTGTTGCATAAAGGACTATTGAGACATCAAATATTATGAATAAGATCATATATGACATGAATATGATCCATGAAGTCCAATTTGAGTGACAAGTCAGGGAATTTTCAAGGCTTCTCACATCCCAGAACACTGTATAATAGTTTTAGATAGGTCTGTGTAATAAAACAACAGTGATATGTATTAGCAATCGACACTTTATCAATAGCAATAATAAAACTGCCCCGTAAAATGTTCACTAGTTTCACTTAAATAAATTAAATGCAAACTAACCATGAAAGCACATAATGATTACGCTCCTGACTCATATCCCTTGATAATATCCCTTGATAAGCGTGCTTTGAGTAACTCACAAACAGCCAATCATTTAACAGGTGATTTGTTGTTACCTGTGTGCCTTGATAAATAAAAATTGGTTAAATTCAAAGTAAAGCAGTTAAATTCAAAAGAAAAGTCGTTCAATTCAACCTTCTCCTGGTCTTTATTAAAAAAAAAAAGCCAATTAAAAATGATCAATAATGATGTTATTGACTTAAATTAAGCAATTTATGGTGATACATTTTTCAGCTATATTGTCCAGCCCTACTTTGAAACCAGGTTCTACAACTGCAAAGTTTTCACAGCGGCAATTATTTTATCTTTCGCCATGACAGTTGTGATGTAAACAGTAGAAAAAAGGGCATTCACATTTTAAAGTAATCCACTAGGAATGTGCATTTGTATGTATTGGCCAAACGCAAGCCCTTGTTGGATGATGTCAACTTTTTCCCGGGAAACTGTATTTTTTATCTTTTTTGCTGGAGCCCTCCACATTGACACTTCTGCTGCACTGTCAACTGCTTGGGTTCATAAGAATTGGGGTGGGGGCTGCATTTTTTATCTTCCAAATTTACTGACTTTTTAGCATAAAAATTTCAGCTTTTTTCCACAGCAGTGTCTGCAGTGGAGGAACAGTAACACAAAGAGGGAATTTTGTAGTAAAAAGACAGCAACTTTGGAAGATTCACACTTGTGAGCTAAGGGTTCTTCCAAACCTAACCTGTGTGGTTAAAACAGATGCTGGTCTCTGTGCCCGGTTAGTGTGGTTTGTTTGGGTGAAAGCCAACAAACTAACCACAGGGTTTTATGATAGCAGGTTTATGATGATTTGATGTTTATGATTTCAAATTCTAAACTATGAAACCTCCATCTGCTGAACGTGAAATCTGTTCAGGAAGCGATTGGGTAATTGATTGATTGATTTGTCTAAGCCACGTGTGTGTGTGTGTGTGTGTGTATATATATATATGCAAATCATTTAGTAACACTTGTGCATGGTGGCGCAGTTATTTTCCCTGATTAATAGGTCAAGAGCTGTTAAAATTGCTGTGCTTGTATCCTTCTCCTTGTACTTGTTCATTAAGTCCATTAGAAAGTGTGTGACAGTGATCCCACAGTGATAAGCCCCGAATCATTACTGTGCAAGATGCCTCCTTTTGTCCTGTCTCTACCTGTTAGTCATCATTCATAAAACGCAGCAATCTGCTAAATAATGCTTATAATCAGTTATTTCTTCATGAGCTCTTTGTGACAGCATAATTATACACATCACACGCATTAAAGTGCTGCATAAACATCTTCACCAACATTTGATTTCTTCACGTGGGTCCTGATTAAGCACTGATGATGCAGGATGACTGTCACCAAACGTCTTTTTACAAACCAACCGGGAGTCAAACTGAACACAAACTGGACCAGAACTAAGATGCAACAGTGTATCATTTCTTTCCTCTTGGTCTGGACCAAACGAACCAAACTACAGACATGAAAATATCCTGACTTCTTCAGCCTGATATTAGCTTCACATAAACTTTCTGATGTATTTTTGCACAGAATGTGGACTGTGGATTTTGCTCCATGTTATTTACATTGGAAGCACATTATGATCACAGCGAACAAAAGCCGTTTCTTAATACGCACGCCTGACTTTTGTTTTGAAACAGACCTGAAAAGTCGTGAAGGTTCCCTTTTAGATAAATACTTGAATAATACACTAAGGTTGTTAGAGTGTGACAACTCTGGTGCAGGAGGTGTAAATGTGTTGTAGTGTTTACTAACTTAAAAAATGATAAACTTTGTCAATGCCCACCTTTCTTTTGGCTGGTCAGGATTTTCTCCACGCTGCCAGTTATGATTCAGGACCTGCTTCAAGGTGTTGTAGTGTTTACTCATTTACAAACTGACTAACTTTGACAGTGCCCACACTTTGTTTGGCTGGTGGCTGGTGTTAATTTCCCACGCTGGCAGTTGCTTCTCTCGCAGGTCTAGTGGGTGTACTCGCAGAGTGAAGTTCTGCTTGCTCGCTGCCATCCTGCCCAATTCAGAGCGGTCAGTTGGAGAGATGCATGACAGCTATTAAATTCATTCAACAAAGTGTCCCATCATCACATTTCTTTAGAGGCCAAACTGCATCCCTCACAACAAACACTATTTGCTGCAAGCTATCAGCCTTGTGGCATCTTTGTGGCACCTCAGCTATTTGGAATTTAAAATCTGGTTGTTTAAACATTCCTAAAATACTTTTTTTAGAGAGTAGTTTTGTGTAAAACCTCCTCACGTTTGCTAATTAATCACATTTGAATAAGAACAAGCTGCAGTGGTGGCTGCGACACAAGTGCAGGACAGATGCGTGATGGTAGTTAAGTTGCAGCCGCTGTTTATGAGATCAAAATACTTCTCTGCTTAAACATCACTAAAAAGATTAAACCTAATATTTATGAAAAAGGCATATTTTAAGTTTTACATCCTGGTGTTCAGTGTGGATTGTCTCCAATGTCAGAAGAGACCTTTATCCTAGTGTCTTAAAGTAGATGTTCACCTTATTCAAGGGGACAAGAGGAACTGGTAGTTTAGATAAATGGATGGATAGATAGTTGCTTAGGTCTCACGTTAAACAGATGTGTGTAGCTGTGTCTGGGTTGATTATGCCATTTAGAGTGAAAGTGAGTGATATCAAAGTGTGAAAATGAGGTGTGAGATTGATTCAGAAGATTAAATTCCCTGTCATTACCATAGAAACCTCATCCATACGATGACAGTCTGAGCTATAATCTCTTCCATGGTTACTGCTCACGACAACAGACACACCTCTCGGATTGAGTGTGTGAGTAAGCATAGGATAGGGTGTGGGGTGTGGTGGGGGTATGTGTGCATGGACAAGCGTGGGTGGATGTTTCATTTACTTCACCATCTTGCTTCTTAGCTCTAACCCAGGCCTTTTTATTATTACTATCACTTGGAAGAACTTTGGTCTGATTCTGATAGTGATGCTTCCAGTTTGTGTCTGTCCCTACTTGAACTGGGATCACTCCCATTAGGCGTTGCTGCTGGCATGCTGTACAGTATATGGCGTGGCAGCAAGGGCGGGGAATACTGCTTAAATGGAGTGCCAGGGCAGGACTGTCTTGATTCTCTTATCGGGTGATCACCAAATGTTGGCAGACAGTGTAGTTGATGCAGTAGCAGAGCTGCTTCTGTAGGATATACAAGATATATGATACACTAAAGGACTGTTACCCAGCCTTTTTTGGCTTGTAACCCTTTCAGGGGTTCTCAAAGTTTTGATGAGCACCAGTTTGGGAGCCAGAATATAATTGAGGGCCACACAGGATAACCCATATGATTTGTCTCATGATAGCGTTTAAAATTAAATTCCCTTAGCACCGAATTCATGTGTCCATATAAGCCATAATTGCCCCCAAAGGCCCGATGAAGTAAGAGTTGATCTCTTTTTCCTGAAATCTTCTTTTCTCCTCAAGCTGACAGCTTTTTTCCGTGTTGGCTTCTCTATCTCACTTTCACATTAAACTGCATGGTTGTCCCCTGAAATTGCTAACTGAAGGTACTAGCATTGATGGCAGAACATAATTCTGGTGCCACTAGTTGCCAAACAACTAGTATATTTCTGCAAGTTGTGATTCCTACCTGACAGATGTGTATTAGGGGGGCGCAGTTTGATGCAGTAGCCGAGTAGTGTATTAAATGTAGGCCACTGAAAGTGAAAGTATTGACATGACCGTGGATTTACGAGAATATAATGCATGTGTTTCATTTCACCTTTGAGGGGCATGGGCTGCACTTTGAGAACTGTGCTTCAAGAGAAAGCAATGCATTTGCCATTGGCACAGATTGCACATGTATAAGTTTAAAACGAAGAGTGGTGTTCCTTCTCAAATAGTTTCAGTTTGATAGTTATTAAGCCGTGAAGAGATAAAACGCAACAGTATTTCTCAAAAAAGCATAGATTTTAGAATTTAAAGATAAGATTAAATACAGTTTTGTGTAGCAGATTTTTTGTTAATCATTTTGCAACTCTTAGAAAGTTCCTGACCATTACACTAAGGTGTAGTAAAAATTAAAAGTCCATTTCATAAAACAACAAGCTAACAGACTGCTTATAACAATCATTCAGACCATGAAACTTTAAAGAGACATTTCACCCCAGAATCAAAAATAAACATTTTTCCTCTTACCTTAAACGCTAGATCTTTAGTTTTGGTGTGAGCTGGTGAGTTTTTTTGATTTCAGTAGGAGAAATGTCTGCCTTGTCTCCATTATAATGGAACTAGATGGCATTCGGCTTGTGGGAAGGTTCGTGTAGGAATTATTTTCTTTCTAGAGAACTACACCCACCAACCGCATCACTGCACAGAAGGAAGTGTGCATTAGGGCTGCACAGTTCTTGCTACAATGTGAATCATGATTTTTCTTCCCAAGAACTGAACTCGCTCACATGATTTTTATGCATACTTTTTTATTCTTTTCAACAAAAACATTTATTGCACTCTTAAACTTTCAAGTAAAAACAATGTGTGAGATGTTTGACGACGTAACATCTATCAAAGAGCTGGACTTCAACTTAAAAGTCACTTGTAACCAAAAAAAAAAAAAAAAAAAAAAAACTGGCAATGCACTGTATAATGTTTGTGTTCATGAGGTTTGTGTGGCTGGTGGATTGTCATTTAAAAATGTGGTCGCATAGATGTATGAATCAAGATCATGATATTTTTCTGATAAATTGTGCAGCCCTAGTATGCATGTAAACATTAATGGCGTCCTCCTCGGCTGAGCTGTGACTTCTCCATGAGTAGATTCATGCTTCTTCTGCACATTGATCCATTTGGTGGGTGTAGTAAAATAGTTCCTACATGAAAATGTTCACAACAAAGCTATTGCTGTTGTTTTTTTTTTTTTCTTGTTTTTTTTTGTTGAGCACCACAAGCCGAGTGTATCTAGTCCCGTTATATTCGAGAGAAGGCAGTCGCCTCTTGGGCCAATATCTCCAAAACACAGCAACTCACATATCTACGGTTAAATAGCACTAGAGGGAAGAAGAAAAATATGTGTTTTTTGATTTTGGGGTGAACTGTCCTTTTAAATTCATCTTTAGACAATTTGCAAGTGTTTGCTGAGACAGATTAGGACTTCCCTTCAGAGGCTGTACCACACAGAGATATGTGTTTCTAAGGCCTCTACTGTCTGCCATGAATGTCATACATGTGGTGCGTTGTTTTTGCACAGTAGTGGTGGCATACAGGAATTATGCTGGTCAGGTGTCTGAAAGCATCCTCTATAACTTTAATAATTCTCATCGCCATTTTGTGGACTGTTTACAGCTCTGATTATCCAAAATGAGCAAGTTAGATTAATCATTACAAACTGAAACAGAAACTGGATCAGTTTTATCACTAAGATGTAAGTGCGTAGTTTGGATGGTGATCCATGAGTACAAGTGTGTACCAGGCCAAAGTCATTTTTGTTTGTGTGTGTGTACAGTGGTATGTTTTCCCAATTACTCCTCCACTTCCATGTCTATTAATTTATCTTGTTCATCGTCTCTCATTTCTGATTTTTTTGCTCCTATTTTAACTGTCTCACTAACTCATTCTCTAACTTGAAATTTTTACTAGGCTGTCTGATGCTGTCCAGTCTTTCTGTCTGTCCAGGTATCTCTCCATCAGTTATCTCATGTTTTCCCTCTCTCATCATTGCGTCTGTCTGACTGTCTGTCTATCCCTGGCCTGGTTTGAATCAGCCCAGCAGACTCTCTCTTTTGGGGCTCAGTAACATGCCTTGATTGGCTCACACAAAATCCGACTGCACTGTGACATCACAGACGCCAGAGACTGCCGATTGGCTGACACTGGGAGCCGGGGAATGGAGACCAGGAGAGGGGGGGTTATACGCGGATTGAGGTGGCGGGAGGGCTGATGGGAAACGGAGAGACTGAGTGACGCTGCTCAGTGCCTACAGGGCCTCTCTCTTTCTCTCTGTTGCTCTCATTTTGAGTTCCTCTCCAGCTCGCTCTCCACCAGGCTTCAGCTCCTCACATGGTGGAAACTCCAACACTCAAACAACCCACTCTTGACTGTCACTTAACCATTTTCTTCCCATATTCACTTTTTCTTTCTGGAGGCGGCAGGAGGAGGGGACTCTTAAAGTGATTCCATTCTTGGTAACTTCAGTTCCCAAGCCAGGAAAAAGGAAGACAGCGAGTTGTGCCCAATATCCCACCTTCACAGTCACTCTAAATGTACTGGGAGAAATGTGCCGTCAGCAACCAAAAAGTGTCTTACTGTGTGGCGGCAATTCACACCCAACCCCACACCAGAACTGAATGTGGACATGTGGCTCTGCTTCAGTTTGAAACGGTCATGACGCATTTTGGCTCTCGATTAATGGGTCCCACAGAGCTGGCGAGCCTTGAAGGCCGCAATTAAGCGTCAGCGTTTCTCTCCGTGGTTTGTTTGTCATGAGACCTGTCCCTGTTTTTGAGCGTCAAACAACTTTTTGATCAGGGTTCTTTTGAACATTGACAGTTTTATTTACCTTAATGTGTCCAGCGAACGTTTTCTCTTTTAGCAGGCATGTTTGAATTTTTAACAGTGTATCCAGTTACAGTATATTCATGTTGGTGCTGAAATGATGAGACCATTAGTCGATCAATCAGTTTGATTCACAGAGAATTAATCATTGATCATATAAGTAATTTATCAAGCAAATGCGCTGGCTTCAGCTTGTCATATGTGATGATTGCTGCTTTTTTCTGTTTCATATCTTTGTAAATTGAAAATCAGTTTTGGACTGGTTTATTGGACAAAATAAGCGACTTAAAGGCAGCACCAGGAACTCTGGAAACTTGTCACAGGCTCTATTTCACATTTTATGACTAAACAATTACTTTTTTCAGACATCACACACCTGCTGCTCTAATTTACATACAGGAGAGCAATACAGTACCTTTCACTGTTAGCCAGTGGGAATTAAGTTCAGGTTATATTGGTTTTTAGTCTCTTCTTGATTATTCAGTCAGTGTTATGATGTATAGAAAAGTGGAAAATTGGGAAATATTCACTTCAGAAAATTATAATTTTCCAAGGTGATGTGTTCAAGATACTCTGTTTATTACAGTATGATCCTGATTCCAAGAAAGTTGAGGGGCTGTGTAAAACATAAATAAAAACAGAATAGAATGATTTTTCAAATCATTTTCAACCTATAGTCAGTTGTATACAGTCCAAAGACAAGATACTTAATGTCCAAACTTCTGAACTTTATTGTCTTTTGTGAATATACACTCATTTTGAATTTGAGTCTGTAACATGTTCCAAAAAGTTGGGACAGGAGCATGTTTACCACTGTGTTACATCACCTTTTCTATCAACAATACTCAGTAAGCATCTGGAAACTGAGGACACCAATTATTGAAATTTTGAAAGTGAAATTCTTTCCAACTCTTCCTTGATATGACTTCAGTTGTTCGACAGTCCAGGCTCTCTGTTGTTGTGCTTTGTGCTCCATAACTCGCCACACATTTTCAGTGGGAGACAGGTCTGAACTGCAGGCAGGCCAGTCTAGTACCTGAAGTCTTTTCTATGAAGCCACGCTGTTTTAACACTTGCAGAATGTGTCTTGGCATTGTCTTGCTGAAATAAACCGGAGCGTTTTTGAAAAAGTTATCTTTTGGATGGCAGCATAAGTTGCTCCAAAACCTGTATGTACCTTTCAGCATTAATGGGGCCTTCACAGATGTGACAGTTAGCCATGATGCCACGGGCACTTACACACCTCCATACCATCACAGATGCTGGCTTTTGAACCTTGTCCTGGTAACAGTCTGGATGGTGCTTTTCATCCTGAGGCTGGAGGTCACAATGTCAATGATTTTCATGAAATGTGGACTCATCAGATCAGTCCACTTCTCCAGTCTCCATCAGTCCATCTTAGATGAGGTTGGGCAGGGCAGGGTTTCTGGATGTTGTTGATATAGCTATGGCTTTTGTTTTGCATGGTAGAGTCTTAACTTGCATTTATAGATGCAGCGACAAACTGTCTTTACAGATGGTTTTCTGAAATGTTACTCAGCCTGTATAGTAATATCCTTTATACAGTCATGTCAGTTTGTATTGCAGAGCCGCCTGAGGGATCGAAGGTTACGGGCATTCAATGTTGGTTTCCGGCCTTGCAGAGATTACTTGGATTCTCTGAATCTTTTAATGATATTATGGATTGTAGACGGTGAAATCCCTAAATTCCTTGAAAATGTGTGTTGAGAAATTCTGTTCTCCAACTGTTGGACTGTTTGCCCACACAGTTTTCACAAACTGGTGAATGTCACCCCATCCTCGCTTGTGAATGACGAGCCGTCTGAGGATGCCCCTTTCATGCCCGGTCATGATCTCATCACCTGTTACAGTTCACCTTTTACCTGTGGAACTTTCTAAGCAGGTTTTTTTTTTTTTTTAGCTTTCCACAACTTTTCCTATTGAATATAGCTTGAAAAGGATTTACAGGTCATTGCATTCTGTTTTTGTTTTACACTGTGTCCCAGTTTTTTTGGAATCAGGGTTGTAAGATTTAAGAGGAGGAAAAATCCTCACCTTGTGAAGATGGAAACATCATTTTTGGCATTTTTACTTGCAAATAAATGGTTGATGATATATAACATAGGAACACAGTGGCGAATATTCTAGCGATAGACTAATTGATTAACGAACTAATTGTTTTAGCTCTCATCAGAATTGTTTCTCAAGGGCACTTCAGCTGTGGCTCTTCACTAAATGGATAAAGTCTCACCTCACCTTCCTAATCCAGTCTCACAGCACAGTCTGGTGATCGGAACTACCCACGAACCAGTTTCTTTGACCTCTGACCTCTAGCCTGCCGCCTCTCTTGAGTTTGAGAAAACGAGCAAGTCTTCATTTTCTGTCCCAGCACCGCTCAATTTCAAGTCAGCCTATTTGATATTCAGCAGCAGGACGAAGATGTCACAGTGGCAGTGGAGTCTAGTAACAAGCTGTTACAGGGTGAAGAGTAGACAGACATGATGTGACGATCTCTCCCTGTCTCGAAGAGACGTTGAGAAGTGAATATCTGTGTCTGTGGTTGCCAGAAGAAGCGTTACAGGAATGACACTACACATTTTCTGAACTACTGGTGCTGCTTTGGTTAACCCGCAAGAGGAAGTGTTAAATTCCCACTTCAGATTATCATTCAGTGCTGTTCAATGAATAAAAAATATTAGGAATTATTTAATTGAATTTACTTCATACTGTATTCACTTACTCACTTACTGTCAGCTGTTACCCACTTCAGTGGAACATTTTTGAACCACGTTGTAAGCAGTAAGTTTGTCTTTTTTATATATGTGCATCAAAAACAAAATAAAAGTCAACTGAGCTTCTTTGAGATCAGAAGAGACTGATGTCCAAGACAAGTCTGAGGTAATTAAAGAAAACATCTCAAGACTAGAGCTGAATCAAGTCGATTAATCAATTAGGGGATGTGTCCACCTGATCTTTTTATTCCCAGCTGAAAACGGCAGGCAGTGGACGTGTATAATTAGAAGTTAGTTGCAGTTCCCTTCATGCTACTTGCATAAAAACAACATTAATGCATGCATGAATTTAGCTGAATGTTGTTTTTGCTTGTAATGTGATATTCAAAGATTGTTTATTGAAAGATTGTTGGTACAAATATTGTTTTTGAACAAAAATAAGCTCACAATACATTAAAACAAGCTAAAATTTCCCCAGGCACAACTGAAAAGAACACTAAGTAGATTTTAATAGAACCTTTAAATTTGAGATTCACCAACAGTTCAAAACAAAGTGTGAGCATTTAATGGAAAAGTCTGCCAGCATGAACTGTTGGACACGTGGCTGCTAAAATACAAGGTTCAGTGTGGAGCAGAGATAGCAAAAATTAATTTGTGAAACCATTAATCATTTATCTCCCACCAAGGACCAAGAGTTTCACAACCAGCACCTCTATTTCTTTAAAATCTGCAGAAATGTTGTTGGGATCCTTTGGTGCAAATTCTGTGTGGGCCAGTGTGCATAAGTCAGTGCCCCAGTTGAGCCACCTCGGTCGAAAAAGTCCGGACACGCCCCTGCTCAGCACCTCATCACAGTGTTGGCGTTTGTAGCAGAGTGTTATATTCGCACCACTCCCCATTGCAAGCAATTCAAAAAGTACACTGGCCTCAGAACAAAAAGCTTTGATCTACGAAGCGCCTTTTGGTCTATCAGCAGAAAATTAACCTCATTAATCTGAGTTCAATTTATCCAATGTGTGGATTTGTTGTTTTCTTTGTGTTATATCATTAGAAATTGAAAATCTCAGGTGAAGACATTTCATTATGTCACCTTGGGCTCTGGGAAATTATAATGGGCATTTTTTTCTATTGTGTGACATGTTCTAGTCAAAACAATAAGTCAGTTAACAAAGAAAATAATCTGCAGCTTAACTGATAATGAAAATAACTGTTAGTAGCAGCCCTGCTCAAGATTGTTAGAGGCTTGAGTGCTCTAGTCATGTCCAAAACCCAGAGCTATTCAATTTATGATAATATAAAACAAGAAAAGAAAATCATCCAATTTTTACATTTGAGAAGCTGCTTCACAGTTGCTTCACGCTTCACAACCATCAAAATAGCTGTCAATTCATGTATTGGTTAATTGTTTTCACACTATATTCTTATTCAGGCTTGTTACATTGACTATATTCTGGAGCTTTCTGTGCAGAACAAACAGCAAAGATATATACTGATTGCTGTTTTAACAGTGTTCCAGTGTTTGTTGGTGGATTTTTCCTTTAACTCCGGCAGTCATAATAATGCAGTGATTTGGATGTCAGTGCAGATCCTGGGTGTGCGGGCATGATGAGTGCATGCCTAAACCAGTTAGTGTTGGACACAGGAGGTGCAGGAGTCAGCGCGTATCGCGGGTATGCTGCTGGAATTTCGGGCGATCTCTGGCCTCGTCGGTCAGGAAGACGGGGGGCCTGGGGGGAGTGCGGAGGATGGGAGTGGGGGGAGGTTCAGGGTGAAGGGAGGATAGCTCCACCTCCAGGCAACCTTCCAAGTGTGGGGTATAATCTGACAGCACTCAGCCAAGACACATGCAGGGCTAAGACCAGGCACCCTACCAAGACTGGGGCCTGTGGGGACATCCTGGTGAGAGCTAAGCCTCCAATGGGCCTGGAGCGGTGCCAGGAACCGCACACACAAACACACACACACTTGAATGCATAGTAAAGTCACACATGCGTGGTGAAGCTCATACACACCCACACAAATGCGGACGCTCCGTGCATGCAAACAACACACATGGGGGGGATGAACGGAGCAATAAGACAAAGAAGGCATGAGGAAATACAAGGCTTCTGTCTGAATAGAAGGTTTGAAGAGCCAGATTTGTTGTGTTTGTGTGTGAGAGTGTATCTGTGCGTCAACATCTCATTCAGTCAGACCTCCCAAATACAGCTGGATCTCCTGTGTATGAAATTAACCTAATCGAGTTAAACCAACATTTGGTGGATGTCTGTGTTGCACTTTTCCTGTTGACTAATTACGCTGTCATAGTGTGGTCCAACTGGAAATCACCCTGAACGTTTGGATGACCTCGCAATGCTGACTGACATTTCTCTTTGCTCTTTTTCTTCTCTCTTTCCATTCTCCTCTCCTCTTCTTTCTCTTCCTCACTTTTCGCTGTTCCTCTGCAGATTATGTTTATTTTGAGAACTCGTCCAGTAACCCACTGCTGATCAGGAGGATAGAGGAGTTGAACAAGGTGAGTGCGTGCGTGCCTGAGTTTAAATTTGTAGTCTTGATTTGACAGCCCTTCAACTCTTCTTCAGTCGGATTTGTCAGAGATTCAACAGATTTGATCAGTTTTATTAATGACTATATATCTTTTAACTGCCTGTGTGTTCTTCACTGTACCCCTAAAGCATAAAAGACCGAAATTTGGCTCGCAGCATGAAACACATTTTAATTTCTCTGTAGAAACCCTAACTCCACCCACTGCATAATTTAGAAAAATGCTAAAAAGTGGGCAAGGAGCTGAGAGGGGGGTGGGTGGATGTGTGAGTTGCTCATTGCTGTGTGCCGCCCACCTCTGATAAGAGGGCATTAACATTCTTTTTTTTTTTTTTTTAATATAAATTTAATGACATAGATAAGTCCCAACTGTCTCCACTCCACGGCAGTGCTGGCTTTGCAAGGTTCAGGGCTGATTTAAAACAGTAGATGGTGCGTTGAGCCATTTTCAACTAGAGCTGCATCGATTAGTCCATTAATTGATTAGCGATTCCCTAAGTGGGCCAAGAAGGCTCTGCAGGTGGGCCTTGAGAGGTCATGAAAAATAGATAAAAGTTTTTAAGTTTCAATTATATAAGTTTGAAATTATCATAAAATATGTATGAATAAGTTTAAAAAAGTAATCAGGACTAATAAAATAAAGCCATGGGAGTTAAATTGCTTGTTATTCTTCAGTTATCTTCGGTGACCTGTCCCATTATGATTGGTACGTTTAGTCTTGTGTGTTGATCAGAGTTGTGATTAAAGGTTTGTGTGGACCACAGAAGATTTTCAGATTTCAAACTGGGCTGTGGCATTCTTAAGACTGGGAAGGGCTGGATTCGTCAATCAAAAGAAGATTAATTGCAAATTATTTTGATAAGAGATAAATTGTTGCAGACATTTTTCAAGCGAAAATCTCAAATATTTGCTGGCTCCAGCTTCTTAAATGTAAGGATTTGCTGCTTTTCTTTGACATTTCTGAAAGTAAATAAAGAGTTTAGGTTTGTTGGTTGGACAAAATAAGCCATATAAAGATGTCACTTTGGGCTCTGGGAAATTGTGATGATAATTTTTCAGTTTTTTGACATTTTATAGACTAAACGATTAATGGATTAATCGTGAAAATAATGGTCAGATTAATCGATGACAAAGAATAATGTTTGTGGCAGCCCTATTTTTAACCCATGAAATGCTGATTTTGATAAAATTGCTGAGAAGTATCAATATAAACAATATTTGTATCCCATCACAATATACTCATATCATTTAGTTTATAGTTAAAAATGTGTTGAAGTGTGTAGTACCTCTTTAATTGTTAAAGACATTCTTGCTCTTTTGGTTTCATGTAAATTTTTGAGGCTACTTTAGACTGTGCACCTTGGACTGTGACATAAAAAGCTCACTGTCAGTACTGTGTAATACTCTTAGTCCCATCTATATTATGATGCAGCATATACCATTTTAAACAGGAAATGTATGGTTCAAATAGTATATATCTTTAGTGCAGTGAAAGCAGTAAAAACACAGCAGTGTTAAGTATGATGATAATGTTTCTCCAGATGATGCCTGGTGGATCCCGGCCTGCCATCCTGTACATTGTTCAGTAAAAGAAGCAGAAAAAGAGGCCTGTCTCTGTAGACTAGTTACAGGTGCCTGCTGTCTGTCCCCTGTCCCAGGCCTGTGCTGGATAATATGGAGGCTGTTTAATGTGATTGACAGAGAGCTCAGAGTGAGCCTTCTATTCTGCCTGTCACTGTCAGTCTCTCTGCTCCTCAGGGATCTCTGGGTTTCTCCTCCATAAGGTTGGAGATTCACAGCTAGAAAGTATACAAGAGTGTAGAGAAGAATCTTGACAATCCACAGCTGCTATTGGAAAAATGCAGAAAATTAAAGAGTTTGGCTGAACAGTAGGGCTGTGTATTGACAAGAATCTGGCAATATGTATCACAACACAGGGGTTAAGAGTCAATATACTGTGATGCTGTAAGCAAGATGATATGTTGCTGTTTTTTAAAAATCAGATTTCAGGAAAACTGTCTTGGAATAAAGAAAAGATAACATTTTATGTGGTCAGAACGGTTTAGTTAGACAAAACTGCTTTCTAGTATTTGGGGGTAACACGACACAAAATGAATTACTGCCACACAACTTTCATTAGTAGGCTAACCAAGTTTTTAGCCAGCTAGAAAACAATATAGCCTTTTTCTTTTGCTCGCCAGCTAGCTAGCAAACAATGTATAATTTAACCTTTTTTGCTAGCTAGCAAACTATGTGAAGTTTTGTTAATGAATACAGAGCAATTTCAATTCCTGACAGCACTCAAATCAATTTTGTTGTTAAAGTTTAAAAGTAACAGAATGTAGGGCTGCAAATAGCAATTATTGAATCAGTCATTACCCTGCCGATTATTTGTCTCATTGCTCTTTTTGGGTGGAATAAAATTGCGAAAAATGCACATCACAATTACCTAAAGTGGAAGATGATGGTGTGAGAGTGCTTGTTTTGTCCAACCAACATGTCAAGACTGAAGTTTATTATCGCATAAGACAAAGAAACAAAGAAAATCATCACAATGGACAGACATTTCTTCTTAAAAACCTGATCTATATGATGAATTAGTCAACAAAATAGTTTCTGATTATACATGTCTATGTCAATTACTTTTCAATTAAAAATAATTTGTTGACTATTTATTTAATCTTTGAAAGCATCATGCAGAAAGTGTGACTTTAACATACTCAAAATCAGGCAGGGAAATGCTTGCGGAAAACTCAACCATGCTGCTTTACATGTTAAAACTACACCGTGATATTTCTCTGTGATAGCTCTGGATATGTCTTTACCTTTTCTTTGTTTCTTACATCCATACTCATGTCATCTTCCTGCCTACGTCTCTGCTTGACCTCACCAGTTCCTTTCATCATCTTATGTTATGGTTCTGCTTTAATTGGGCTGCTACACAAGTTAGCTTTACAGTTTTAACCTCACACACACATTTAAATATTTATGATTTTATGATGAAAAGGCTAAAGGGAGCCCTACTCTGAATTCTTCTATACTTGCTTCGTGACTTAACTGAAATGTCACCAAACATTGTGTGACATTAACTTGCTTAAAATGTAATCAAATCAGTAGTGCATGTTTAAATTGTACCTTTATGCATCCTTATGATCATTTATGCCTTTTCTTTGTTTTTCTTACACCCATACGCATGGCTGACAATGCTAATCTTAATTCTGTTTACCCTGGTCTGTTCCATTCTTATTATATTCAGATATGTGCAGAGCTACAACTATTAGTTGTATAATTGATTAGTTGATTGAAAGAAGATTAATCACCAGCTTTTTTTGATAGTCGATTAATTGTTTCAGTCATTTTTGAAGCAAAAATGTCAAACTACTTAACCATTTATGGTAGTAAGTGAAGAGTTTTCGGGCTTTGGACCTTTGGATAAAGAAAAAAAAGCAATTTGAAGACACCACTTCAGGTTCTGTGAAATTGCGATGAGAATTTTTTACCTTTTCCCTAAAAACATTTTGTAGACTAAATGATTAATCAAGAAAATAATTGACAATGAAAATAACTGCTAGTTGCAAACCTTTGTGTTCTACTTCACTTGGCCTTTAGACATAATCAGGTTACAGTTTTAACTTGCATGGACAAGGAAAAGAGAATATTATTTAATTCTCTCCAGATCAACAGCAGCTGCATCTGTGTCATGCAACAAAAGAGGGAAATCTCAAGAAAAATTGCCAACACAGTCTTCAGCATTTCATTAAAAACTTCTTTCATTAGTAGAGAAAAAAACTGTGCAGTTTGCAATCAGAAACAATAATAAATGAGGAAATTATGTTTTCGTTGTTGCACAGTTTTATGTCAAACACGGAAGTGGGATAAATTGGATTTTAATTATGTCATGATTGGAAAAGTAGAAAGTTCTGCAGCGCCAAAGTCTGCAGAATTTTAAAAAGTATGACATGTTCGCTGCTCATTCTCCTTCTCTCTATCCATCCTAGTAGGATTCATGAGAGAGTTCCTAATTTAATATGCTTGGCCTATAATAGGCTGAATAGATAAATGTGATTGTCAATGATATGTAACACTTTAAAGTATCACAGCTTATCAATATTGCAGTTTATACTCTATTATTCCATTTTCTTTTATGTTAGGGAGTGAAAAAGGAGGTAAAAGTGACTAATCAATTTCTAAATGAGCCTTACTGCTTTTTAGACCTCAAGTGGTAGTTCTCATTTCTCAGATAGCATTCAATAAAACATTGTCATGCAGCTCCTAATTTAAAAACAACCTCAAATCAACATACCAGTGTGGCATTACTGGGAAGAAACGAAGAACAGGACTGCACAGACGCCCCACCACCACACCACCCTGTCCTGATAACTGCAACACTTATTGTGATTTTTGGAGAAACGCTTTAGTCTCACACTGCGTTTTCAGCCATCGTTAAGAACTAGCCTCATCTATGGGTCTTTCATCTGTGTGTGTGTTGTGTGTGTGTGTGAGCGTGCATGTGTGGGTGCTCTGTGTGCGGCACCACTTGTTGCCGTGGTAACGCCGATTGTCTCTGGTTTGCAGACAGCCAATGGGAACGTGGAGGCCAAAGTGGTGTGTTTTTACCGGCGCAGGGACATCTCCAGCACACTCATCGCCCTGGCAGACAAACATGCAAGTGAGTGACCGACCGTAACCCAGCCAGCAAAACACCGGGCATCGAAAACACAGCAACTAGGATGTAAAACAGTTCTTTCTGGCAACCCTCTGCAGCTCTTTTCCACTGCAAAGTTGTGATGCTTTCACATCCAATCGAAGTAGATTTCCCTGTAATGGAAAATACTACTCTATTTGTTATTTGGCTTGATTGTGTGGCTTGTTTGCACACCAGATTTTTATCAGGGGACGATTCAAAATTCAATTGAGTTTGTGCAGTGTTGCCGAGCTGAGAGAAACAGTCCAGACTGCAGCCCCTCCTCTGATAGGCCTGATTGCAGACAGCATTCGATCTGTTGGGTGTATCAATATGACGACACCTGTGTGTGTGTGCGTCTATGCATATGTGCCTTTCCTTTTTAAGCGTGGGTGTGTAGTGTGTACTTGAATGTGGTGCTGTTCTCCACAGCTTGGAGCAAATTCTGCAGTATCTGGAACAGCTGGCAGACTTGCAGTGGGCTCTACCTAAAGCAGAATGGTGTGGCCTTTTAATGTTCTGGGTACCAGAGTGTTTTTCAGGAGAAAGACAATGATGAAACAGCGATTTTTAAAATAATGCAAAAAAGAGAAGAAAGAAAGAAAGAAAGAAAAACAGATGAGATGGTCAGTTGAGATGCTTAGTGATAAAAGAAAGAGTGAGTGGAAAAAGATGCAGGTAACAAAACGTGTCGCTTAAAGGCCAGAGCCATTCTTGAATGTCCGGGTCACTTCCCCGGTGGTCAGTTGGAAATGATGCCTTCAGGGCACTGCTCCAGAGTGCCTGAATTCAAAGAGTAAAGAAGCAGAGAGGGGTGGAGGATTTATTCCCACTTCGGAATATACCAGATGCTTTTTTAATGTAACATTAGAGATTTTCCGGTACCTTTTCCTCCTGCGTGTTGGAGTATCAATTCAATGTTTGTTTGTTTTTTTCACTTTAGACAAGTGGGTCAGAAGTCTACTTGCCCAAGATCAGTTTTTACTTGCCCTTATACAAATCACTTTCTTTATTAGTGGTTATCAAATGACACCAAATACCAAAGTAAATTGTCATGTTTAATCTTGGGCTGCAACTAAAGATTATTTTCTTTATTGATTAATATGGTGATTATTTTCTAGATAAATTGATAAATCATTTGGTCTATAACATCAAAAAAATTTGAAAATTGTCCATCCCAGTTTTGCAGAGGCCATGATTATGTCTTTAAATGTCTTCCTGTGTGAGTCCAATACTCAAAGAAGTTCAGTTTAATTTGAAATTTAACAGAGAAAAGCAGCAAACAGCTCCATGTATTTGATTGTTTTTTTTTACTTCTTGGCCAATCGGGCAAATGAGTTGATAGATTGACTAGCCTGACGGGACATTTTACTTACCTGGGCAAGTGGGCAGTCTTTACTGTTGAGCCCTGCTGTATACTACTAATCCTTTATGGATGCAGTATGATTGCTGTCATTGCTGTATGGCTTGACTCAGGTCAAACACTTTGACCATAGAACATGACCTCACTGTCCTGCAGGTATCGGATCGGTGGATAAACTTGCTTACTCACTGATATCACTACCAGAATTTTAGGCAGAATCTGAGGGTGGTACCGATACCAGTATCAGAACAACCCCACTTAACATAATATCACCTCTTTTCACTGTGTAAAAGTCACTCTGTAAAAATTGTTTGACACTGTGTGGTCCCATTGACTTCTGTAATCATATCATTTGATATGTGATATCTGTCAGCTGGGGCTGCACAATTAATCGAGATATTATTGCAATCGTAATATGGCCATGTGCAATATCCAAATCACAGAAGCCGAATTTTTCTGTGCAAGGAAAAATGTGTGACAAAACAGCATTATGTTGAAGTACTGTTGTGCTGCAGAGATGCTCTGACCTTCAAGTCCTGTTCTCCAGATGTAAAAAAAAAACATGATTGTTTGGTACAGACCCCAAAATGTCTACATCATCATGATTGTAATAGTTTTTTTTCCAGTGAAAATGACAATTGCGATGCAAAAATGATCATTTCCACTAATCAGGAATCATATCACAATTATAATATAATGTAATGTAATGTAATATAATGTAATACAATATAATATATAATATATTATAATATAATAGAATATAACATAATTGCAATATATTTTTTCACAATATCATTCAGTCCTACTTCAAGCCAAACTTGCCTTGCAGGATGTATAGACTTTGAAAAAGATTTATTTAAACTGATTTATGAAAACTACAACTATCATTGGAAAGAAGACTTGACTGTGGCCAGCATCCCATCGTCACTGTAGTCTTAGTGGGAAAATACTACCACCCACTACGCACATGCTGGCAGATTTAGGCTGTAGTTGTTAAATTAGTCATCCTTAGCGGTCACATTTCAGATTTCTGTTTAAAGGGATAGTTCTCTCAAAAATGGAGGATAAAGTCATTATATACTCAACCCTCATGCTGATTGAAGGGTTTAGGTTTTTAGTCCACAAAAGACTGCTAGAGTTTCACATTAAAACAGCAACATGAAATGCCTCCAAACCGCTCATCTGGTGTAATCCAAGTCTGCTAAAAAACAAAAAAAGAAAAAAGTATTGAATACCTATATCCCACTCAAGTTCAGATCACTTAAAGATTGCTGTAAAGAAGAACTTGATTCAGTTCAAGACTAAATAATTGTTTACATGGATTTTTCTGCAGTATATAATTTATATTTTGGTCAGTCTCTCATTTTTGTGTTGAACTCAGTTCTACACACAAAAAGGGACAGGGTAGCAGTGTAGAGAATGGAGAAAGGAGACTTTGAAAGAGAAGATTAAACCTTGCATTACTTTCTTTATATGCACCCAGCCAATACCTACGTGAAGTGGGCATGCTTGTTAGACAGTCGTTTTTTGGAAAATTGCAAAAAAATGTCGGAGGCAGCCCCCTCAATTTCAATCTTGACAGAAATTTGCGATCAGGGATATTTCAGACGCTGTTCGATAATCTGACTTGCGCTTTGAAATATACTCACTCCTTAACTTTTAACAGGCCACACAATCTGATATGATACAATTCTATGATGTTTCTGCTTTGTTACGTGGTGAGTTTTAAGACCACAGATGCAAAATTAAAAAAAAAAAATCCAAGGGTGGCTGTTATGTAAAAAAAACAACAACACATTAATATGAGAACACAGTGAAGCAGACTCCACTGCACATCTGGACTGAAATAACAGGTTATGGTCTGAGTATGTAGGCTTTTATCAATTTAGAAAAGATGGATCATTTTTAGCACAGTTTGATTTAACTCAGGCCACCATTCATACCAGCAGTGCTGTCATACTAACAGAAACTCTGCCATCCTGCAGTCAAGGCTAGAAAAACCGACCACTAGACTTTGACTGGGTGTGGCAGGCTTAATGTTGGCTCTTGGGGTGTGAAAGTGTATACAGTATATATGCACATTTTGTGTCTGTGTGTGTGAGAGAGAGTGTTACCAAGTGTCCTATTTGAATTTGTGCACGTGTTTGCGTGGCTGTGTGTGTATGTGAGGCCTGGGGGTGTATCTGTGGCAGGAGGGGATTGTTTGTTCTGTTGGACCACACAACATCAGTTTGCCAGTGTGTGTGTGTCCCTTTTTAAGAAAGTCTGTGATTATTTTTGAGCAACATTTGTGGTACTTTATGCACAAAAGTTTTTGAAGGATTTTTGGTTATTCTGCTGAACATGTGCTAGGGCTGGGTGATATGACTTAGAAAGAATATCTCAGTATTTTTAGGGTATGCCACGATAATTCCATAACCATCCAAGGTAGACCCATCACAAGTTATGAGACTTTGAAATGATGGTATATGCTTCTATAGAGGCTACAAGTCCGAATGATGTCAGTCTTGTTTGAAGAAAAACACCTTTTATTTGCGATGTCCTAGAGAAGTACTACACGACCCACCCAGACGTCTCTGCTCAGTGGAGCTCACTGTTACCGTGGAAATGGACCATCCTCGCGAACAGGTAGTCCCCCTAGCAGGCTGGCTGGCAAGGTAGTTAACATGAGTTGCACTAATAATGTTGTTATGCCAGTGATGTCAAAAATTGAATTTAAGAAGAAGCGGTATCAGTGACACATTTTCTCTAAATAACATAACAATAACACAGTTCTCAAATAGTGATGTGATGTGATGCATTGTTGTAAATTAAACCCTCCATCAATAAAGTGAGGCTGGCCGATATTGACCTATTGATCTATTGATATTGCACAATATTTTAAATGGCTTCACAATGAGATTTTTCATGTAGATATTTTTAATGTCGAGATAATGACTAAGTGGTTAAAGGCAAATAATATAAATAAATATAATAATATTTATATAACAATAGGCAAATGACAACGATATCTAGTCTCATATCATGATATCGATATTGGCTTATATCAATATATTGCCCAGCCCTAACATGTACACGTCTGCTAAAGGGATAATATTCTCAGCCAAAATACAAAAAGAAAAGAGATATTTGGATTTGTTTAAATTGTTTTGGTGAATTTTTTTCCTTGTTGCGTGGAGATTTTAAGGAAACATATAACTCATCAAGTTTACTTAACCTAGATCCTCCATTTTTGGTTAAACACAAGAAGATACAACAAATCCCAACATCATATGACAGTATTGGCACAGCGATGGACATAGCAGGACATTGTTTTCGGAGTGGAGAAATGTTTGTATAGGCTGTTCCTATATCTGCCTCTTGGATTTGGCTGTGCTTTGCCAGCTGCAGTTTGGGTACAGGGGCTTCCAGACATTTGCAATATGTAAAAAATGCATGGCGGGAATGGCTGTGTACCGCATGGGTGTGGGCTGTATCCTGTCTGCGTCTCTGTAGCTGCAGCCTCACTGCATGTGCCTCTCTCTCTCTCTCTCTCTGTGTGTGTTCATGTGCTCTTATATATGCATGATGGACTTGAGTTTCTAGCTCTGGGCCCCGTCGCTGGAATTGCTGAAGGGGGACGTTTAATTCAGTTTCGTTATGGACCAGTGGAGAATGGCAGTTGAGTGTATGTGTGTGTATGAGCTCGCGTGTCTTAATGTGTGTCTGCCGTGAGTCATTGATCAAATATTTTGCTTGCAGAGATCCCGAGCACTCCCTCAATGGGGCCTCCAGCTCTGACATTAGCCCCTCCCCTGTGAGCGGAGCGGCCTCCTGAGTGGTCAGCTTCTGTGGCGGACTTGGCATTTTACCTCCCTGGCCCCTCCCTTCAGACATTTGAATTTGCCATGACTCAAACCTTTTTCTATTTTTGAGATGTGGCTCCTAGCTCCCATAAACAATAGACAACAATGTTTCTAGTGAGCTGATGCAAAGAAAAGTAGAAACCAGTGCGAATTAAGTAAAACTGGTAGTGGGCTAAGTACAATATATACTTTTGCTTGGGGTCCAAAGTGGGCCATCCCTTTTTTTTTATTTTTTTTTACAGTTTTATGAACAAATTAATACACAGGATGGTCCCTCACCCTGTCAGTGGTAGTGCCATGTGTTACTTCTTCAGCTTCACAACCATTCTATATTTGGCTTGAGTGATGATATGTTATAATGCGACTAGGTCCTACAGTGACAGGATGAATTTCTCATTTGCATCCTCGCCTGCAGAGCTTTATGAACTGCGGCCTTATCAGCTGTAGCCTAATGATTACAAAGTGAAGGCAACCCCCTCGCCTTGTGTCGACACACTTCTTGTTCCTGTTTTTGGAGCATACTGAGATTTCATGTTGTTTTTTGCAGTAAGCAGCTTGTTTTCATATTATAAGAATGTAATGACTTACACTGTATCAGGGAAAAGGGGTGTACTTCATGCTAAAAATACATTTTGTGGACCACTTCATTGTTTGTAAACAAAGTGAAATTAAGCATGATGTGCAGGAATGTAGTTTTGGGGATGTGTTGACCTTTCTGCTGTTAAACTAAACATTTACTTTTGATTTAATGACTTGCCAGCTCTAAAACATTTTTGAAAAAAGTTAAAAAAAAAAAAAAAAAGCAATCCAGTAACTAGGTTAGAAATGAGATAAAGTCAGGAAAATGGAGAACACATTTAGATGCACTGCAACAACTTGATTGCTGTTAAACCCAAGTTTAAATTCAGTTGGCTGCTAATCAGATTTCTGCCTAACCCTCTACCACATTGTTGAACCGCTGGCATATATTAAAGATATTAGCAACGTGCAGTCTGAAATTCAGATGCTGTCTCGGGTCTTTGTCATTCACAAGGCGCTCTTGTAAAACTCCTCTTAAAAACCAGGATGCTAAGTTAAGGGTATCCACAGCAGAAATCCCTACCCCAATTACAGACTTTTTGTTTCTTGTTTACACGACATTTAAGAAATTTGACTCTGTTTACTTAAAGGGGAATCCCACTGATTTTTACTCACCGAAAACAGTTTACACTTGTCATGAGAAGAACTAGTGAGGTTGTGAAAACAGCTGTATAATGTCTGTTTCTCTAGGGGAAGCTTTGTTATGTCTAGGGAAAATATAATAATGTCTTGTGATGTCAACAAAGTAATCTCAGTTTGGGATTGGAGACAGCAAATTTTTAATGGACGGCCTGTGTTACTAAGGGGATATGTGGAGTTTACCAGCCAGACACATTTCAGTAGCAACATGGTATGTATAGGATCAAGTCAGGGTTTACATTAGCAGGCATATGCTGTGTTTTTTGCTGGTTTCACATGTAGTTGTCCAGCAGATGAAAATATCACCGGTGGGAAATATGCCAAATAGATCAAAATGTCTATATACAGACTGCATATTTCAAACAAATCCAAATAAGTTACTTATGATTTTTTGTATTCAGTATTCAAGTTTGATGCAGTAAACAGCGACTTGTAAGAAAACATTTATTGCCACATTTTGCCAAGTGGCGCTATCCAAGTACTGAGTAGAAATGGATTGTTGGGGGCTTTAATGCTCACATGTTAAATTATCATTTAACCATAAGTTTTGTTATATGATCATATGCCCTACTGTATGTGTCCAGATGAGGAAAGGACAAAGATATTACTAGGTGTAGTGCTTCCAGAGAGCTTAAAATACATTGTAATACAGTTAAGAGGACAGTAATAGCTGCCATGCAGTTGTCACACTAGTGCTTTACCCCTGTAGAAGAATTTACACAGAGCACAGTTTTTGCAGTGAAAGGTGTCTTTTTTCCAGTTGTTTCCTAAATTGATGAGAAAATTGTGGTGCAGACTCTGCAGTGAGACAAAAAGAGCGAGCGCTCATGTGGACTGACCGCTGCGTAGTATCATCAACATGATGAAACTATTCATGAAGTTAGTCTAGCATTTGATCATGTGGTCAGTTACAGTTGACTAATGTAATGCGGGGGCTGACACCCTCTGTTCGGACACTTCGATAAGGAGAGAAGCACTTCTTAATCCATTCTTGTCAGGTCCAGGGCACATGCAGACTTGATGTATTTTATTTTTTAGTGATAGACTACTCACTTGAGAAAGGCCACTTTACTTATTGTTGCTCTCTACTGTTCACGTATATTCATTATAGAGCTACACCTCAAGGGATTAAATGTTGCCAGATTCTTGTCTTGAAGTGCTGTTGTTAACATAATACAACAGGCACTACAGCTCTACATTGTCTAGTCGTACTATTTTTTTTTTCTACTGACTGTGCTTCTCTTGTTGTTACTCTTGTTTGGAATAAGTTGTGAGAGAAAAAAATGTCCACAAAGCACTTGTGTGAAGTGGAATGACTTCAAAATTGAAATACTTTTTTAAATACACGTCCTTGACTGGGCAAACGTGTTGTCTGGCGTGCCTTCACCTGCAGATCTGAAGACACCATCTGAATCATCTCATTTAATACGAGCTTAGCCGTACTGACAAACCTGTTATGTCTATATTGATTTTGTCGCAATGTTTTGGGTATAACTTATTAGTACTTGCATTTGTATGCATTTTATTTTTCATAGTGGTGGGTGATTTAGTCACTGAGAAGAAAAAAAGTGTTAGCAATGGGTGGGACACTCAGAAAATTCAAGTTAAGACAATATTTTAACTTATGTCAAAATATTGCCAGAATCATACTCACAGATGATTTCTTCTCAAATCACAGTATTGATTACATATAGACAGATCTCCCCTCTTTATGAAGAATTGTGAGTAAACAAGTTATTTTCCTTCTAAGCAATGATTTTTTTTTTTTTTTTTAGAAACATGAGTCTGTAGCGTCTTCTGTCTCTAGTCCCTCCACCACACACTGTATCATAGAGGTGTAGTCAGTTTGTTAAGGTAATAACGGTCTGCTGTGCTCTCCTCACCTCCTCCTCTCACCCTCAGGCCTGCTCTTTCCTCTCCTTTCCCTCCCCTCGCCGTCTCTCGGCCCAGTAAGGCGACCCATTCATCAATAATTGATAATTGGCTGGGACAGGTGAGATGGAGAGGCAATTTGTAGAGAGTATGGTGTGGGTGCACTGCCAGGAGATTGGCTCCGTGGAGGAGAGGAGAAGGACTGAGGTTGGGGAGTTGAGTTGCTACTCGAGGACGCGCAGCCAGGGGCCAGTTGGAAGGGCCAGCCAACTGATGTACCTCTACATAATCCTGCTAGTGCGTGTGTGTGAAAATTCATGGATTTGTGCATACAGGACCAGAGTAACACACATTCAAGCACTCACACCCACACACTGAGACTCAGCTCAGAAGTCAAGTCAGTTTTATTTATATAACCAAAAATAACAGATCACATTTTTGCCTCAAAGGGCTTAAAAATCTGTTCAAGATACTACACTCTCTATTCTTTATACACGCACACGCACACACACACACACAATTTTATCAGGAAAATATGAACAGGAAAAATGTCAGAAAGAGGCTTCTAATCCAGAACGGACAGATATACAATAGATGTAGCATATTTGTAAAGAAAGAGTAGAAAAAAAATAACCTGTATCTTTCACCTCCTTGCTCTAATAAAGTTAGAAAAAAATGATGTGACTGATCAATTAATTGCATCATTTGTTCATGAATGAATGACAATAAACTCTTCTGAGCTCAGCTGAAATGATTAGTCAGTCAGTTGGCAGAAAAATAACCAACAACAATTAAAATAATCAGCTTAATCGATTGTCATTTATTTTATGATGAAAATGTTTGTCTATTATCTAACATTTTATAGACTAAATTATGAATCCATTTAGTAACACTTTATTTGAGGGGTGCATGAGACTGTCATGACACTGTCATAACCATGACATGATTCCTGTCATGAACATGGGAGTCTTTATGAATATTTTTGACGGATTTTTGACACTAAGTGTCGTTCGGCCAATTGTGTAATTTTTAATCCAAAGTTAGGGTTAAAGTTCCAATACAATGTCAAATTTGCATTAAAAAAGACATAATTACCAACTGACACTTACTTACAACAGTCATAAACATTTATAAAGAAGAGTTTGCATGCTCTCCCTGTGCCTGTGTGGGTTTCCTCACAGTGCTCCGATTTCCCCTCCATCATATATAGTCAGTCAGTTCTCTTGTCAGTACCCAGACCAAGGTGCTGCCTCAGAACTGGAGTTGGTCCCTGCGCCTGCCCACTGGGTCGTGGTACTGGGATGTGTTAAATGCAGAGAATATACTTAATAACATACATGTAATCGGACTCTGTATGATTGTATAATGTCATAATGAAGTTTACCTTTACCTTCATATTCACATTAGTGCCATGTCGGTCACCCCATCAGTGAATTGTGAAGATGATCAATAGATTCAACAGCAATGAAAATAACTGTCATTTGCAGCCCTACTTCAGAGAAGCCAAGAGTCCAGTCAGTCACAATATCAGGTGCTGTTGTGTGAGGAAAACTTGGCAACGTTACTGCCACTGTTAACCAGTTTTCTCTGTGGGAAACACTAGATGACTGCTGCTGATCTATCAGTTTGTGTCCAAACAATATGCAAAAAGTTTGTTTATGCAATAAACTCATTTAATTTAAAAAAAAAAAAAAAAAGAATTCTACGATTTCTACAAATTCTATTATTGTACTTGTGCCTGGTTGCCACCAGGTCATCAGTTTTTCATGGGAGCTTTGTTCAAAAACACAAGCTGCTTCTTTATGTTACCTTGAAAAACTTTTTATTCCGTTATTCTTTGAATGCAACTCCTGCACAACTTGGGAGTGGCTGTCATTCATTTATTCTGAACTTTTCTTTTTTTATCTTCAACTGATCTGCATAAAAATGTACACATCCTGTTTTGGAAAGTTTATCTTGCAGTGATTCTTGACTACCTCTCCTTCACAGGAAAAGCCAGTATTTGCCAATAATTAATACACTCCTCTTGCAATTTAAATTTGATTCAGTTTTGCAGTGTTATAGATTTTTATGCTAATGCAGCGCCTCGTAGGGGAAACACTACCAGCAGTTTCAAGCTCATTATGAGCCGCCTGCCTGGATAACAACTGGAACACCAGTTCAGTAAATACAGAAACTGTAAAGTAAATGTGAAACACGTGTACATGTTCATCATGTAGGAATCAGATACCCACAAACACGTTTTAGTCATGTCACACATGAGTATATGTGATTCATCTCTAACACAAACACTTTGTCTCCACACTCACCGTCCTACAACTTCCCACCTTATTTCCTTTCCCATTTAATCTTGTGGGTTTTTTTTCTATTATTAATAATCTCTGTCCATATTTTGTTGCTTTTACATGCCAGGAGATGGAGTGAGGCTCATGCTGTGTGTGCGCGCGCTCTGCCTGGGCACTGATGGTGTGTCTGCTGGGTGCTGCTGAGTGCTGGGCAGAGTGAGGGAGTGAAGGAGTACTTATTGATTTTGGCCACACATCTCTTCTCCTGAAAATCCCTTGATTGCTTTTGTTCTGCTCCCCGTCTCCCTCTTTCTGTCTCGCTTCCTCTAATGAAACTCCAAATGAATTGGAGCACGTACTGACTGCTCTCTTTCTCTCTTCTGCTCCTCACCAGCCTCCATCGTTTCTCTACCGCTCTCTCCAGCTCTCCCTCTGCATGTCTTTGTCTCTCTTCCTCTCACTCTCCCTGCTGATTTCTCTATTGCTCCCCTTCCTCCTCTCCTCCTCGCCATCCTTATGTCTCTCTTTCTTCATCTCATGCTCCCTTGCTCTTTATCACTTTTGTCACATTGTCTCCCTCTGCGCTCTTCTCGTCTATTTTATCTGTCTCTCTCTTGATCTGTTTTCCTGTCCATCTCACCTTCTCTTATCTCCTCTTTTCCTCTTCTCCCTCTGGTCTCTCCCACCTTTCATTTCCTCCCTACTCCGCCTCATCCACGTATGAGGACGGGAATGTGCGATGGATGGAGATGTTGCCTTCCAGCAGCAGCTAAATCTATTCTTACAGAGTGACTCAGACACATGACCCACTCAAATGGGCTGATAGCCGCCCTTCAACAGTCGCTCTGTCCATTCATTCTTGGGCTGTTTCTCAAGGACTGTTTTTCACCTTCAATTCTTGCTTTTCCTTGACCTAATCGGTTTGTGTGTGTGGCACAGGGATTGTCCGAGAATTTTATTTTAAGCCAAAGTACCAGCATGTGCGAGGTTACACCTGGAGTAAAAGAAAAATGTTGAAGAATCCATGTCACAGCACTCTGAGACATCCTGTACCTGCTGAGGCTGCCTTGACAGAAAGTAGCTCGGTCAACAGCACAAAACTAAAAGGAGACTGTTTTGCACCCAAAGTTCAGTTTACTACTGAGATGGGGAACTAGTCAGCTGGTGAAACAGTTATATAATGTTTTTCTGTGGCTCTGGAGGGGCTTTGACAAGATAAGATAATCCTTTATTAGTCCCACAACGGGGAAAATTTACAGTGCAGCAAATTGGATAGCAAAATAGATAAAAACATCAATTAAAAACAGTACACAATAAATAAGTGAACAAGTCATATGAACAAGAGGAAATGTAAGAAATAAAGAATAATGGGAACAATATATACAATATAAACCAGAAATAGATTGGGATGGTGAATGTAAGATCCAGAGTAAAGCTGCAATTAATCAATTGGTTGTTAAAAATCAAAATCACAGTAATTGCTGATTATTTTTTTTATTTTAATCAAGTAATCTTTAAAGGTTTTTTCTGGTTTTCTGGTTTCTTTACTCCTCTGTGGCAGTAAACTGAATATCTTTGGGTTGGGGACCAAAAAAGACATTTTAGGATGTCATCTTGGGCTTTGAGAAACACTAATTGATACTATTTACCATTTTCAGTTGTTAGTTGCAGTCCTAATCCAGAGTTTCTAGAGCTTGGTACATACAGGCTATCTCAAATCTCTTTCCTGTGAGTAACTACATTGATTACCTAACTTTAACTTTATCCATCAGTGCTACCTCTGTATTCTAATAGTGTTTTTTTTTTTTCTTTGCTGTAAGCAGAAAGAACTACATTAAGAAACTTAGCAGGGACATCTTTCTCACCATAAACAGTGGCCCTGTTACTTTGAATAATCCATATTCAGAACAGGTAGACAGTAGGATTAGGCCTGTGACAGTGAGGTGTGTGGATTGCTCAGAGTAACCAGGACAATGTTTCTGGAGAGGCTTTTAAAGATTTTTTTTTCTTCAGTACTTTTTAGCTGCGCACATCCTGTCACCTCCTTTGTATTTAGATGATGACAGAAATTGATATCCAAACCTGAGGAAATAAAACTGAATCTATTTGCATTAATTTAATTTGTTTTTGAAGTGTGTTATTGGATGAACCAATCGTTCAATCCTGAACTAGTCCTCACCTTAAAATGGACTTTTGAAGAAAGTAGAGTCCTTTCATTCAGTCCAAAACTTTCCAGACCTTTCTAGTAACCTGCTGTCAGGCCCAGGGTTAAAAAGCTATAAAAATCCAAGCAGCCCTCCACATCCTGATTATTTTGAAGAGACCTAAAATGTCTTTTTATTCTGTAATTCTTTCCATTTTTAATTTGTTCTAGTTTGCCCCAAGGTAGCTCACAGGATAAAGAGTATTAAAGCTGATTTCTGTGGGTTTTCTTTCCTCCACTAGGAATAAATTACAGTGGGAAAAAAAAGTTGTTTTATTTATTCTTTTAAGTATTTCTGCAAATTTAAAGTGAAAAAAACAAAACAAATATTGGTATCCACATTTTGAAAAAAAAAAAATATTTGGCTTTAAATTGTGAAAAAGTAACCTGTATTCAATTTCCCAATAAAAATACTGAGGTCATGACTTTTCTCAGTGAAAGCTGCAGAATTGCCTTCAGTATGTCTTTTTGCTGTTTAATACGGATTACATAGAAGGGCAGACTCTTTATTGGTGTTTTTAACATCCCTTTCAGGTTCTTTGAGTAGTTTCCACGCTTGAACTACAGAAGATTACCCAAATAATAGTATATTGAAAACACATTTGGAGGGCATTAAAATGATGGAGAATCCTGAGCGGACAAAGAGGAGGGAGAAGCACTGAGATATTCATGGCGTCGCTTTTGTAATAAGGGTAGAAATGCAGAATTGGAGAAGAAAACCTTTGCCTGATGACTGATTCATATTGCAGGTTTTATGTAGTCATAATCAGTAAGATGTTATGTATAATAGAGTACGTATACAGAAGTCGGCTCCTCTCTGGGGACTTCATTGTTCCGGCTCATCAAGTGTGCGTCCGTGTGCTTTATATCCGCTTGTTTTGCACCTGAGACTGTTTGCGGTTGCAGCCGACACATTTGCATTTCTCCCCTTCGTTTTCCCCTCGGACATCATTGTTCTACCTCATCTGATGTGTGTATGTTTGACCTTTTGCCCCTTTCACCACCCAGGGGAGCTGGAGGAGGAGATGGAGAATCCAGAGATGGCGGACCTCCCCGAGAAACAGAAACACCAGCTCAGACACAGAGAGCTTTTCCTGTCCCGCCAACTGGAGTCTTTACCTGCCACGCACATCAGGTACACTGCAGTGCACCACCATGTTTTAAAATCACTAAATTATCTTTTTTAGTTTTTCAGTCTTTCTTTTTATTTTAGTTTTTCTTGGTAACCCAAGAATTTTGGACTCGGTGCACTATTTTAATAGCAAATACCTACCAGACTGTGAATAAAGTCTCCATACAATTCTTTTCGGCAGCTATTAAGTTTAAAAATCCCAACTTTCTCAAAACAAGAAAAACATCCCCTGGAATTGATTGTTTAATAAACCCAATATAAACGTCAGAATCAGAAAACTGCACCGGAGAATGAAAATAAGTGCAACTATTTTGTTCATTGTCAGAATTCTTTTCACTCGTCACAAAAAAGTCATAAAAATGAAATGAAATTCAAAGTTGTAATCCTGAGGATTTCAGTCCTGGATCACTTGGTGTGACACCTGTGGTTACCGTAGTAACAGCGAGGAGGGTTTAATACTACAACAAACACTCTTTGAGCAGCTCCTTTGTCAGAAATCCAACCAAAGAACAAATGTTTTATTTGTTCTTTGTGCGATCAATCAAACTCACATTTTTTAAATCAAGATTTCAGTCAATAATAACTACAACTGCAGTCTGATATCGTGCTCTACACAACGTTACAGTATAGTGGGCTACAGCTGAAAAATGGCTGTTGTCTTGTTTAGTAGACACATTTTTGAGGAATGATTGCAGTAAGGGCTTGTCTTTGTCAACTCAACACTGTTTCCATCTTCAGCCAGACATTGCCTCCACTCTAACTAGTTTCCATGGGGAAGGAGCTCAGTTTTCCCTAACCAATCACAAGAGACCAACATATCCGCCTGAACCTAACATCATTTTAAGTCCACGCTGATGTGTAGCCATACCAACATACTGCTTTTTCTGGGGTTTCAAGAGTCAAGCAAAGACAAGAGAACAGCCTTGATAGCAGCATCTACTTTGTTTATAGCAGTCACTGTTGTTATTACTTCTCCTCGGTTCTGGTGCACAGCTTGACGGCAGCATGACAACAGCGTTAGTCACGCCTGTGGCACTGATTGGCTAATTGTTTGCCCTCCCTCAGTGATCATTGGATCGATTGCTTTTTCAACCGAGAAACCACAGTTTCATGTCGAGACGCCACCCAAGAGAACCAGTCAACCCGGTGGAGTGGGCGACTGGGACCCAGGATAAGTCAGTTAACTGAGATGTATTCTTTGACTGTCCTGTGGCTGCTTCACAATAAAAGCCACCCCATGTTTTGCCGGTTGATCACTTTTAATGTGAAGCCATCCCTAGGAAATGTCTGGTTTACACAAGCTATGACTCAACTCAACTCTGATACAGTGGTGAAGAGAGTGGACAGTAAACAGTCGGGCTGATATTAATGGAGATAAAATTGTGCTGGTTAACACGCTGCACTGTTTCCTGTGAATCCCTTGTATCTCGTTTGGGAAAGGCAGATTTTGCCAGAACATAAATATGATCAAAAATGGGATTTGATTTCATGAAGGTGTTAAGGATTAGGGTTGCAACTCATTATTTTCTTGATAAATCCGAAACAACAGACAAGCACGATATCACAGTATCCTACAGCCCACAGAGAGGTCTTCAAATGTCTTGTTTTATTCAACCAACCCCCAAATATTCAACTTACAACAGTCTAATATTTAGCACTCCTGCATGAAAAATGATCTCAACAATTAATTTATTATCAAAATAGTGAGTGATTAATTGACTGATCATTGCAACTCTGTTAATATAGGTATGTTTTTTCATAATTTATGGCTAGAAAGTATGTAAAACAAATTTCTACCCTCACGATATCGTGCATACAGGTATATGGTCTTAAAAACAGCATTTTGGAGGTGGAGGATGATGTGATCATATATTGATTCCTTCCTTGACGTTATCTGCAGCACACAAGCTTACGAGGGCTGAACGAGTCAAACAAACCCAAAATAATTCACTCATATGTTGTGCGCACGTTGAGCATTAAATGTCAACAGAAAGCTGTTTCTACATATAGAACTGCCTTTGCTCGCTGGTAAGCTCCTGGCAAACCCACCTAATCATTAGCACATTATTACTTGACATTTCTGAGGAGAGGCAGGAAGAGCAAACTGACATCTGCTTGAATAAAAATACTCTGATGAGCCGTTTGTTTATCGAGGATTCAAACTTGATTAGGATTTCTAACTTAACGCCGACGTGCAGCAAGGTTACACGAGGTGTTTGAGTTTAGCACCCTGCCAAGTTGTATTTGCTTCAGGCTAGATAGGTATCACTAATTAGCTGGTAAATAATTTGAATTCAGATGGTAACAGTTAAGGGACAGAGATGAGTGCCGTCAGTGTCAACACACCGGACGATGATTCATCAAATAACACGCCGTGCCAGCTGGAAGCGCATCAATATCATCGCTGCTGATTCTGAAATGCATCCTACATCAGAGTATCCTCTCAGACAGTTTCTACTGCAGAGGGAAGCTTGGACCAGCCTTCATCTGGCACTTATGTAACATGTCATCCCCTGGACATTAAAGGAACAGTTCAGAATATTTAAGCTGGGGTTGTATGTAGAGCTGGAACAATTAATCTATTATTAATCAATTATTAAACTAATCACTACCTATTTCGATAATCAGTTGATTGGCTTGAGTGTTTTTTTAAGAAACAAAAGTCTAAATTCTCTAATTTCAGCTTCAGTTTACTGGTTGTGAATAAAAAAAGACATTTGAGGATGTCATCTTGGGCTTTGGGAAAGACTGATTTGCATTTTGTGACATTTTGAAACAAAAACTATTGATCGAGTAATCAAAAACATAATAAAATTAGTTCTTAGTTGCCTAGTAGCCCATTGGCAGAATAAGAGTTACTTATCAAAATAGTTGTAGCCAACTTCAATCCAGTCTAATCAGATTTAACTGATCAGTATGAAGATTTGACCAGTCATTCCTTTTTTTCAGTTCACCGCCAAACTAAACTCCTGTTTCAGCTTACATGAGTGTGTTTTACCAGTAAGACTTGCGTTGTAAAGCCTTTCTTCATCATCTGTGATGTGAAACATCAGATTTCCACACAGTCGTAGTTCAGGTATAAAATCCTTGCACACACCACAGCGTGTAGCTCAGGTGATGTGCTGCAGTGGTTTCATCACTCTCTTCTGCTTCCATCACAGTCAGTTTTGTGGTTTGTGGTGATTTAGACACTCTCTTTGGAAAGTTTACGGCCTGTCATGCTGTTGTGTTTCTCTTTGTACAATGACGCAACTTGTCACACAGATTTCTTTTAATAAGTGTGCCAGCGAATCTAAAAATATTCGGGATGCACAATATGGATTTTTTTCAGCCAGAACGGATAATTTCACCTTTTTGAATTTTAAAAAGAAGTTAAGAAGACATGTAGTTTATGCACACTAGAGGGTAAGAAAGTGTAAATGTATTGAGCAAAAATAGATGATTAAATATTCTATAGCTCTTAGTTAAATGAAAAACTTCATACTTTGGTTTTTATGTAGCATTTGCCTAAGCTATTTATTGTACATCCCTAATAAATATATTTATGATTCCCCTTATTTATAATTCCTCGTTAAAATGTTCTCCCTGTGCATTGTTGTAAGCTTGTAATCTGTTTTATCCCTTTACTGTAATACACCCTGACAAAAACAACAACCCCCCTCAAATCTTTGACTTTCAGGGGGAAACCTTATCCATAGTCAGTGTGTTACCCACAGTACAATCTTACAATTTCATTTAGCGGACGCTTTTATCCAGAGTAAATGGTGGTCAACACGCCGAGAGGAATGGAGAAGCAGAGAGGAGTATCATGTAGGAAGCTAAGCAATGAACTGCTGTGGATAAGGTCGGCAGCAAAACATATTTTAGCCACCTATAAAGTTTAAGTGTACGCTATATTTAGAATATTTTCAGCGCTTTACCTTGCTGTTAGATAGCCTTTCACTATGAGAAACCTCCTTTATATGGGCCAAATATCTCCCTCTCCAAAGCCATCTGACTCCATTGGCATTGCAAGTCCACCACTGTCTCAAACTGTTTGTTTGTGTTATTGTGTGAGTTTGTTGTTTCAAAGGATTATGACTGATTTTGCCAATTCAGTCTGATTGATATTTTACTCATGTAACAAGAGTTTCCTGTTGGTAAAAACTGTCTGACAGCAAGGTAAAGGAGTGAAAATACTCTAAATACATGCACACTTTAACAGATTTTTTTAAGTGGCTAGAATAAAATTTGCTGCTGGCTCTGTCCACAGCAGTACATCATTTACAGTAGCTTCCAAGCTAGTTTTCCTCTCTGCTTCTCCAAACTGTGGGCATGCCGAGCACCATCCACCGTAGGCAATACACTGATGATGAATAAGTACCTCATATAACCCGTCCTGTTCATAATTTGGTGTTTCTTATGTTAACTATTCACTCTTTCCTCCCTCCTCCCATGTTCTTCCTTTCCTTTGCTGGACTCCAGGGGAAAGTGTTGTGTGACACTGCTGAACGAGACAGAAGCCCTGAAGTCGTACCTGGACAGAGAGGTCTGTACATCAGCTCTTCATGCCAAATGATATGATGGGCTCTTCTAAACTGTGATTAGGTGTTTTACATTTCAGGATTATCTAAGAGAGAGCGAGCGAGTGAGTGTGTGTGTATATGTGTGTGTGAGAGTCTTATGAGTTAAGAGATTCTTGTTTCCAGATGAATTATTCAACGTGTTGACCCAGAATGTTCTTTTCACATACAGTAATGAGGAGACGAGAGACTAGCAGAGGGGAAAGTACATGCACACACACATGCAGAGACAGATACACCCCTCTCTTTCGCCTCTGCGTTTGCCCGTCTCGCTTCCTGTTCCCTTTCATTCCATCCTCACGCCTTCCTGCCATCTGTATTTCCCAGGATGCCTTCTTCTACTCGCTGGTTTATGACCCTCAGCAAAAGACCCTGCTGGCTGATAAGGGGGAGATCCGTGTTGGGAACAAGTTCCAGGCTGATATCACCGACCTCCTGAAAGAAGGTACATCATACTTAAGGCTCGGTGTTTTAATTGACACAGTTTTCCACAGAAGCTTATTCACAGGGTAGCACATTAACTTTTTCCTGCAGGGCTGTTTTTCACGGCTGTGTTCTGATTTTTTTTTTTTTTTTTAATAGGGGAGACTGAGCCATAATAAACTATTCAACTTTTCATGTTTTTGTAATTACTTAATTCTCAGGAACATTTCATGAACTTTAAGCGGCCTTTTCTGTCCCAAGCCACAGTCAACTTTACTTTTTATGAGTAAAGTAATAATGAAACAACTAACCTAGGTTCTCATGGCAATCACAGTGCGGCAGCATGATTATAGATAATGAAAGCACTCAAAATAACAGGTGATTGTCCATGAATGATGATTTTACAGTCACCCAGAGAGGAGGGAAAGGATGGAGTGCATTACGTTCCTCGAAAAGAACTTTTAAAGTTACTGGACAACTGCTTTATTGGTGATAGACATGCTGACATCTTACTAAAAGTGCAATAGGAACAAAGCTTCTTGTTTCCTAATGATAAAAGCTTCCTTTTATTAATCACTAATAGGATAACATGTACACTTGGATACAAGCGGTTATACAATGCAACCTCCACAAAATTATTGCAAGCATATATATATGTAAATGCACATTAAAGGGATATCTCAGAGAGGTTTGACATCCATGTCAGATGAGGTTGACGTCCTTATCCTTTGTCAGTGTATTACCTCCAGTGGATGCTGGTTGACATGCCTCCAGTTTGGAGAAGCAGAGGAGTACCGGTGTAGGAAAGCTATGCAGAGTACTGCTATGGACAGGGTCTGCAGCAAGAATGTATTTTATCAGTTTTTAAGTGTATGCTGTAATAGTTAAACTGAATAGTTTCAGTTTAACCTTGCTGTTAGGCAGCTTTTTCCAATAGGAAACTGTGCCACTCTCTCCAAAGCTGCCAGACTCCTTGGCAAAATCAGTAATTTTAACCTCCAGAATGCGGGATTTGTCGGTCTACCACTGCCTCGATCAATTTGTTTGTTTGTGTTATTGTATGACTTGAATGTTTTAAAGACTTCAGATTCACCAAAGTCATACAATAACACAAACAAACAAATTGATCGAGGCAGTGTAGCAGACTTCGACTGCTGTTGAGTTGGACCTTTTTCAGGCGGCTAAAATATGTTTTGCTGCTGGTCCTCAGTAGTAGCATTTCATTACTTAGCTTCCTACACGGTGACTCCCGCTGCTTCGACCACTATCTTCTGGAGATAAGACACTGACTATGGATAAGTACCTCATAAAACCCCCACTTCAAAAATTACAAACTATCCCTTTAGTACCTGGAGGTTAATACATGGCTGTTGTTTTGTTTCTGGCCAAACGCTAAAACTGCTTCCAGAATTCAGGGAACTCGGATACAGTAAAATAAGCACCCGTATTGTTTCCCGTGCCATAATTTCTGTGATTTCTGTGGTTGCTATGGTCACACGGTGAGCCGCTGCCGCCAACCTTGGCGTCACATCTGCCGCTGTGTTTACATTGAAAACAATGGAGGCGGCAACCGCTCACTGTCTGAAAGAAACTTGAAGGTGTAACTACTCATCATACTGAAATCCAAAGAACTTGTGGCCCATATATTAAATTCTTTAAATCTCATTTTAGACATTATACCTTGCACAGCAAGTTTTTTGACTTTGTAATTTGTCCACAATATTAAAGTATGTAATTATTTTCATTCAAGCTGCCTGAAAGATATTTTCCAGACATTTTGTGCCAGTATTTTGTGAAGATATTAAGTATTTTCAAATGTGACTATTTTTCTGCCAGATTTATCGTTCAGTGTTTTGCCAGAATTTTATTCTTAGCAGGTGGGAAAACCTCTGAAATTGCAATTAGAGCACCATGGGACACTAAGCTCTCTAATTAAACCCATGTTAATGAAATTCTGTTACATGTGTTAGAAGCTCAGGCAGGTTGGCTGGTTTGTTGCAGGCGGCTGGCAGCCTGACAGACCCCACCTATTCAACTCTGGGATTCATTAAGGCTTTACACGAGATAGTCATTTAAAGTGAGGAAAATAACAGGAAGAAAATCAGATTTAATTGTGGATTTTGCAAACGCTTGTTGTCCATATGTGGTCAGTAAGGATTAATAGTGGCCTTGAAGAGCATAGGAGAATTAATTGTATCTGTATCTGTGTTATTTGGATGTGTGTAGGCGAGGATGAGGACAGAGACCTGGATAAACTGGAGGAGAAGGTCTGGGACCCGAACAGCTCACTGACGGAGAAACAGATTGACCAGTTCTTAGTAGTAGCTCGGTAAGTCAACACAGAAGTGCAACAGCATACAAAGAATAAAAAAGAAAACATGCTGTATATGAATGGAGGAGTTTGCTTTCTTGTTGGGAGTTAGCTGAGAAAACTGATACCAGTCTTATATCTGCATGCCAGATATGAATCTTCAGCCAAGAGGTGGTTAGTTTAGTGGCATTTCTGCAGTATTTTCCTGAGGGAATTCCCACAGTTCATAGCATTGTGACGGTAAACGTGGGGGTTACCAGGGGAAGCCCAGAAGCGTTAAAAAAAAAAAAAAAAGATTTGTCACTGTGATAATGCAAATGACTGAGTGTCTTTATTCTCAGGGTTCCTACATGGTATAGAAAAGTAAGTAATTACTGTGTCTGGATAAGTATGGAAAAAAGAAAAGGAAAATTAATTTATTTAACTTTTTTCAACTCATTATTGGTTCTTATTTAAAAAGAAACTAAAGATAATTTATTACTTTATTATTTATTGTATGTGTTTACAGAAAATGATGCAAGTTGGACAAAGTAGACAGTAGAAGGTCATTCAATTCTCTGCTTTGCAGTAATTGATTTATTTGAGCTACAATACTTAGCTACAATCTTCTGGCAATTATTTGGCGACATGGTAGTCAGAATAAAGTGTAAATTTTGACACCAAATTAAATTAAAGAAACTAAGCCGTTTGTTCTCAGATGTAAAATATGGTGTGAAAATTTTACAGAGAACACAAAATGTGTAGGACCCAGTATTCTGTATGCAAAGTGCTTTTATTCACAAACAAAATTCTAAATCACTATGTGAGATCTCACCTTTTTTCCTAGAACTGAATTCTTTACTTTAAATATAAAGTTTGTCCTGATTTGGTGCATGCTGCTAGCGTTTACCATTAGATCAGCAAGTCTGTAATTTCGGGGGGTCAAGATTTTGTGTCTCAGTGAGCTTTAGAGAGATTCAAATAAATGAGAGCAAGTTTCAGGATGTAATTCACAGAGAGAGCACCGTACATCTATGTCACTCTAACTTTTTCACCAAATAGAATCTGTGGATCAGCTTAAATTAAAACTTATTTTACCTTATTAGATTGAAAGTGCTTTTGTGGTCCGCACCAAACCTCCTCCAGTCAATTTTTATTTCTTGCCTCTTCATATATAGTATGTCTTTATCTTCTGCATCATATCTGTGTCCCACAGGTCAGTAGGTACGTTCGCCCGAGCCTTGGACTGCAGTAGTTCTGTCCGGCAGCCGAGCCTTCACATGAGTGCTGCTGCAGCCTCCAGAGACATCACCTTGGTGAGATACACATGAAAGCGGCCTTGGGTTAAATCAGCATAGGTGAAAAGTGAAGAGAGGGAGGCAGTCGTGATAATGAAAGAAAACGCTTGTCGTGCACAAGTCTGTTTATGTGTGTATGCGTGTGTTTGTGTGTCTGTCAGTGATCGTTGAGGCCTGTGTCTGGTTATCCTTAACAAGCACTTGGCCCCAGAAGCCTGGTGCGGGTCTATTCTGCCCTAGATCTTATCCTCATATATAAAACATAGACAAGAAGCCTTCTAGCTAACCACACATGTGCGACACACACACACCCCACACACACACACACACACACACACACAGACTCGAACGCAGCCCAAAGCCTCAGACAAGGGGCTGCATATAAACTCTGTGGACGAAACAAATAAAAATTGGTCATACTCTTCCCAACAAGTCAGCAGAATGTTGCAGGAATTCATTACATAAATGGTTCAGACATCATTTAAACAATAACAAGTCATAAGACTAACACGTATTTCTATCTTGTGCTTTAGTTTCACGCTATGGACACCCTCCACGCCACGGGTTATGATATGACTCGAGCCATCGCGGCGCTGGTGCCTCAAGGTGGGCCCGTCCTCTGCAGGGATGAGATGGAGGAGTGGAGCGCCTCTGAGGCCAACCTGTTTGAGGAGGCATTAGAGAAATACGGCAAAGACTTCACCGACATCCAACAGGATTTTGTGAGTAGTGAACCAAAAAACGGTTTACGTTCTGCTGCAAGTTAGATGAGAAGATCAAGACCACTTGCTTATCTCTCAGTAAAATATGAAACTGCAGCCAGGGGATAGCTAGCTTATCATAAGGAGTGGAGACAGGGTGAACTAGCTAGTCCTGTAAAAAGGACAGTTCAGAAAATTCAATTCAAAAACGTGTATTTTTCATCTTACTCTCAAGTGCTATTTATCCATTCAGATTCTTTTGGCCTGAGTTGCAGAGTTTTGGAGATGTCGGCCTTAGAGATGTCTGCCTTCTCTCAAATATAATGGGACTAAATTGCACTCAACTTGTCGTGCTCAAAGTGCCAAGAATACATCTGAAAAACTCAACAGCAGTGTCTTTTTCCAGAGATCATGACCCGGTTATTCAACATAATCCACAGACCTTGTTGTGAGCAGTTCAGTTCAATTAGGTATAGTGCCAAATCATAACAAAGTTATCGCCAGGCACTTTTCAAATAAAGCGGGTCTAGATTGTGCCCTTTTATAAACCCAACAGTTCCCAACAAGAACAAACACTCAAAAAAAGCCTCCTTTTAACAGGCAGAAACCTCAAATGGGTCCAGGGTCTTAATTAAAGATAAGGACCATCCACAGGAACCATGGAGGAACGATTTTCTTTCTGCAGTAGAATCAACCAGAACTACTTTCTTTCTAATAGAATGAAAATAGCTCCTGCTCACAACAAGGTCTGTGAATTATCTTGAATAACGGGTCATGATTTCTGGAAATAGACATTGCTGTTGAGTTTTAAATATATTTTTTGGTGCTTTTAGCACCATAAGCAGAGTGTCATTTAGTCCCATTATCTTCAAGAGAAGGCAGACATCTCTATGGCCGATATGTCCAAAACTCAGCAACTCTCACCAAAATAATCTAGATGGTTGAAGAGCACTACAAGTAAAAGGGAAAAATGTGTATTTTTTTATTTTAGGACAAACTGTCCATTTAAAGGTAAAAGAAATATGCCTACAAGCTCTTCTGGTTGCCTGGTGACCGCACAGTGACGACCTGGAAAAGTCCAGGAAGTATCTGAGAGTCACAAGAAACAGTCCTGTGAAACTACAACGACTCTGCTCACCAAGTCGTCAGTGACTGGTTTTAGAATGTAAGCACATCATCTGCTTCTACAGCCAATCAGCTTGTAGCGAAGTCAGCTGGTCACATCAGTTACAAACTGTCAGCGATGACAGAATTTTGGACGGAGGAAAAGAGAGGGTCACCACATCTGCTTGTTTGAGAAACAGCTGTGTGTGTGTGTGACACAAAGGCTTAAAATTTAGATTTTCTGCTAAACTGACAACTTCACCACTAACCTTTTCTTCTGCTCCACTTGCATTTACATCTCTGCAGCTCTCTCTTACTCCAATCAACCACACTCCCTACGCACACAACCTTTATGTTTTCGCAGTTTCATCAATACTAGAAATGCAGCTGTAGCGAGTAACTCATTATCACTGCTTTCATCAATATTTTAAGATAAGATGCTTCGAATTCATATCCAGCACCAAAACAAAGCCTGAATAGAGAGCTGAAGCTGAAGTACAGAAAGTCGTTGCTATGCAGAAAATGCACCGTCTCGTCTAGTCGCATTGGTGGCAGAAGGACGTTGCAGACCTGCACTTTGCAAGTATTTGCAAGTTTCATCTTGTCTTTTTTGAAGTCATCAGTCTGAACAAAGCTTTAGAGTTCGGGGAAGACATATTTCCTAAACTACACACTACAGCTGGGGCAAATTCAAGAAATGTCCCCCAAATCTCATTAAAAATCTAATTTCAGTACTACCCATTGATAATTTAGTTTTGGTAAGATGATCATGATTATTAGGCTAGATGTTGTGAGGAAAATATGTTGGAAAAAAGTACTTAAAGGAGTAATCAGTAATATATTTACTGTACTTTATCATAAAATGACTGATACATCAGCAGAGATTAAGGAAACATGCTGAGGTGAAATACTACAGTCAGTATGACCTCACTTGAAATTTCCATTCTGGTCTGTTTTTGTTTGGCCGTTTCACATTTATTAGAGTCCAAATTATTGCCGAATGTTCGCCAAATGATTGTGTGTTTGTGAGTCGTAAGAAATCAATGAGACCGGCAGTCACTGAATTCAAACACCAGAGGGTGTATTTTTGGAGCAGTGGGCTTTTGTCTTCGAGGGTAATACACTTTACACTGTGAGACACTGACAGTTATAAACAGTCACTCATCTTACAGTGTAGGGCTCATCCTCGCTTGCTCTGCAGCAGTCATTTTTGAACGCTAGGATCTTGCATATTTCACCTTCAAGCGCAATTTCTTATTCTGTTAAGACAGTTTTTGACTACAACAGACATTTTAGTTTAATCATTTGAAATCGGGCTGCACAGTTAATCAAAATACCGTGGAAATTGCAAGATGGCCAAGTGCAATAATCAAATCATTGAAGCTGCAATTTTTTGAGGAGGAAATATGTGTGACTAACAGCATAATAATAAGTAATGTAGTAGTTCTCTTTCAGTAAAAAAATTAATTTTGATGCAAAAATGACCATTCCCAGTAACTGTAGATCATATGGTAATCACAATATCTATCAAAATAATTGCAATATTATTTGTTATAACCATATTTTGCAGCCCTAATATGAAATGTTTATAGAAAACTATATCATGGAAAGACAAAAGACAGAAGAGTAGTATTGATCTCAGCAAGAAAGTGAGCATATTTTCCATAAAGTCAAACCATTCCTTTAATTGTGGAGAGTTGTGTCATGGCTCTGTTTTATATCATCATATATCTGTGTTTGGGAGTTTAAAAAAAACCAAAAAACATTTCAGCTTAATTGACTTGTATATTGGAGATATGTAAGGACAGCATATTAAGCAGTTGGTCTGCTGCTCATCAGCCTGTATGTGGGATGCCCATACTCTCATTTAGAGATGTGTACAGTGGGTATTCAGCCATAATTACTGCTTCTGAGTGCAGAAACCACAGAATTAGAGTTCTGTAGCAGACATTTGGACTTCATTTAGGCATTTAGCTGATGTTATACAGAACAACCTTCAAGCACAACAGTAGTCTGTAAGCTGAGGTTGCATCCAGCCCGTAGTAAAGAGTGACAATGTTAAAGCCGAGCACAATGACCAGTCATCCAGAGAAACATTCCACAGAAATATCTTTGAGAAAACCAACTAAAACCACGAGAAAGCTGCCTTTCTGCTGCGGCTCCTCGCAGTCCTCTGTGCTTTCAGCCCGAGAAGAATGGTGGTGCCGTCTGTGGACTTCTGTACTCCACATTGTGCTAATCTCTCACTGTGTGCATCACTCCACCACCTGGTGGCTGGCTGCTGTCAGTGCTGCTCACTCAGGTTTCCACCCAGGCCTTCTCTCTCAAACAACAGGACCACACCATCACAATGGGTGGGGCCTCCGCTTGACAGCTCATTTTCCTTTCAAACTTCTTGGAGGGAACTTTACAGCCCGACTTCAGTCTGCTTGAACAGATTGTGTGGCCAGTTGTGTTGTTCTGGTCATTTATGTAAAGAATCTCTTTGCAAAAGCAAGTGTTTTTTTGACAGATGAGTAAAACACAGTTGGCAAAAGAATTTGTATATTCATGTGGGAGTGCTAAATGAACTTTTTAAAAATGTATTTGACTATAAAAAAAAAAAGATAACATTAGGGTTTTTAGTGGCTTCACAGAAAGTATCACAATTGAAAGCTTCTCTGTCAGTCAGGAGATTGAAACCTGCCAACCTGTCAGTCACAAGTCTGCTCTCACCACTTTAATAACCACTGCACTGAAATATTGATTTATTTTCTGCCCTCTCTCCTTGTCCAGTTGCCCTGGAAGTCCCTGACGAGTATTATTGAGTATTACTACATGTGGAAGACCACGGACAGATATGTACAGCAGGTAAACATCAGGGATTTACAAAAAGCTACTTTTCTTAATGGACATTTTGTCATTTGGTATGGTTTCATGATAACCTCGATCTTTATAGCCCAGTAACTGTTTGCATCAATTTAAAGCTTCCTCAAGGAGTTTTTAACTGGTTATGAAACAATTTCTTACTCCATATGACCTACATAAACAAATGAGACCTTCAGTGAAAATACTGACTATTTTTATGCAGTTACTCTTGAGGTCCGCCACCGAGTTGGATTCTCTGGTAGTTCAGAACGAGCCTGTGTTTACATTTTCCCAGACAAATTTTCAGTGAGTAGTACTTTAGCCAGTTAAAAGAGGCAGGAGGTATTTGTGGTTATTACGGTGGAAACACTATCGCTTTTGCCCACAGGGGCCTCAAAAATCAACAGAATATGAGAGCTCCTTGTTGTAGTTTTAAATCCCTTGTGGAAATAGGAATATTGTTCATTATTTTAACCTTGACTTAAGTATTTCTATTTTTTTCTGGCCAATGAATCATGTTAGACCTGAATGATCTCTCTTTTTTTTAGCTGTTTTTTCCCTTTTATTCTCCTTTTTTTCACAATCTGGCCAGTAACCGTTTGAGTGTATGTTTTGGCAAACATCTGTATTCTTTCATCAGAGTGGCTCTACAGGTTGTACCAAAAATAATTATTAACCTATTTTGCGTATTAAAAATGAGTCAAATGTTAGTTTCAGTCAGAACAATTCCATACATTGTCTTAAAATCAATAAAATCCATGTGGGGTTCTGACCTCAAGGTTGACAAATTCGCCCTTAAAGGGATAGTTCGGATTATTTGAAGTGGGGTTGTATGAAATACTTTAGTGTATTACTTATAGTAGATGGAGGTCAGGACTACCACTGCAGGAGCAAAGCAGTGTACAGGGTCAGCAGCAAAATGTATTTTCACCACTTAAAAAAATCAATGTCAGCCTAAGTGTATGCTATATTTAGAATATTTTCACCACTTTTCTTTCTCCTTCACAGCTTTTTCAGATGGGAAACTGCCGTGATATAGGCCAAATATTGCTCTCTCCAAATACACCAGAATCCTTTGGGAAAAAAACAGTGATTTTACCACAAAGAATACGGGAGTTGCTTGCGTACTGTTGCCTTGATCGGTTAGTTTGTTTGTGTTACTGTGTGACTTCCGTGAATTCGAACTAACCTTTTAAAACACCAAAGTCTCACAATAACACAAACTAACTAACAGATTGAGGCAGGGTTAGACCAGTAACTCCCGTGTTCTGTGAGGTAAAATTGCTGTTTTTGCCAAAGGAGTCAGCCAGTGACAGTTTGAGTATATAGTATGTTCTGGCATACATCTGTATTCTGACATCAGAGTAGCTCCAAATTAAAAATGATAACAAAAACAATTTAATTACTAAATTATTCAAACATAAAAATCCATTTCAGACAGAAATATTCTGCCTACCTTAAATACTTTTTTTTTGTTCACAATGGTACTGTTGGAACTAACCTCTCTAATCTCAATATTCTTTCTCCTCAACCTCTTTCTGCGCTCCAGAAACGATTAAAAGCAGCCGAGGCAGAAAGCAAGTTGAAGCAGGTCTACATCCCTAACTAGTGAGTACCTCGTTGTGAGTTTTTATGTGGAATATCAGGTTCAAATATATTCTTCAGAGGTCATTTGTGCAACTGTCTTTCATTTGAATACGTTGAAATATGAAGAAAGAGTCGTTCTGACCCTCTCAGCAACATCTCTGGCGGTTTAAAAGTCGGACATGTGCTGCTGTTGTCTGAGCACAAACCTTTTCTTTCACTTTATTAGTATTCATGACGCCTCTCAGTACAGTATCAGTATAATGCTGTCTCTGGCAGCAGGCTGATGAATGTTGTCTATTCTCTTTGGCCTGCATTATCTCTGCTGGTCTGACCCCCCCCCCCCCCGGTCTCTCTCTTTGCCCCCGTGCCCCTCCAGTAACAAGCCAAACCCCAACCAGCTGAGTAACAATGTAAAGCCAGCTCTGGTGAATGGAGCGGCCGGTGCAGCGGTCCCAGGACCTCCAGGCTCAGGGCAGACCCCCAGCCTCGGCAGAGCCTGTGAAAGCTGCTACAGTAAGTCATTCACGTGCTGCAGTCCTGTAACTGCTGTTTCTTTGCTTTGAAATTAACATTCATATATTTTGACCTGATGGTTAAATTGTACATGATGAACTTGTACATGATGTAAAAGAGGCTGTTGCATATTGAATATTCTTTTGCCTTGAATTAAAAACACAACCTTAAAAAGTTTTACATTTAGATTATGTTTTAAGAATCAGTTTACTGACAAATTTATTAATTCACAAACTTTTTCTTCACACAGAGGTGCACTGTAGGAGTTCTTTAAATACAATAGACAAAACAACTAACTAACATAACATAAATGCAGGTTAATGACAGTTATTTTAATATTATTATTATTTTAAATATAAATATATTATAAAATATTATTTTAAATATTATTTTAATATTTATATATAATATTTAAAATGTCAGAAGATGTTAGAGACGACAAGATGTTGTCCTCTGAAATTTACTAAAACATGAATGCACTGAAACACTGCTGAAACACTAAGATGCCGTATTTTCTGCTCTGGAAACTGTTGATAAGAAAATTGCCGCTGTAGTGGCCAAAAAAAAAAAGGGAAAAGATGTTTTTGGATTAACCAGCCTAATGTGGATGTAAGTCTCAGTTATAAATGTAATGATGATCTGGTAAAGGCTTGTTTACATCTTAACTTGTAAACACAGCAGTAAAATATATTCAATGTGATGTGTATTTGTGATTTACTTTACTACAGGGTAACTAGAGCCAGATTAATATATTGATCAACCGATAAAATTAAATTTACATTCAAATTTAAGATGATTGAAAATACCAATGAAAGTTTACTGTTTCAGTGAGCTGGGGTGTTTTTCAGAAAGCGGGTTTAACAAACTCTGAACTTAACCCTGAACTCTGAGTTGATAAACCCTGAGATGTTAAACTGCGTTCCAGAAAGAGCTGACCAGAGTCAGTTTAATCAATTTTGAGTACGTTCACCATCAGTGGAGCTCCAATACTATGATTCACCATGGCAGTGGTTAATAAAAGGCAAGAACTTCCTTTTTAATCCAGTGGTGATAGAAATATTAATGCATGCATATGCTGACTGTGCATATTTATCTTTAAAAAAAAAAAGGAGCCGCGTCAGAGCAGGGAAGATGTCCAGTTAAGTTCACAGAGACAGTTGCCATGGTAACTAACCCAGAGCCCAGAGTTTCCCTCATCTCAGGGTTAACAAAGTCAGAGTTTTCACTGAACGTGCTTTCTGGAGTACACCCTGTTTATTGTTTAACTGTGAAATATCCTGGCACTGTTTTGTGTCTTTGTTAAGCACAATTGAGGTGTCTTTGTAATATTGGCTGATATGTCAATATCTGAATTTTTTTTACTTCCTAATATCGTTATCGGGCCCAAAAACCCAGTATTGGACGGGCCCTTAGAATCTGCATTCTGTTGACATTGTAAGATCCAACTTATCCATCCATCCATCCATCTTCTTCCGCTTTATCCGGGACCGGGTCGCTGGGGCAGCAGTCTAAGCAGGGACGCCCAGACTTCCCTCTCCCCAAACACTTCCTCCAGCTCTTCCGGGGGAATCCCGAGGCGTTCCCAGGCCAGCCGGGAGACATAGTCCCTCCAGCATGTCCTGGCTCTTCCCCGGGGCCTCCTCCCGGTGGGACATGCCCGAACACCCCCCCTAGGAAGGCGTCCAGGAGGCATCCGATATAGATGCCCGAGCCACCTCAGCTGGCTCCTCTCGATGTGGAGGAGCAGCGGCTCTACTCTGAGCTCCTCCCGGGTGACAGAGCTCCTCACCCTATCTCTAAGGGAGCGCCCCGCCACCCTGCGGAGGAAACTCATTTCAGCCGCTTGTATCCGAGATCTCGTTCTTTCGGTCATGACCCAGAGTTCATGACCATAGGTGAGGGTAGGAACGTAGATTGACCGGTAAATCGAGAGCTTCGCCTTTCGGCTCAGCTCCTTCTTCACCACGACAGACCGGTACAACGACCGCATTACTGCTGCCGCTGCGCCAATCCGCCTGTCAATCTCTCGCTCCATCCTTCCCTCACTCGTGAACAAGACCCCAAGATACTTGAACTCCTCCACTTGAGGCAGGAGCTCTCCTCCAACCCGGAGGGAGCAAGCCACCTTTTTCCGGTCGAGAACAATGGCCTCGGACTTGGAGGTGCTAATTCTCATCCCAGCCACTTCGCACTCAGCTGCAAACCGCCCCAGCACATGCTGAAGGTCCTGGCTTGAAGGAGCCAACAGGACAACATCATCCGCAAAAAGCAGAGATGAGATCCTTTGGTCCCCAAACCGGACTCCCTCCGGCCCCTGGCTGCGCCTAGAAATTCTGTCCATAAAAATAATGAACAGAACCGGTGACAAAGGGCAGCCCTGCCGGAGTCCAACATACACTGGGAACAGGTCTGACTTACTGCCGGCAATGCGAACCAAGCTCCTGCTCCGGTCATACAGAGACCGTACAGCCCTTAGTAGAGGGCCCCGGACTCCGTACTCCCAAAGCACCTCCCACAGAATGCCACGAGGGACACGGTCGAATGCCTTCTCCAAGTCCACAAAACACATGTGAACTGGTTGGGCAAACTCCCATGAACCCTCAAGCACCCTGCAGAGGGTATAGAGCTGGTCCAGTGTTCCACGAATAGGGAATAGACGGAATAGACTTTACCAGGGAGGCTGAGGAGTGTGATCCCCCTATAGTTGGAGCACACCCTCCGGTCCCCCTTCTTAAATAGAGGGACCACCACCCCCGGTCTGCCAGTCCAGGGGCACTGTCCCCAGCTGCCACGCGATGTTGCAGAGGCGTGTCAACCAAGGCAGCCCTACAACATCCAGAGACTTGAGGTACTCAGGGCGGATCTCATCCACCCCCGGTGCCTTGCCACCGAGGAGCTTCCGAACTACCTCGGTGACTTCAGCCTGAGTGATGGATGAATCAACCTCTGGGTCCCCAGCCCCTGCCTCCTCTACGGAAGGCATGTCAGTGGGATTGAGGAGATCCTCGAAGTATTCCTTCCACCGCCCGACAATTTCCCCAGTTGAAGTCAACAGCTCCCCACCTTCACTGTAAACAGTGTTGGCAGGGTACTGTTTCCCCCTCCTGAGGCGCCGAACGGTTTGCCAGAATCTCTTCCAGGCCGACCGGTAATCCTCCTCCATGGCCTCCCCGAACTTTTCCCATACCCAAGTTTTTGCTTCCGCAACCACCCGGGCCGCAGCACGCTTGGCCTGCCGGTACCCGTCAGCTGCCTCAGGGGTCCCACGAGCCAACCAAGCTCGATAGGACTCCTTCTTCAGCTTGACGGCATCCCTTACTTCCGGTGTCCACCACCGGGTTCGGGGATTGCCGCCGCGGTAGGCACCGGAGACCTTACGGCCACAGCTCCGAACGGCTGCGTCAACAATGGAGGCGGAGAACATGGTCTATTCGGACTCAATGTCTCCAGCCTCCCTCGAGATCTGGTCAAAGCTCTCCTGGAGGTGAAAGTTGAAAACCCCTCTGACAGAGGGTTCCGCCAGACGTTCCCAGCAGACCCTCACAACACGTTTTGGGCCTGCCAAGTCTGTCCAGCTTCCTCCTCCGGATCCAACTCACCACCAGGTGGTGATCAGTTGACAGCTCAGTCCCTCTCTTCACCCGAGTGTCCAAGACATACGGCCGAAGATCAGATGACACAACTACAAAGTCGATCATTGACCTCCGGCCTCGGGTGTCCTCGTGCCACATGCACTGATGGACACCCTTGTGCTTGAACATGGTGTTCGTTATGGACAAACCGTGACTAGCACAGAAGTCCAATAACAGAACACCACTCGGGTTCAGATCGGGGAGGCCGTTCCTCCCAATCACGCCCCTCCAGGTAACACTGTCATTGCCCACGTGAGCGTTGAAGTCCTCCAGTAGAACGATGGAATCCCCAGTCGGGGCGCTTTCCAGCACCCCTCCCAAGGACTCCAAGAAGGCCGGGTATTCTACACTGTCGTTCGGCCCGTAAGCCGAAACGACAGTGAGGCACCTGCCCCCAACCCGAAGGCGCAGGGCGGCGACCCTCTCGTTCACCGGGGAAAACTCCAACACATGGCGACTAAGGTGGGGAGCTATAAGCAAGCCCACACCAGCCCGCCGCCTCTCACCGCGGGCAACTCCAGAGTAGAAGAGAGTCCAACCTCTCTCAAGGAGTTGGGTTCCAGAGCCCAGACTGTGCGTGGAGGCGAGCCCGACTATCTCTAGCCGGTACCGCTCAACCTCCCACACTAGCTCAGGCTCCTTCCCCCCCAGCGAGGTGACATTCCATGTCCCCATAGCCAGATTCTGTGTCCAGGGATTGGGCCATCGGGGCCCCCGCCCACGACCGCCACCCAAACCACAATGCATCGACCCCTTCTGAACCCTCCTGCGGGTGATGGGCCTATGGGAAGGCCTGGCTCCAGGGTGGGGCCCCGGTGACGCCAATCCGGGCGACGTAAGCTTCCTCGTTTGTTTATTAGTCATCAGGGGCTTTGGAACCGCTCTTAGTCTGACCCGTCACCTAGGACCTGTTTGCCTTGGGAGACCCTACCAGGGCAATAAGCCCCAGACAACATAGCTCCTTGGATCATTCAAGTACTCAAACTCCTCCACCACGATAAGGTGGCGGTTCAAGGAGGAGATCCAACTTAACGTCCAGCAATAATATTCCAACAATCAGATATTGAACTGATCAACCAACGCTTGTTCTTCAGTGATTCTTCTCCTCTGTGTTTTCATTAACACACCTTTGCAATAGACCACTAACTTAAATTAGAACATTAATTTGCAGGGGGTACGTTTTCATTTTAAGATGGATAATTTAAAGAGCTGTACTCTCTGCATGTGGCACACATTTGATACTTTTTTCCCCCGTTTATTAAAACGGAGAGGAGAGAATATCATTACGTGCCCTGCAGCAGAGTATTGTTTGAATTATTTTAGTGGTTGTAGTTAATTCAGTGATGAATGATTAAAGGTTGTGCTCTCGCTTGCATGCACACGAGCACGTGTTCATGATTATGTGGGGATTATGAGCCATCTCAGGCATGTTGTGTGTGTGGGTGTGTGTGTGATGTATGTGTATGTGTGTGTTCACTGAATTCACATTTCTTTTTCTGTCCATGCTTGTGTGTGTGTGTGTGTGTGTGTGTGTAGCCAGCAGCTCCTACCAGTGGTACTCGTGGGGACCTCCCAACATGCAGTGTCGCCTGTGCGCTTCATGCTGGACCTACTGGAAGAAGTACGGAGGCCTGAAGATGCCCACAAGACTGGATGGAGAGAGGCCTGGACCCAACCGCAACAACATGGTACACACACACACACGCATCACTGGATATTTATTTATTTATTCTGCAAAACCAAAACAACATCCTCACTGTCTGCTTGCAGTCTACTTTAATAATTCATAATTCATAATTCACCCTCCAGATAAAACCCTTTTCTTCTCATCCTCGTGTATGTTGAACCACCAGTTAAATTTATGTGTTTAAATACTGCTTAATTTGCTGATTGTTTTATTTTACTTATTTAATGGACAGGGACGATACATGTAGGTATTGTTTTATTTAAATTAATTTAGGCAACCATGTCTAAAAGCTTTAAAGCACCAAAAAAAAAAAAAAAGTGTTAAGCCCAAGGTGACGTCCTCAAAATGTTTTTATTTTCAGTTTTTGTCTGACCAATAGACTAAAACCCTGAGTGCTGTCATATGTGACAAAGAAAGAGCATCAAATCATGACATTTGAGAAGCTGAAACCAGCAAATGTTTTTGGTATTTTTATTTGGAAAAATAATGAAAATTATGGATCAATTGTAAAAGTAGTTGGAGTTTTTTTTCCCTCTTGATTGATAAATCAATTAATCAAGGCAAGGCAGGTTTGCCTCTTGCACCATTCAGACACAGCATAGAAAGCAGAGAAATAAATCAAAAATAGGCCATTTAGAAAAGATTAATATTGTATTTAAAAGACCATTAAAAATAAAATGCAAAAGCAAGCAGATAAATAGTTAAAACATAAAAGAAACTGCATTTAAAAGACAAAAATAAAAGCAAACAAATATAAAAACCATGTTTTTTTTATAGATTAGTTGGACATTAGCTGCCATAAACAATAATGTTTGAGCCTTGATTTAAATGAGCTGACAGGTTCAGCAGACGTCAGGTATTTAGGAGGTTTGTTCCACAGGTAGACTTGTACACGTCACAAATGACGAGTTAGCTGACATTTTCTGTTATAGTTAAAAAAAAAAAAAAAAAGACTAACTCATTCTCTGGGTATTTGAGGGAAGTTATCATTGAGTTCACTCCGTAACTCTTGACTGTAACTGTTTCAAAAGTCTGCAGCTGATACAGACTCTCAGTTCGTTCTGTTGCCCAACAGTCCTCACGAGTAACCACACAGGCTGTTGAGGAGTAAATACAGCATTCCCATTTGTGTACTGTGTCAATAAACCAGATTAAGTACCACATACGCCCTGAATATTTGCCAACCTGATGAAGGCGATATATTGTTCAGCATTGAACTGCAGTAAATTATTAGCCCCTAAATGACTGTTGCAGGCTGCATTAGCCGGGCCAGCGTGTTAAATGGATGGAGCATTTTGGGAGGATTCCAGTCAGCTCCATTTTGCCAACCAGCATCAATAAATCAGAGTAATTAAATCCATTTCAGATGACAATTTACTCCAAATGTTTTCTTTTGTCATCAGGTCTTGTCATTAGGTGATAATTCGACTTGTCCTCGGTCCATCAGTGCTCATTAGATCGAGTGTAATCTGTTAAAGCCACAAACACACATTCATGTGTATTTGTGGCATCTGACCATCGTTAATCCATTTGTGCCTCCAGAGCCCCCATGGCCTGCCCCTGCGACACAGCGGCAGCCCCAAGTTCGCAGTGAAGACGCGACAGGCTTTCTACCTGCAGACCACCGGCCTGACGCGGATGGCACGCCGCCTCTGCCAGGACATCATCAGACCGCGTTATCTGGCCAGGCACCCCTACCTCCCTGTCAACACAGCAGCCATCAAGGCAGAATGTGAGGACCTGATCCCACAGCTGTTTGTGACTTTAAATAGACTGTGTTCTTTGTTAAAGAGGCTATTTTGTCTTTGTCCTCACAGATGGACTGTGTAGTCCAGTAAGCTTTTACTTACTGTGTCTTTTTCCACTGGGTTTCTACAGGTGCCCTGCGGTTGCCAGATGGCCCAAAAAAGCCTTTGCCACTGAAACCTGTGGATCGTAAACCTCTGGAGTCTGTGGTTCGGTATTTAGGTAAGAAGAAGCCGGCCACCCACTGTATTTTCAGACAGTTTTTACTGGGTGTGGTGTTGCTGTTGGATAGTCGCTTTTTAGCCGCGCTAGTGACGTGGCTCTATGGACGACAGTATCGGCCAGTCTGTCCTCCAGTTTGGTCCTGACTGAACTGTCTCAACAACTAACATTTATGGACTTTGGTGATCAGCTGACTTTTCCTCTTGCGTTCACATGTGTGGCTGTGAATGAAATGTCCCAAAAACTTTTGGATGGACAGCTTTGAAATTTAGTACAAGAACCCAAAATATCACTATTTGACATCCTGGTATCTTTCTGATGTGTTTATGAACAGTTTGGACAAATCCTACTGATTCTACCTTTAAGTCTGCTGCTCTTTAATGCATTTATTGTAGCATTTCTATACACTATTTGCAAGTTTTCTGGCACCCACTTCAAATTTAAAATCAAATACAATTCATGGGTAAGAACAGACTTGGCTGTCAGTGCACTTTTCATGAATCCCACGTAGGATTTTCTTGTTTTCCTCTTGTTGCTTTTTTAAGAACAAATATAAGAGAAAATAAGAAAACACTCATGCATGAGGCGCGTTGATTCTGAGAAAAGAAAATAATTGATCTCTTTTCAAAAGATTAAAACAATGACTGCATTAGTTTATTTTTGGAAAGTACATTCAGAAATACTTTTTATTGTAATTTTTGATTCCTGTAAATTAATAGCAACCAGCATGTTGGTAGTATGTATTTCACGTCTTGTTCCACTCTGTTTGTCTAAAACATTTTTCCCTTTTTCCCCCACCGCCTCTCTTCATGTTTCTCCCTCTCTCACTTTGTCTCGTCTGTTTCACCTACAGAAGCACATCCCCGTCCAGCCAAACCCGACCCCCCGATTCGCGGAGGGTCCATCTCTACAGGCAGCCTGACGCCCATCAAGTCCTCCCCCATCCTCAACAACGGCTCACCCACCATCCTGGGCAAACGCACCTACGAACAGCACAACGGACTGGATGGTGAGTGAGAGAGAAGAGTGTCTGTGTGTGTGTGTCTGTGCTCTGCATTATGATGATGGAGCTTTTTGACAGATAATATCTTGTATCATCATTATATATTCAGCTTTTAGTTTCCACAATTAGTTACAACACTAAAGAACATTTACACACTTTAAAACATCTAATTAGATTAAAAGTTGAAAGTAGTTGAAAACAAGAATGATAGATGTAAAAACTACATTGAAAGAAAAAATTATCATGATAATCATGATCTCCTATTCTAAATTACTAATTACTTGTTAGTTTTAATGAGACTTTTAATGAGATATGATATTTTACAAAAGAAATTACTTGAATTAAACCCCAGCTGCTGTGTTTTTATGTTTTTTATGTGCAAATTTGACTCTAAAGGCAGCTGCTCATCTGTATGAAATTAGTGGAGTAGAATAATGCAGTCATCATTAGCTTTTAAACTAATTTGAATGTTTATCATGTCATTTTTCAGTCAGCACGGCCTAATTTTAATTATTTTAATGCTAACTTTTATGTGAAAAGTAATGCATCGTAGTTTGGTTTTTAATGTCTTTGCCGAGCATTGATCATTTTGATATTTAAGGAGAACGTAAAGGCAGACCTGAGCTCCGTGGCTCTCTCGATGGCCACAAAACACAGTTGCGATCCACCGCCGAAGGGTTAAGAGTTTGTGCGGGGCTCTTATTTTTTTGGGTTATGTCCCACTTTCCCCTCTCCCCTGTGAAATGAGAGAGGGGAAGAGACAGACTGAGAGATCAAGAGAGTGAGAGCATGCCAGAGAAAGACAGAGGGAGAGAGGATCGGATCGGCCTTGCTGCTTTAGCTGGAGGCTACAGTCTATGTTGTCATGGTAACAGCGGAGAGGAAGAGGAGGAGGAGGGCTCGGTAAGTGTATCCTGAGGGAGAGCATCTCCACTGGTCTGTGAGCCCACCTCAGGCCCAGGCTGGGAAAACGCACCAGGAGGAGATTTGGGTTGGAAAGCAGCCAGACTCTCGAGTATAAGGGATTAGTTTTTATTTATTTTTTATTTTACTTTATAATTTCACCAGCACTTTGTCACTTTAGTGATTCATGTTATTGTTATTTTTTAAATTGGTAATTATAACAATCGCTGCTTTATTTTTTTGTTTTATTCATTAAATTAGAAGAGTGATTCCAGTACCAAGAGAACGTGCTCCACAGTCCTCTTCATCAGTGTCAGTCTCCTCCTGTTTTCTTAGTGAATTGATCTTTTTCACATGACTGAAACTTAAAGCAGTGGCTCAATATTTTGGTTGAGATCAGGAGGCTTGAAGCAGAGGGGAAACAGTTGGCCTGGCCTTCAGAAATCCACCACTTTTAAGTTTAATAATGAGCATGTTGTATCTTATGTGATTTTTCTGAACACAAACATAAAAATAAAAACATTGATTTGTAGCTATAACTATTTCCTCTCTCTGAATGAATCGCACACGAAATATTTACAGCAACAAGCTGGTTGTAACAATCAGTATGTTATCACAAGTATGTGAAAATAATGAATGTAAATTCAAAATACTGGCAGTAATATATTGATAATAATGATTATACACAATATGACAAAGGCCAAAAATAAAAGAAAAAGACCAGGGGAAAAAAGCAGGGAAATAAGGAAGTAAATGAGTAAAAGTAAAGTTAAATGAGAGGAGGAGAAGAGAGAGAAAACAGTTAATGGAGTCGGTCACTGGCACACAGTACACGTAAAAATATGCAGAAATCACGTCTCCCATTAGGTTTATGGAGGGAAGGAGCAGGTTCTATGATATAGTAAAATATGATTTGGTAAAAACAAAGAAAGACAATCCTCAGACAATTAAAAACAAATTTAATATAACTCGTCATTTTCATCCACATAAATGTAATTTATGTTGCTATCAGAGAGCTGCTAGACAGCCACGTTAATACAGGTGCGTGCTTCTTTGTGCAGTAAGTGACTGCAGTGAAAATATTTTTGAAAGGCTACACACAAACAAATATTGTTTGAAGCAGAATATTTTGTTATATAAAATCATATTAGGAGTTTTGCTAATTATTACACCTGTTTTTTTCAATAAATTTTTACTTTAGAGCACCCCACAGGTGTTTGGACCGGACGAGTCAGAAAGAATCCTACGCTGCCATCACTGGAACTGTACAAACAGTGTAATATTAGTAACATAAGTATGTCTTTATCTGCAGCTGTGCAGAAATACAGGGTTTAAACAGAATGAACAGATGTGCAAAAAGAGGGGAAAAAGCTGCACTTGTCAATCTAGAGTTTTAATGTCAACATTATGAACAAGGCTTCAGTCTATTCGGCACAGCCCTGTCCTTTACTTTGAAGAGCTCAGTCGTAGATCAGACAGTTTTGTAATTTTGCAAACATAGTGAACCCACTCGGCTTTTGTTCTGGATCTGTGTCAACACTGAATGGAGACATCTTTTGCCATATCATCTGTGTCAAACCTCACAGGTGGAGCAAACCACACGGTGGCTTTCTCTGCAGACCTGGTTGGTCTTCATCTGTGTAAAATAATGAGAATTTCTGCTTCATGAACGATGGATGTTGTTGTTGAACAAGCTCCCTGGCTGAATGCTAAATTATTAAGAATATGTCTTTGTGTGAGTCAGACTCTCAACAATATGTTAATGAATATTTATAAAGGTAATTTGCTCAATGTTTTATTGTTAACTGGTATTTGGCAAAAAGCAGGCTGCTGTTTGTTTCTGTGCGAAGCAAGTTGAGAGGAGGGTGTATTTTAACTGATTAGAAGGTTTTGGATGAAAGATTGAAAACTAACCTTTACATTATCTAACTGATAACTCATTGCTGTCAATAAGATGTTAAAAAAAAAGATTAAAAAAGACCTGACTAGTGGAAGTTGATGACAACATTGATGAGCTCTGATGGAGGAAGTAAAACGTGGAAACCTGACATCAGTTGTGCTGTGGGAAGATTTTATGGATGTATTTTTATCAAATATGATCATCTTAGAGTAATCAAACATCAAGACAGATGATTAATAAGGTATATTCATGTGTATTCTGCAGATGCACTGAAAGAATTAGTACTTTATGGAGCCACCAGGGGGCAGAAAGTTTTGTCCTTTAGTGTATTCAGTGGTATCAGAGGACTGATGTGTGTGTGTGTGTGACCAGCATCTCTTCTTCCTCTGCAGGCACTAAATCCAAAGCCCTGACTCCACAGTGGGACATCATGGCCTAAACGGATGAGCGACGCAGGGCGGCCCTCGGTCTCACTGCAGGACGAGGTACACGAGCTGGACTGAACGCTCTGCGGGAACGACCTCTACTACAAACCCCCGTGAGGTGAGACACGCTGCTGCGTCTCTCTGATCATCATCTCTGTTTATGACATGTTGGGGTTTCCTCGCTCCCTTTGCCACAAGGTTTCTAAAATAAAACTGACGGTGAGGTACCAGATATTGGAAAAGGATTCAGAATTTTGTGATTTATTGTGCTTTCACACCTGTAGTTTTGTTGATTCAGGAAGAAAATGTATTATTGCCTTTTAGTTGTGGTGAAGTTTATGTTCACGTGGACTTGAGCTGGAAGCATGAAGTCAAATACAGACTGATTCATTGGACAGTTGTAGTGATGTCATCCTGCGTTATTGTCACTACTGTCAGGAAGTTAAGCTGCACTTTATCATCCCTAACGGTTTCATTTATCTTCTCTGATGTGACAAAGTGCTCACAACTAATTACAGATAAATGATTATCGTCATTATTAGTGACGACTGCAGCTGGATCTTATACATCACAAGTAGTGACAGATAGAAACGGAACAAACAGAAGAAGCCTTTTTGTACTGTAATATTACTGTAGGGTAGCTACTTTTCACTTGTTTCACTCACTTTTTTGGGGGTAGAACTGGTGGAAAAAGATCAAAATACCACATGCTCATTTCTATTGCAGCCATCATAGAAGCGTGTGGTAATTTTTGGAGAGTTTTCCTAATAAAATATGGACTTGGACCCTTTCTGATCATGAAAAAGTCACAGTACTCATCCTAATCACAAATGTAGGATATATATCGCTTATACAGATCAGCGGAAAAGTCGTAAAAGTAATTAGATTTAAATTAATACTAAAATCGCATATTTACTGTTGCAACGTCCTGTGGTTCGTCTGCTTTGCTTTCACACCACAAACAAACCTGATTCTGCCTGGTAAAGTAGAGAGGTGCTCGTTTTACTGTATTTTACTGTGGTGATTAGCATCCTGATGGTAACAACCACTAACAATTTCTATTGCTGTCAATTACCGTACAGCTCTCCTGTCTTCATTAGCACTTTTAATTTGATTAGCCGCAGGGGAGTGACTTTTTAAAAAGTCCTACAGAGGCAGAGCAGCCTCAGCAGGACCAGAGATCCAGACTGATGTCTGTCTGGCTCCAGCTGCTGTGGCCTAATAACCGTTACTGTAAAGTAGTACGTGTTCAGAAACTTTGAGACAGGCGTGGGTCGGATCATACGCTGAGAGCCGTGCCAGCTTAGCTTAAATTCAACCCGAGCTTAAACCAAAACTTGCTGGGAAGAATAATAATATAATAATAATTGTTGTAATAGTTGTTTTATTTCGATTATCTTTATTATAATGATTGTGGGAAGCCAAAATCGTAATTGAAATTGATAATCACCCAGCCCTAATTTATATTTGTGTTAAAAAATTTTGTTAGCTTGCTATATTCAGGACCTCAAAGTGATCACAAGGAGAGGGTGACTTAATAAGCCGCATCTATTGGATAAAAATAAGCGTGTAATCTTTGACCTTTGCACATCATGAACACTGTACCGCCTCCATCTCTCTGTCTTATGTCAGAGGTCCCAACAAACACAAATCATTAACTCCTGAATGAATGGATAGCTGGTATTATTTTTGGTATGAAATAAACTGGGTTCTGGTGGCGCACCAGGCCTGTACAGTTTCAAGAGAAACACTGTTATCATAGAAAATGTTGAATGAATTCTTTGTTGATTTATCTGTACTCATGCTGATCACATTGCGAGGGAAGAGCACCTGAAACGTACAATTGTTCTTTGACAACAAGACGCTCATAATCACCTCCTTTTGTGTGTTTTTCCAGCAGAGGGGGACATGAAATGGAAAGGCGTTTCCAGTAAATCAAAGCCGTGGGCAGCTGAGAGAAGTTGAAGCTGAGAGGAGACGACAGCATTGGCCACATTTCTTCAGTCAGCACGGGTCTGTCACGCTGCTGAAGACCAATCGATAATCGATCAGTTCGGCTGTGGTCAATCAGAAAAATGAGCCTGACTGTACAGGACTGTGTTTATTACTTACATTTCTCGTTATAACTGTCATTGTAATTATTGTTATTGTTATTATAATTTTTTACCAACTATAACTCAGCTTATTGTTTGTCGATCAAACGATGGAACTTGTGAAGTTTCATGAAAAATGCTTGCGGAGCCCTGTGGAAAAGGGTGGAAGGACTGTAACATAAGCCACTTGCATCTTCTATGTTTTTTTTTTTTGTTTGTTTTTTAACGAGTTAAATTCAACGAGGAGACGCACTTTTATTTCAGCGACACGAGTTAAACTCCTCGTCTTTCGTTTCAATGAATTTGAATGCTTTACGGGAAATCTTATGTTTTGTGAGCCGGCCCCGATCTTCGGCCAGAGAGGTTTAACTTATTGAGAAAGACTTGCTGTTTTTTCTACCTTTTTCACAAGTAATGCATCTATGCTTAGATAATGTAATTAAAAAAGATAATTGATTTTCCCTTCTTCTTTTGGTGTCTGTGCACAGAGGTGATTGTTCTTTTTTTTTTGTCCTAAGCTCACACAGGTCTGCAGACAGGGTAAATGCAAAACAACTGACGCTTTTCATTCCATAATTGCTTTATATGTTTTGTGCCCAAGAATAAGAAAAGATTAAATGCACAAACACAACCATGTTTTGTAAGCAAAAGTCAAAAAAAAAACAACTAAAAAGCAGCATTGTTCTGCTTTCATGTCCACCCATTTTGTCGACGTGTTTCTTTATTTTATGTCCATTAGGAGCTTCTCTTCGTCAACATCAGTCACACTGGTTCTGTTGGTCAATGAAAGACAAGAACATATACAACCCCAAGTCCAAAATGTTGGGACGTTGTCTAAAATGTAAATACAAACAGAAGCCAGTGATTTGCAAATCATTTTTGACTTGCATTCGGCTGAATACAAAACAAAGACAAGATATTTAATGTTCAAACTGATAAACTATTGTTTTTTGTAAATATACACTCATTCTGAATTTACAGCAACATGGGCACAGGGGCAGCAAAAGACCGGGACAGTCATGAAGAGCTAAAAAAAAAAAACACCTGTTTGGAACCTTCAACAGGTAAACAGGTTGTTTGGTAACAGGTGACGGTATCATGATTATTAAGAGTATTAAAGCAGCATCCTTGAAAGGCTCACTCGTTCACAAACACGGGTGGGGCGAGGTTCACCAGTTTGTGAAATACTGTGTGGGCGAATAGTCCAGCAGTTTAAGAACAATGTTTCTCAACGCCAAACTGCAGGAATTTAGGGATTTCACCATCTATAATCCATAATATCATTAAATTGGATAAATCTCTGTACGCAAGGGGCTGGAAACCAACATTTAATGCCCTGACCTTTGACCCTTCAGGCGGCACGGCATTAAAAACCCAATAATTGTATAAAGGATACTACATGGGTTCAGGAAACACTTGAACTGAAAACGGTTTGTTAGTAAAACCAGTTTGTTGCTGCATCTACAAATGCAAATCCACGGTTCAGATTGTTTTCACAAATCATCAACGTCGTGTCCTCCAGGTTAAAGAGGAAAAGGACCGTCCAGATTGTTACCAGTGCTGGCAAAAGACAGCATCCATGATGGTATGGAGGTGTGTTAGTGCCCATGACTTCATTCAATATGCTGATAGAGGTTTTAGAGCAGACATGTGCTGCCATCTGGACAGCATATTTTTCAGAGGTGTCCCTGCTTATTTCAGCAAGACAATGTCAAGACATATTCTACAGGCGTTATAACAGCGTGGCTTCATAGTAAAAGACTGCAGTGCAGTCCAGACCTGTGTCCCACTGAAAATGTGTGGTGCATCATGAAGCACAAAATACAACAACAGAGACTCCAGACTGTTGACCTGCAGTCGTATATCAAGCAAGAATGAGAAAGAATTTCTCTTTCAAAACTTCAGCAATTAGTGTCCTCGGTTCCAAAACACTTGTTAAAAGTTTTAAAGAACCTGTTGCAGTCATCAAATTCTGAATGAGTGTTTAATTATAAAAACACAACTTCACTCAGTCAGTTTGAACATTAAATATCTTGTCCTTGTACTGTATTCAATTGAATACAGGTCAAAATGTTTTTTGTGAATAAATGCATTCTGTTTTTATTTACGTTTTACAGAACATCCCAGCTTTTTTGGAAGTGGTGAACAAATCCAACACGTGCTGACAGTTATTTTTCTGCCTTTAGTCATTCAGATATTGAGCTTGACAGACGAAACAGTAAGAAAATCAGACTTTATTATTCACTCCTTTCTTTTAATGAATTATTTTAACAAAAGGTCAAAAGGATAAACGTACACATAAAGAAGGAGATACCACAAGCTGAAAACAACAGAGATAGAGGAGAAAATAAATGAATATAATAAAAATAAACAATAAAAATATACAATGAATGGCTAAATCTACACACACACACATCCATATCCAGACAAATTATTTGTTCCTTGATACAGACAAAAAATGAACATACTCGCATCCCTTTATTAGACCGTTATCGTTTTCCAATATTATTTTTAACTTCAGCCTTCACGCTGACTCAAAGTAGCCCACCCACGTTCAAAACTGTAATTCTGTTCCTTATTCTTATTAAAATCCTTTTTGAGAACCCACTGATACTTAAAAACACATTTGACACCATCAGTTTTAATTCTCTTTATGTAGCTTTAAATGTATTTACTTCCATCATCATAATGAGTTCAGGTCTTTTTGGTTAAAGGGCAACTTTAAAGATGATCAGCTTTTAAGATTATTACAATACACATTTAAACACTTTTAAGTGCTTTACATGGGAAAATCAGGATAATAATTATTATAACAATTGTTATAATATTTAATCTATACATAACTGCCCCCAAGAACACTTTAACACTGAAAAACTGTTCATGTATGAAGAGCTTATAAACTGTGATGTTTTGTCATAATTAAGCTTCCCAACAACAATTTATACGAGTAAATTAGTTGACTGACAGAAACTTAATTGGCAGCTGTTTTACTCTTTAAGCAAAAATGCCAAACCTTTCAATTAATCAATTAACTGATTAATGTGAAAAAAAAATATTAAAAACAGACCTTAATCAGCAGATTAATCTTGAATTAAAACAATCATTAGTTACCGTCCCAAAATTGTTAAAAATTAGCTCCACCTACAACAATAACAACAGTAAAAGCCTGCTTTTATACTTTTACAGTTTGGTATGAGGACTTTTACTTGAGAAACGGATCTGAATATTACTTCTACCACTTGTTTTGTACTTTGTCGAAGCCTCTCTCAGCTTTTCGCGTGTGTGCTGAGAGTAATTACGTGATTTTCCATTTTCTTTACCAGATCCTCTCAGGCTCTGTCAGATTGTACGTAAAGAATTCGCCAAGGGAAATCTGCATAAATATTTTCAAGAAGCTTCTAGTCGAGGCTTCGTCTAACATCAGGGCGTCACAGTGAAGCCGCTCCGGTGTTATCTTCCTGAAGGTTTTGGGGTCACTGAGCTCTTTTTCTCCGTCTGAGACTGTTTGTCCTCTGGAGAAACTCAATATTTATATCTAACATTTATCTGCTGGTACACCTCCCACTCATCACAGACTAATAGTCCAGGCTGTTATTTTCAGCTTCGGTCCACTCGTCTGCAGGTCGATGCTGATTTCCAACAGAACGATTTTGAAGAAGCGCTCTGCTGTCTTTATAAGACTGCGGTAAAGAGCATCTGATCAGTATTTTACTACCATAAATGTCCAGCTGAAGCATATCTGGTTAGAGAGCGTACAGATAACATTATTACAACGCTCTTCAGATCACCGAATGACGATTCATTCTTGTCTGAAGAGCGCTCACGAAGAAAGAAAGAGTCGATATTTCAGTCACATTCTGTGTTACATTATCATGTATCATTGTGTTTAATCATGTTATCCAGTGAAGAATCTCCCACTGCACAGAAACCAGTTACAGCTCTGCACTGTTACTGAACTTCAGCATGGAGGTTTCCTTTATTTTGATTATCATTCACAGTACATGCGACACACACATCCCTGAGCCCAGTGGGTTGGCTGAACAGAAAAGGAAAGAAATCAAACTGCTGGCTGAGGAAGAGCCGAGAGCTCGAAATGTCACGCTGATAAATTTTTTGAACGGGAGCTCCTCTGGTGTGCAGATTTTTTCCTTTTCTGTTCAGTGTATTTATTGCCTTAATAACTAATAAAGAACCAGACGTGATAAACTGACTGCACAAGAATTAAGATGAGTGAAGGTTTACTTGAAGGCATTGTTCAAATTTGTGTGTGGGGTGTAAAAGTACTCATCTATGGTCAGTGGAGGGCAAAGGTCTGTCAACCTGCATGATCAAAAGAGACATTTTTGACCTTTAAAAAAAAAAAAGTCATTCATAGCTGCTTATTGAGACTAGTCACGTCAAAATGTAGGGAAAAAGCACCGAGCCATAAATGTAGGCTATTACACACGTTTTTAGTTGACAAAATATTAAAACTTATTTTAAAATTTGGTATGTAGGCAACATTTTTTGAGTTGGCAAATGTAAGAATCACTTTATACTGTAAAAAAAAAAAAAAAAAAAAACATGACACAAAGCTGAGAGACTGAAGATTTAAAGGCAACGAACTCCAAAAGATTTGAGTTTTGAGCCTCTTATGTTCTGAAATAAACTTTAAAAAGTTTTGCTGACCTGTAATCTTTTATCATAATCTTTGGATAAACTTGAATCTTTGAGTTTTAGAGACACACAAATAAAAGTATTTCAAAATTTGGTCTCAGTGAGCTGTGAAGCTGGTTCGTCCTTATTTTAGTGCCTGAAAATTAAATTGTTTTAATTGAAAAACTACCCTGTAAAAATGAAAAAGTTGAGGAAACTCAAATTTTTAAGTTTTGAAAAAGTTTTACGAACTAACCGATCTTTTGTCGAGATAATTTACTTTTCTTCTTTAGTCAAACTTAAAGCTTTGAATTCTAGAAACTCAAAAACTTGTATTAAAAGAAAATAGTAGATCCACTTAAGTGCAAGTAAATATTAAAAGTTTAATATTTTCAATTAAAACAGTTACATTTTTCAGGCATTAAAGAAGACAAATCAGGTTTGCTGCTCACTGTATTTTTCAGTTTATAAAACTCAAAAATTAAAGTTTATCTAAAGAAGAAAAGTGAAGGCATGCACTTTGTAAAACATTGAAAATTATTATTAAGAATCTTATAAATGATAAAGATATTTTTGACAGTCTGCATTAAAGTTTCCTCTTTAGTCTTCTTAGACTCTGTTCTTACCTAAGAACAAATCCCACATGAGAGAACACTGATTAATGCCAGAATCTTTGGGAAAAGTGTGTAAGTGGGTTTTGAGATCTCTTCAGTGGTGAATGAGGCCCATTGTTTTTTTGATTTTTGGTTTTTAAAACCGTTGTAGATTTTATCTTTTTGCTCATACATCAAAGGGAGACAGTCCACAGGAGTCCAGTATGTCTCACACTGAAACTGGTTTGATAATTCTTGGCCAAGGAGAGTGAAGAAATAATCAGCACGCGCTTTGTTCTGATGTTCCCTTCGATTCTGGAGTTTCGGTCCTCCGAGATGGTCTTTAAACATTCACAGATAAGGTCATGATGAACCTTCGCCCAAACAAGGTCAGAGAACATAGAATGAGCCTGTTCGTCTGCAAATCCAAACACGGGAATCATGAACACACACAAGGTCTGAGAGCACGGTTCAGCACCATTGGCTCCACCAGCTCAGGGTCAGTGTTATCCAAACCAGATTACTGTTACATCTTCTCCGTTCAGACAACACTATCAAATTGTTCATTCGTTTATCTGAAAGGAGACGTATCACGCTAGAAGAAGCTATGTCTGTTGAGAATTAGTGCGGGCCTCTCAGTGATCTTTGTATGATACCTAAAATTGGAAGATTCCCGAACAGTGAACCAGTGAACGCAACACTTGCAGTATTAGCTACCCAGTGAGGATTTGAGTAGGACTGTGTGGACTTTAAGCTGTAATTTTTTAAATCAAAAGCATCACTTGGCTTAAAAGAAATGCACAACACTAATGTTCAGTTTGTAAATGCTACACAATCACAGCAGAGTTTCTACACTCTTGTGGTGAGTCTGGAAAATTAATTGAATACACTGTGGTCAAGGCCATAAAAGCTTTTACAAGTGAATAAAACTGACACCCTTTAAAAAAAAATAATGCAAACGTTTTTAACATAATCTTATATAAAAATGAGTCTCTTCAAGTCCACAACTTTTGTTTACAGCCAAAGTACGCTCAGTTCTTGTAATGACTGATGACACCTCAGCACTTATGTGTAACTGTTTATAACTGCCAACCATGTGACTGAACCACCTGACCTTATATTTGGCAAAGGAAGTGGTTCTGAGCGTAAATTGCAGCGACGTCATTCTTGTTTTGACGGTGATAAAAAAAACATTTGAGTTTCAGGCTGCTATCCAAACACCACCACTGTCTCTTTCCAAAACTAACACACAAAGATAAAGAGACGTTATTACTGCTGGTGCAGGTGTCGCCTCCTCTTATGTCACTGAGGATGTGCGAGGCTTCACACTTGTGTGGGAAAACAACACGGAAAAAGTCTTTGAAAGTTTGAGAACAATAGTCTGAACAGAACAGTGTTTGGACGGAAATGATGCACGTGTTTGTGTACTGTGTACATTTTCTGAGAATTAGATACATTTTAGCAAGAAATTAAAGTTTCTGTAAGTAAGAGCGTGATTGTCTCCACACACCGCAGGAAACAATGTGAATCGGGCTGTAAAAAAGAAGGAGACATTTTTTTAAAGCAGAAGACTAATTGAGAAAAGATGCAGATGAATTGAACGATTAAAATGGCGAAAGAATTTTGAGTCACGGCTGAGTCATTTTCAAGATAATTGCAAAAATGTAAGCTTGCTTGTTATAGCGCCACCTCGAGGTCGATGAGTGTAATTTTTGTTGCCGTTGTTGAGTACTGGGTGGAATTTGCAACCCACCTGCCAATTATGGCAATAGAGGTGTGAGGCAGCTTTTGTTTCTGTCAGACAGAAGCTAGTTCCTGTTCCCATTCTGTTTGCTGAACTAAACTAGCTAAAGGTTTTGTGGCTGTAAGCTAATGTTGGATTCATATTGACAGAACAGATAGGCCTACGCATCATGTTCTCACAGTTATTATTGCTTACAACGTGGGGTCAAAGTGCTCCAGTGAGTTAAACATTAACATTTTATTGAATCCCTTTTATGTCATTGTTTCACAAAATAATGAGAATCTTTCTCAAAATAGTGAAGGTTTATTATTTTGATATACTAACTTCCTTTTCTTTGAGATAATAAGTTTATATATTTTATTGATTGATTTATTTACCAGGGGCAGTGCGCAGTAATCGACATTGCAGTTTACACTTTAACATAATGTGAGTTGAGAGGCTAATTTACATCCGTATAGGTTCCTATAGGCAGGTTATAAAGCCTTACAGTGCTTCAACAAATAAGACCAAACAATACAGTACAAAACAATACATTACATAAATATGTCACAGAAGTACAGAGATAAACACAGTAAATGTCTGTAAAGGCAGTGCCAAGGATGAGGTAAAATTACTCATGTACTTTACTTTAAGCCCCGCCTTAAGATTATGTTTAAAGTCATTATTTTGTGCTATGCAAGTCATTATTTTGAGATTTTAAGTCTTTATTTTGAGATTCTAAGTCTTTATTTTGAGATTTTAAGTCATTATTTTTGACATACTAAGTCATTATTTTGAGATTCTAAGTCTTTATTTTGAGATTTTAAGTCATTATTTTTGACATACTAAGTCATTATTTTGAGATTCTAAGTCTTTATTTTGAGATTTTAAGTCATTATTTTGACATATTAAGTCATTATTTTGAAATATTAAGTCATTATTTTGAGATTCTAAGTCTTTATTTTGAGATTTTAAGTCATTATTTTGACATATTAAGTCATTATTTTGAGATATTAAGTCATTATTTTGTCATTAAGTCATTATTTTGAGATACTAAGCCATTGTTTTGAGATATAGAGATTATTTTAAGATTTCAAGTCATTATTTTGACATACTAAGTCACTATTTTGACATATTAAGTCATTATTTTGAGATTCTAAGTCTTTATTTTGAGATTTTAAGTCATTATTTTGAGATATTAAGTCATTATTTTGTCATTAAGTCATTATTTTGAGATATAACGAGATTATTTTAAGATTTCAAGTCATTATTTTGACATACTAAGTCATTATTTTGAGATTCTAAGTCTTTATTTTGAGATTTTAAGTCATTATTTTGACATATTAAGTCATTATTTTGAGATATTAAGTCATTATTTTGTCATTAAGTCATTATTTTGAGATATAAAGAGATTATTTAGATTTCAAGTCATATTTGACATACTAAGTCATTATTTTGAATCTAATCTTATTGAGATTTTAGTCATTATTTTGACATATTAAGACATTATTTGAATATTAAGTCATTATTTGAGATTCTAATCTTTATTTTGATATTTTAAGTCATTATTTTGACATATTAAGTCATTATTTTGTCATTAAGTCATTATTTTGAGATATAAAGAGATTATTTTAAGATTTCAAGTCATTATTTTGACATACTAAGTCATTATTTTGACATATTAAGTCATTATTTTTGACATTAAGTCATTATTTTGAGATTTTAAGTCATTATTTTGACATATTATCTAATTATTTTGACATTATCTCATTATTTTGAGATTTAAAGACATTATTTTGAGGTATTGAGTCACTATTTTGACATACTAACTCGTTATTTTGTCACACTAAGTCATTATTTGGGGATATTAAGTCATTATTTTGAGAAATCCTCATATTATGGCAAATACTAAGTCATTATTTTGAGATATTAAGATATTATTTTGTGATACTAAGTCACTATTTTGAGTTTTTCATTATAATTAGAGGGAATTTCCTCCACATTGACAGAAATGGACTTTCACAACACACTGTGTTTAGTGTTGAGCCTGTGAACCATCCTGCGGATCCTCACACACACTGAGAGGTCCTGTACTAACCTCCAGCTGGAGGTCTGCTGCTCGCTCAGCCGCGGTCAACAAATGGTTAACCAAAAGATGCAAGAGGTGCGCGAGCCTGTCTGAGCATGTGCCGCTGCTGCCGCTGCTGCCGCTGCTGCAGTGAAGTAAAATGTGTCAATTTCCAACCGGAGAGCAGCAGAGACACCGTGGAGGAAGAAGAGGAAGAGGAGGAGGAGGAGAGGAGGAAGAAGAAGCCAGCCGGGGACAGCAACACACGAGCACCGGCAGCACACGGACACCACCAACACCAACACCACCGCCGCCCACCGCGACGTCCTGGACAACCTCTCCGCGTGATGAGTGCGATCCGCCGGCCTGTGAGCTGAGGGAGACACCGCAGAGCTCAATCTATCTGGAGGTAAAAAAAAACAAAAAAAACCTGCACTGAGGATGATTCATGTCCGTCTGCTGGAGCCGACATGCAGACAACATGTTAGTGTTTATGAAGCGCGGCTGTTCATGATAACAACATGTGTGTTTGTGACGCTTTGTGGCGATGAAATGTGTTGATTTTAGCCTTAAATTCAGAATCACGCTCGGTTATCTCCAAAGAGTGTTTGCTTGTAACTTGGCAGCTGTGCAACAATGTTTATTTTTTAAATTCCTCAGTGCGTGTATTTATGCAAAGTAGCTGCACATTTTATTAAAACAGAGGATGAATTCCTTTATTCAGCTTGTTTTTTTTTTGTGCACATTTCGGCTGTTGCACCTGTTCAAATATACATGGAGCAGCTCAGAAAGACTCTAGCTCTTGCGTGTCTAATCGTGTCTTAAAGGTTTCAGTGATGATTTTTAAGGGATAAAAGTGCCCTCAGTTCCATTTCAGTCACATTTTAGGGCTGTTTTTAATTTTTTTTTTTTTTTTTTTTTTGGATAACCGCACCGCGCCGCTCTGTGGGAAGGACGCGTGATGCTGCAGCGGAGTCCCAGCAGCAGCCGGGCCTGCGCACTGGCCCGTAGTTTCCAGGGACAAAATAAGATGACTTTGGCCATCTAGCGTAATTACAACCCGTGGAGTTTATCCACACAGCCGATTCATTTCTCTCACGAGTTCATCCCCCCCCCTCAGTATGGCCACATTTATTCATGCGTTTTGGAGGAGAAAAAAAAAAATGGTGCTTTATGTGGCTGTGGTTGGATTTCCAAAATCCCCTCATCGATTTATTCCATATAAGGCCTGCGGTTCACTATCATTTGGGGTGAGATAATCCCTCCTGCAGCCTCTGTAGCCTATATTCCCCTCTCAGCCTGCTTTACACCGGCTGTATTGACAGTTTGGACCTATTTATAACCCACCGTGCACCCTTCACAGCAAGGAATCCCAAAATGACCCCATGGCTGAAGCACTGGTTTAAATAAAAAACGGAACATTAAGCCCACCTCAGCTGTGTGGACACTTGCTCTGTGATAATATGCCCTTTTTCAGCTGCTGCTTCATATTCGAACAGACCATGTAGGGTATGTGGGGTTGGGGATGCCCATTTGTATGTTAAAGGTACATAAATGGTCACTTTTGAGGAGAGTTTCCAAACCAAAATTTTCCTGTGTGAGAGTGAGAATAAAGGTGGAAATCACAAATAGAGCTTCAAAGATTAATCGATTAGTTGTTAACTATTAAATTGATCGCCAACTATTTTGATTAGAGCCTGACAGATACATTTGCCGAACGATAATTGACTGGCAGTATTGAAATATTCAGCAACTGACTGATACTGAACAGTACTGATGTTTATTTAGCTGTTTATTTATTTTTATTCATTCATTGTTTCACCAGTGTTCATTTCTGCAATTGTTGCATATGTATATGTTGAATTATTCTGTAAATAAAAAATATATAAAATATCTTTAATGAAGTTATTTATTTAAGAAAACAGCCATCTCTGCCAGTCATATTGGTGCAAAATTGTGCACAATCCACTTATTCCAATTCAAAAATTAAGTATATCCGCCTCCATATTGGTAATTGGTGATCTTTTACCTCTGAAATCGTACTGGTATAGGCCTCAAAATTCTGTATCAGTCGCATTCTTATGAATAATCTTTTTGATTAATTTTTTAAAGGAAAAAAAGGTCAAAATTGGCTTCTTAAATGTGATATTTCGCAGGTCTCTAAACTCCTCTGTAACAGTAAACCGAACATCTTGGGTTGTGACAAAACAAACATTCTTGGCTTTGGAGACACTGATCAACATTTTTCACCATTTTCTGACATTTTAAGGACCAGGCAACTAGTTTAATAATTCATAATGAAAATACTCATCAGTTGCAGAGCTATCATCATTTCTGATAAATAAAAAATATATATAAAAATATTCTTTAATAAATTTATTTGTTTGCAGAAAACAGCCTTCTGAGTACCTCTGCCTAGTCATATCGGTGCAAAATAAGATCAGTGCACAATCCAGTGCACTATTTAACTCAAAAATTCACTATATAGGCCAACATATCAGTAATCAGTGGATTTTTCCCCTCTAAAGTAGCTGTCGGTCTCAAAAATCCCCCATCAGTCAGGCTCTAATTTGGTAATTGATCAGTGGGTCTGAGTAATTATTAAAAAGAAAAAAATCTCTGATTTCAGCTTCTTAAATGTGAATGTTTTCTGGTTTCTTTACTCCTCTATGACAGTAAACTGAATATCTTTGAGTTGTGATCAAAACAACACAGTTGAGGACGTCACCTTGGGCTTCGGGAAACACTGATCAACATTTTTCACCATTTTCCGACATTTTATAGACCAATCAACTAATCCATTAATCAAGAGGATAATCGACAGTGAAAATAATTTATATTTGCAGCCCTAAACACAAATCGGTTTGCTGGTCTGAATCATTTTGTTCACAGGGTTCAACATTAATTTTGTTTTTTTACTTGCCTGGTCAGGCAAGTGGGTCAGAAATCTACTCGCCTGAAGTCAACATTTACTTTCCCCTGTAAAAAATAAAATAAAATTATTAGCAGTATTCAGGTTAATTTGAGGCTGCAATGTCCATTAAATGTCAGAAAATAGAGAAAACTGTCCGTCCCAGTTTTTTAAAGTCCAAGGTGATGTCTTTAAATGTCTTGTTCTGTCAGTCTAAAAACCAGAAATATTCAGTTTAATGTGATAATAAACAAAGAAAAGCAGGAAATCTTTACATATAAGAGGCTGAAAACAGCATTTCTGCCGTTTTTGCATGAAAAACTACTTTCAACCTTTAATAATTTATCAAAATAGTTTGATATTTCCATTCTTTTTTTACCACTTTTCCAGTTAAGCGGGTGAGTTGCTAGATTTACTTGCCCTGGGCAAGCGAGCAATGAGCGCTGGTTCGCTCATGTTTTCCCCCAAGCTATAAGTGGTCACATCACTGTCTTAATGCACTTCAGTAAGTGAAGCGTTGATTGTGACAGTTTTAAAGTTCAGTTTATGCTCTGACTGTTTCTGGTTCGAGCTGTCGTGGTCTTTTAAGGACAAAATCTTCCCATACAATCACTGTTTAAAAGGTCAGTAGATCAACAGCCTGTTATCTATGACACAGCTATCAGATGACAGTTGTTTCTATGGCTTTCACTGCCTTTTAATAGGCTTTTACGGAGGAAGTCGTGTTTTTTTTGTGTCACAGCCGAGCTGAGGGAAGCTGCACTGCTAAAAGCTACAGTGAGAGTTTAAAGCTCTGTAAAGGTAAAGGCCAACTTTACTGTGATCATGCAGACTACAATTATACGGTCAAATTCACTCTCTGCAGTCAACTCATCCTGTTATTAGGAGCAGTGGACAGCTGCTGCACACGTTCAGGGACCAGCTCCAGTCCGAAACCAGCACCTTGGTCAGAGTACTGACAGAAGAAACCTAGCATTACGTTATTTTGTTTTGTTTTATGGTGGGAGAGCACCTGGAGGAAGCCCAAGTCCAAACTGGGATTCAAACCTACAACCTTTGTGCTGTTAGGCAAGAAGTGCTAACCGCCACTGAGCCGTGCCTGTTTGAACATGTTCCAAAGGCCGCCACAAAAGGCACACAAACAGTCATTATAGTTGTGGAGAAGAATGTACCTTACCATAGAGCTGAGCAATATAATGATATTATATCAATATGATGATATGAGACTAGATATTGTCTTAGATTTTTGGCTTTGTTGATGTGGCTAAAGTGTTGTCTTTTCCTGGTTATGGAGGCTGAATTACAGTAATGTGATGTAATTTACCAAACTGCTCTAGCTGTTCAATTATTGGCTTTTTAAAATAAATGTTTATCAAACATCTTATTGTGTTAATACTACTACTACTTACAATATTGTTGCAATATCGATATCGAGGTATTTGGTGAAAAATATCACCCAGCCTTAAGTAAAGACGTACAAATAGTCATTGTTGCATGGAAGAAGTTACCTCACCAAACCAAAATTTCCCCAGGGAATTTTAAATCAAGTCACAAAACAAAACTGTGTTCCTGCACTGTTACACTTTTCCAGTGTGGAAACAACACGCCGCACACTACAGGGAATAAAATAAGCAAAGCAAATGTAAAATCTTCATATTCTGATACCTGAACTCATACAGAGTGCTGATCTGATGCCTATTAAAAATATATGTATTATTATTATTTTAAACAGTTGAATACTACTAACCCTGCATGGATGAGATATGATCGCTACCATTGTTGTACAGACATCATTGACTCAGATTAAAACATATTTGGGGTACAGGACGGGAAGTAGCAGGGTCACATTTTCGGGATTCGGATTGGTGCATATTGCATACTTGCCTATACCCTATTCAGCATTTTAGGGTGCATCAATGGCATGTCCGATACCGTTATTAGGATTAGAACAACCCTGATTACAGATATATCGAGCTATCAGTTAATAATTGCGAGGACATCGCAGTATATAAATGCCAGATATGTCTGAGGTCATATGGAGACAGTGTTGACCTTCCATTATTCGCCAGAGAGAACTGACAGTTTTATTTTTTTTAACAGAGAAATATTCTGTTTCAGTACAAATCTTGGTCAGAATTCAATAATAACCAAAATTCAAGAGCTCCTTTAATGAAAAAGAATATTGGCTGATTTATTATTGATTTTCTTTTAAATTCGCAAATATTTGTATTGGCCTCAAAAATCCAGCATCTGTTGGTTCAAAGACCTGCAGTGGTTGAAAACATGTTGGCTGTTTTTAATGATTTAGCCACCACAATAAAGGCTTTTTTAATATTTCCTTCCTCATTGTTACTATTTTTTTTTCTCTTATTATGAAGTGCCTGAATTGCCTTCCTGTTTATATTTTGTTAGGGAGTTTTTCCTCCCTGTTTTCCAAAAGCACATTTTTGATCTATACTTGAGTTAAAAAAAAAAAAAAAAAGATTTTCCTTGGATGCAGTTGTATAAAAGTGAGTTTTGTGTTTGCGTTAGAGAAGTGACCCTCTCCCATGTACTCATTTGACTTTGGTTTACTTCACAAAAACACTAAATAGCATGATAAATATTTCAATTTGTTGGAGGCAGGTGACAGTTTCACTGAAACCCTCTTTTGTTTTTCAAAGATCTTTGTCCCTGAAACCTTTGCGGAGCAGCCAGCATCAATTATGCATTGTCAATGATTGATTATAAAGCTTCTTTGTCTGATAACAGATTAACATGCGCATGCATCCCTCCATTAGAGGCATTACTCTCCACAGCACCATGATGACCATGTCAGTAAATCTCCTGCTTTTCTCTGTAGCTGCTCCAAGATTTCTAATCTACGGGGCATGACCCACATGCTATTCAGGACAGAGGGCTTAGCTCCCATGTCTTAGGGTCTTTCATTAAACTGCACAGAGCTCCAGAGTAATAATGAGAGTGTGGGAGAGTGAAAAGGGCGACGAGAAGAGAAGAGAAGACAGTTTCAGAGAAGGTTTGAGCTGTAAAGGTCAGTTTGTTTAAAGGTAATTTTGTGGATATTTATTGGGTGATTAAGAGACAGACAGACAGGCTGGCAGAGAGACAATACAGAGGACGCCCCCCCCCCAGCACTTAAATACATAGATAACTCAACAGGATAGATTAAAAGTCAGAGTAGATTGCTCTCCGTCCCAAAGACAGGGCAGTGAAGGCACCACGCTCCACACTAAACCATCAGTCTGATGATGTGAAGGTTGAAATGACCAAAAAGACGTTTTGTTCTGAATGTGACACCAAACGTCAGCAGAAAGTGACACCTTAAACTGCCAGTTTGCTTCATCAGAACTGCACGCTGGATGATGGGACAGTTTCAGAAACACCCTCCTCTCAACACCACCTCTTTTCTCGTGCATCCTGGCCCGTAAGCTTTAATTAGAGTTTTTCCCCTTATCTTTCATTCATATACCAACAAGCTCATACACTTTTTGTGTTGTTAGTTTTTATACCTTGGTCCTGAGTAGCAGAGTTTGGCTGATGGATGATGCCGCTGATGGCTGACAGACATCGACCTCTGAGTCCTCTACCATTGAAACATTGTGATTAAAAAACCTTCTGTATTCGAGGTAGTGTGTCCCCTCAGTGTTGCTGTAAGGCGGGAAAGAAAACAAAAAGAAGCTGCTGGTCCTGTTTATTACTTTCTTATTAAACTTGCACATGTAGGAACCAAACCAACGCAAGACGCTCGTCTCATTGGTGACAGAGGAGTTTGATATTCAGTGTCTTGTGCCTGTCAGCATTTTTATTTACTTTATTTACAGTGTCATTGTGTTTTTTGTGTATGTTGCTTGTATTTTGTCTTTGTATTTTGTTGCATACTTGGCTGCTATGACAATTTAATCTATCCATCCATCCATCTGTGGGCCGCTGTTATTGACAGCATTGTTTTCTGAGCTGAGCTTTCTCGGTGTAGCAACGGGGCTAACTTTGTTTTAAGCTTCAGTGGCTGAAAACAACTACGTTAAGCTGCCTGCACATGATCAGAGTTAAAGCATCTGTCCACTGGTGGTGCCTTTGTTTTCCTATCACGAGGGAGAGCCGCCGAGAGCTCAAAGTTCAAATCATTTCCTCAGCTAACGTTTACCTTTCAAATGCCACCAATGAGATAACAGCTGTATGTGATGGCGTAACCAGGAGCGACGCATACAAGCAGAGGAGGTCGAGAGTGATGAAACAGAAGCGTTTCAGAGTTCCCCAAACTTTGTAACGCAACATTAAAAACATACCACGATCTCCCCCATAAAAGTAATGCATGACAAAATGTCAGCTATCCGCTCAGGGCTTTGAAATTTGTGAATAGCTATAGATTTTACTTACTTAGCTAAATCCAATACTAAAGTTGTGTTAGCTGTTTGTATACCAGGCAGACATGACGTACAGTACTGCGCTTTGTCTCTTTGCACCTTGCGTCACAGCGAGCCAAAAGCTCACTGAGCTGAAAACCTTATCATAGTGATAGTGAAGTTTCATATCAGTCGATACTGATATTTATTTATCATGTAGGTTGTGACTGACTACATGTTGTCTACTCCAAGGGATGGAAGAAGTAGGGTGATAGAATGAGTAAAAATCACAATATTCTTGACCAAATACCTCGACACAGCTACCACGATGAGATTTTTGATCAATAATCATCAGTAATGTGGGTATAATGCCTAAGAAGAAGAGTAACAGTCTAGTAAGTTTAGAAAATGACATAATTTCAATTGTAATGCAGCCTTTAAAACCAGGAAAAGACAACACTTACCATGATATCACGATATCTAGTCTCATATTATGATAAGATACAATATCGACATATTGCCCAGGCCTACCTAATCCGAGCATTTTACGATTTAAATCACCAAATAAAACTTGAAACAGTGTTTTAGAGGTTCTAAAATTGCATCAGAGGGCTGGGTGATAAAAATAATAAAGTCTAATATCAGGGTTCAAGTTTCATTTATTTGTCATTCTACAACACAGTGATGCACAACAAAATGCAAGTTGTAGTCCCTTTATACTACACAAGAAAAAAATAGTATATCATGTTATATTTAATTGTATACACAAGAAAAGTATGTATGTTGGTAGACTTTATACTTTAGGTATTTAAACATTTGGTTATTTGCACTTGGTGATACAGACATATTCTCAAATATTGTCACATTTTGAAAACAAAAAATGCATCAGTATACATGATCCAAAGTGAGCATTACTATTGGTGCTTTAGGGAACACTTTTGTTTTTTTGTTATATATTCTTGGGTATTTTTTATCAGTATGTTTATAGTGGATAGCAGAAGGATCCATGCAACCTTGAACCAGGGACGTTGTGATTATATGTTCTGCTTCTTAAAGCTGCAGGCCACCAGGACGTCCTGAAAACACTTTGTAAATCATTTGTAATGTGAATATACTGAAGGGGATTTAGTCCTTATTTTGTCAGCTACACGTTTCGAAAATTATATAATTTAAACGTAACACAGTCTTAAATACTTGAATACTGCGCCTTTAATGTTTTTCAACATTACAGTAAACAAATTGCAGGATTGCTTGCACATTTCGTGCATTTTGTCAAATTTCTACCGACAGTGACGGAGTACAGTGTCAGGCTGATACCTGATTTGTTTAATAAATAAAGTTAGTGTCCTGAAGCCAACCCATTAAATGGGATTGGTGCATCACTAACAGGGATTAGTAACATGACCTTTTTAAAGGTTATGTAATATAAAAAAAAACATCTTCTATACAATGTTAGGGACAAAGAGTTATGGACCTCAGGGAACCTCAGATTTTATTTCATCCAAATCAATAGAGGCTTTTGGATATGAAGCGTTCAGAGTGCCACTCTGTTTACATAGAGCCTCCTCCCCATCCTCCCCCGTCCTCCCCCGTCCTCCCCCACCACTCTGCTTGTTTTGTTCAGGCTTTCACCTTGCGGATATAGAAAGGATGCCTACTATAAAGTTATATGAGCCTCTGCTGGCTGTGCAGGCTTTTAGTCTCAGCCCTCGTGGCATCTCTCCAGCTCTGTCAGAAGACGTACTTGTTTGTGATACCCAGATACTTTATGTGTCTCAGGGGAAGCTCAGGATTTAAGGAGGATGGTATGGAAAGAGGAAGGGAGATGTGTGCTAGTTTGAAACCCTGAAACTTGCTGAGAATGCAGTCAAAAGTGATAAGTAGTTATCTGCTTCTTCAGTGTCAAATCTCCTGTCTGTCTCACATATGTAAAATAACAAACATGTTTTTTACTATCTTAAAACATGGTGAAAACTTATGTAATGCTTTGTTGAAGATATCTGCAAACTCTGTGCATCTTTCAGGCTCTTACCTGTGAATCCACTCTCACCTTCTAAAGTATAGCTGAAACAATTAGTCGCTTAATCTATTGATAAACTTTACAGCACTGACAATCTGTTTAGTACGACTGGCAGGGATTGGCCAGTGAAGAAAGTGTGCACCGTTATCCCCATATAAATGAGGGTAACGGTGGTATTATGTGAATGTCAGAACTTATAGACTTAACTTTGTGAGGATGTCACAGATTTTTAAATTGCGTTTCTGGGCTCAAGGATGGTTTTACAAATATAAAAACTCCATGTATCAAAAAATGAATCACAAAAAGAGTCATAATTGACCCTGTTTGCAGTTTGAGGTGTGCTGTCAACAGCTTTACAGACATCTGTTTTATGATGGTGGCGTAAGGAGGAAAATGCTTCTTGGGTTACAGGTGACTTTTTAGCTGCAATACTGTGAGTTTGCACTGGAATGAATCGGAAAAAAGGCTGAGTGGCAAAGCTGTGTCTACTTCTGTTATACATCTATAATTGTAACAGGCTTTGAAGCAATTTTGACAAAGTGACAAAACTGTGTATTGAGTGTTACGTGGCTGTAAAATAATAATGAAAAATTAACAATTTTTTTAGCGTCTCAACCTCTGCAAAATGACTTTTTCACTATCAGGACTTGATCCATTTGGTGCGATAACCTTTGTAAAGTCTAGAAGAGCTGCAGGATTAAATCACTGTGTCCACATTTGAGTTAGCGGAGTGCTAATGGAAGTTATCTGGCGTGGCCGGCCAATGTCTCTCGTAAACTAACCTCACATAGCCAGATCTCTCTCCTCAGTGCTGGAGAAAGTCTTGGTCCACATATACACATTTTGCTACGTGGCAAAAAAAAAAAAAAATGCCCTGCCTTGTTTGCATTTCTTTAAACCAATCACAAACGTCTTGGGCGACGCTAAGCCCAGGATGCAGCGATGGTGCTGCTGCAAAATAGCTTTGAGGGGGAACATCTCTGCAAAAGAAAAAGGTAACAGCTGTTAGCTTGTTTGCAAGTAGGAGGTTGCTCTCTTGTTTCCCGGGGACTTTGAAAACGTAGATAGCTAACGCTGCGATGCCGCTTGAGGCAAGCGAACCGGCAGGACTTATACCAGCAGTGTGCATCTGGTGAGTCAGACTACTTGTGTGCTTGCTCCATGGGCCGCAGGATATGGGAGTGTACAGTATGTGGAAGATCCAGGTGATTTTATTTGATACCTGGAAGTCGGCTACACGCTGAGCAGTTTTCATAGTAAAGAATGGAGGCCCGCCTCCAACTACAGGCTTCAGCCCTGAACCTGTAGTTCTACTTTTCCATCTAGATTTTGTTGGTGTGAGTTGCAGAGTTTTGGAGATAGCAGCTGAAGAGATGTCTGTGTTTTTTTAGTGCTTTGAGTACCACAAGCTGAGTGCCATTTAGTTCCATTATACTGGAGAGAAGGCAAACATCTCTATGGCCGATATCTCAAAAACTCTGCAACTCACACCAACTCAGCAACTGATAAAAAATGATTCAAGTTGAATTCTAGTAAAATAAAGGTTAGCATGATGGCATCAGCAAACTCTTGTCCTCCCTTCAGTGGCTCTACATCCACACACCACAACCACTAGTCTGAAGACTTGCTCCAGATGCAGAAGGAGACACGTGATCCTGTTTAGGGTCAGCTTGCTGTTTCAGGGTTAATTGACCTGTCAGTTTGATTGATCGAGATCCTTTTTTTTCTGCTGTCTCGGAAAGTTGTCCAGCTTCCTCACTCCCATCCCTCGTCCTGTCCATCTTTCTTCTCTCACCCCCGCTTGACACACACCTCTCGTCACTCACTCGATCAGTTGCTAATCATGCACAAAAACTAATTCGATCAAGAGCTATTAATGCTGACGTAGGAAGCCAGAAATCTGTCAGACTGTTTGTGCAACAGTCAGCTTTCAGGTTAGCAGCACTGCTACTGAGTACATTATTTTTTGCATTACATTACATGTCATCACCTTGCATATTTTGTCTCTCAAAACCTAAATGTGTTCAATCTATAAGGTGTAAAACAGAAAAAAGTGCAAATCATCATATTTTATAAGCTGGAATCTGCAAATATTTAGTTTTAATGAAACCTTTCACTCCTGGTTTTCACTGTGTCTCCACATGCGTCTCGAGTGACCACCTGTGATGGGCTCTCACTTTCCTGCTCTACATGTAAATATAGGAGTAGCTACATCATTTCCATTTGTGTGTTGGTGTTTTTACCCAGCACCCAAGAGTTGTAATTAACACATTAGGACAGATGGACACAATGTTTTTAGACAAAGAAAGGAATAACTGAATGTGTAATATTTCCAGAATTTACAAGAAGTCTAAAGTTTCTTCTAACTCACCAACTCAAAAAATTGTACGATTTTTTTTTTCATGAAGTTTGGGGATTTTCTCAATGGTTGACAAAGATGTACATTACATTTAGTGGTGTAACAAAACGTAGTTGACCTGTGATCCATACGCATCAACTCCCACGGTTTGGCACACATTCATAATGTTAAATTCTCTTTTACTGCCGCTGTTACTTTTCAAAGTAATAATTCCCCAAATCTTGATGCAGAGTTACAGTGAAACGACACAACAGACTCTTCTTTCTTTGATTTTCTTTTTAAAAAAAAGTATTATTATACAGCGACTATAACTGTGACCAACTATTTGAACTGTATGTACATGTGTGCAGGATGCTCCTTTGTTTAACTATGGTCTGTGAAAAACCCAGTAAAGAAAGTAAAAAAGAAAAATAAAAAAAAATTAAAAGACAGGACAGACGCATGCTGTGTTTTACTCTGAAGAGCGATGTGTGGGACATCGGAGAAGAGAAAAAAGGAAGAGCGACTGATATAAAAGCCGTCCCTTTCGCCTCCTTTGAGTGACATCCTGTAGGCTGTAACTTTTCAGTGGTGTAACTGGGAAACAAGTTGGGCTTGTCATCATAATAATAGATCATAATATTGTTTATCACAACTTGGGCAATATCCGCCGCCTCCCCTTCAACACACAGCTCAGATTGCACCCCCACATATATTGGTTCCTGTTTACTGTATTTGTAAAATTTTACATGTTTATTGTCAAAAAAATGTTGTGAATTTAGTGTAAATGGAGAAATCAGTTGAAACAGTGAGTTCAAATGATTTCACGATACACTGACAGTCTTTTTTACAAGGAAAGAAACAACTTAATTTACAAGAGGACACAAATGATTTGTCACACCATACATTTTGCAAATTTCAACTCACTTAATTCTTGAAATTGAGCAATGTTTTTTAATGGACTCTGGGGATATTTTTGCAGTAATTAGTTCAGTGGTGAAAGTAGTCAAAACAACTTGTGTGTCCACAAACATCTGCTGCTTATCTTGACTGGTAAGAGAACCCAAACACATAACTTACATGGCAGTGACCCAAATGGAAATCAGACAGCCGTCTCATGTGCACTTACAGGAGTCAGTCAAGTGGTCAGCCGATCAGTGCGGCCTTGGACAAACTGTGTTCATACTACTTAAAGAATGTAGTCACATGCGGCTGAGACCACTTCTAAATGTCGTCTCAGAGATCAGATCTCAATGCATCTTGGGTGCATTCACACCTGTGCTTAGAGCTGTCCTCAAGTGATCGGATCAACCAAGACGCATGTTAATACCTGGTGTAAACACCGCCTTTGATTGTTAATTTACTAAAACAATGAATAGATTAGCAGAAAACTTGGTAATATATATATAGTATATATAATATCATAAAGAATCTTAACTGTTTCAGCTCTGTCCTGTCAGCTTGTCAGTATCTTGCCAGGAAAATTAGGTACAAAACAGAAATATTAGCCTTAAATCTATGAGAACAGATGTGACTACAAGGTCATGTTTCTGGCAGCTGCTGTTTCCATCACTGGCGATGAAGCGATGATCAGGTCCCCTTGATCGCTGGCACTTAACTGCACTGGATACGGCTGGTTTCTATACGTTATACCGCAGCCTCCCAAAGTGACCTTTGAAAGTCTGCAGAGGCCGGGATCCGTGCCACAGCCGGAGCGCTACAGTACATGAAGAGGGATTATGTCATGATGAGAGGTCAGCATCGGGTTTTGTTTCTGATTTAATCACGGTGTCAGAGTTCACAGCTGTCAGCATGCTGTCAGCACAGTGAAGTCACCTCTTTGTTTCCTGTTTTTTTTTTTTTTTTTTGTTTTGTTTTTTTTTAATTCAACCTTGGCTGACCTCCTGTATCGGTGTGTTTTCTCTTCACGCTCGTCTTTGTTTACCTGCGGTCAGAGGAGTGTCTAACTGACGGACCTGTCAGCCTTGTTTTCAACCCTCGGTTCAAAGCTTGTTCTCACTCACTCCTTCTCTCTATCCTTCTCTTTCTGTTTCATTTATAAAAGCACGCACTCAGCTGGTGTCTTCCCTCGGTGTCCTCAGACAAACCTGTGGCGCTCCGTGGTTACACTTCCCTCCCTTTCGGTTCAGACAACCCCCTACCTGCGCCGTGTCTCCCCGTGGTCATCGGGAGGTTTACAAAGCAGGCAGCTCCATCACATTTGCTATTCTGATCAACATCACACTGTGATGTCCCGTCGCGGGGTTCAATAGAGTGCAATGGCGAAGCAGGTCGCCGCAGCGAGAGCTGGCAGGAACCTTGCCGATCAATACTTCGGGCCGATGGGAGAGTTGGTGGGGCGGTGGGTTGGTGGGCGATATCCTACGACAGCTGCAACAACAACAACAGCAGCAGAATCAAATAGCGCCCAGTGTGTGAACTGTGTCGTGCTGAGGCAACAAGTCAATATATATTCCTAAATTCACACACAGAGAGGGTGAGTGGGGGCGTCCTGGCAGCTCAGGGTTTTAAGATGCTGAACATGAAGTCACAGCAGCCTGGTTTGAGGGACTTTGGTTGTATGTAGCCTAATCCCAGATCCCTCCAAGAGCTACCTGCTATCTACCAAATAAAGGCAAAAATGCTCAAAAAAGAGCAGCTAAAAAGGTCATATAATAGTTTATCTGGAGTGTCCAATATTAACACTCAACTTAATGACTTTTATAGTCAAGTCAGGAGTAACTAGAATAATCGGCTTGCAGTTGCATCACTCTGACAACCAGCCAAGTTTCAGTTTACATCCTTGTCTTTCCAGGCTCATATAATATGTGTACTGGAGACTTTGAAGGAATTAAATAAAAGTGTCTTTTTGGTCAAATGCCTTTTGGGTATAAAGCATCATCACTTGTATCCTATCAGACGTTTGTGTGTAATTTGGTCATAATTAGCATATGAATTCTTGAGTTTTGGCCAAAAACATGTTTTGTGAGGTCACTGTGACTGTGACCTTTGACCACCAAATTCTAATCAGTTTGTCCCTGGTAATTATTTTTACATAAATATGTAGTTTTATCATGAATAAAATCCTTCTGTTGTCTTTTTGCATTCCTTTTTTATTCCCTCTTGTCTGCTCTGTTGGCAGGTTTCAGCCTGACCATGTGCCAAATGTGCCAAATTTACCACAAATATGACATGAATGCACAATCGATCAAACTTAAAAATCCCGCCCCTTCTTGCGCTATGCTCCAAGTAACAGTTGAGCCTGCATGGTATCCAGCAGAACCTCAGCCAGTGTTCTCATTTCCTGTTTCCTGTACTTACATTTTATGTGTTAGGCTCATCCATTTTGGAACAAAACCGAATTTTGAAGCCGGTTGAAAGATGTTGCTGAGGGACCTGTAAAAGCAACACACACTGTATATAGTCACATCTTATGTTGGCTAATGTTAGGAAAACATTGGCTAAAGATTTATGTTGATTAGCTAGCTAGTTGGCTAGCATTTTGCTACAGAGCTAAACACTAGCTAACTCTAATCTAAGATAAGGAAAGGGGAAAGCTGACTGAGGTTCCACCAGGCACCAAGTTTGCTCAGCTGTTATTGGAGCACAGAGAAGAAAGGGGCGGGACTGAGGATAGGTCAATAAGTGTCATCATGGACATGATTGTCACACTTAGTTAGCAGTTGTGCTAACCATTTAGCCACCATAATCCCAGCTGACAAAGTCTGCCAACTGCTTGTGTTTAAGCTGTGAGATCAGATTTCAAACTTGATTCATTTCTGTAGCAAAGAGGATGTTCCTCTTTGGTTTCAACTTCCCTGTGCTCACTTTATTAAGAGTAAATGCTTTCAAAGTGACCATTCATCCATTCACTGTTATCATCTGCCTTTGGAAGAGTCTCAGGAACCTGTTTGCTCAGTTACAGAATGCTCTCTTCCTGTTTCGTGACATAAACAAATCTGTCTTTGCACAGTAAACAATCTGAGGGATTTCTAGTGTAATCTGACCGGTTGTGTTGACAATATAAAATGCATTATAAAGACCTGGGGAGGCTGCCAAACTCCTTAGGCAGTCATTATGATAATCCTGATGTCTCTGATATAGAGACAAGAGGAACTGAAGACTGATTTATGGCTATTGAACCAAAACAGAAATCTTTGCACACTGAAAGCGTGGACAGGTGTGTAGGAGAAAAAGAAACCCCCCACACTTTGTCAATACTCGCAGTGAGAAATGATTTCTTGCTACATGAAGCGACTAAAATGTCAAGTTGACCTAGTTTTACCTCTCCTGAAATAGCCATTCACCATGTATACCACAGATGAAAAACCAACATCCAGAAGCGCTAAACACATATTTACAGATTTGGTGAAATGTTGATTTTCAGCAGCATTCTATTGAAATCTCTTCCTCTCCCTTTGTGCGTATCTATAGGGTGTTTGGCAGCAGGTTGAGTGTTACATGGCTGAATATTGTATTCCAAATTTTTCATCATTAGCAGCTTTAGTGGGCATGTGAGTGCTGAACAAATGGTGTCTGTGCAGGCGAACGGAAAGAGAGCAGGGGAATTGAATTGTGAAAAAGGGAGAGAAAAGCGGATGGGGAGAATGAAGACATGTGATCCTTCAGTGAAAGATGGACAGATGGAGGCGGGGTAATAACACCTGAGAGAGTGCTTGGATCTGTCACCACACTACTTTGATACAGACAAGAGATTATTTAGTTAAAACAAATATTTCAACGTTTTGGTAAATATGTATTTGCTTTCTTTCTGCAAGTTAGATGAGGAGAGTTAAATATAAGGTTGTAACCAGCGACCAGTTAGTTTGGCTTAGCATAAAGAAACAGAAAAACAGGGGTAAACGCTAACCTAGCTCTGTCCAACAAGAATATTTATGATCGGTTATGCACATCGATCTATAGGTGAATTTGCATACTCATGATCTCTGCTAACGGCTTTGCAAGCTAGCAGTCTGAGTTTAAAAAAATAACGCTAGGTGGCGTGGGAACTTTTCCTCCAGAAAGACAACCAAGTCAAGTGTGTGATGCTACTCTTCAGTTTAGCACTAGGCTGTACCACATCAAGAACAGACACTCGGCTGGCATGTCTGAGGAGAACTCGTAGCCAAAGATCATGTCGCTACTAGCTGGGGTAGAAAGTGTGATGCTGACGTTAATGCTGATGTTGGTGCATTAATGCAATGTAATGCAAAACTGATCATTCCCACTAATCATATTGCATATTGCAATCACAACTTCAGTCAAAATCATTGCAATATGATTTTTTTTTACCAAATCGCACAGCCGTAGCATGCATGTGATGTATGCCAAGTCCATGTGTGTATGTACTGATCCGGAGTCAGTTTGATATGACTTAGGTATAAATAAATGATTTCATTTAAATATGTATGTGTATTTATAGATATTTTAAATGCAATTTGCACACAAAATTGGTCCACTCGACACTTAAAAGGTAGGTACCTGGCAGCCCTACAAATGAACGCTACATCACAACTAGCTTTCACTTCAACAGTGCTGACTAGATAATGTAGTTCAGTGTGCTTCTCTCGCTGAGACTTTTCAGGCCGCCGTCTCTGTCAAAGCCTGAATATCCTCCCAAACGGAAGCATGCACAGGGAGCTGCAGACAAGTAGTAAGAAAGGTAGTAAAAACATTATATTGTACCAGATAATGATTGTAAGCTAGCACATGACTTTGAACGTAACTGTACATGATAATAATGAAAGATAGTGATAGTGAAAGTAATATTGCACACCATATACGCACATACGCTAACTCAACTTAGAACACATCTACCTCAGCGAGAAAGCAAATAAAACGTTGAACTCTTCCTTTAAACTTTCTTGTATCGATGACTGTGTGATGGAAGTTTTTCAAGACAAAGTCAATTTAGCATCCATTACTATGACAGGCAACTACTTTTAGATGTTCTGATGTGTTAGAACCATTTTAGTACGTCTGGTTCTCCTCACAGGTTAAGGCATTATGCTCAGGATCCTGGCAGAACACTGTGTGACGCAGGCCTTCTTGAATGGATGAGAGGCGAGGGAGAGTTTCCCAGGCAGGCGGTGAAAAGATGGTAGCCTATAAAGGGTTTAGGGAGGTCAGTTGGTCCATCCTGTGGCCCAGTTCCTCACATGAAACCCTTGTTCCTTGTTTGGGAGAAATGTGCTAATCCCCATGGGCCCACTCTGGGTCCCAGCCAGCCTTTGAAGACAAAAAGAGCCAAAAAATCGGCTTTTGTTCTTCAAACAAGCTTTTGTACTCCTAACCTCTCTGTGAGCTCGTATTTTACAGAGCGGTTATGATCCATTGTATAATGGTTGCTGTTATGACACAGTTTCCTCTGGAGGCATTGTATAGTAGAAGATATACACTCAGTGGTCCTCTCAGCTATGTGGTCTTTGAACTCCTCGCTATAATGCTGTTTGGCTTCAGTGTTTTTTATTAGACATGCGGTGTGATAAATAGAGTAGAGGAAGGATCCAACCCTGCGTGGGCCTCCTGACACCTGATACCAAAGCCTGTGTGCGTCAAGCTGCGGGATTTGGAAAAAGAGCACATGATGTAGGCAGTCAGATGATAAAGCTATACCTTACATAAGAAACCCCCTCAGTCAGTCAGTAAATAGCATCGACTGAGGAGAGGCCGTAGAGCCGAAGAGCTCTGTAGCCCTTGCCGGCTCTAATTTCATCTTCCTGATGTCAACCAAGTGTTTCATTGCCGTGTCCTTCATTGAACTTCAGCTTTAGAGCCAGTTGCAATTAAAGTTGTAATCCTAAAGATTTCAGCCCTCATTGATCTGGCAACACCCATCATTACTGGTGTTAACATCAAGTGTGGGTTAATACTGGAGCAGCGACTTTGTCGGAAATGCAACAGGAGACCAACTGTTGTATCTTGTGGTAGAAAATCCATGAAGTATGTGTGTAAACTGCTGGATTGTGGTTAAAGGGATAGTTTATTCAAAGTGGGGTTGTATGAGGTACTTATCCATAGTCAGTGTATTATCTAAAGGAGATGGCGGCCAGCACGGCCCCATCCCAAAACAAAAAAGAAAAAAGAAAAAAATCAATATCCATTTAAGTGTACACTATATTCAGAATATTTTCACCACTTTATACCCTTTTGCAACAGAAACCACTGTTATATAAGCCAAATATCACTTTCTCCAAACCTACCAGACTCCATTGGCAAATCAGTAACCTCGCAGAACACAGTAGTTGCTGAGCGTCTCCTGTCTCGATCAGTTAGTTTTTTGTGTTATTGTGTGACTTTGTGGAATCTAAACTAACCTTTTAAAACACCAAAGTCATACAATAATACGAGCAAACTAACCAATCGAGGCCACAGAGGCCAGCAACTCCTGTGGCCTGCAGAGTCGAAAAAAAAATGATTTTGCCAGTGGAGTTTGGTTGGTTTGGAGAGAGCAATATTTGACTATATAACAGTGCTTTCCCATTGGAAAAGGATGTATGACAGCAAGATAAAGCAGTGAAAATATTCTAAAAGTGGCTAAAATTAGGGCTGTGGGGTGTGGCCTTAAGTCTATATCATGATATAATTTCAAGCTTGGACAGTAACAATATATATCACAGTTGTTTTTCTGAAAATTTCAACAAAAATGCTTCAAAAGGGTTAAAACGTGTTATGGAAACAACATGGTAGCTATTACTATACTCACAGTACTCACTGTCCTACATATATTTCACATAGTACAGAGATATTTTAAGAGCATTTAATGTGCAAAACTGGTTTATATGGTCAACTGCTATCTAAAATACATTGCTTGGCTTCCATGCTATTACTCTTCTTTGCTTCTCCAAACTGGGCATGTGTCAACCTCCATCTACTGTAGTTAATACACTGACTGTGTATAAGTAACTCATACAACCCTACTTCAAGAAATCCAAACCATGCTTCTGGTCTGGGGTGGTGCTACAGCAAACAGTCATTGAGTAGCAACTTTGGGGCAGCAGAAGAGCAACTGGTGTATATTGTGGTAGAAAATGTATGAATGTATGTGTGTGTAAACTTCTGGACTTGTGTTGCACAACTCAAACTGGTCACTTCGACTTGCGGAAGTGACCAGAAGTGACCATGTGGAGGTTCCAGACTGTTAAGTCCTAAAGATTAGGAACACCTTGGGGTGTCTCACCTTCTTGAGATATCCTTATTTTAGGCGCTGGTTCTGACTGGATATTGGTGTTTAGAGCAAAAGACAATGTAGTGAAAAAAACAGCCATGCACTCCCCTCTTTGTGACTTTTGCTTGACCATATCTTGCCTATTGGAAGTGTTTTGGTCAAGCAAAGCCACATGCAGTCACTCACTGCTGCTGGCGCCAGCACTAATTAAATACATTCATTAAGACAGCAGAAGCTGATCAGAGTATTCATCAAAATGTAGACTGACCTGAGAGAACAATTTTAGTCATCATATCTGTTTACAGTGCAGCCAAACAAACTCATGTTGTTTTAATAAAGAAGTCAAACAATAATCTGCTTCTTTCCATTATGTCCCCCTGAGCTGCCGTGATGGTTTCATGCTGAGCACAGTACAAGTAGTTTTCCACGCAACAGCAGGACACAATAAAAGGAGTTGGTTACTTGCTGGGAAGTTGGAGGTGTGCAGAGTGTCGCCTACAGCTTTTCACCCACAGCTCATTGTGGCTCCCTGCAATATTTAAAAGTCCAGTAAGAAAAGGGAATATAACATTCATAAGCATGATTTTATTTGTCTACCTTAAAATGAGAATAATTGTGTTTTCGTTACTTGCTAGCTTTTGCTAGCTAATTACTCGCAAAAGCTGGTTTTAAATAAGAGCTAACTTAAGCTTCTATTACAAAATGTTCCTCCTACAATATATAGTTCATTTCTGTATACATTTTTGGCATGCATTTGGTCTTTTCTGTGACATGTAGACATTCTTTTTCAGTCTTTTATATTGTTTTATTTGTCATGTCCTGTCTTGTATTTTTTATTCTATATTATCTACGTGCACTTCATGTGTAATTTTGCTGCCTTCTTGGCCAGGTCACCATTGAAAAAGAGATTTTATCTCAACTAGTTTTTGCCTGATTAGATAAAGGTTAAATTTAAAAAGTAGTTGCTATAACTCCAGGCACAACGCAGGATACATCACATATGTCAGTGAGGAAGGAAGTTGGCAAACATGACTAAATGTAACGTGAATAAAACTTTAAATTAACTTTTCAAAATTTGAGTCACGTCAGAAACCCCACGCTACCCTCCAATGTGAACAAAATACGTCTTTTGTTTTCGTTTTAATGTTATAGACCCCTTGTGTCAGAAATTACATATTGTGCATTTAGAGTTTTAGTTGATATACATTGTCAAGTGTGGCTGTTATGTCACTTTTTTACACCTTTCTTTCTCTCCTTTCCCCTCAGACCTGAGATCTCATCAGCACAAATAGAAGATTTGCCTGAAACCAAGAAGGATGGTGACCTTGGAAACCCCCGAGACTCCTGTGCCTCTGACGGCGCTGTCACGCTGGTACCTCTACGCCATCCATGGCTACTTCTGCGAGGTCATGTTCACCGCCGCCTGGGAGTTCGTGGTCAACTGCAACTGGAAGTTCCCCGGCGTCACCAGCGTGTGGGCGCTCTTCATCTACGGCACCTGCATCCTCATCGTGGAGCGGATGTACCTGAAGCTGCGCGGCCGCTGCCCCGTGCTGCTGCGCTGCATCATCTACACTTTATGGACGTACCTGTGGGAGTTCGGCACGGGGCTGCTGCTGCGCCAGTTCAACGCCTGCCCCTGGGACTACTCCGAGTTCCGCTACAACTTCATGGGACTGATCACGGCCGAGTACGCCGTGCCCTGGTTCTGCGCCTCCTTCATCGTGGAGCGCCTGGTCATCCGTAAGACTCTGCGGCTGCGCTTCCATGAGGGGCCCGAGGACGGGTGGTCGAACCATCGGTCGGATGCTGGGGGCGGAGGAGGGACTGTGGGGGGTGGGAGGAGGAGAGAGAGGAGCAGGGGGATGAGAAATGATGCAAACGGCTACCTGAAAGTAGAATGAATGAATGACGGACACAATCTGAAACCAGCCCAACCGCCCTGCTACACCTCTTCTACCCTCCTCAGCCAATTTTCATAAGCATTCGTCCCCGGTAACCGTATGGGGAGACAACAGACAGACAGCTGTGTAGACTGGGCTGGTGTGCAGAGGTGTGCAGAGTATCAGAACAGCCAGACAACAAAACTTAACTGGGGCTTCAAACGCCCGAAAATCACTCACTGTGCTCTCTACTGTCAACAGAGGCACAATAACTCCATGCTGCTGTGTTCGCTGCATCTCATAACGCACCCACCCATCTCCATGTGGGGTTGACCTTAAGGAGATCAGGATATCTCCTGTCCCAGAGACTGCAAAGAACTCGGGATAAAAAAAAGATAAATAAATACTGTTGCAAAAATTAGTGTTATCATCCTGCGAAGGAACAATTTGAAGAACAATATTTCTGTTTTTCAGGGACATATCAGTGTACCTGAGAGCAGAATGCTTGCTGCATAGAAGTCATAATAAAAAGTAGCTACAGCTGTAACATGTCCTTTTTAAAATGTACATATTGTCCTTTAGTATTACTCAAAGTACTGTAGTAATGTAGCTACAAGAAGCTCTTTAAGAACATACTGTCCACCCTGAGGCAATGCTCCATGTGTCAGCCTACATCATAAAGAATGTTTAGTGAATACCCACAATGCCTGGAAAAAAATGCATGAAAAAAAGTTGTCTTCCAATAATATATACAGAGCTCATTCAGCAGTCATACTGTACCGTCTCTCTAGTCAGTCTGCTGCTTGTGTGTGAAGGACGACAGGCGGTAAAGCCGGTCGACCTGTTATCGCGATCGGTTCCCGGCATGTTGAAGTGTCCTTGAGCAAGACATCGAACCCCAAACTGCTCCTGGTGAGCAGCTCATGGCCTTGCATGGCAGCTTCTCCGCCATCGCTGTATGAATGGGCGTGTGTGTGCGTGCATGTGTGTGTGTGTGTAGGCTAATGTGAAGCATTTTAAGGTGCAGTCCATTTACAACAATAGCAGGGTGCTTCTCTATTGATGGTAATGATTATGAGTCATAAACTCTGCATAAAGCACCAAATGTCTCGGTAATTTCCATTGTATGTTTTTTTTTAGGAAACCTTTTTATGATTCACTGTGTTCGTGTCAAGTTTTTGTGTTTTAAAGGGATAGTTCGGATAATTTGGTGTTTTAAAGAGTTAGTTGAAGTCACACACTAAAGAAACAAACAGATTCAGGCAGCAGCAGACCAGAAACCCCGATGTCCTGCAAAGTAAAAGTGCTGATTTTGCCATTGGAGTTTGGTTGAGCGAGACAGAATGATATTTGGATCATTTAACAGCAGTTTCTTGTCGGAAAATGCTGCTTTTATCTTATCCTGACAACAAGATAAAAGTGGTGGAAATAGTCTAAATATAACCTACCCTTAAATTGATGTTGATTATTTTTGATGGACCTTTTTTTTAAGTGGCTAAAATGCCTCTCTGCTGCTGACACTGTGCATAGCAGTTCATAGCTCAGCATCCGTGCTGGTACTCCTCTCTGCTTCTTCAAATACTCTGACTATGGATAAGTACCTCATACACCTCACTTCAAAAATCCGAACTATCCCTTTAATGTCGTCTTAGATCTGCCAGGGTCACATAACCCTAAATTTCTTAATTCTCATTCTTTGAAAATCAATCGTAACTTCTGTCAAATCAAACATTTCACCTGTGAGATATTGTTTCTTTTTTTCCTCATGGCTGCTGCCTCATGATCAAAAAAGTGTTTGTTCATTGATAAGAAAAAAAGAAACCTGCTGAATTTCCTTTTATACTGTAAGTGTGACCGCAATATTCAATTTTAAGCAACTGAAAATGTGTCATGTTCACAAGTTTTGCCCATCAGAGCGTGTTGTTGTTGGTCGTCAGGTTGTCACCCCATTTTCATGACACTTCTCCTGATTCACATCACACTTCATTTGATGAGTGTGTGAAGTGAAGAGCAGGAAATGTGCAGCAGATTGTGGTAATTACTCAGTCAATAGGGATGCACAATAATATCAGCGCGCCAGGCTTCAAAATGAAATATCGTATTGGCCTGAAATGAGTACTTCTGTCAAAACAGTTCAGTGATTTCTCAGTGTTGGTCATGGAGGGAGGAGCCATATGTCATTCCTTCAAAATCATAAATGCTTAAGAGCCCTCATCCTGATCATTACGGCAAATTTGTCAGGAACAACGAGAAACTGGCGCCAATTAAAAAAGCCCATCAGCTGTAGTTTTCCTATGACAGGTTCACACACCAGCCTTGTGCAGTCCGGTTTAACCAAACCCTTTGTTTTGGTTGGTGTGAACGCCAGTCTCAAACTCTGGTCCGGACCAAACAACCGCTTTCTGGTCTGCCTCGAGGAGGTGGTCCTGGACCGTTGTCAAGTGACCTCTGGAACGCTTGAATGGTGTGGACACTATTCAAACCAATACGGAAGTGTACCATTGTATGTGGCATTTCATTGGTTTTCTCTTCCTGTTTTGGTGACTGGTGAAGCAGCTACCAAAATGTGGACTGAGAGGGGACAAACCTGGATTCACAATGAAGTGAGAAATGCCTGTGTTATAATATTATTTAATAAAAATTCCTCTACAGGAGAGACTAATGTTCTCTGCAGTTAGGTGGAAAATATGTGCATGTATTGGTATTGGCAATCGGTCAACATTAGTTGAAAAATATCAGCACTAATTTTAGCAAAAATCCAATATTTTGCATCCTTAATAATTAAGAAGTCGCTGCTCATCACTTACCAACATTAATGATCTGTGAGTTATAATTGATTTGGTTTCCTTGGTGAACAATGTCCTCTTCGGTATTTTACTGGACTTTAGCTGTGTTTCCTCTGCAGGAACTTTCCCCAGGGTGGAGGAACCTTTCAAGGGGACTAAATTAAGTTCCAGGGACATTATTTTAACCCCCAATAAGGCTGGGCTCGGGAGATAGTACCGTCCAAAAGTACATAACTTTGGGGTGGGTCTTGCAGTGCTGATGTTTCTGATTGGTCAAATACTCAGCATTTAATTTCATCACTGTAAAAACAAGAAAACTCAAAATTTCAAGGCATCTTACTGCAATAGTTTTCTCAGTTTTGAGTCTAACTAAAAATAATAAGTTTAGAAAAAGTCTTATCTTTTGTTGTGATGATTTACTTTTTGTCTTTAGATAAACTTCTAAAGACTTATTAACCCTTTTAGTTTTATTGGTGGAGCATTTTATTTCATTTTATTTTATTTATTCAGAAGAAAGCATACAACAGATGGGCCTTTCATCATTGTCCGGTCTTTAGACCCCAGACAACAATGGGCTGAAGGAGCCTTTTAGCTCTTTGAAAAGTAGTTCCTGGGACTAAATGTTCTACGTACTTTGGATGGAAACACAGCTTGGGGCTCGGGGGGTAGTGCTATCCAAAAATAAAGGAACTTCTTTGGGGCTGGGATTTGCAGTGATGAACATATCTGATTGGTCGAGTACTCGTAGCATTTTATTTCAAGAAAGCATACAATGAAGAAAGCATACGACAGATGTCATCGTTGTCACAGAACAGTGGCTTGAAAAGTAGTTCTTTGAACTAAAAGTTCTAGGCACTTGGGGTGAAAACATGTTTTTTACACAGGCTGAAATCCACATGTTTATCTCTAATATAAACTGGTCTAAAATACTCAAAACAAATAGTATTAAATTAAGTATAGGTTGATTATTTAATGGTCTTACATACGGCCAAAACAAATTGTTTTCATTGTCGATTAATATGTTGATAAACTGTCAGAAAATAGTGTAAAATGTTGATCACTGTTTCCCAAAGCCCAAGATGACATCCTCAAATGTCTTGTTTTTCCCACAACCTAAAGATAGTAAATGTTCAAGACTGAAGAAGCTGGAAGCAGAAAAACAATTGATGGTTGCAGGTCTAGTCTTAACTTCACACCACTCACGTCTTACATGGCATCCTCCGAACATCTGGTACTCCAAGCAGGTGAAAACTCAGAGTAACGCTTATTTCCGCTGCTGTTGTCATGCTCCATGTGCATCATGTGACTTTCTCTACTCTGGAAGTAGAAAGATGAAGCTCTGCACTCTTTAACCTTCATGCATTACAGGAGCTGACCGTAATGTTTCCAGCCTGAGTCGGTGGATCTGGTGCTACTGGGTTAACAAGCATAAAACAGGTCGGACGACTGAAACATGAAATGGAAACCTGATCGCTGAAAAGTATTGCTCAGGAGGACCATTTCTGTTGTAGACTCGATCACAATGCTTGTGCTGACAATAGTTTAATTCCCATTTAGAAAAAAATGCAAAAAAAAAAAAAAAAAAAAAAAATTTGATCCAAATCTGTGTTTCCATGACACTACTGGACTAAAAGTGTGACCTTCATCATTGTGGCTGCAATGGCATGCAGTGTTTTCGCCTCACTGTCTCCCTCCAAGTCCAGAGGGGGGGTGATGGCAGGAACCTGCTCCACATGGCAGATGAATTGCTGCCACCTAGTGGATAATTTTAAAACTGCAACTAGAAAACAAATGTTTTATTAAGCACAGACAAGAAAAAACATGAAGATCAAGAACCCTTATTGGGATCAAGGACAGAAGGATATCACTTTTTTTTTATTTGAATGTAATTTTTTGGTATGCATATGTTTTAATTCCTACATGAATCAACAAGCTTAAAAGCAATAGAGGCTTCTGACCCAGCAATGATTAATTATCCAGCTCAAGGCCGTTAATCTTTTATCTCTTTAAAAATCTACTAAACTACATTATGAGAACAGGTATGCAGCCAATGTTTTATCCAATTCTACTGCTTTTAATGAGACAAATCACAGGAACATGCAAAAATGAAGTGTATTTGTTCTCTGCAATATGTGAGAGAAGGAGGTGAGTGTGTATAGTGTGTGTTACAGGGACGCCTTCTCTGTATGTGTATGTGCATGTAAAGTATGTTAAAAACGGAACTGATTCTCTGGTATTTTTACCTTGAGGCTGCATGTCCAAAAGTTTTCAATTTCTCCTCCAAACTGGTTTTATCCAAGTGATTATTAGCCCCATGTACTGTAATGTTTTTTTTTTTTTTATTAAAATGTACATGTTTTTAGTGAAATGACTGTACTGTATATCACTCACTTTGATTATGTTACATGTATGATTTATCAAATTTAACACTTTAAATTAAATGTATTTATTTGATCATAAAATCTGTGTCCTGGAAGCTATTTTCATTTCTGTCTGCTCACAGCACATATAACTCTTAAATGCATAGGTTTTTCAAAAATGACACTGCTAATCTGTTTTGTATTTATTTAAGTATTACATTTTTTGTGTTAAAAATATACATATTTTTGTCAATATTTTTTTAGCATGGTTCTAGGGACAGTAATGTCAGTCAGTCAGTTCATCAATCAGTTCAATTGATTGATCAATCTTTATGAAAAAAACAAAAAAAAACAAAACAAAACATAAAAATGTTTCCTTCTCCAAACTTTTATTTATTTTTTTTGAATATTAGACAACACATGGAGCCCACACATAAAAAATAATCTGTTATATGTGAGATCTTTATTTGATAGTACATCAATCTAATTATTATTGACTTGATTAACTGATCATCAAATATCCCCCTCAGGATGATTTATAACAACTTGTCATTTAGCTCCATCATGTCATCAAAAATTCAGTTTGTCAAATACTTTGATTTATGATCAAATACCTGAAAAACTAATGGCATTATCATCAACTTCATCAACAAATATGCTAATGTCAGATAGTGGATTATGGTTACCATTCTGACAGCTGTTAACTCTTTTTTTTCCCTTTACTTTTTAAGAGTAAATTGAAGTTAAGTTTTTGGATTATTGCCCCAATTTTCCATAAATGGGTACAAATAATGATCTTCCTCCTTATCAGCTAAGTTTTACTGTGGATGATGTCTCATGATTTGTGACCTTTTTTTAAAAAAAATACTTCTTGGGGTTTTTATGCCTTTATGTTTTTTTAGAAGATAGTTGAACATATGACAACAAAAAAAGGAGAAAGAGTAGGAGAATGAGGTGCAGGTGCGAAGGGCCGCAGGCAGGACTCGAACCCACTGACACCGCAGAGAACTGACAGCCTCAGTACAAAGAGCCACTAATGGTTTCCACAGGTGCTCCTCTTTATCAGAACGAAAACAAAGATGGCTGCCGTCCGGCTACCTAAGTAGTAAGGTGCAACTTCGGGAAGAAATTAAAATTCTATTTTGCAATCATTAATCGGACGGACGGAATAATTTTTCATCCACATGGTGAGATGAAGCAGCGGTAAATGTTTTTAAATGACCTTCAAACATCACCTGTAAACAGTCTTTTACCGGTGATAGATGATAACGGTCATAACGGTTTGTCTGAACATTACCTTCAGACGACATTGTGGAACAGCCTATAAGAATGAACGTGTTAAAGAGTGTCAGCTTATTTTTTTTTTTATCAAACTTTACATCATCAATCTATCAAACCAAACTATCTTAACCCTCCTCAGAACAAGACAGTGAGTCACATTTCAGTGTTTGATCATTTGTGTCACATTTAAATGCTTGTTCGGTTTCTCGGTGTGTGTCTTTTCTGACATAAAGTATGTTGCCGCCATTTGTTGTATCTTATATTGGTTGAACAGTTTCTAAACCAAAATACGCAAAGCCATACGTGTCATGGTGGGAATCCATAAGGGTACAGTGTTACTTCAAGGCAACGTTTACATTTTAGCAGTTTTCCATGGTTTAGTTATCAAATAAAGTACATTAAACTACTAAGAGGGAAACTTTACGCATCTATTAATTTGAATTAATTTTTTTCAAATTGTGAAATGGCTGAAAAAGACGTTTTCAGACTATTTCTGCGGCGAGAGATGATGGAGCTGAACCATGTGAGGAGGGATGCAACACCACTATTAGTTAGAGTCCTTCCTCTTTTTTTAAAGTATTGATCACTTACAGTGACAAAGTTGCTGATGCAAGCTTAACATGCTGATGTGCTGTCTGTGAAGGTTCTCAGTCATCCAGGTCATGGTATTCGTAGCAAAGTTTGTCGTAGGCAACTGGACTTGATAGAGTTCTTGAAGACTTTCGCCTCTCATCCAAGAGGCTTCTTCAGTTCTGACTGACTGGTTTGGGAGTTCAGGTATTTAAACCACTGTGTGGTTGTTAACACCTAGAGGGGGCATGTGTCTCAAGTGCCCACCCTTCCATTGTGTGGACCTTGGGTTTCACCTGGGGGGGAGGTGTGAATGAGAGTCGTCAAGAACCCTGCCACCATGTGCCTTGTTGGAGTCACATGATTTCAGGTGGGTATCAAACTGTCTGGGGAGAGATCTTAAAACTGCATTGTATGTAGCAGATAAATTATGTCTTAGACCACCTCCTCTGTTTAGAGATGGCCTTTCCAGGTTAACAAAGATGGCTTCTTTTACTCCTCTCTCAAACCATCTGTCTTCCCTGGCCAGAATATGGACATTGTTGTCTTCAAAGGAGTGTCCTTTCTCCTTCAAGTGTAGATGGACTGCTGAGTCCTGACCTGAGGAGGTGGCTCTCCTGTGTTGAGCCATGCGCTTGTGCAGCGGTTGTTTTGTCTCCCCAATGTACAGGTCTGTGCACTCCTCACTACACTGAACGGCATACACTACATTTTCCCGCTTGTGTCTGGGTGTTCTGTCCTTGGGGTGGACAAGCTTTTGTCTCAGGGTGTTGCTTGGCTTTCAAGCCTACGACAAACTTTGCTACGAATGCTGATGTGCTGATGTCTACAAGTCACACTGACTAATACAAGACTGATACTGATTTTTATTTTGTCATAGCAGCTGGTTTTATAGGCCTTTTTGGGGTTAAGTGGAGAGGTAATACCAAATTCTACCACTAGATGGTGGTAGGTTGCTCAGCTGCCCCCAAGTAGAACATGATAAGACTCCATGAATGAGAGTGGATTGCAAGAGCGTGAGAAGAACTACTTTCTTTCTAGCAGAAAACAAAGTAGATTCTACCGCAGAAAGAAAGTGCTCACAACAAGATCTGTGGATTATATGGAGTAAGCAAGCCATGATTTTTGGAAAGAGACACAATGACAGATGATGCCACTTAAAAAGTATTTTGGGGGGCTTTAAACACAACAAGCTGAGTGCCATTTAGCTCCTTTGTATTGAAGAGAAGGCAGACATCTTCACAGCCCATATCTCCAAAACTCTGCAACTCACACCAAAACTACAAGCCAGAGGAAAAATATGTATTTTTGATTTGGGGATGAACTGTCCCTTTAAAGTAAGTATTGAACTGCTCAGGAATATTCCCCTAACTTATTTAAGGGAAGGGAGTTAAGGGAGTTATTATTTAATATGACAAAATCAATTAACATCACTATTAAATATGAACAGCTTATGCATATAATACTTGCATGAAACTTTCCTCATTGGCTGATAAAAGAACATAAAAATTCAAATTTGCCTCCTGCAGAGAGAAGAAATAGGCAGTGATATCTAAAGCTGCAGTACCTGTATTTGACCACATGATGGCTCTTTTTTACCAAAAAAGACAAAGCAGCTGTTTTTATACAGCTGCAGCATGAGGACACAGGTTGATCCTGAGTCATCAGTCTGGAAGCTGTTTTTATGACTGGGCTTTCTATGCAGAGGGACAGCGATTGGCTTAAAATGTAACCTAGTGTGTAGGACAGTCGTATGGTTTTATGTGAACTAGCATGCCCTCTCATTACAGTCAGTTTTAAATGTTTACTCGTCTTTGCTTCTCACCTGTCAGCATCTATGACAGCTCAGCCTTATATAAGAATAATAAAAATCAACTTATTCAATTAAATTTAATGCTGCGATGACACTTTTCCATTTGAAGAGGCCTCAAGCACAAGTTTCTATCTCCTCCCTATCTTGCTGCCACACCTTGCACCAGTTTGTGAGAATCTGGGTCATTTACCTGCCCTGGCAAATCCTTTAATTGACTGCGAGCTCCCTGCGGCACTGGGGCCCTTCAACCAAAGCATGCTTACCTACCTGCATGAGGGTGTGTCCACTTCACACACTCTGCTGCACTAATGGCATGAACCTGCTGTGGCCCGGCCTCATTTGGCACTGTCAACATGTGGCTTCATTACGCCTCCTCCAATCAGTCACTCGCACTCCAAATATGGAGTTTCACAACCTGTAATCTGTGCAGTGGAGATGACAAGTGTCCTCCCTGGGGCAGATTTTAGGGCCTGTTTTGTGAGTGTGCTGTGCGCTCACATGTGTGCGTCCTGTGATGTGTGTTAAGCTTGAGTTTCATGGTGCCTTTTCTTGTGTGACTTCATTGTTCTCAGTGTCAAGTTTCCAGTTTGCTCAACAGGAAGTAGAGATGGATAGAAGTCAAGGGATTAATATAAAACAGCTTGCGTCCTGACTTCATTGAAACTGCATGTCAAGGAAAAATCAAAACACTTTAACCAGACTAATAATCTTTTTTAGCTGCACATTATGACGCCCCATTTAGGGTAAAACAAGAAAATGTTTGAAGGTCTCTTCTGCTATTTTATGTGGATATGAGGCCTAAAGTGTCTCTGAAATCCATTGAGACCCTCCACATGACCAGGGTATAAGCTTTGCTTAGGGCAAGGACCTTGAAACCAAACCTAGCTGGTTTATTAGAGGCATCAGTACAGGCTTTAATAAGAAAGAAAAACAGAAAAAGGGAGAAAATCAGCCAAGTTCCTTCATAAGATGAATCATCAGCTTGATCAGCATTGACTTGGTGGTGGAAAAAGTGCAAAGATCTTTTTCTTAAGTAAAAGTCCAAATACAACAATGTAAAAATAGACCATTACAACTAAATTTCCTGCATTCAAATTGTACATATGTATTACCAGCAAAATGTACATAAAGTACTTGTTGTGATAAAAATGCCACTCATGACTGATTTATTATAAGTGACATTGTTTTATGTTACTACTGATCCATCAGTGTGTATAAATATTTTTTTATTGCAGCTGATCGGGGTGGAGCTAGTTTTAACTATTTTATATACATTGGTGGATTAATGGAAGAGGAAAGAAGAAAAAATGCTCCTCCTAGGCTTCAAACTGTTTATTTGGGTTCACTTTATTTTATTATTTTATTACTGGTTCACCTTTAAATGAAATCATGTCAGATGGTTAGAGGGGAGACATCTCTTTCTTGGAATTGATAATTCATTACGTACGTTACCATCCAGCTGTTTTAATTAAATCATCCCATTGTGGCATCTCCTTCTGCAGTGGTTTAATGGCACCTGATTGGAAAATTTGCACCTCCACCTGCTGATGCACCAACTCCTAGTCAAGAGATTGGGACCCACTGATTAAATCTTTTTATCTGTTTCTTCTTTTCCTTTTTTAATTCTGAAATCTTGACATCTTGAAATCTCTGAAATAAATAAGGTTACTCTGATTGGTCACCCATTGTTATTGGCTGGTATTCGTTCCAAATAGTTTGATCACTGGATTGTATAAAGCCCAATCAAAAGAGCCAGTCAGGTGACGAAGCAGCAGGGTATTAAATTAACACCAGCGAAGCATCAAATGCGGATAGGTTTTTTGTTTGCCGAGTAAATCTTGGAAGACTATTCGCCTCACTGGCAGGTGAATGTTTGTAATCTACTTTTTGTCGTCATTTATGGACGCACTGGTTCTGTCTATGTTGGAGTTTGACACACACACACAGGGACTTCATAATGCATTCAGGTGCACCTCGCAAACTCTGAAATCTACATTGCTTTGTGTGGCAAAGTGTGTGGGTGCTGACACAAATAAATACAATATCAGCCGAGACTGATTTCAGCAATCGGTCATCGACCGATCCTGATCAGAATGCCCTTTGAACTAAACCTGAACTAATTTACCATCTGCTGTATGCAATCAACAGACCCTATATTGATGATTTTGTGAAAATTAAATTTACAAGGTACTATGACGTTCTGTTCTAAAAGACATTTACCATTATGACCACAGACTTAATAAGTTCAAGTAAAATTTGGCTGTAATGTAAATGAAATTAGTTCAGAGTACTTGCCTGAAAAATTTTGTGATAAACTGTTATTTTATATATTGTATTGTGATTTTAAGCCAGTAAACTGTGTGTGCAGGTGTGACGGGACTATGGTGTGTTTTTAAAGTCTCTTGGACAGTTGAATGTCAGGTTGGCATTGGAGAGAGGTGGTGCGAGTGACAGCGTCATGGTGCATTTGTTGAGCGTCAGTGAGGGTGTGTTTGGGGGGGTACAGAGGTTTGGAGGGGGAGGGCGAGCTGACAAAATGAATAGTTCCATCAAATCAGGGCAGGACCTTAACATTTGCATTTCCACTGAATCAGAGCCGGCGAAGAAAGAGCCCTCCATTGAGGGGAAACTTGTTTGACGTGTGAATGAGCGAATGCGTCAGGCCTTTGCCGAAACACATTCATGCCTTCACAGCTTTGGACAGAGTCTGGGTCTTTCGCTCAGATCCTGCTGGAAAACTGCGGGCCTTTTTTAGTCACTTTTTCCCTCCATGTAGGCTGCTTGGCAGTCAGGCCCTCCTGCAGACAGGGTTGGACCAGCAGCGGGGAGAGAATGGCTCGTTGATCGTGCACTCTTCTTCATCTTGACCTTACTGTACTCTTATGTCGTTACACTGCTCTGGTGAGGCCAAACAAATCCTCTGAAACCAAACAGGGAAATGATTCCACTTTAAAACTGAGATGTCGAAGAAGTTGAACCCTCCCAAACCCACTTTTGGCCAATTACTTTTCCATGGTGCAGTTTACTCACTTGTTCTCTTGACGTAAATTCATACCAGGCCGACACATTAAAATAAGCAGCATCAAACCAGTGTAACGCATTATATACAACTCCAATTCCAAAAAAAGCTGGGACACTGTGTAAAACTAAAATAAAAACAGAATGCAATGATTTCCAAATAATTTTCGACTTTATTGTTTTTTCTAAATATACACTCATTCTGAATTTGATGCCTGCAACACGCTTCAAAAAAAGTTGAATCAGGGGCAACAAAAGACTGGGAAAGTTGTGAAACATGCCAAAAACACCTGTTTGGAACCTTCAACAGGTAAACAGGTAACAGGTGATAGTATCATGATTGGGTATTAAAGGGGCATCGTTGAGAGAGTTAAAGAACAGTGTTTATAAATACAAAACTGCAGAAATTCAGGGATTTCACCATCTATAATCCACAATATCATTAAAAGATTCAGAGAATCCAGAGAAATCTCTGTAGGTTAGGGGCAAGGCTGAAAACCAACATTGAATGCCTGTGACCTTTGACCCCTCAGATGGCACTGCATTAAAAACCCACATAATTGTATAAAGGACACTACGTGGACTCTGAAATATGCAGGAAAGCGCAAAACATCCAGAAACACTGGTGACAACAACATACAGAAACACTGCAGACTTCTCTGGGGCCCGAGCTCATCTGAGTTGAACTGATTCAAAGTGGAAAAGTGTGCTGTGGTCTGACGAGTCCACGTTTCAAATTGTTTTCAGGAATCATGGATGTTGTGACCACTTGACTAAAAGGAGGAAAAGCACCATCCAGATTGTTACTGGCACAAACTTCAAAAGCCAGCATCTGTGATGATGAGCGGCTTATACTGCCGTCCAGACGACAACTTTTTCAGAGACGTCCCTGCTTATTGCAGTAAGACAATTCCGAGACACAGAATTTGCGTGCTAGACTGGCCTGTTTGCAGTTAAGACCTGTCTCCCATTAAATATGTGTTGTGACTGAGCACTTGAAGTCATATATCAAGCAAGAATGTGAAAGAAATTAACTTTATAAACTTTATCAATGAGTGTCCTCTGTTCCCAAATGCTTAGTGAGTGTTGATAAAAGAAAAGGTGATACATTACAGTGGTAAACATGCTCCTGTCCCAAATTTTCTGGAACATGTTGCAGGCGTCAAATTCAGAATAAGTGTATATTTACGAAAAAAAAACAATGAAGTTTATCAGTTTTGAACGTTAAATATCTTGTCTTTGTACTGTATTCAATGAAATATAGGTCAAAAAGGTTTTGCAGATTGTTACTTTCTATTTTTATTTATATTTTACACAATGTCCCAACTTTTTTGGAATAGAGGTTGTACAATATATTTCTCCAAGAACTAATTTAAAGTCCACCTCCACTAAAATGTGTTTTACGTTTTGTTAATTTACTGTGATGTTGGACTGTGGCTGTGTAGTGATGCATGTGCAGAGTTTGACACTGAAAGGCCGTCTGCTGATGGAGGAAAGTCTCTAACTGTGGGTATTTTATGCCTTTATTTTGACAGTGGCAGTAGAGAAATGACAAAATACAAGAGAAGACATATGAGGAATAACATCTGCGACCCAGCAGGGTGCTCCATGATCAGTTTCACTTTTTGTGTCGGTGAGTCCTTTATGTGACACACAGTTGATTTTAGTTGTGTAAATCACAAAATTCAATTGCAAATGCCTGTTTAACATAATCAGGTATAGAAGACCTGTTCTGTTCTGAGCTTTCTGTTCTGCTTTTGGGTATAAAAATAAAAAAACAACACATAAATAATATAATTGTAACTGGTTAAGCGAAGTAAACTACTTCTAACTGTCAAGGTTCATCGACAAAACAATTGTTTTTTTGCTCATCATTATGAGCTTAAGTCTATTGTATTTTACATTGCTTAAATTAGCCTATCAGCAAGCAGAATATTCCTCTACTCATAGCTCATTAAAAACCACTTATATTAATTGCACTTTTTCTTACTGATCACGGGTTGGAGTCACTGCATCCCCTGACAGAAGACCACAGCTCAGTTTCAGCTTTTTCCAGCCTAACACTAATGACACAGAGCATCTAATATTGCCATAGCCCGAGCAACGAGTCAGTGGACTGCAGAGTTAGATATCCATTTGGCATGTGCTTTGTCTGTTGAACCGTCTATCCTCTGTAATCCAAAATATTTCCGCACTGCTGATTTATTTCCGAGAGGGGAGTAAATATCCTCATCGTGTTTTTCTTGGCTACTTGCCATTATCTAAAGATGAGTAGAAGGGAACACGCACACCACTTGCTTGCTGTCCTTCATGGTGCAGGAAATCAAAGCCCCCAAGCATTATTTCAAAGAGAAAGAGTCACACACTTAGCACTTTTGCATCTGTCTATCTGTAAGGCATCCACAAACTTAATACCACTAAACAGAAGATTAATAAATAAAAAACAAACAAATAAATAAATTAAGTAAATCAAATCAAATAAATAAGTAGATAAACAGTGGTAAAAGGAAAGAAAGCATAAATACAATCATAATAATAATAAAAACAAATATGTGAATTTCCAAATGAATCTAGCACAAGTCCGCAATAAATAAACATAAATCCCAGACAGACATTATCTGCCTGAGGTCAGCACTGTTTGAATGCTCAGAAAGGAGGTGCCAAAATAAAGGTGTAATGGATCAATGTTTTCATTTTGCATCGATGATATTGGCTCCTTGATCATTAAATCATTACATTGATAGAGATCAATGGATTGTTACACCCCTGAGTGATTGTATCTTGTCTTAGCTTATACAGTGCAGGTATGCATGTCAGTACGGAAGGATCTGGGGAAAATAAAATAAATCAAAAAGTTAAAATTATTCTAAAAGCTTTTCATCCAACAAACCTTGTATGAGGCTCTCCACCTTGCTTGTGTTAAAACTGAGTAGAACTGATTTGTGGATTTTCTGCAGACTCAGAGAGCAACCTCTCCTCCTGCCCAGGTGTATTCCCTGAGGTAACCTTTAAAACACCACCACTCACTATCCATTTCCTGTCTCAAGGCATGTGAAATGAGACACTCTCCGTCTCAAAGATGGGGGCTTTAGAGAGCTATGAGCTGACGGGATCCTGAATGAAAGTTCTCCATTTTTGGGTAGTCGTCCTCACCCCTGACTCTGAACCCCGCCAACAGTTAGTAAAATTACGCGTCATGTCTGGCAGTGCTCCTGTTTAAAGCCTCAACAACAGACAGCAGGTTGGTGCATATTTGCTGTTGACAGTTTGAACCTGTGGCCAGCTGTAGCGCTCGAGAAACCTGCCGTTTTGTTAACGGTTAGGCTTATCTCCTGCGAGGCTTTGCATAACGAGAGGGAGCAGCTCTTTCCCACGCTGCTTTACATGTATTTTATTTCAGGAGTAATTGTTTGAAATAGAAGTGTGTGGAGGAGGAGCTATCACGGTTACCTCTACTGGTGTATAAATCTGCACAGTTAATCACTGAAGATTAAGTGTTATTACCAAACCCTGCCTTGATAGAGGTGTTATTGAATAATAACTTTAAATCAGATTTAAAACATAAACAACTTCACAGGTACAAAGCATTTTTTGCAACCAGTCCAATTTATGCAATACATCAATTCAGAGGTCTGGTGAAAAGTGCTTTCATAACTGTGCAGCGTTCAAGCACAACGAATCTGGGCCTGAGGTCTGCCAAGAACCTGACAAGAAGAACAAATGTTCCACAGCCCCACCCATTTTTGTGCCCACTGTTTTCCATATTCAAACTTACATTGTTTACACTTTAAATTATTCATTTATAACATCCTGGATTTCTTTCCAGTATATCAGATAATAGGCAAATGTTTTTTGTTTTTTTTTAGGGTCATCAGTAGAACACAGCAAGTATAGCCTTTATACTTCTACTACATTTTAGAGTGAAATATTGTACTTTTTACTACACTGCATTTGTTTGACAGGTGTAGTCACATCGGATTAATATTTAGTGTGGTTTCTAACCTTTTTTGTGCGTGACCACTTATACCAGTGTTTCTAAGCAATATAAAATTTGATTTTAGTCATTTTTAGTCCTTTTTAATCTATGGATAAATATGGAAAAACAGACTATTGCCCCTATTCTGTTTTCTAAAATATAAAATTCAGAATTTCTAAAAACAAACTGATGATACAAGCGTACAGTTTTTCATATTTACCAGTGTGTAAGTCAAGAAATATGGCGAGTGACGCACTCCTACACAGAACTTACTCTACGCCTATATGTCACAGCTGGCAAAACACACAGTGTTTCCCACACATATTGTCAACATTTCTTGAGCCCAAGTATATTAACAGCGGTCCATATTTAGCAACCTAATTTAGCATTTTTTGTTTTTATTTTTTTATCCATCCCAGAGAACAGTGTCATCTGTGATTCATTAACTAGTGGACTTCGATTGAATGAATTTATGGCTCCGTTCATCGTTGTTTCCATGAACAAAGTGAATAAACAGGGCTGCACACATGTGAAAATAAAATTAATTCACTTTTTTCCCCAATTTATTTTCTGTTCTTATCTATAAAAAAGACTAAAAAAATATCGTGGGGAACTATAATACAATATTTATTATTCAGTGTTTTCCACCAAAGAGAGATTTCCCCTCTAACTTAGATTTAATTTAAATACATGTTTGAAGCCCAAAGAGGTAAAGTCTTTTCTTTTTCACGTCTTTTCCTTTCTTTTTCCTTTGCTGTTGTGTGTTTCAGAATCCCTCAAATGTATCTTGTGACCCTTTGGACAGGCCCAACCCCTATCAAACCAAAAAGTAGCTCCACCCTGTCCAGCTGCAACAGTAAAATGCTGCATGCACATTTATGACTCAGTATTAAGAATCTGATAATGTAAAATGTCATAATATATCAGCCACAAGAGACATTTTACTGTAGAATGAATGCTTTTACTTTTTGTACATTTTGGATGGCCATCTACTCATGTTGGAACTTCAGCAGACGAGGACTTTTGTTTGTAACTGAGTCTTTATACGTCGCTGTGCTGGTACTTTTACTTGAGCAACGGCTCTGAGTACATCTTCCACCACATATTATCCTTCCTGTTCCCTCTCTTGTGTTGTTCCTCTCTTCGAGGTGTCCAGGCATATTAACAGCAGCTCTGCTCTCCAGGTACACGCGCAGAGCGTGAATTATGGTAATAGCTTCTGGCAGGAGAGAAAATAAGAGCAGTTATTAGAATTAATGTGCTGCTTCTTCTCCTGCGGTCCAGGGCTGCTGGAGGAGCTTTTGGGCGTTCTGGGCCCATTCAGCATGTATGCTTCCTCTCCTTCAGAGGGCTTCACTGTGTACGTGTCTTTATTTTATTTTTTTTTTTGTGCACGTGTCATCCTTTCCATGTGGCCTTTTCAGATGCAAGTTTTTGGGCACTGATCAGAGTGTCTTATTTGTCCAATATGGCTGATGCCAGCTTCCTCTCAGTCCAGCGGGCCCAAGGGCCCCAGTCTGCGTTGTGTCTTAACATGGTCCGCTAAGCTTCAAACAGACGCCACACTGTACTGGAGCCCGGGCCCGTTCTCGTTCCCTACTTTGAAGTGGGAATCCTTGCACTTAGCACATTCTAACGTCATCATAGTTTGGTTTTGATGGGATCCAAATGCAGAGGTTGGCTCTATTATACTGGCTCCTTCTGAACTACACATTTTATTCTCCAGTAAACATGACCTTAGACACTCATTTGGCCACCTAAGCTGCAGTGAGTAACTGGCTTGTGATGCTACCAATGTGTCTTTATGCCTGTTAGCATTAAAAGGTAGCACTTAGTTCCATTTAAAGCAACTACATGGAGTTTTTAATGGTTATGAAACAGTCTCGATGTTATATTGATGCCTTATGATGACTGACATTAAGCAAATGAGCCCATCAATGAGAAGACTTGCTATTTCTACAAAGCTCTTCTTAATTATTGTTGTTGCAAAGTAGACATCTTGTATAACCCTTGTATAATTCAAACTCCAGCCGTTCTGGAGGAGTGACATTTGCTGGAAAATGATTTTTTATTTAAGAATAGTAAGACGATGAAATAGTTGGACAAAATTAAAAGCAAAGGAAGACTATTGTAAGAATAAAGGTTTCACTTATCCAGGGAAATTCAAGGAAAAATCTCAATATCTACTTGATTAGGGCTGCAACTATCGATTATTTTCATAGTTGATTAAGCAGTAAGCATTTCTCGATTAATCGATGATACTTGTTTGCCTATGAAATGTCAAAAAATGGTGAAAAATGTTGATTAAGGTTTCCCAAAGCCCAAGATTATGTCCTCAAATGTCTTATTTTGCCCACAATCCAAAGATATTCAGTTTACTGTCACAGAGGAGTGAAGAAGCCAAAAAATATTTACATTTTTGAAGCTGGAAACAAATGTTTCTTTTTTTTTTTTGTTAAAAAATTACTAAAACCTGCTAGAATGTGCAGTGCATGCTTGGTGCTGCTATTTAATTATCATTATTATCGTTCATCAGTGTGGATGCTCACATTCTTGGTGTGGACAGCCCTTTAGTTTTGTTTTATCTCCTGTCATGAAGAAAACAGTTTGGCTAACTTATCTAACCCCTAATTTTGGATAATAGTCAAAATTAAGAATTAAAGAACCACAAAGTAGAGAATCCCATATCGTGGATGTGTTCTGTGGCAATTAACATTTTTCAAGGCTTTGTGTGATAAAAGTGATAGACTGAATGGAGTCTAACACAAACATCAGTGAGACGTGTCTGAAGAGCTGTACAGTTCACTTGCACAATTTTCCCGCTCAGTCCTCTCTGTGTGTAACTAAGGTCCGCCAGGAGGGGCTGGAAACAAATTAGCTTCGGGTGTAAACAAACTGTCATCTCCAAGTTATTACTCAACTGTATTTAACGGCATCATTGTCACGTTGGCTTTCTGTTTACACTAATGACAGCTGCGGGTGCACAAACACTCACACGTGTACATCTGCACACATTTCATAATTCAAAGAAGCAAAGATAAGAATCTAACAGTATTACTCACCCCCCAGAGCTAAACTTCAGGGGCTTCTTGTTGCATAAGCCTCTCTGGTCATCATCTGCCCGTCATGTTTTCCGACTGTGGGAGAATGAATCTCCTGTAGAGGCGAGTGTTTGTGTTTTCCATGTGAAGCCTCCAAGCTGCCCGCAGTAGCGGTGGTGGCCAGTCTGACACAGGCTTCTTGAGGAACTCCAGGATGCCATTAGGTTGAGTGACTGGCTGTGGCTGCTGTGTTTGGGTCTCTGTTTGCTCATTTTGGCTTGTTGCCTCAGTGCCTACCACTCTGAGCAGCCTTGGCCTTTTTTACCCAGGTGAAGCAACACCTGATGGGGTTTTTGGTAAAGAAATAGACCCACAGCTGTTTTACTTTAGCTGTGGAGACAGTATGTGCACAGTGGTGGAGTGGTAACAAAGTACATTTACTCAAGTACTGTAATTAAAACCATTTCTTTGGCCATTTGAGAGCAGCAGAACCCGGATGGGAACACAACATGGACATATTACCATCTTTTAAGTTACAAGAGAGGGGTTTCTGTTATTTAGCCTATTATAATTGACATAAATGGACTGGACAAAATATTAGAAACACCTGTCAGTGTAACGCAAATCAACAACCAAAAATTAAAATTATCATGCTGTTGAACAGGTATTCATGGGTCCACCCAAACCCTGGGACCCGAGACCCGACCTGGGACCTGTACAGGTTTGAATCCACTACTTATATGGTCAATTGGGTCTATTCCTGAGTCTGTTGAACATTTTGTGTAATACCCAAGTGGGTCCAAGAAGACCCAGCTGTGATCAGACAGCGCTTATCACAATGCACAGCAACAAACAAGCAATTGTTATTACAGTTCAAAAGGGCAAACAGTTGAAGCTATCGTAATGCTAGACAGGAGTGTAGGAGAAAAGTCCTTCAACCCTGATTGTAGACGCAACAAAATTGCAAAGCTGATTCTAAATGAGTCACGTTTGTCATCCATCATCACGACAGCAAGTGGACTTTAAAAAAAAACAAAAAAACCCCAGAAAACTTAAGTGTATTTTATCAACTTTCTTGCTTACTTACTTTCAAGGAAGATGGATTATGAGCGTCGTGGCCAGGCACGGGGGAGAAGACTACTAATGTTACATTAGGCAAGACACAGACTTTTGTATTTTCAGTTAATGTTACCTTACTAACAGCAATCAGCTATCAAGTTGGTGCTGATTGGGTCTGGGTGTCCTGACCAAGTTCGGGTCCAACAATTCTCAGTGCTAGATAGGTCATCAAGCCCTGTGTACTGTTGTACTCTTTAGCAGTTTCAACAAAAACTGAACATTTTAACCTTCATGAATGTAGAATATATTCCAGGGCTTTTGTATTAGACTACATTAGCATTAGCTGGTTATACCTAGCCTAAGGTAAACTGGCAGCTGAATGTATATTGCATAATAAAACAGTTAAAAGGGACCACAACCATTAAGATTTTACATAAAAAGCACATGATAAGCTTGTCAACTAATGCAGATTATGTTTACGTAGAGATGTTGAGGAGTGATGAGCAAATATTTTATATTTCATAAAGTAAATATTAACCCCTTGTTGGAGCCTGCAGGTGGATGCTGGGGTGGTGCTGGGAGCTGAAAGAACAGGCCGCGATGAGAGATGGGAAATTTTTGCAGTTTAAATAGCCTGCCAGATTGGGAGGGTGTGTTTGGTACATTGAGGCATGTCACACGGTGTAACAGTGCAACTTAAGTTTACTACCTGCACCAGCTTGCAGGCGTCACTACATTCAATACCATACTTACAGATTAAACCAGTAATTCCCAACTTTTTTGGATCATTACCCTCGTTCGTCACTCATACATTTATGATAAAGTATCAATCATAGGGGCATACAGAATCAGTACTTTTAGTTTTGATACTTAAAGTGACGTAATAATCCTGCTTTACTTTTACTGATTCCATGTCCAAAAATGCGTTTCGTAGTCCAAACAGTGAGTTGGAGCCATTGACAGTGTATTAAATAGTTTGAAATCCTATTTAATATACTGCTGCAGCGGCACAAGATGAGCGCAACATTGTAATTTGACAATAATAAGCGAGGGCGAGTCCTACGCTGTAAGTTGATCAGCTGTTTTTAACTGTCAGTTGTCAATATAAAGCTAAGCCTGTATCCTGAAAACTAAAGCTGAAAATACACACTCTGAAGTGCAGTGACTGCCTGCCAGACTCCATTAACGCATTGCCCAAATTAACCGTTATAAACATCTACTCCTTTATTAAGAATTAATAGAAGATTATTAATGATTTGTTACGACTTATACACAGATACTTACTCATTCTGCCAACCTTTGGCATTAATTTGAACTGTAATTAACTTGAAACAGGCAAACAAAAACAGAAATTTCAAGGGATGATGTGAGTATTTTAACTTGTCATGTTTCCTTAATCTATGGTGACACATCATGGTCATTTAATGATTTATTACAGTAAATATATTACAGATTTCTCCTTCAAGTGAGACTTTAAATGCAGGATTTTTTTTTTCTTGTAGGAGAGTGTTTTTACATTTTGGTGTTGGTACTTTTACCCATGCAAAGATACTGAATACTTCTTTCACCACTGAGTGCAGGCACACGTGTAGTCGAGACTTTACATCAACATCTTAACCACACCGCTCCAGCCATCTCAGCTTATACCTTTATCTAGGTGGGTGAGCACTGCAGCGTGTAGCCAGGTCAGCCGCTTCTTTTAGTTTCCGCTCTGTGTTTAAACTTCAGTTTTATATGCAAAACGTGCGTTCTCCCCAAACATGGCACGGCCGGCTGTTTGAACCGCCGAGGGGCTTGTTGCTGTGCGCATGGGAGCCGCTCTACAGGAGGCTACAGTGCGGCTGCTGTTTGTGCAGGTGTGCTGCACTATGACGTCTGATTATGAAATATGCTGGACATTCATAGCTTTTGTTTTTTCAACCATTTGGTCCGTTCAGAAAAGCCCCCATTTGAGAGTCAAGGAAAACAGAGTGATTTCCGTCTCGGGTCGATTCTGCGGTTTAGCCCCCCAACCACTCCGCCCCCTCCACCCTCTCAAGCTGAAAGCAGAGGGGCACAGTCAGCGTTTATTTATAGAGGCCACTTTGATGTGTGGACTGACAGCTGATATTTCCAACATTAAGCTGTGGGTAACCTGTGAACTCTCAGAGAGCCACCTGTGAGCTCTGCCGGGTTGTTCCTCCTCTCACAGTGATGGAGGCGTGGAGATGGAGAGCTTGTACTGTAGCTGGAAACAGGCCAGAACTGAGCTGTCACTCTATATGTTCATCATAGAGGGAGACGTCTTTATTTGACATGCATGCTCTTGCGCTGTGGGGTATGACGCTTTGTATGATTACCCTCCTACAGTTACCAATCAGACAAAAGCAGCTGGAGGCTGTTTACTGCGTTCTTCATTTGTAAAATAAAATGGCAGCTTAACAGTTTATTTTAACTGCCATAATTTAGCCACATATAAACAGTTTATAATGAATTTAACACATCATTGAAGCTGTAAGCAGCGATAAGAACATTTTTAACTGTGCTGATACTGCATATTGATGTTAGGGGTGCAACGGATTTCTAAACTCATGGTTGGCATTGCATCACGTTTTTGAGTCACAGATCAGATCATGTTTTGGATCAACAAAAACAGAATAAGGGTTAAATTAATTTAAAAATGTGCTTGGCTTTAATGTAGCAGCCTCTGTCTGTAGTCATGACTATAATATAAATATGATTAAAAACACTAATAAAAATACAGCGCACATCTGTCTCGTCTTTGACCGCAACTCTGCATCGTGATTTAGGAAATTATTACTCTAAAAAGTACCAGCGATGTCCCCAAGGCTTTGTCTGCTCTGAGGTCATCAAAATTAGATTTACATGTTAACAAAAATCATGATTTAAACATTATCATTATGCATTTTTCTGCACAGTTTTTCATAGATACAATTAGAGAGGGCTCCAAGGAAAAAAGGCTGGGAACCTCTGTGGATTTGATAGAAAACTAATCTGCATCTATTTTATAACAATAATAACAATTATTTATAGAACACTGTTCAAAAACAGGTTTACAAAGTGTTTACAGACATACAGTAATATCTAAAACCGAAAACACAGATAACGTACACTACCAAGTAAAACTGATTAATTTTACTTGTTTTAACATAATAGTAAATTGAATACATTTAAGTTTTGGACTGTTGGTCAAACAAAATAAGACATTTGATGAGATCAACTTGGATTTTTTTTCACTGTTTTCTGATGTTTTATAGACCAAATGATTGAAAATAACCAATCAATTCTGGAAATAATAATGTAGTTGTAGCCATAGTTTTATCATATCAATATGTCTTATATATAATAATGAATATGAACTGAGTACATGGCATTTCTTACATCCATACATCCTGAACAAACTCCACCTGCTGATGAAAGCCATTAAATGCAGCTGAAAGCTTTGGAAGAAATCTTGAAAGCGGACCTTTTAAGTTGTTGAGAAAGAACCCTGAAGCTTGTTTATAAACAGTCAGAGTAAACCGCCTTTTAATGATTTGTTCACGCCTGTAATTATATATCATTAAATATAATTACACTCATCTTATACTGTTATTAGTCATTGATTAACTGTTTATTCACCATGATGATTTTAGGAATGAATGGTTATTTTAAAGCTTAATTATTTGTTAATAAATGCAATAATAAACTCTTGTTGATTATTTTTATGCAGCTTATAATGGTAAATGTTGGGGTATAACATAAAGTGTTACCAATAGCAACAGCTTTAGGGTAAAAAAAAACACATGGTTGATCGTATTTGCCTGCCTACAAAAAGGGTCAAGTAGCAAAAAAGCGTAATTTGGCAGCAACAGAAACAACATCTGCTCGGTTCAGTCATGTTGATTTTGGCACAGAGCTCAGCGTGGTTTGTGTAGTCCGACTGTGGTCCTCAGCTCGCCTGTTCCCCTCATGGGAGCTTCCTCTTACCCCCTCCTCCCCTATTGCACTTTATGAAGCAGTTAAGTTATTTTACATCATGTCTGCTCCCCACAACAACCCTCCCCCTCTCTACAAATCTCTCTTGTCATTATGAAAATAGTGCTCCGCTGCAGCCTTTGCACGCCAGCGTCTGGAGATAGAATGGCCCCTCTGTGGACGTGGAGTTTGGCACGGCGTGTTTAAAAGTGTGCGTTTTGTGGAATAGGAGAAGGGAGATGAGTGATTGCTCGCAGGTGACTGCAGCACAAGTTGCTCGATAGGAGTTGTTTTTGAGTGTGACAGGAGAAGTTTCCAGCATCAGGTGTAATTATGACAAACGGCCGGGGCCACAGCTCAGGTGTCCCTGGAAAAGACCTGAAAATGGAGAATACAAATCCATATAAATACAAGCACAGATCATGTAATGTATAATGCTCTCACTCCCTGTGCTGTACTTAAAAGCTCTGACTATAAACATAGACAAACAGCGCTATAATGTAATGTATGTGTGGAGATCCATATCCAAACAGATTGGCTGCACTGAAGCAAAACGTAAAATAAATATAACATTGCAACACTAAACCAAATATTATTCAGCTGTTTCTCAAATATATTGTTACTGTCCAGCAACTCATAAATTAACATGAATATAGGAACAAAACAGAGTCAACAGCCAGTTTTTTTTATTTTATTTTATTTTATTTAGTTTTTATTGTTACTTAGTAATAGTACCTGGTCCATTTAGGTACATTATATCTGTCACATCCTCTTGTGCGCATAGATAGACTGGAAAATACCACATAATCTCCAGGCTCACTGAAGACAGAAATAGCAGGCATGATCTGACGTGTCAGGCGAGTATGGTGTATTTTTCTTAATTCCAAATTGATGTGAGATCCTAATCATCTTTAATCCTCATCCATCATCTTGGCAGGCCCTTCCCTTCTGTCACCTCACTGATTGGCTGAGAGCCAGTGGCCAGACAGTACACAGAGTTCAGTGCCATTGTGATGTAACAGTGGGAACTTACCTGAGGGCTCCCCTTTTGTCTCGTCCTGAGCTGCTTTTGACCTCTGTTAGTCAGCATGCTTTGCATTAGTGATTGATATTGTCTGTACACACACAAACACACACCCTTCAGCCTTTCATGAGCACTCACGAGGCTCTTTTAATGTTTGCTCTGGCCGTTCTGACATGTCAATCACACAAGCAGGCAGGCACGTACACACAGACAAACAGAACACACACACACAGACTCTGACAAGTGACAGAGGTGGAAAATAGGTTATGCAAACTGGAATTGCAGGTTTTGGGTTTTTTTTTTTTTTTCAGCAGTGAGTTGTGTGAATGGCTGTCCACGGGCTTGGTGAGTAAGCAGGTCTGTGTCATTGTCTGTGAGTTCATCACTGACCTCATTCTTTAATTTCCCTGGAAAACAACTTGGTCAGGCTCACATGGAGCCAAGATTACCGGGTCTAGACAATGACTGTGAAACCAGCAGGACCAAGTGGGAATGCTGATTGCAGAGAATCATGTTCTCGTGTCAGCCACAAGCTTTGATTTAATGACAAGAAAAATTCAATGGAGCTTCAGTGGAATATAAACTTCCACTGAAGTTCACCACAGTGGGATCCTCAATTATCCGGTTGTCCTCTTCATATTTAGTTCTTTAGGTCCTTCTCCTTAAGTATTAAAGATGATTAGGCCATCAAAACATACAAAAGTTTTAACAAATGTCTCAAAATAAATGTTTTTATAGTGCTGCAAATTGAAGTCTAATATTTTGTCTAATTTAACCTTATTGATAGATTTTTTTTATCAAAAATGATGAAAAGAGAGAGAAAGCTAAGCTAATACGATTAGTGGGAATGATAGTTTATAATTTTCAGTTTTACTGAAAAAAACTATTAAACTCATTTATTGGGGTTTGTACCAAACAAACATGGTGGAGAGGAGATCGTATGACTCGGGTCCAACAGGCGACACTGGATGTTGTTTGACTCAATTGCAAAAAGATGAAGACAAAACAATACATAAACCTTGCAGAACAACCCCTTTAAAAGGATAATGCAATAAATAAAGTAAACTAGTATCTAATGAAAGGAACGCTGTCATATATGTAGGGCTTTAGCAAACAGTTATTTTCATAATTGATAAATCTGTTAGTTATTTTGTCGATGAATCAATTAGTTGATTCGCCCATGACATGTTAGAAAGTGGTGAAAAATGGTGATCGGTGTGTCCCAAAGCCAAAATGACTTCCACAAAAGTCTCATTGTCCACAACTCAAAAAAATCAGTTTACTGTCATAAAGGAGTAAAGAAACCAGAAAATATTCATATTTAAGAAGCTTGAATCAGAGAATTTTTATTCCCTTAAAATATTACTCAAACTGATTAATCAATTATCAAAATAGTTGCCGATTTATTTATTAATCGATTAATTGTTGATTATTTGACTAATTGTTGCAGCTCTACTTATATATTGTATATCTTGTGATGCTCTGTTCTGTACATGTGACATCTATTGCATGCCTGTCCATCCTGGGAGGGGGACCTTTTCTATGTCTCTCGCTGAAGTCTCTTCCATTTCTTTGTCCATGTTAAAGGTTTTTTGGGGGGAGTTTTTACTTACTCTTCTGAGGGTTTACAGGACAGGGGGTGTTACACGCTGTACAGATTGTAAAGCTCCCTGAGGCAAATCTAGAGTGATTCTAGAGTGATTTTACTCATTTAACATTGAATATTTTTAGTTTTTACTCTTTGGAGGACCACATGTTTAATCCCCTGTAGCTGTTGAAGGACGGGGACAGACTGGTGCTCTAAAGGTCACAGGGTCACTGAGTTAGGGGTTCACACACACTCCCAAATTCCCTGTCCCCTCACTCCCAGTTATGTCCAGCAGGTGCCACAATGTGACCTTGACTGGGAATCTGGGATGCTGGGAATGTGAGCGTACGAATGCCGGTCCTTTGGGACAATGCGAGGAGGATCTGTGACAGCGTGGCTGTGATCTCGGCGGGCGGGGGTACTGAGGGTGACAGACTGAGCCAGACTGGACCGCGGGTCACTTTCCACTGGACGCCCGACGCCTTTGATGTCTAGATGGACAGTTGGTGCTTCTCTATGTCCACGCCTGTCCCACATTACACTGATAGACCACCCATATCTGAAAAAATGTCCTGCCAGGTTTAAGTTTTCTCAAGAATGCGGCCCATCTGAGCATCCCCCGGCCCATCTGGACCCCTCTTAACCTGGGAAACCCTGTGATGATCGTAGTCTGAATGTGTTTTTGGTGTGTGGCCTCGTCATTGGGGACAGTTGAGAGCCTCTGTAAGTTAATTCCACAGTCTCAATATCATCTAAAGAAATTCACATGTGCTCACTTGTGCAGAGCGGTATGAGGTCGATAAATGCTTCAGAGATTCATTTACACTCATCTCGTGTGACAGGGAATTCATGCTCGCTCAAATGATAAGATAAAGGATTTCTTTTCCCCGTTTCATATTTGCTACACACTCTACAATCTGTCACCACAGTGATAGACTAGTTTCAGCAGAGTAAAGGTACTTTCCTCTGCATTTTCCAGTAATAAGTTTGGAGTACTTTAACCCCAGCTCGCCGTTACTCATTCAGGCCAAAGTCTTCTTGCACAGTTGTTTATTCAGACCAACGGCAGGCGATTGGCTTTGATATGACCGCATTTGATAGTGTTTATGGGAGTTTGTCGGAGCAGATGTGAAATGTTAAGGGCTGTTAAAGATGCAGATAAAAGGTAAAGTGGCTGTTTGAGCAGATAAGGCAGAGAGGAAGGAGGGAGGGAAGACGGTTGTCTGACACGACCAACCTGACTGTTTGGGTCTTGAGACTAAAGCTGCACCTGTCTGTGTCAGTGTGTGTATGTGATTACCAGCGGGACATGACATAACAGTTTTCGTGAGGTTGAATGACTGGCAGTTTATGATGAAAAGAAGACATTTGGTTCTGCATGGACTTGACCTGTAGGCCTCACAACCTTCTTCCCCTCTCTGCAGAAAATAATGATTTTGGGAAAAGAGTGAAGTCCATTGTTTTCAATAGAGTACATTATTTAGCTTATGCCACAGGACACTTTCTAAAAGGAAAAAGGAGGTGGTGTTGAATACAGCTATTTTAGTTTACATGTGTTTTAATGTCACATCATGATTTTGATAGTTTTTCCAGTGAAAATGAACATACTAATACAAGAATGATAATTCCCACTAATTGTGAATCATATCCCAATCACAGTATCTGTAAAAATAATCGTATTTGTAACCACATCGTGCTGCCCTCCTTTCTAATAAGTCTAGATTCTGCATGTAGAAATGTTAATAAGTTAATAAAAATTGGTAACAAGCCATTAGTGATTAATGGGGTCATGGAGACTTAAAACCCTTTGTAATTGTAATAAATGTTAAAATAATGTAGTATCAAGAAGTTAAGTAGTTCACAATGAATCAAAAGCTTATAAGGACATTTTCCACAACCTGGCAACCCCAAAGTTGTTATCAGTAATGTTTTCTATGTCTGACCAATAAAACATCAGTAAATGATTGATTAGGTGCAACTAAAGCAACAAGTTACATCATATATGGTGACCTATTTAAAGGTGGAAGTAGGTTATACTTTGAGTTTTAGTGTAGATTACATAGTTTTTAATTGACACCTGCCAGCCAATCAGAAATGTACATTTTTCTTTGCCATGATGTTTTTAACATTTCAACATTTACCTTATATTAATAATCCAGACTTCATCAAATTTAATTTTTTTTTAAATAATTTGTACCAATGAGTATTCAAAGGAGACAGTCTCTGTCAAAAGTTTAAGCCACTCAGTGAATTCTGTTTTTTGTGTTTTTCCCATTTCGTAAAACAGTTCTTCTCTGCTTTACATGTGGTCAGAATACATATTTAAATACACAGCACTTTGTTGTAGCTAAAATTAACTTTCTATCTAAACGTCTAAGTTTTGACTTTGGTCTTCATTTCTTAGATCTTCACCAGCTTACGTAAATTTGGCAAACCATACTGCCGTACACAGTCATGGCAAGTAAAGGTAGAACAATAAATGAGTGTATTATCTCAACCACAGAGACATCTAGACTTTTTATGAGCTGGTAGAAATATGAGTCAATGTTCAATAGCCCACAATACTCGTGAAGAATGTGTGAGACTTTGTACTCTGTGTCTGTCACTGTTGTTTTGTTGTGGCTGTGCTCTCTGTGTCATCTGGTAAACAGTATCTGATCATCTTACCTTTTTTACTCAGTATGTTTATGCACAAAAACACACACACACTGCAGTGCAACTACCTGATAGACAGTAGAAATACGACATTCACATATAGGGTTGTGAGATAAAATAGGTACACTTTAGTCTCATGATGTTATGTCTTGTGATACTGTATTGATTCTTAAAAACACTGTACCATGATATTGTAACACATGCAAAGATTCACTTTCCGTTTGCTAGCAAACAACAGAAAAAATGTCTAAAAGCTGCTATGTGCTGAGATGCACTAATGACAAGTTAAAGAAGCCAAAACTAAGTTTTTGTAAACTGCCGAGCCGAAAAAGTGAGTCTTGAAGAAGACAAAAGTGGATACAGACGTGAGGCGTTAGCAGGATGGATGGGGAAACTGGGGGATCCTGACACTCAGTAACATTGCTGCTAATTTGATAAAACAAACTGTAGAAATTTAAGATAACTAGGCCATAAAAATGGCTGGCTTTGAAGTTTGTTAGGTTAAATGATGATCTTACCTGGTGACATGATCAAATAGTTGTTCATATAAAAGTATTTCACCTCTGGCCATTCAGTGGGATATATCTTCTCAAAGAAAAGAGAGATTTACTGGAAATATTGAGTTTGTCGGTTTAACATTCCCCCCAGGGGTGGATGTTTAGCTCAGTTGGTAGAGCGTCCAACCCATGTATGGAGGCTATTAGTCCTCTGCAGCGGCCGCTGGTTCAACTCCCACCTTCGGCCCTTTGCTGCGTGTCATCCCCTCTCTCTCTGCCCTCTTTCCTGTCTACTCTTCAGCTGCACTATCTAATAAAGACAAAAATGGCCAAAAAAAAAAACTTAAAAACAAAACAAACAAACAAAAAAAAACTTTCCCCCCAGTAGACATAGGGTGTAAATCCATTTACATGCTGAAATCTAAAGTTTTTAGCGAGCTCATTTTGTTAGCGTTTAAGCACTTGCTTTCATATTGTTGCACAGTCCCCCTAGATGCTACAAGTACAACAGCAACCCTTTGTAGCATCCATGTCGTTTCCAAATTACGAATGAAAAGCTTATGAACACACCAAAGTTGGAAGAACAGCTTCCCAGCTTCGGAATTGGATCCCATCCGAATACAAACACACCCAACATGTGACCATGCAGTAACACAGTCAAAATATTGATCTGTGTTGAAGGGAATGTACTTTTCCTCTGATCTCTACATAGTTTTGAGAGTTACATCAGCAGCAACCAACCAAGCCTCCAACCGCAGAGGGAAAAGAGGCATAAAAACTGTGATTCATGATTTCTTTTTCCATTAAGCATGTCAGCAAATTTGCTCTTTTGTCTTGGTTTTATAAAACAAGTGAAATGCCCCACAATACGTTCCAAGCTTTTTCCAGTATTTTTTTTTCGTAGTAAAGATGTAAAAACAACCACCCTGCTGTACAAATCCCCCGTCACCACCACATACACATACATACTCACCTAATGTGGCTTAATAGCGGTTTTAAAAGCCTTTTTACAATAATGCTCACTCCGCAGCTTGCTCACAAAGCTGGCAGGCTGGCAGGTCAGAGCTTGTGATTGAGTCAATGAGACCATTATGTTCCCCGTTCTGCAGCCAGAGCCCATAACCTGCTCAACTGCAGGCTGGGGGAAAGACCCCACAGTGCTTATGGGCCCATAGGAAACACATACACACACAGCTGCATAAGCACACACCCACTCATCGGCATATGGACAGAGGTACAACTACATAGACAGACACACTGTACATTTAGACATAACGGTCACAAAAAAGCAGGAACACCAACACATTCACCAAGTTTCAGGATTTTGTGGTTGAGTCAGAAAGTACGCAGTCATGCTGGAGTCCCTGTGAGGCTGTGAAGGTCGTTACACACCAGAAAAAAATGTTGGCTGGATGAAAAATAGAAATCTTTTTCCAAGTTAGATACTTAACACTTGGAGGAACTGTAAAGTCTGTCATGAGGGTGGCACCAGAGGAAAAGCCCTGTTTATCCTCACCTTTAAAGTCTATCAGAAGAGTCTTGGTCAACCACATTGTCATTTATTCGTTAGTCTCGCCTGTTAGGCCTGGGAGATTGTCGCAGCACAAATGTTTTCTCTTGTAACACTGTAGTCACCAGTGCACTGCTGCTAACTGTGCTGTAGCCTGTTAGCTCTCTTATCAGTCCTATTAGACCAGAATACAGCCTTAAGGAGCGATGGAGCTTGACGACCAGGATACTGAGGTGACTTAATGTTAAAGCGGCTCTGACCAGACTCTGACTCCAGAAATGATAAAGAACGCGCTTTCAGGTGGGAACAGGAGGTGTGAAGCGGTTGCAGAATAAGTTTGTAACTTAGCGGGTTAATTAGTAAGTATACATCATCCATCATGTTGATAAGCTGGCAGGTATTTGTTTTTGTTTTTAAGTTGGAAGTTATTTATTCCCATGTTTAAGTGAGTTTATACTGTGTTGAAATAAATTAACTAAATGTTCAGTTTCCATGCTGGTTGTTACGAATGCATTCAGAGGTAATACCCTTTTTGCTGTTAGCATTTAACAGGCGGCTTGTTTTGTGCCCTAGAAATAGATAGCTTTCAGCTTTTCAGCTTTCATTCGTCTAAGCAGCCTCAGCTTCGCCCACTTTGGGACTGCCTCTGATGCTCTACATTCATTATACTGTGTATATTTATTAACACAGTAATTTTGAGGACATTAGCACCTGAGTATCCAGCTCAAGGCACAGCTGAGCCTGATCACTGTGTACATACAGCTGTTAGTTTAGGCCCATGACTCCTGCATCAGGAACAGTCCCAGTTGATTCCAAGTCTGTGCACTTCCTTTTATCGGAGGTGGGACCCTGACGAGACATACATTTGCCAAACCAAGCTGTTTGTCCTCATGCCTTACTTGAACAAACAATATTGTAAATGTTTTTTCAATCAGAATGTTTTGGCTTTACAACAGAGAAGGCTTCACTGATACGGACGAACTGGTAGAGCAGCACATAAACATTTTCCTGAACACTTCAGTGGGATGTTTCTGAGACTGCCTCCCAAACAGCTGGAATTGAAGCTGGATTTTATTGACCTGTAGCTGTTAACATGCACACAGTTAGCAGGAGATCAGCAAAGTCATTCAGATTCATCCTCCAGAATGTCTGTACTATGTCAATGGTTAACTATGAACCACAGAGAATATTTTTGATGGGTTCTGTGACCCCTAGAAGGTCCTCAGAGTTCCTGCAGTGTGGCCTCCAAAATATTTTTTGGTAAATCACTGTGCAGCACTTATTCATGAGGTAAAAAATTAAGCTTGGTGCAGGAATATTTCCTCCAGAAAGACAATTAAATGTAAATTGTGTGATGATACTGAGTCTAGTAACACTAGCACTCTGTTGTACCACATTAAAAACAAGCACCCAGTTGGTGATTGAGGATGTTTCACAGCCAAAGATCACTTTACTGCTAGGTGCAAACAAGGGTTGCAAATTCTAAGCACTTTCCTTTATGGATCATCAACATTAACGATCAATAAAGTGATTAATTCATTAAAACGTCATTAAAAAATATATTAAAAATGTTCTATACTTAACAATAACAAATACACTCCCACCTCAAATAAAAGCTTTGTTTCAACAGCAACATATAGCATATTCTCCTACAGCATTACATAGCATATGAACTATAAAGACCTAAAGGCCTACGTATTAAACTTATACTCCAATGTCAGATAACATGTGGAATATACTCATAAAAATAATCTGTTTATATGTCAGATCTCCATTTGATAGTAGATCGATAAAATTTTGCTCGATGGATCAAATTCTTAACAGTTGTCATCATCCCTAGCGCAATCCTTAATTATGCAGCTGAGGACAGCAGAAGTATGTCATTCCGTCAAGAAACTACTATTAATTAAACACGTTAAAAATCTCTGAGAAGAAGAAAGATGAGCTAAAAGTCAAGCTAACCAGGGCAGACAAGCTGGCTCTGACTCTGTTGAGCTTAACACTCAGACTTAAAGTAAATTGACAGAAACTTATTTCTACACACCATCCTGGTCACAAGCATCACCACCTACAGGCCGAAAATATTTTTCAGTAGCAGTAGTAGTATTGACAGGTTGGTCTGTGCAGCTAACTTTAGCGGTCCATGGTAGCATATTGTTGTTTGTTTTAAAATGTATTTTGGTAATCCTGCTAATAATACAATGTTTTACTAAATATATCTCTAAACTGATTGCACCTTTTTTCTGTAACTGTAATGGAATAGTTTCCATTTTTTGTATCCTAATTACATCAACCTGTTACATGTAATCCATTGCTCCCCAAAACTGATGTTTGCCAGTTTGACAGCCTCGCCAAGAAGCTGACTAGTGGAACATTTTCACATCATATTTCACATCATTCTGCCATTTTTTTCCCCTTAAAAATTAACGGCTAGTTATTGGTTAATTGGTGCTGGACTATCAAAAGTAAAATGAACTAAAAGTGAGATCCTTGTCTGCAGAGGGAACAGTTGCATTTGTGCCGAGCAGCTAAGTTACAGTTACCATGTTCAAAATGTTTATAATGATTTACCTGTCTCAAGAGCACCAGGAGGATTCTGATGGATTAAACGTATTATAACATCCTGCTTATTGCAAAATGATGTTGGGTTCTACCACAGTTCAGCCAAAAGTATCAGATAAAGTGAAGTTCAGGTAATGTTTTTCAGGTTTCTTCAGTGGGAGATTTTATAACAGCATACTTATGTTTAGATGGTTTTCTGAAGCTCTGGCTTTAAGATAATTCCCAGTTAAGGAACAATAAATGTTTATACCCTGTTTAGAGTACTGCAGATAACTCTCACATATTTACATCCAAGACACACTCACATGTCTGTACAGTACACACACCCTCGATACAATGCAGACCCCAGGGTGGAGAAACAGTCTCAGGTAGATTGGGTGTCTTTTTTTTTTCTTTTCCTCCACATTCAGTACATCCATAATCGGGTCATAACCTAGTTGATGTCTTTATGAAATAAAGTGCTGGACTGCAGGCGAGTACATGTGAAGAGTATAGAGTGGCAGGGTGTGGAAACCTGTCGTCACACGGGGGACGATGCAACTCCTCCGACTCAAACCTGAGCGCGTGGGCGAGTTTTTTATGTGAAGCATACACATTAAGGTCTATGTAATTACAGAAGGAGTGTGGTGTATAATTTGAGTCATCACAGAGAGAGAGTGAATGAAGAGTGCAGGAGGGCATAGTGTTACTGTAGTGTGGGAAAGAGGTGTGTTTAAGGGGTCAGTAGTGGGAGGATTGTGTTGTTTGCCACCAGGGGGCAGTAGTAGAATAGTTCCCAGAGGAGCTTCGCTGTCAGGATGCGGTTCACACTCAAGTTATCTCCCTCGTTTCCTTCTTTTTCTTTGTCTATCTTTGCTTTCCCTGCTCTGATCTCTCTCCCTCTCTTTCTTCACTCCCTGCTTTCACATTTTCAGACAGTTAGGTCTCACAGTTGGGTTATTTTCAGTACAAACACCTCCACTGCTAACTAAGTTACTGTATGTGTTTGTGGGCCCACTCATGAGAGATGTGAGGTCGGCATGTTTCGGAGGCGGGATGGAAGAAGTGTGAGTACAGTCAGGTGGGTGGGATAAATCAAAAGGAGGGGGTGAAAGATGCACCAGAGAGGATGTCCTGTATCTGGTGGGAGCGAGTCGAGCGTGGGTTGTAGGTGAAGTTAGGTGGTCTGCATGTTGTGTTGACTTTGAAACACAAGATCACATGCTGAGATGAACGGCCAGAACAAATGTCTGGCCAAAGCTTTCTCCATGAGGGCCGCTGCGGTTTAGGGAAACTGAAAAGTGTGATGGGGGAGGAATTTGTTTCTGTTCAGTTGTGGTCATTTATGAGGAGAAGGGTGTGAGTGTTTGTGGCTCTTTGTATGTTTGTGTGTGTGTGTGTATGTGAGGCTGTTGATGTGTAATGTGAGCTATTAAACCCTGACTTTTGTGTCAGCAGCGTAGTGAGAGAAGTACTCAGATCCTTTACTTAAATTAAAGACAAATGCAGCAATAATTATTCCATTAAAAGAAAAGGTCCAGTGTTCAGAGTTCTACTTAAAAGGATAGTTTGGATTATTTTGTATGATGTAGTTTTCCATAGTCAGTGTACAACCTACAGTAGATGTTGATCAGCTCCAGTTAGGAGAAGCAGCAGGAGTGCAGATGTAGGAAGTTAAACAATGCACTGCAGCTTATTTTAGCCACTTAAAATAGGTCCACCTAAAAAAACAAATATCTGTTTAAGCTACAGTATATTTAGAATATTTTCACCGCTTTACCTTGCTGTCAAACTGCCTTTCTGAAGGGAAACTGGTGGTATATAAGCCAATTATTGCTCTCACCCTTGCTCAACCAAACTCCATAGGCAAAATCAGTGATTTCACCTCACAAAACACAAGAGCTGCTGCCTCCATCTGTTTGTTTGTTTTTGTTATTGTGTGACTTCGATTAATCCAAACATTTTCAAACACAGGACTCACTCAATAACCCAAACAAATGAACAGATCGAGGCAGCGGTAGACAAGAAACTCCTGTGTTCTATGAGCTAAAATTGCTGATTTCGCTCATGGAGTCTGGTTGGTTTGGAGACAGAGCAGTATTTGGCTTATATAACGGCAGTTTCCCATCAGAAAAGTCTGAGGGCAAGGTAAGCCAATGAAAATGCTCTAAATGTAGTACACACTTAAACTGAAATAATATTTTTTTTAGGTGGCAAATGTACATTTTGCTCTTGACACTGTCCACAGCAGTACATTGCTAAGCTTCTTACACCAGAACTCCTGCTGCTTCTTCAACTTGGGACCATGTTGACCATCATCTACTGTAGGTAATACACTGACTATCAATAAGTACCTCATACAACTCCACTTCAAAAAGTCCAGACTGTCCCTTTATGTAAAAGTACCAATACAGCAGCAGTTCATTATGAGTTAAAGTCCAGTGTTCTAAATCCTACTCAAATAAGTATTATCAACACAATGTACATTACATTATTATATACATAATATACATTATTATATTGTTAATAATAATTAAACAATGCATAAGCAGCATTTTACTGTTGCAGTTAGAGGTGGAGCTAGTAAGATAAATCTGAAGAGTCATGAGGTGAATAATGGGGAAGGAAGAAGAAAATCAAAGTTTTGCTACACAGATTGACTCTCTGCAAACCGATATGGCTTTGTTTTCTGTGTGTTTCCTCAGATCAGTGACTAGTCTAAATTTAAATTTTTGTTTAATCGACAGGAAAAGTCATCATTAGGAAGATCCATATTATTAAAAATCAATAACAGATTTAAAAGTTCAAGTTTTCAACACCAAGAATAGATTATAAGCTAACAGTTTGCAGCTGTTTTTTATTCTTTCCTGTTCTGCCTCCAGCAGTTGGTTTCAGTTGAACGTTCTGTTGCTAATAGCAACCACTAACTACTACATATATAGTTCGGTTCTTTTGTCCAGTGGTTGCCAACATAGGGGTCAGGCCCCTTCCACAGGGTCACAAGATAAATGTGAAGGGTCATGAGGCGATTAATGGAGCAAGAACAGAAAATTTGCAAAACAAAATTGTATTTAGTTTTTTGGGACTTTTCTGGAATCTTTTTATAAAACACTGGATAATTCAAATAGTTATTTGAATAAAACCATCTGGGAAGTTAAGAATGTCAGTGTCTCTTTGATGGAACTGCTGCTCAACAACAGCTGAAACATGACAGCGAACCACAACTAGCCTCAGTTTTTTGTTTTTTTTTTGTAAGAAGTCACCACCCGAAAAGGATGGAAACCACTGATTTAATCTCGAAATCATCTTTACTCAAATCATCTATATTTTATATTACCATTGTGCATTTTTTAGGGTTGCAACTAATGATTGTTTTCATTATTGATTAATCACTTAAAAAAATTGGGAAACATGCTTATCACAATTTCCAAGAGCCCAAAGTGACGTTTTCATTGTTTCTTTTGTCCAACCAACTGTCCAAAACCCAAAGACTCTACATCTCCTATCATAGATGAAGAAGAAAAGCATCAAATCCTCACATTAAAGATGCAGAAACCAGTAACTTGTTGATATTTTTGCTTTAAAAATAACTGAAGCGAAGTAAATAGTAAGTAACTCATAATTACAGCCGTCAGATAGATGCAGCTGAGTAAAAAGTACAATATATCTCTATGAAATGTAGTGACATACAAGTGGTGTCATAACATCGTAAGACTCAAGCAAAGTACATCAAACTTGTACTCAAGTACATCACATGTGTAAATGAATCTAGTTATTTCCACCACTGTTTGTGTAGGCACATAGTGTAGGACCATCGAGGTTTGGAGGGCAATTGCTCAAAAGCAAGTGGTGGTGTGTGTTTGTGTCTGAGTGGGTGGGTGTGGGTGGGTTTTTTGGGTGGGGGGTGGGGTGGGGGGGTTGCATCCATTCCCCGCTGGATGGTGAAAAGTGCAGCGCAGCAGAAATGCATTCCAAGGTGGGGGGAGAGCTGCATGGGTTCCACGACTATCAGGTTCTTTGGCTGGGCTGCGGGTTTGGCTCCATCATAGCTTAATGGCAGGAAAAGAGGGGAGAGTGTATAGATGATTAGCAGTGAAGGGGCCAAACCAGAGAAAAATGTTTGAGCCCCAACCTTTTATTGTTTATAGATAAAACGCTCTGCCAGAACCATTAAAAAGGCGAGCGGAGGGGAGAAAAATCACAGCCTTGGACCATTAAGAACAAAAACTGATTCACGTTAAGAAGAAAAAGCTGCTTGTTATGTGATGTTCAGTGTGTCTGTGCATGCTGATACATGTGTGTGTGTTTGTGTGTGTATGTGTGTGTCATGTGTGGTGAGGAGAAGCCTGCAGCAGGGCCTGTAGCTGGTCTGACTGCTAATGAACTTGGATGGGCGTCCGTGAGCGTTGGGGCTGAAAGGGCTCTTTCTCCGGCCACTCAGCTGTCACTAGCTGACCTACAGCTCTCTGATTATGTCACTGTCGCTTAGAGAGGCTCCGCATTCATCCATCATTAGGCTACAAGTCTGGACGACCCAATCAAATACCCTATTAAAGCCTTCTACTGGTCTCTTTCAGTTTGTCCGCCGATTGCAGCTGCTGCTCTGTACCAAGACGTGTACCAGTATGCCAGAATAATCCAGTTTCATCTCTTTTTTCTCCTACTGTCGGATCAAACAAAGGTGAAATGTAGAAATGTTCAAACAACTCTTTATAATATAATGACTGGGAGATATCAATGTCCAATAGCTTGCTGTCAGTGGTGGAAAGTAACTATACATTAATTCAAGTACTGTACTTAACTACAATTTTGATGTACTTTTACTTAATTTATTATGTTTCCATTTTATGCAGCTTTTTTTTATTTCTATTATCATGTCACATATGGTAAACACAATACTGGGTTAACTGTACCCAGCATCAATGGGTTGTTTTGATCCAGTGTTAGTTTTATTTTTATATTTATGTCTGGTTATTTACTTTTATTCATATTTAAAGCTAGTATGGGGAGTTTTTAGCTGGTTACAAAAAAGTCTTGATTTAATACTGATGCCTTAATATGACCTTCATAAAAGAGCGAGACCATTAGCGAGACAATTGGCTATTTCTGTTTAGTTGTTCTTAATCCCTGTCACCGGGTCAAATTCTCCTTGAAATAAGCCTGTGTTTACATTTTCCCAGGCAAAATTCCAGTGAGTAGTATGTTAGCCAGTTAAAATGAAGAAAGAGATTTTTTTTATTTAGATATTTTTATTTTGACGCTATATTTTGTGGTTATTGCAGTGGAAACACTACCGCTTTTGTCCACAGGGGCCCACAAAATCAACAAAATATGATAGTTCCTTGTAGTAGCCTTAACTAAAATGTTTATTTTGGCCCAGCAGAAGCAACAAGCTCAAGTTAAAACAAAAAACTGCCACAAAATTATTGTTAGTTGTACAAAACAACATTTATAGGATACATATATTATTAACAATAAATAACAAGCAGTTTTACAAGTAAAATGTTTAAAAAACAAAGAGAATAAATTGTAACAGTTGACAACTGTTTTTGTTCTTTACTGTTTACGCACCCAGCAGTTGGTTTCAGTTGAACATTCTGTTGCTAATAGCAGCCACCAGTGGGAGAGTTCTGTAGCAGCTTGAAGCTACCACAAGGAGTTTTTAAATGCTTATGAAAAACAGTCTCTATTTAATACTGATGCATTTATATGACCTGCATAACTAATGAGACCATCTGCGAGAAGATCGGCTAATTCTATATAGTTATTTTTAATGCCTGCCACTGGGTCACTTTCTCCTTGAAGTCAGATGAAACAAGCCTGTGTTTAGATTTTCCCAGGTTAAGTTACAGTGAGCAGTTGGCTATGTTAAAGTAAAGATTTTTAGTTGGACGATCTTATTTTTGACGCCATATTTTGTGGTGGTATTGCGGCGGAAACACTACCACGTTTGTCCACAGGGGCCTCCAAAATCAACAAAAGATGACAGTTCCTTGCTAGAATGTGTATATTTTGACTCAGTAGACGCAACAAGCTCAAGTTTAACACTAAAACTACTACAAATGTATTGTTAGTTGTACAAAACAACATGCACAAGATTCATATATTATTAACAGTCAGTTAAGGAGATTATTACACTTCACAACTGTTACAGTCTACTTTATTTATTCTTTCCTGGTCTGCCAGCAGCAGTTTGTTTAGGTTTAGCATTCTGTTGCTAATAGCGACCACTACTGACAGAGTTTTATAGCAGCTTAAGTGACATTGGGCCATGTTTAGAAGGGAGCCCCTGATTTGCAAAACTCTCATGACATTTGTCAATGTTGTTTCATCATTTTGCGCGTGGTAGGGTTCAGGAAAGATTATGGTTTGGCTTAAAAAACAAAACAATATGCATATTCTTAATCAATAGTTCACAAGTTCCATATGAAGGCAACAATTGTTTCTTGTTATCTTTTCATTTCTTCCATCTTGTATAGTACTACTTTTATTACGACTTTTTTGTGTTTGCTGATTTGTGATTTAGTGGACTTTCTATGATCAGCTTGCTGCTAACCAAGCTAGCTACTAGCTATCTAGAGCAAATGCTAATGCACATGCTTAGTGACTGTGAAATTGCTGTTGAGGTAATGATTGTTTATTCTTGTGGACTTTTATGTGTTATATTAATTACTGTTAATTACTGTTGCTGTTAATATTCCCCTGGGGACTTGGTCTTAATCTTTCACTGATGACACTTTGTTTCTTCCTGACAGTAAGCATAACATAACAGATTTGTGTCTGTCTTTCGTAACACCAGTTTCCTTGTTATTCTACACACTCTTTTTTTTACAATACCTTTAGTCTAACTGTTGTTAATGGAATCTCTTTGTTTGCTTACGTACAATCACTCATTTAATCTGTTGTGCAATACTGTTTTCAGTTTCACATTTGCTTCCAGTGAAAACCTCAAAGATAATCAACAATTGTACACATGTAGCTGCTTTGCATGCATAGTGAGGGCAGAGGGTTTCCTACCCTATGAGTCATCTCAACAACCCCCAGATTTACCTTGTGGCACTTTAAAAAGGGCGCAACCCCTGGTTATGGAACTATTGATGTTTTGATACACCCTCAGAAATAAAGACAATGACTAGAACCTATGGGCTTGTCCCCATAGGAGAACCCTTTTTGGTTCCTAGTTGAACCTTTTAGAAAGATTCCTCTTGAAACCCTTTTAGAGAGTTCTAGAACCCCACATAAAGCGTTATACCTAGAACCATTTGTGAAAGGTTTCAGCCAGAACCCCAAAGAAGTTTTACAGGGAACCCTTCTATGGTGTAATGGTTTTTCCCAAAACCCTCTCTGTGGGTTCTATCAGAGCCTTTCCACCTTCTAAGGGTGCTATCAAGAACCTACTCAGGGGGTTCGAGTGAGAAGCCTTTCATGTCACAAGAATATTATCTAGAATCTAGCCAGGGGGTTCTGTTGAGAAGAAGACTTCTTCAAGGATTTCAATGATCATTGAAGAACTCTTTCTTCACAAAAGGGTTCTTTTGGATGAAAAGGGTTCTTAATGGAACCCTTTGTCTTACAAAAAAAAAACCTTGAGGAAGCCTCTCCTTAAAAAGTCATAGAACCTAGTCTTGGCAAGAACCCTTTTGGAACCTTTATATCTAAGAGTGTACTGCTGATATTACCGTACTTTTACTCAAGTAACATTTTGAACAAAGTTACTCATAATAGAGTATTTTTACATTGTTGTGTGAGTACATTTACTTATCTAAAGAGTCTTAATACTTCCTCCACTGCTGCATGCTGCGTGTGTGTTCGGCCTCTTGGATCTGGAGGAATCCATTGAGCGCTGGTCGCCAGGAGCAACGGGCCTTTGGGAGGAGGAGGAGGAGGAGGGGTCTGGTGTCCACCCGTCCACACCTCCCTCTCCCTCTCTCTCACTCTCTGCCATCCTTCCCTCCTTCCCCTCCCTCCTCTCTCCTCTCCCCTCACATGGGCTTTGCCTTTGGCTGAACGCTGGGATTCTTTCACAGAGGCTGCCGGTTGCCAAGAGAGATCGAGCCCCAGAAAAGCTGGGCAAATGTATGTGGGTCACTGCGAGTCAGAAGGGGGCTTTTCATTCTCCTCTTCCCTCCTTTTTTCTCCTCCTTTTTGTTCCTTTGTTCTTTTTGGCTCTTTGGCTCGCTCCTTCTCCCCTCATGAGTGAAAAGATAACATTGATTTGTGTCAGTCCCGTTTATTATTTTCCTGGACGGGCCGCTAAGACAAGGCCCAATAAGATATGGAGCTGTGTCCTATTGACTTATTAACTTCTCCCTGCGTGTACACACATCTCCGAGCGTCTCTTTATGTGTGTGTGCTTGGCTTGTGCTCCTGACCCATGGACAAACAAAACGGTCTGTGAGAAGGGGACGGACTCAACTAAAAAGGATCTGGAGCAGATGTTTCTTTGGCCTCAGTCTCACTTCCTTTCACCAGCTCTCGACTTCTTCTTTCCCTTCCTCTTTTGCTCTGATGGATGCTGAGTGGTTTGTGCTGTTTTTGTGGAAGCCCGTTGGTCTGGCTGACTGCGCGGACGCGGGAAAAGTAATCCAGGCTGTTGACACTGCGGGGACGGATCAGGAGACAGCTTGTGCTGTTGGCTTGGGTTTTACCTTATATGTTTGCCTCAGCCTGCCATATGTGCTGTTTGTCGCTCTATTAGTTATTACCACACTCTTAGAAATAAAGGTGGTAACTAGAACCATAAACGGTTCTTCAGCTTGTCCCCAAAGGAGAACCCTTTTTGGTTTTTTGTATAACTTTTTAAAATTTATTTTATTTACATTTTATACCAAATATAGACATATGTTCTACTTGTAACCTTGTCAGAGAGTTCTACTTCAAATCCAACATAAAGAGCAATCTGTGAAAGGTTCCACCCAGAACCACCAATGGGAGGTTCTACAGAGACCGCTCCTATGGTGTAATTTTTAGGAAGAAAGGGTTCTTCAAGGTTCTTTGTAAGACCAAGAGTTCAATTAAGAACCCTTTTTGGAAAGAGGAGGTCTTAAAGGATCATTGAAATCTTTGAACTCTTTCATCAAGGTTCTGTCAAGGGTTCTTTGTACCATAATATAAAAGGGTTCTTGGTAACCCCTCGGGTGGGTTCTCATTAGCAGCCCTAGAATGTGGAAAGGTTCTTGATAGAACCCCCAGAGTGGGTTCTGGGTGGAACCATTGCACCATAAAGGGTTCTCTGTAGAACCACTCATAGGGGGCTCTGGCTGAAAGCTTTCACAGATGGTATGACCCTTTTGGTTGTTAAAAGCCTTGAAGCCTTGGTTCTTAAACTGGTTCCATTTAAGATCCTTGGAACCCTGGTGTTATCTAGTAAACCAGCCTGTATTTACACTGTTTTTCAGGGAAACATTGTAATTAAGGATGTCATCAGCAGAGGGCGCTGCATGATGCACAGCAACCTGTAGAATATGACACACCCACTTTGGTTCCCAAACCGCCCATTCTTTGGTTCTAGTTGGGAACCACCTTTTCAGGTTGTGAACCAGTTTATTTCTGAAAGAAATTCTCAGAACGGCTCAAAATTAGATGCCTGAACCAGAATGAAACCAGTGGGCGTGTCATATTCTACAGGTCGTTGTACATCATGCAGCACTCCCTGTTGATGACAACCTTGATTGTTTGATTCGAAACATTTTGATTGTAACATGGACTGGTTCACTACATACCACCAGTTCCAAGAATCTTAAACGGAACTGGTTCAAGAACCAGAGCTAATTTGGTGGAAGTGGGTTTCTAAGAGTGCAGACAATCAGACAGACAATCCCCAGAAACAGTGACATTTAGACCCGCATGGTACATCAGTGTCACATCAATCAGGCCTTTGAAGTCTCTATCTGTGGTCGCATCTACATCAGTTTCAGGTTTAGGGGATTTTTTTTTTATTTGACATGTGTCATCTCCTTTTGAGGCAGTGAAAGTGAGTGTGTGCACAAGAGCTCGCTGCATCGCTTTACTGTTTCACCCTCTTTGTGTCTCTATGCTTCCCAAGGTCGAGAAAGCCTCTGTCAATGGGGTATAAAGTCTAGATATCCCAGATATCCACATCAGAGCGCTTGCTATTATTTCATTAGATTGATATCAGGTTGTCTGACACCACCCTCTTTCTCCCCCGTTCGCCCTTCTGCGGCAGAGTTTCTCATTTCAGCAAAGACAATGGCTTGTCTATCCTGTGGTTCTAAGTAAATGTCAGGTACTGTCTACCCTCCTCCTCATCTATTCACTAAAATGCTCCTGGGGGCTGAGGGCTAGATATCCATCTACCAGGGTCTGTATACATGTGTGCTACATGGTACAACTCCAGTCAAGTCACTGGATTGAGTTTCCCTACATGTATATAGTTTACAAGAACTTACACAAGCTCGAGAACAGATTTCAGCCATCTTTATTTGATTATAACAGTGAGTTTTCAGCTTGTGTCGGCTGCATAAGCAGGGGTGTAGTGTAGAGTCATGGAGCCTTTTCTTAGGTTCAGACATATTTCTTTATTGGTCAATTATCAGAAAAAGGCCTGATCTTCTATTTTGGATTTGTTTGATTTTGATTTTAGGAAAACCTGACAGCCCTAGTTGTTATCTGCTATACTGTAATACATGCAACCTTTAGTTTTTTTTTGCTGTTGTACAACAATTGGATACATTTTGGATGAAATACTAAACCCCCTAAAAACAGACTTTATGTGGACATACTTGTGGACAAACCTGATCAAATCATGGTTTAACTTTAAATTCTGTTGCACCAAAATGTTTAATTAACTTTATAGCTATCTAGCAAACAATTCAACATTCTGTTAACGTCTTAGCTAGCTACGGCAAATCTAAAGTTTCTTATTGTTGTTTTTTAGCTACCTAGCAAACAATGAAATGTTTAACTATTTAGCTAGCCAGCAGACAATGCAAAGTTTTATCTTTTTATTTAGCTAGCAAACAATATAACATTTTGTTAAATTCTTGGCTAGTTAGAAAAACTATAAAGTTTCTTTTGTTTTTCCGCTAGATAGCAAACAATGTAATGTTTTAACTTATTATTTATATAGATTAAATTAATCTTTGTGCAGTCTAGTCTAGTCTTGGTGTGTATTCTGCCATGTAAAACAACAGGTGTACTTCAATATGCTTCTTATAGATGCTTTCAGTGTGTTTGAGCCTTTATAAAGGTCACAACTTTGTAACTGTTTTGATTCGGTTTCCTCTAATGAACCCCATTTCCAGCTGCAGCAGACAACTATTTTCAGTCAAAAAATGATAAATTGATAAACTGAATGTATGCTAGTGTACCTGTGCAGCACCAAACTGCATAAAGACACAGTTAGCGACTAGCTAGCTGAACATAGTGAAGCATTTAACAGCTAAAGAGCCAGATATTTCCCTCAGGAGGTGGTGGAGCTCAAACTAAAGCTAAAAGAAGAGTCAATATTGGACTTTTATTTATCAGGTGGCCAGAAACACGACTCTAAATGAATGCTAATGTTGCTCTGTGTCTATTTGATGTGTTAAACTACAAATGTTTGCTAACATGTTCAACATACCAACTTAAAAAGTGACGTCAGTGTCGTGCTTACAGCTTGTTCTGTTGCCCTTAAGTGGCCAAAAAATCTATTAATGCTGTTTTAAGCTGAACACATTTTAGAATCATAAACTTGAGGACTTAGCACCTTACAATACCAACACATCACACAGTTATTTTTATTGTTTATTAATTTGTCTATTATTTTCTCTGATTAGTTGTTTGGTTTATAAAACAACAGCCCAAAGATATTCAGTTTACTGTCGTAAAGGAGTAAAGAAACCAGAAAATATTCACACTTAAGAAGCTGGAATCAGAGAATTTGCACTTTTTATTTATATTTTTCATTTCTGTTTTTTTTTTTCTTTTTTTTTTTTTTAACTTTTCCCCCATAATGACTGTATGAATCTTGGTTTTTTTCGTATTTGTGATTTTGTGATTTGTCTGTCTGCTATTGCTAACTTTATTGTAAAAATAAGATAAAAATTTGACCTTTTTGTACTTTCAGGTACAGCCTGACGATGGATTAGTCCTGGATGGAAAAAGGAAAATCCTCGTCGTCATCTTCCTCCTCCTGCTTTTCCAGAAAGGTCAGCTAAATGAAAGGGACGTGGCCCTTATATAGATCGGGGGGGTTGTTACTCCTGGAGGGACTGACGGCATGTGTTATGTTATATCATTAGGATAATAATTCCTCCGATATAAGACACCTCTGGCAGTCCTCAGCTCTTTCATATCCCCCTCTTTGCTTTGGACATCTGGCAGACATACGCCTCGGGCTCACGACGAAGGGAGGATGTGGGGGCAGGGATCGATTCCATAACTCTATGGACTGTTGACTGAGAACTTCAGTATTTTTTCACTGAGAGAAATATGGTTCGTTCAGGTGTGAGCGTGAGCATTTTTGTGCCGTTTGGTTTGGCACCAGTGAACTATTTCTGAGCCAGAAACTATTTCTACTGTAACACTAGAGTTTTATTGTTTTTTTCCCTTCACAGTCACCTGATTTCCTGTCTCTCATGTGCCCTTTTTTATTCTCACTTCCTGCTCGGCTGGTTTCCACCAGATATTTCTAGAAGCCCTGTCTTACTGGTGATGACAACAACATGTGTGCTGCAAACTTGTTTTAGGCTTCAATGTGATGTGAACAATAGGTCATATGTGTTGTGACTGACTTGTTTATAAAGTCCTCAGAAGCCTAATTGCTATCAGACTTCATTCAGGGCCTGCTTGCAAGGACTATGGAGATAAAGGGGGGGTGCATTATGAAAGAGATATGGGACTTGGAATTCCTGCATGATTTATAAGATGAGATAAATGTTATTGAACCCACCAGGAGGAAACTTGCAGAGCCACATCACACGCAAAATACAGAACAATGAAAAGAAGATTTAGATATCAGAAACATGATCGTCTCCACAGCTACAGCAAATAGCAGAAACAGCAATACATTATCACAACTTTGCATTATCTTAACCTCCCTCTCGACATCCCTCTGTGGCCCTCGCAGGAAGCTCGTCCACCTCCAGCCGGGCTCTATTCATCTCCCCGTTCATTTTCTTTCCACTGCGCGTGTCCAGTGAGAGCTTTGCAAATGACCTAGTTTTTGTCAAGACTCAATAGGGAGCGTTGTGCCAAGCACTCCTGATGCCAGACAGGTCCAGGGACAGGCCACGCCAGATAGCGTGAGAGGGGAGAATCCCTCAGTGGTGGTGCAAATATCCAGATCCTGTTTCTTAAATAAATGTACTAAACTGTAAAAATACTCCTTTACAAGTGAAAGTCCTGCATTGAAAATGTCAGTATAATCATTTTCTGCCATTTTTGTGTGAAAAATTACTTTAAAATGACTAACCATTAATTGATTATCAAAATAGTTAAATAATTTAACTCTTTTTTACCATTCGGCCGGTTGGGCAAGTGAGTTGCCAGACTTACTTGCCCGACATGGCATTTTACTTGCCCCATGCAAGCGGGCAAGCCTTATTGTTGAGCCCTTTATGACACGGGTTGTTCACTTTTCCCATGATTTGTGATGTAGGGTTTCCTGAAGGCGTTTTTCAAATGAAAAACGAGCTTGACTTCTTAGCTAGCTGAGGAACTTGGCAGCACACACTGCAGTACATGACGTCCTTAGGTGTGTCATATTCTTGCCACTTAAAGTCCTGCTTCATCTCTTCTGTAGGGATTACATCAGCAGTTTGAGTAGGCTTAATAAATCCAGGCTTCAGTAGCTCTGACATGTTGTTAGGAATGTTAATAATTAGCCAGTTAACATTAATCGACAACAAAAATTTTGGTCAGATAAAATTACTTGTAGAAAAAGTATCACTGAAAATAATATTGAAATATAAATGTATTGAAATATTGACAATATTATTGAAAAACTTCACTGAGAATGATGCTCAGAATTATATTATTAAAGATCAAACTCAACAAATGGGCCAACCTCCTGATATATTTATTATGAAATTTACATGTCACTTCAAACATTGCTAAGAGCCGCCTTAATGCTGATCAAAATACACATTTTAAAACCATAATTCTTATGAAGCTTTCATTTAGAAGGACTACAGAGTTGACATGTTATGGTTGAGACACATCTGATAGCAACATTATTTGATGCATTTGTCGAAAAATAATAAGCTTTACAGTGCTGGAGCAGGATTCACGCCCTTTTTTTAACCCAGGAAGTGATACAGGGGAGCTCGGGGGACATGTTTTTGTACTTTTTTTAAACTTTGAAGATTTTTAAATTGTTTGAAGTTGTGAATATTTGCCTGGGATGTGGGTGTTTTCTGGAGCAGAGCAGGTTTAGAAATTAAAAAAACTGAAAGCTAATCAAAACATTTCATAAGTTACATAGAAATAACTTCTTAAAGATCAGAGTTTCACCACAAAATGAATTAGAGTGTTGGTATTATTCTTTTTTTTTGGTAGAATATAATTTGTCCTGGTTTTCAAGAATGTGTGTAAACTAACTGGTCAGTGTAGCTGTCAAATGAATGTAATGGTGTAAAAGCCACAATATTTCCCTCTGAATTATCATGGAGTAGAAATACAAAGTTGCAAGAAATAGAAATGCTCATGTAAAAGTTAAACTTGTGCTTAAGCACTGAACTTGAGTAAATGTCCTTGGTTTTTTTCCACTACTGGAGTCCCTGCACTTGATCTGGAAGCGCGGGGGGTGACCAGGGATCAAGTGAGGGCACTTTTAGAGTAAAAAAAAAAATCAATGTCTGTGTTTGTGTCTGGCTGCTATATCCAGCGGCTGTGCTGTAAGCCAGAGTCCCTGCTTTTCTTCTTGTTCTTTGTTAGTTAAATTAGAAATTTATGGTGCACAGAAATTGAGGGTGGGAAAACAAGATCTAGGGATCATAGCGGGGTCTATTTTGGTCGTTTTGGTATTTTAATGCTGCCATTCTCATCAGTAATGTTTAGTTGGCTGTTCAGGGCTTTAATGCTGGAGGTACACAGCGAGTTTTCCTCATGGAAAATGTGCATCATTACCACACTCAGCCTGGCGCACAACAAACACGCTGGCACACATTCAAACAAACACACACACACACGATTCAAAGTCAGCAAAGCCAGCAGACCTGACCTAAAGTAACTTTGTTTGATGCCACCATACAATATTTCAAATGTCTGATCCATCACTTCCTGTTCCAGTAAGGGTGGAGGTAATGGAAGGTGGTGGTGGTGGGGGGGGGGGCCACTTTTGGGGGTGAGGTGGTGGTGGGCGTTTTTCTGGGCAGCTCCGTCTAATGAGCAACTCTTTCACCGAACCAGACAGTTTATGGGGTGGCTGCCAGCCTCATTAAGAGCAGCTCTTAATTGCCCTTTTCTAGCCAAAACCCAAAAGCTGAAACATCTGCTGGCCCGTGAACCCTGTTCCTCCTCCCCTGTACCCTCTTCCGCCGTTCATTCTTCGCTCTGGCACTTGTTGATCACTCGCTACAACCACCAACGATTTGAAAACAACAACATCCAGACAGTAGACCCCCTACAGCTGAACAACACACTCATAGTGACATATTTTGTGATGTATAACATATGCAGCGAGTTAGCACGTTTTTAAAGTCATGTTTTGTCTTAACGTCAAATCAAAAATGTGATTAAGGGAATGAAAACAATAATATGGATAAGATTACAGCCCAATTAAATACTATAGTTTCAATTATGGTACGGTTATGTGAATTAATCTTGAAGTTAAAGGAGCAAAATGTGGCAATTTTGCATCCAAAAATTAGTACAGCCGTCCAAATAGCAAGTTGGAGCCATAAATAGTATATTATGCAGGTTGAGATCCTAAATTAATATACAATCTGTGGTTGAAGTGAGTTGTTTCCCTCCACCTGCTCCACCGCAGACACCAGGAAGCTCAGACATGTCCTACACTGTAAGCTGTTTATAAGTTTCAGTTGTCTATCAATGTAAAGTTAAGTCCTGAAAACAAAAGGCCACTTGTCTGAAAATACACGTGTGTGTTTTGAGTTCAGCGGCTGCCTGTCTCACTGCTTGCCAGACTCCATTCACATACTGCTTAATTTAACTGTTATAAACATCTTATCCTTCTAAAGATTAGTAATGATTTCTATGACTCATAAACAGACACTTACTCTTTCGTCAAACATTCAGCTTTAATTTGAACTCTAATTAACGTCAAACAGGCAAACTAAAAAAGTTATTCTGGCCTGGAATGGAAATTTCAAAGGACACTGCAGCTGTTTCATGGTTGTCAGAGTATTTCAACTTAACATTTAACGTTTTCTTAATCATTGATGACATATCATGGTCATTTTCTGATAAATTACAGCAAATATATTACAATTTCTTTTTTAAAGCAGTGTTCTTTGTTCAAAACAACATATTTGTATGAGGACTCTGTAAAGGACCAGTGTGTAAAGGTTACTCTCATGTTTGCTGGAGGAGCAGAGGCACTTGTGTGTGGAGCGTCAAATACACGTCACTGCTGGAATTTAAGCTCATGTCACATAGAAAGATGTTTCAGTACATTGCTGGTGTTTTCACCTTTACTTGAAATGATCATTTTACAGACAGTACAACTGGCACTGTTGTCGTCTTTCATCCTGAAACGAAGCCATGCTCTGAGTTGTTTCTTCATCAGTGCCATGACTCCTGTTTGTTGCAAGTCTCCAGCAGTGTAGACGTCATTGTTTTGCAATGCACAACTGTAAAAAAAAAAATGCTGGCATCTCTAAAAGGAATCGATGAGCTTTTTTTTTTTATCCCTAGTCAGCAGTGATGTGTTTTGTGTCACCTTCATGCTTGTATGCATAAATGTGATTCCTCATATAGCATGCTAGTAGGGCAGAAGATGCTAACAAAATGGAAACACGTGCATCAGAACATTGCTTCATAGCGCCTCTCATGCTCACAAAATGCTGCAGGGTATCTTTAAAGCTGTGCTGATTAATATGTGCTGTATTCTGTTTTGGCTTACTCTCACCATTCTCAACAGTGTAGTTCTAAGCTGCGTCAAGCAGCTGTTTTCAGTAAAAACACTTCACAACTTCTGCCTGTGTGGTGGAGACCAAAACAGAGTTGCAAGAGCATGAATATGTATTAATACTTATCAGGCAGGAGACAAAGACTACTCATGCTAATGTAGCTCCATGTCAGGTGTGTGCATTATTAAGCAACTGTTTGTTGGTCATAACAACTTTTTAAGCTGATAATATGTCGATCTTTTGTTTACAGCTTTATTTGCTGCCCTCAAGTGGCCAAAAATCAGTAAATGCCGGTTTAAACTTGTAATCACATTCAGGAACAAGCTGCACATTTGTTGTGCACCTCTGTGATGTTTAGTTTGAAGGAGAGTACAGACTGTACTCAGTCAGACCAAAATACCATCTGTATTTACAAGAAAAAGAAAATCATCTGTAAATTAAAAAGACTGAGTGCATCCAGGTGTAGTTTTAAGTAAATGTGTCTCCTATGTGAAAAGTGTAGGAAGATAAATAAAAACATTTGATCCACTGTACCATGAATTACAGATCGCAGATCAAAGCCAGGCCAGACACCCCGTTGCCATGGTAACTTATATTTTCTGGTCTCTAAGCTGTGGAGACTGTGGGAGAGTTTTCCTGAGAAGACCTGTTGATAAGTGCCCCAGATATACAGACTGACTGCCAGAGGAGACTGATAAGACAAGCAAGTTTAGACAACTCCTCATTGTCCGATGCCCAAGGATACTAATTCCCTGTGTGTGACAGGGGCATTGATAATGAGTCACTGTGCGGTCAGAGTGGCCTTCTCTTCCTGCATCGACAGATACAGAAAAGAAAAGGAGAGTCACTGGGCCTGTAGATTGCGATCACTTGAAAAACAAAGTAGAGAAAAAACAGTGCAAAACCGCAAACTTCAGGCACTCATATACAGAGGAAGAGGAGCTTGTTCATAACAGTTAAAAAAAAGGATCTGCATCTCGATGAACCATCTATTAATAATCGCATAACAGTAGTGCATGGAAACACCCACTCATTTGTGTTTTCTTTTGCAGATTTACTTGAAATTCAGCTAAAATGTGCGACACATTTACACTGTAAAAACAAACAGACAGCAACAGATTTTTGAGTTTTGAGTTGAAAAAGTTTTCTTCTTCTTCTTTAAATAAACTTAAAGCTTCGAATTTTAGAAATGCAAAACATTGTATTTAAATAATATTGAGTAAATTCATTGAAGTCAAAGTAAAATTTTAATATTAAATTGAAACTATTTAATTTTTCAGGCACTAAAATCAGGTTTGCAGCTCACTGTGACAGTTTTTTTGAAAACACAAAGATTCAAGTTTATCTAAAGAAGAAAAGTAAATTGTCTCAACTAAAGATTATACGTCAGCAAAACATTTTGAAGTTTATTTCAAAACTTAAAAACCTATTGCAGTGTGTTACCTTGAAAATTTAAGTCAGCTCAACTGTTTGGTTTGTGGATGCAAACCTGGCTAATGACATTGGAGGCGCTTGAAAGTACCGCAGGGCTTCTTCGGCCATGTTTACCCTCTGCGTGCTTTCTTTAATGCTTGAAAATATTTGACCTCCTATCAGTGTTTTCAAGCTGCGGAGTGAGAACAAGCAAAGGAACATAAAACATACAAGTGGGAACATGGTCATCCAGCCAAGTGACAGATTTGTTTGTAGGGTCTACATGTCACAACAGCTCGTCCTGATCCCTCTCACAGCCGTGTTGTGTTTGGGTGTGCGGTTCCCATTGATTACCTGGCTGGGAGAGATGAGACAGGAGGGTTAGGGTGGGAGAGCGGGTCTGGGAGAGCGTGTGCGGTGGAGGTTTTCTCGAATCTGGCAGGCTGTGGACAGCTGGACCCCGGTTCGAGTTTCTGCTCACAGCGAGGCTGAAATTTCAGCCCCTGAAAATCGAGGGTAATAAACGATTGGGGCTCTCAAAACAACCTCTCCGTGTGGTTTTTTTCCCGCCCTTTCCTTATTTTTCCTGTCCCAGTTCCTGCGCCCCGGCCTCAGCTCGGCTCCGAAGGGCTCTGGTATGATAGCAAATGTGATTATGTCAAAATATTTTACTCCAAACATGGTCAAATGGCAAAAATTCCCTCCACAGCGTTAGTATTATGTTGAATCAGCAGGGCTCACAGCTGTTCTGGGCGCAGCGTGGTTCACGTGGTTGGGATTATTCCTTGACCGCACAGCGGTGTTCTTCCTGATCTGAATTCGGCCATCCAGCCGTGTTTTTCAGTCCTGAAGGTTTTGAGGAAGTGAGAAGTGCTGATGAGACAGTTGTGTTGTGCAGCTCTGGTGCAACAGAAATGAATAACAACAGGATGAAGCAAGGGCCAGGCTTGGCCTCGGACATGACTGTATCTTTACTGTCACTCTGCTCCCACTTCCCCCGTCAGTTTAACTTCAACATGCACACACCAGCATGATTTAGTCATCCTTCACTTGAGTGCGTGCTCAGTTTGTTCTGTAGCTCTGTAGCAACACCACATATCTGACAGGTTCTGCTTTCAGCAGACCGTAACATGCCATGACTACTTGGTGATGATAACAGCTGTAAGAAGAACTAGATGACTGGAAGACTACATGTTTCCCATAAGTATCCAGATGGTCCACGTATGTCTTCACCTTAGCATGACTCCATGACCAGACGTTAACTCACAGGTTTCTGTGTCCTGTTGAATCTGGTGCAATTTTCATGCATTTTCTCTAACATGCAAAATTTAGTTAGTGCATAAAAACATGAAAAAATACTGTGCTGCTGTATTAATGACAAATCATTCAATTACAAGTGAAATTACCAGTGTTAAAGAATACTCAGGTACAAAATATATTTTTAATAAACTACTAAGGAGTTTCTGTCTCTCCAAATCTTAAGTCTAAATAACTCTCAACTTCTGCTCTGCTCAGTGGTCACGCTCACCTCTCCAAACCTGTGCCTGCAGCAGCTTTTCTTTTGTCCATATGTCATCATTTTCATTGGCTCATTTAGCCTTATTAGCTATGTTTTTTTTTTTTTTGATGGAAAATAAAAAATCTGTAATTAATTTATTAAAACAGAGAACTTTGCCAACAGAATAGTCATTTGTTGGAAGAAAAGTAATTGTCTGGTCATTTCTGTTCTATAGATCTCCTACCTAATCAAGTAGTTATGGAATCATGAAAATATTGCTATATAACTTTAAGACTTCTTCCACCTACAACAGCTATTCATGATTTTATTCAGTTGCCAGTCTGCCACCATCACCTGCACATAATCTCTGTTTAGCCCACTAATGTGTCGCCATCCACCACGGCCAAGTGTCATCAGGTCCTCAAGTAAGAATCTATGGAAGAAGGGTGCTTATTTCTATCTATCTCTTCTTTATTTTATGAGCCATAGGTATTTTAACCCTCAAGACTTGTCTAAGTAGGCTAATTGCACAGTAGACATACAGAATTGTGTCTATAATAATAATTATTATTTTTACGTTTTTGTATGTTTTTACCTAAATAGCACCATACACTGTATACCCAGTGAAATATAAGAAAGGTATGAAGGTATGACTAACTAGGCACCGACCAAGCCCAATTCTCAGTAAGAAAGTGAATAAGTGTATTTCCCAATTGCCTTTTCTATTAAAATGTAAGACAAGTAAAGACTGGTTAAGAACAAATTGTTGTTGCATGTATGCTGTGAATCACGCTGAATAGTGTCCTAAGAGTGAAAGCGACTCGTCCTCGAGTCGTGTGCAGCACTGAAATGACTACAGGCCAGGCTGCTGCAAATCTGAGGTGACTTGTACAAAACGGTCACATGAATGAGGCATGAGCAGTCAATCAGTGGAGCAGAGGTTTCACAGTCCAGCTGTCAGAAAGCTGAGCTTACCTCTCTCCTTACTCAGCAGAGCAGAAAAAAAAACACACACTCTTGTCTCTTCATTTCCTCGCTCTTTCTTTCCCCTCCACATCCTCCTCCTCCCTCCTCCCTCTCCTCTGTGATGAATGGAAGGTATGAATTCTCCTCGGCCTCCCCGGGTTTCTCTCTGAGGCCCTCAGCAGCTGAACAAACAACACGCTCTCTCAACTTAAAGGCGCAATCAGGAATTTATTTGAACCATGTACGTTGTGGGTATATTTGTGTATGGCCCTGAAGCGCTTGAGAGGGAACATGGAAAATAGATTTTTGTAGAGCTGTCATAACTCAACCCTTGGATTTTTTTTTCTCTACAACTGTAAACAAACCTTTTACGAGCTCAGACTAAGCAGTCGCACGCTCATTTATCAAAACTCAGGTAATGAATTTTAGCGAATAAAAAAAACGACCCACACCCAAATAAATCATTACGTAAACAAAGCCAGTAATGGAGAAAACGTCTCTCGGTTCTGTCTTTAAAACATGTGGGCACAGAGTCAGAGGTGGTGGAGGGGAAGGAAAGGGAGTGTTGTTGGTTGGTCAGGTCTGGAGGGGTGGTCCTGGTCAGAAGTCAGACCCAGCTGTTGTGGCCTATTTATCCGTGCCACAGCAGCAGCAGCAGAGGTTGTGGTGGAGGCTTGGATGAGTTAGCGAGGCAGAGCATGAAACACAGAGAGAGGGAGAAGGAGTCGGTATGACAGGGGTGGGGGGTGGAAGAAGAGATGGATGAGAATGATGAGAAGCAGATGGAGGGCGTGTTTTTTTTTTCTTTTTTTTTTTTCTTAAGAGACTATCAGCCCGTGACGCAGGTTGAGCTCTCCAGGTGCATTGTGGGTAGCCCGTATGAATACATGCCCAGCTTCTTGTGGCTCCAAATTGATCGAGGAGGCCTGGCTGCGGTGATGCAGCTGTCTGCAGTGGTGGAGGAAGGATTCAGATGATTTACTTACGTAAAAGTACCAAAATCCTACTTAAGGAGAAGTACAGATGTATTACCAGCAAAGTGCACTTAAATAAAATGTCTCCTGAGTGATATATTAGTATATATAACATTTTTACATCATTAATACTGATGCATCAATGTGTGAGTCGCATTTTATTGCTGTAGCTGATTGAGGTGGAGCTGGTTTAACTACTTCTAGTCCGGTAGTTCTCGGTCTAGACGTTGGGACCCCACCAAAGGGTCGTCAAATAAATCTTAGGGGTCATGAGATGATTAAATGGTCTGCATTGGTATTTTTGCTTATTGTGATGTCCTTTCTTTGAGTATCTTCAAATCCTTCGTAGCTCTAAAATTTGTACAACTTAGGCTAAGAGGTTTTGTAAGTGAATAACACATAATATTTGATAAAATAAATGAAATTGTGTCATGAATAAAAGCAATTTTTCATCAACTTTTACTAAATGAAAACACACAAACAAATTGGTCCCAAAAAAATCCAAATGTAGAAACATGAATATATTTATTAACACTCCATAAGTTATATAATTATTGTTATTGTTATGTAATTATGTACACTGTTTTGTTTGTTTTTGAGATGCTCATTTTAAGCATTAGAGTGGACAGGCGTTTTGATAGTTTGTTGCAATGCAATGCAACACTAAGCAATGCGACGCAACATAATGACATCCTCATGAGCAGATAACATGGTCACATGAACAACAGAAGCCTTAGCTTCATTAGCTTCAAAAAGACTGAATGCTGTCTGATATGTTTTTTATTTTATGATGGATATAAACAGGGTCATGTAAACAGTGATGTCCCAATGAATAGGAAAGAAGAAAAAGCAAAGTTATATTAATTTTTTTAACTCCAATTATTTGCTGTTTTTGTGAACTACAGGGTGATTTGACCACTTTGGGCCTCAAACAGTTACTTAAATGAAACCATCTGTGAAGTTTAGAGGTGAAATGTGTCTTTGCTGAAGCAGCTAAAAACTATTAGACATCTAAAACATGACAAGAAGCCCCAAGTAGACACAGCTTTTTGTAAGCCAAAACTAATATTTTACTCTCAAAAGCAGGTAGTAACTTCCCCTGTCAAACAAATGTAGTGGTGTAACAACACTAAAGGTCTGCAGCCATGCTAGCAGCTCTGTGAGGCTGTACTCAGAGATGGCTGTGCTTTGAGCTAAATGCTAAGAATGGCATGCTAAAATGGCCACAATGAGAATGCTAACATATAACTATGTTCACCTGGCATTATGTTTACCATTTTAACCATCTTAGTTTATCATGCTAAGATTTTCTAAGTGCAAAACAGTGCAGCTGAGACTGATGGTAATGTCAGCCAATGGCACATAGAAGCAGCCTCCTGTGGGGCTGAAAAATAAAGCCAACTTGGCAAGTACCAGAAACTGCAGTTCCTGGAATGGCCACTTGATGCTGTTCCCAAAAGTGAGTCAATAGTCCCCATATTAAGAAGCCTGTAGAGCAGAAACAAACATGTTTACAGCCTGGCACAAGAAATGGCTTTGGTCTCTACAGTAGGGCTGTGCAACAACCGCATTATTGCAGCATTACTGTGGCCATGTGATGCCTACTGTGGGGTTGAACGCATTACCATCATCACCAATAAAGTTATTTTGAAGGGTCAATTTCATGTTAAGATCAGTGCATCGATCTTTTAATACGCCTATTAAACAGTGCTGTCACACACAAGTCAGGAGAACAGCCTCTGATTGGTCAACAGACTCAGCCCAAGGCATCTTGGGATTGCCAGTGAGAGGATGACAACAACAACTATTTTCAACACAGAAAAATGGATAAATAACCACAGAAGATCCTTATGGATTTATTTTACCCTCTCTCCAAAAACACACCGTTTTGTGGCTGGATTATAAAGCTCCTGAAAGCTAGCATTGTAAAGGTACAATGCTAGTGTTAACATTAGCAATAGCTTAACTTTAGCCATTCCTGCTCAGCTTACTTTGAAGCTAACCCTGTGACTTTTCCAGCAGCTGGCAAACAACAGACAAGACTTTTTTGCAGTGTTTATTAGCTGACACACCGTAACCTGAACTGTACATTTACTGCCAGACTGACAACTTTCTGCTAAGTTTCTGCTCCACCATGAGCAGGACCAACAGTCTGCTGCTTGCTCACCTTCAGTTCCCCAGCATACACATTATGCATTGCCCTACTGCTTAAAGGAAGTGCGCTACGCTTATGACAGCATGCTTCAAAAAAGTCCAATAAACCACCATTCCATGGAAATATGTTGCTTTGTCACTGTAGAAGGGTGGATGCCAAATATCTAAATGTCTCTTTTCTGATGGCAGTGATAAAAGATGCCACACTGAGAGCTTCATAAAAGCTCATCAGAAACCTAATGGTGACATCATGGAATCTAAATCTGTGTTGAAGCAGTCTACGGTCATAAACCAAAGTATTGGTTGATTTAAAATGTTGACCTTGTGGTGGCACTGAAGTCAGAGGATCACCAACGTGTTTAGGATTCATCTTCTGGGGATCATAAATGTCTGCAAATTTTCATCTTAATCAAATGAATAGTTGCTGAGATATTTCAGTCTGGACTGACGTTACCATCCCTCGAGTACCGCCACAGGCATGACTAAAAAGTACAATATTTCTTTCTACAATGTTATAAAGTAGAATTATAAAGTAGTATAAAATGGAAACACTTAAACAGTTTTGAGGTACTTAACTTAAGTGCAGTAGCGTAAATGTGCTTTATGTTACTTTCCACCACTTCCAGGCAGAAAGGTGAGGCCGTAGCAGCTCGACGAGATGATGTGAAAGACACAGTAGAGCGCTGGAGGCTTGACAGCTCTTTAACGATCTGCAGGCTGTGTTATTCGACTGGTCTTCACTCCCCCCACCCACCCATCCATCCACCCACCTCTCTGCACGCTGCAGCAGCCAGAACATTCCTCACACATCTGGCCCCCGAGTCTTTCCCAAACGCTCCCTCTCCTACCACTCTGCGCCGTAATTACCCACAAGCCCTGTGTTCTCCTTTTCTCTTTTCTTTTTATGATCCTCAGCCCCCTCCTCGGCCGAAATCATAAAAGCGTGGAGCACACAAACGTCATTTATAGTCATGATTTAGAAGGAAAAGAGGCTTTCTGGTGTCCATAGAGATGTGCCATCCAGAAATATGCTTTTTCCTCAGCCGAGCGAGTGTTGCCAGAACTTATAAAAGCAAGACAAACATAATGAATCAGTTACCGAGTTTGAACTGTAGTTTCTTCTCTAGATAGTTGTTCGCCCCTTGAGATGTTTGTGCTGTTTTGAAGCAGCAGAGTAAAGCGGGAATCAATGAGTGGGAGTGGGAACGAGGCAGTTTCCAATGATATAGATGTCTTATGGGACTGCGTGTGTGTTTTCCAGCTGTGGAAAGTAACATTTACTTGAGTACAATTTTAGAGTACTTACATTTGTATTTCCATGTTATGCTACTTTATACTTCTACTGAACTACATATCAGAGGCACTTTTTACTCCACATTTGTCTCACAGCTACAGTTACTTGTTACTTTTCAAAATTGAAAGATTTTACATTAAAAACACAACAAGCTTATAAAATGCAGTATGTTGTTAATGATTAAACCATGTTATGTTATATTTTTAGACACAGGCAATGCTTGGTTTAGGTTTAAATGCAGAAAAAGTCTTTCAGAGCAACATATGCTGCCATCTAGATGTCTTTTTCAGACATGTTCCTGTTTATTTCAGCAAGACACATTCTATTTGTGTTTTAACAGCGTGGCTTCGTAGTAAAAGAGTTCAGGTTTAGGCTGGCCTGTCTGCTGTCCAGACCTGTCTCACGTTGAAAATAGAGGTGCAACGTGAAGCACAAAAACTGACGAGACCCGGGACTGTTGAGCACCTGAAGTCGTATATCAAGCAAGAATGTATTGAATGTATTGTTTAAAGAAAAAGTGATGTAACACAGTGGTAAACATGCCCCTGACTGCAAAAGACAGTCAAAAAGGGCACCTATCTGCAAAATGAGTACTTCTTCTTTTGATATTTTAAGTACATTTTGTTGATAATACTTTTGTACGTCTCTTTCAGCAGAATTTTGAATGCAGAACTTTTACTTGCAACAGTATTTTCCACATTTCTGTGTTGCCAGTTTTAAGTTCCCCTCAAGATGTGTTTTAAAATACTCTGCTATGAAAAATATTTTGTTTAACATGGTTTTCCCACATGAAAACGTGTTTAAAACCTCTAAAAAGGCATCTGGAAGCACATCTTCTTTTTCTCCCTCATTGAGGAATTCTGGATCTGGCCTTGCACAGCCACTTTTTAGGCGAGGTTGACGTGTGAAGGAGCAGTGTACATGAAGATAGCTAGCATTAGCATGAGAGGAAACGCTACAGAAATTCAGCCAGACATGTTAGAGCCTGAGTCAGATCCTGACGGCAACTAACAGGTGTATCAGAGTGATAAAGAAAGGGTAGTTAGTGTCTTGTATTTGTAATAGTGTTTGTTAGCTTGTTGGCTCTAGTATGTTATTTGCTTTAGTCTGTTTTCATGCGTTTTTAAAGTATTTTTGATATTTTAAAGGTCTAAATGCTTGCTTTGGTGCTATGTAAAGTGTTACCTCATGCGAATAAAGCTGTTTGAATTTGAATTTTGTAGCTGGCAGTGGCTGACACAGCTAAAGCTAACTTAGGTTTCAGGTTTCGTTGCCTGCATGTTAGACAGCGATTGGCTTTCAAGTTTGTTATATATCAAATCTATCTTGCCAGAGGTACGTTTGAATCTCAGATTTTAGGGAAATTCACACACATGTCTAACCCTTCAGTAGAGGAAAGGTGAAAACATCTTTCTAGTGACAAACTTTACACAAATACAAGTCAGTTTAGTCAAGATCAGACAGTTAAGGCGCCACAAGTATAAGAAAAACACATTTTTGAGTGGAAGGGATCTTTAAGTACAGGGTGTGAGTAATTCTTCCACCACTGTTGTGTGAGAGAGATGGGCGCAGGGGTCAGAGGTTGAGGGCATGAGGGGTCGGTCAGTGCTGATGCGTCTGCGGCGAGCCACATGTCTGAGCGTCCACAGGAAGCCAGGGCGCATGCAAGGGGGCGCGCATACAGGAAGGCGCTTTGTTGTCGCTCCCTGCCAGGAAAGAACTATTGTTAAAAGTACCCGGCCGTGTTTTTTATCTGAAGGCACTGTTTACTCCTGCTTTGTCTGTAATCTCAGGCCCCTCGCTCCTGCACCTCCCACCGCTGGCACTCTGCCACACATTTGTCTTGCAGCTCTTGTGTTTTCCAGATAGTGGCTTACTTTCACACTGTGGGAACAATTGTTGAGACACTTGAGTGCCTGCTATCTGAATTGGATTAAAGGTTTGTTTGGAGCTGGATAACACCCACTAGAACTGATATGGTGGGAATACATATGAGTAAAAGCGGCCTGTGACAATACCTGTAGATTCAAAGGTGGAAGGAGAGGCAGATAATAAAGGAAAGAACAGAAAGTAAAAGTTCTTTCAAGCGTGCATTCTCATATCCTTAAAAGCCATATTTAGAGACCTGACTTGACCTCGGCATTGAAGTTATATCTTGTTTATGTTCTGATTAACCAACTCGTCCCATGAGGAAAGAAATCAGACACTTTTCATTGTCCTTTGCTGGGAAACACAACAACCCCTACGCTTCAAAAACAAAAGTTCCCTGGCTAACGGGTGCTAAACAGATTTATGGCCACTAACTGAAGGACTGGTTCAACACCTACATGGTTCATTTGTTTTATTTGAGGAACTCTTCATTGTTCCATGTGGCTCCTGTTAGTTTCAACTTTGGTTTCGAACTCCAAAAGACTTCTCACAGTTGGGTGTTGAAGTGATCCAAGTATCTGTCTGTGCAACAGGATCCTGTCTTATGGTTAAAGCACACATGTTCAGAGGTCAGTATGATCCTCTAATGCATCTAATTCATTTACTCTTTAGTTTGTTTCTTTACACTCTTAGAAATAAAGGTTCTTCTTGAAGGGCTGAGGTTCTACCCAGAACCATTTGCTTCTTTTTTGAGGAGAGGGTTTGTAGTTTGTCACTAGAACCATTTTTTATCCCAAGAACCCTTTTTGGAAGAAAGAGGTCTTCAAGGATGGTTGAAATCTTTGAAGATCAATTTCCTCAAGGGTTCTTTGTACCGTAATATAAAAATAAAAAGATTCTTGGTAGAACCCCCTAGGTGTATTCTAGATAAAAAACCTTGGAATAAAAAGGATTCTCAGTAGAACCTACTGAGTGCGTTCTTGATGAAACCCTTGGAATATAAAAAGGTTCTCTGTAGAACCCCCATGGTGGATTCTTGATAAAACCCTTTGAAAATAAAAAAAGTTCTCAGTAGAACCCTCTGAGGGTGTTCTAGATAAACCCTTTGAATGTAAAACGGTCCTCGGTAGAACATTCTTGGTGGGCTCTAGATAAAACCCTTGCAATATGAAACGGTTCTGTGTAGAACCCACTGAGCATATATTCTAGATGAAACAGAATCTAAGAGGGTTCTCAGTAGAATCCCCTTGGTGGGTGCTGGATAAAACCCTGAGAATATGAAACTGTTCTCGGTAGAACCCTCTGGGTCAGTTCAAGAAAAAAATCCTGGAATATGAACACGCTCTCAGTAGAACCCTGTGCAAAGGGTCTTGTTAGCATCCTTATAAGGTGGAACAGTTCTGGGTTAAATCCCCATTGAGAGTTCTTGGTGGAATCGTTACACCATAGAAGGGTTCTCGGCAGAACCTCTCATAGGGGTTCTGGGTGAACCCTTTCACGGATGGTTCAAGGCATAACCCTTTATGTTGGGTTCTTTGGAGAACTTCCTGAAAAGGTTCCAAGTGGAAGCTTTTTGAAAGGTTCTACCAGGGGCCATGGGAACAAAGCAAAGAACCCTGTATGGTTCTAGTTAGCTCTTTTATTTCTCAGAGTGTACAGTGATGGAACAGTTTAAGTTAATATGGCTCCAGTTGTACAGACTAGTTCAGTTTCTTGTCCATGTCTTGCCTGCAGTGTGTTTCTGCCTTCCTCCTCCTCCTCCTCCTCCTCCTCCTTCCCATCATCCTCTCCTCTGACATTCTTTCTCTTTGCCATCGGACTGTACGCTCAGCGTCCCTGCAGCCCTGCTCAAATCCCCCCTCAGTCTGCCTTCAATAGAAATGGAAATTTGAGGCCCTCCCCTCCCGCGGCTCCCCGTCTCCTCGCTCCACTCCCCCAGAATGAGCCAGGATGTTTTGAGAAGTGGGATATTGCTCCTAATGGATTCCAAACACCACAAAAGTTTATTAGGAAGCAGGGCATCGTAAAAGTAGGAGGTGGGGGTGGAGGGGTAAGTAGGAGAGGAGGAGGAGGGGGAGGAGAGGAGTGTGGGAGTGCAGATAGTTCCTGTTTTGTTTTTGCAGAATATTCATTTTAATCTGAACATTAACCTGATTCTTCTAAAATGACTGGGGCTGTATTTTTAGCACAGCCAGGTGCTTTTTTAAACTTTTTTTAGTCTTCTTTCTTCCACCTACACAGTTACAATGGCGTGACAAATGCAAATGACAGCATCTGCCTTGATGTAACCCCTGGCTGTTTATCAGACATTACTAACAGAGCAGAGATAGACGCTATTTCATAGACCACATAATGTAGCAATGCTCCTGATTCTCAAAAACTGGAATTTCCCAATTCTGAGAACTGAGTATATCTCACCATATTAGCATCATTGTGTTGTTTCTTGGAATAAAAGGAAGTGTGCAACAGCGTGTGTCAGTGAACTCCTTAAAGGATCAGGCTGCTTTATTTTTCTTATTGTCAACAAATCCTGTGCAAATACCCAAACCAACAATGAATTGATCTGAATAACAAGTCTTGTTTGTGTATCCAAAGCTTGATATATACAGTGGCTTGTTCCTTTGTGGAGTTGTCCTCCATTGTTCTGCATTAAAAACACATCAGTGAGCCTCATGGTTGCACTAGGTGACATTTTCCTTCAATAACATGAACGTTGCCACTGTTTATTTTGATCCACACACAATACACCATCCTGCTGCTGTAAATACCCTGTAACTTCAAATTTATAATAATCCTCAGCTGAAAATAGTTCCCCAACCAAAGTACTATTACTCCTGTTGGAGTAACGTTTGCTAAAAAGCACAGTGCCCAGCTGTTTTAGCAAGTGAATCAGAATCAGAAATATTTTATTGATCCCCGGGGAGAAATTGTGATGTTACAGGTGCTCCCGTTCAAGAATAGAAAAACATATGTAAGTATGTGAAAATATATACATTCTACGACAATATATAAAAGAGATAATTGAACAATAACAGTAATAACAAATACATAGGTGCATGTACCTTATCTACAATATATTACAGCAATATAAAAATATAAGATGAATAGAAATACAAGAATGTATTTGAATGGAGAATTACGTACAAAAATGTGCATCAAGCTATAATCATATATAACGGTATAATAACAATTTGGTATATTTGCACAGTGAGTTATTGCACAGAGGTATTGTATGACAGTCAGTAGTGCACAGTTAAATAGAGAATAAATAGGTTATAGTTGCTGTCTGGGGTTTATATTTGTGGTTAGTTTTGAAAGGTTTTCATCAGTACGGTAGGTGTGGGGATGAATGCCATAGACAGGGTATGAAAAAGTTAATCATGTTTGTGTTGGTATTTCTAGAGCTTGATTTGGACTTTAGGTTGAGGCACACTTAGCATACAACCACCATGACCACTTAAGAATCGGCACTACATGCAATGGCCTCCCGTTAGCCTGCAGGCAGATAACAGTGGTGATCATCAGATCACAGGCTCAGTTTGGGCTACAACCCCAGGAGGAAGACACTGGTTCCTGAGCTAGAGGAAGTAGAAGTGAGAGGAACAAGCAGGGCTACAAACCAAGCTAAATGCTACGTCACACAAACTACCGCACCTGACCATCCTTGCAAATGTGCGAAGCCTTATCATGCTTCATGCATCTAATTCATTTACTCATAGTTTGTTTCTTTACACTCTTAGAAATAAGGGTTCTTCTTGAAGGGCTGAGGTTCTACCCAGAACCATTTGCTTCTTTTTTTGAGGAGAGGGTTTGTAGTTTGTCACTAGAACCATTTTTATCCCAAGAACCCTTTTTGGAAGAAAGAGGTCTTCAAGGATGGTTGAAATCTTTGAAGATAATTTTCTCAAGGGTTCTTTGTACCATAATATAAAAATAAAAAGATTCTTGGTAGAACCCCCTAGGTGTATTCTAGATAAAACCCTTGGAATAAAAAGGGTTCTCAGTAGAACCTACTGAATGCGTTCTTGATAAAACCCTTGGAATATAAAAAGGTTCTCTGTAGAACCCCCATGGTGGATTCTTGATAAAACCCTTTGAGAATAAAAAGGTTCTCTGTAGAACCCACTCAGTGTGTGTGTGTTCTAAATAAAACTCTTGGAATGAAAAAAAGGGGTTCTCACTTAGAACCCCCTTGGATGAGTTCTAGATGAAACCCTTGCAATATAAAAAGGTTCTCAATAGAACCCTCTGAGGGTGTGTTCTAGGTAAAACCCTTGGAATATAAAAAAGTTCTCAGTAGAACCCTCTGAGGGTGTTCTAGATAAACCCTTTGAATGTAAAACGGTCCTCGGTAGAACATCCTTGGTGGGTTCTAGATAAAACCCTTGCAATATGAAAAGGTTCTATGTAGAACCCACTGAGCATATATTCTAGATGAAACAGAATCTAAGAGGGTTCTCAGTAGAATCCCCTTGGTGGGTGCTGGATAAAACCCTAGGAATATGAAACTGTTCTCAGTAGAAACCCTCTGGGTCAGTTCAAGAAAAAAATCCTGGAATATGAACACCTCTCAGTAGAACCCTTTTGGACTTTAGGTTGAGGCACACTTAGCATACAACCACCATGACCACTTAAGAATCGGCACTACATGCAATGGCCTCCCGTTAGCCTGCAGGCAGATAACAGAGGTGATCATCAGATCACAGGCTCAGTTTGGGCTACAACCCCAGGAGGAAGACACTGGTTCCTGATGCTAGAGGAAGTAGAAGTGAGAGGAACAAGCAGGACTACCGCACCTGACCATCCTTGCAAATGTGCGAAGCCTTTTCAACAAGATGGACGAACCAAGAATATTAACAAGAACATCCCATCCTGATTCTGACCAAGACATGGTCACTCACTGTCCAGTGCAGACAGACAAACAGGAGGCAGACTTTGTAGATATATGAACAATGTTTGGTGCCCAGACACACCTGATCTAGAATACATCATGGTGAAGTGAATTTACATACCACCGCATGCTAATGCTAATGCTGGATTAGCACTAGAGCTAATACATTGAGCTATTAAAATAGCAAACAACACAACTCCCATCCTGAAGGAGCCTTCATTGCACCAGGAGGAGGGGAGAGATGTCAGAAAGTATTGAGGGACACACTAGTGTTTTGCTGGTTTTGGTGTTTCTCCTGGGACGATTTATCGACAATAAAATAAAAATAGAATACCAAATCTTATCCTTTAGTGACCCCACTGAGATGATTAATAAAACAGGAAATGAGAAAAACATTTCTTTCTGTGACGCAAATTAAACATTGGGGAGTTTTTTCTCAAAGCAGCTGTAGTCCCAAGACAGAATATTTAGGGACCACTGCTTCAAGTGACATTTAATAATAATAACTACACATAGATAAACATAATAATTGGTCATCAAAAATGGGCAACAGATAACAAAAAGTTGTGTGTAAGATTAGAACTTAGAGGAATAATTAGGAAAATATGTGAATTCAGTCTGTTGCTGAGAGATAAATGATAAGATTGATAGCATTTTCATGTGTTCAATGTGAAGGTGGAGCCAGGAGATGGTTAGCTTAGTTTAGCATGAAGACTGGAAACAGGTAGCCTGGCTTTGATTAAACAAATGTGATTTGACATGTTAAAGTAACTACAAAGAACTTTAATATTTTGTTGATTTTGGAGGCCCCTGTGGACCAATTAGGTTGTGACTGTAACGTAAAAAATAAAAAATTATGAACAAAAATCTCCTCCTGCTTCCTTTTAACTGGCTAATGTACTATATACTGTAACTTTGGCTGGGGAAATGATACCACAGGCTCATTTCATTTGGTTTCATGGAGAATCCAACCCAGTGGCAGCCATTAAGCGCGATCTTCTTGTGGATTAGCTTGTTAGCTTCTCTAAGTCATATAGGGGCATCAGTATTAATGAGATTGTTCATAACCATTAAACTCCTTGTAGTGCTTTGATTGATGAGTTTTAGAAGATTTTTACTTTTGGACAGAGTAACATAGCTGTCCCCCCTTATTTGCAGTCTAGCTAAGCTAAGCAGCTGATAGCTGTAGCTTCATATTTAAGAGACAGATAGAAGAGTGTTACCAATATTCTCATCTAACTCTTGGCAAGAAGGTGTGTTTCTCAAAAAGTTGAACTATTCCTTTTACAGATTGACTTATTAGTCTATTATCTATGGCTTAGATCTTCAGTGTTAAAGTAAACTTGAGTATTTGTGTGTGTTTGTGTGCAGCTGAAAGTGTGTGTACACATGCCTCTGCAGAGCTGTGCGTGTAGACATCCAATGAAAGCGAACGGAAAATGTGGAATTAGATTGAATGCCTTTGCAGTGTGTTGGCTTGTGTGTTGAAGCAGTTTTCCTTTGTGTGTGTGTGTGTGTGTGCGCGCGGTGTGTGCATGTGCCCGTGTGTGTGTGTGTGTGTGTGGTGGTGTGTGTGTGTGTGTGTGTGTGTGTGTATTCATGGCCTCTTCTTGGCTGGGTCCATCCTTGCGTCAGAGGCCCTAATCTGGTCCTCTCCTCACAAAGCCTCTCTTTGATGTGCTTCTGCTGCTGCTGCTTCCTGCCATGTTCAAATAAAGCTTCACAATCAAATTGAGTCTGCCTCCACTGAATGCATTAGTGTTTAATAGCGTTATTGATCAGGCTAGAATAATTCTTCAAGTCCCTCTCTCAATTCTTTCCCCACCTCGAGGCTAAACCCCCGCCTCGGCCTCGCCAGCGCCGCCTCAGAAGTGAAGCAGTGAGTTGAGGAGTCCTGGAAGGAACAAATACCCTCCAATGACTTTCCCTCTCAATGGGTGATACGGGGTTCTTTAGAGAGAAGGTGGGATTGCATTTGTGATTTCCTGCTTGATCCTTTAATCCTTTAGTCTCCTTTCTTAGACAACAAAACATAATTTCATCCCTCAAATCCTTATTCTGGCGAGCCACTATTGTAAAGCCACTTGTTGATTTGCAGACGGCTTCTTGAACAGGGCAGTTAGACGACTACTTTGACATTTTGGTAAATATGCTTATTTGCTTTCTTGGTGAGAGTTAGATGAGAACATTGATACCACTCTCCTCAGTCTGTACAGAAAATATGGAGCTGGAGACTGGGGCTGGTTAGCTTAGCTTAGCATAAAGACTGAAAGTAGTGGGAAACAGCTAGCCTAGGTCCATCCAAAGATAATAAAACCACCTCCTCTGAAGCTAACAGTTTAATATGTTATATCTCATTTGTGTAATCTATAGAATCTACTTAAAGGTAATGACATTTCAATGATGAAAATAAGCTACATTTCTTTAAGGGGGCCCTATGCAAATAGTATGTAACCTTAACAGCTTTGTGAGGGGAATCTGTTAGTTGTTTTTGACTGATACCTCTCACATGTGACGGAGGTCCTCATGCGTAGTAAGACCGTCGACAGAGAACCGCTTATCTCTCCTCTTTAAAAAAAAAAAAATCCATCACTCTCCTTCATAATAAAGCAGTGGCATACCGCTGCATCTAATTGCATTATAGGGGAAACTAGGACTTGCAACTAATTATTATTTTAATAGTCAATGAGTGAATTATTTTCTTGAATAATAGATTAATAGTTGTTTGTTTTAAAATGATAACAACCCAAAGATATTCAGTTTACAGTCACAGAGGAGTAAAGAAACCAGGAAAGAACAAGCTGAAATCAGAGAATTTTGACTTTTTTCCTAAAAAATTGCACAAACCGATTAAATAGATTGTCAAAACAGTTGGCGGTTAATTTAATAATTGATTAATAATCGATCAACTGTTGCAGCTCTTTTTTACTCAACCAAGGCTGCACTGCCATGTTTCTGCAGTACCATAGAACATACGCACCAAACACTGGCTCTAGATTCACCTTTCGTGTTTTTCTTTTTTGGGGGGGGGGGCACTGTAGGTTCTAGTGCACACTTGAAAGGAGAGGGAGAGACAAAGTCACTAAATCCTTCAAACTAATCATTTATCTTTAACCAAGAAAGTGAATTCCTGCTGTCCCCCCATAGATCTTTCACCAGGTGTGTACAAAATCATGCATTTTTAGAAACATGCTTTTTGATAAGAGTTAGAAAAAGTTAAGATAAGATAAGATATTCCTTTAATAGTAAACAAGTAAAGAAGCAATATAAACAAGGGGCAAAAAATATGAGAAATATAAAAAATAGAGAACAATATATGCAATATAACAGACTCAACAGTTGAATTTGCACTATTGCACAGAGGGAATATCAATATTGCACATTAAAATGTTAATTTTATAATTTTATAATTAATAATAATAATAATAATAATAATACACCTGATTGAAGCATTGATGCTGCACAAATTTGATTTGTCCTTCATGTCTGTCACTTCAATATGTAGCTGGAGACTGGAAACAGGGAGAAACAGTTTCTTTCCAAAGTTTTTAGTATAGATTACAGGCATAATATTTAACATCTGCATCAAAATGTCTAAAAACGATTAGGCCTGTGTTATATATTTTGTTGATTATATGATATCTTGAGAGGGCAGGTCCTCCTCCACGGAGGCTGCCATGTTGCACCACCATGTTTCTGCAGTAGCCTGGAACAAACACACCAAACACTGGCTCCATATAGGGCCTTCAGGTTTTTTGCAAGTTTCATGGCTGCCGTAGGTTCTCTTGCACTTGGAAGGAGAGTGAGAGACAAGATGTTTGCAATCTGCAAGGTCGCCACTAGATGCCACTAAATCCTTCCAACTAGTCCTTTATCTCTAACCAGGAAAGTGAATTCTCACTGTTGCCGCTGTGTTCAAGTTGTTTTTTCCCCCCACAGATCATTCGCCATGTGTCTACAAGATCGTGCGTTGAGAGAGTTGGCGTCTCTGTTCCTCATCAGTGGAGTCCTGACAGACGTGCTCTCCAGCCCCAATAATCAACCCCAAAAATGAGGGGAGATGTTTTTTCTCTGCTGCTCAGTGGGAACAGAAAAGCGCAGTGGGAAGAGAAGGGAAGGGACGGGGGGAGTCAGCTGAAGATTGGAATTCTCTGAGACGTGCTCGGCCCCCACCTCCACGGGCCTTCCCGGGCCAAGTTAGCCGTTAAATCCCCCCTTTATTCTTACTGATGACCCGTGAGTGATGTGGGGGAGGGGTCACAGGGTCAGCGGAGAGTTGGGGGGGGGGGGGGGGGGGGGGTGATGGTGATGATGAAGGTGCTAGTAGTGGAAGGAGGGGGGTTAAAATGGAGGCGAGGAGGCGCACTTGTCTTTCCACTCCTGTAATCCCTCCAATTTGGATTATTAAATCTAAATCTGTGTTCCGGATTCATCAGAGCCCACATTGCTCACAAATTACTCCCAGGTGTGTTGAGGACATTTCGCGAACACGAAGCAGCAGCAGCACGGCCGCTTATGGATGCAATCACGCACTGTTGTACAGCCTGAAAAGCCTGAAGTCATTAGTTATGAATAATGAGTTATACAACGCTGCTGTCGGGCAAACGTTGATTTTGTTGCTCCCTGATGGATTGAGAAACTTCTGGGTTGGGTTGAGTTTGTGAAACCTTCTAGATGAGCTGATAAAACAAAACATACAGTTATATAAACTTGTACATTTGTCACTCAGTTGTCAGGCAGCTGTCAGACGAATGCCAAGTCTTTTCTTGAGCACCTTGAAAGTGATGGTATTAGAGGAAAAAGTGCGAAGTTGGTGTTACTGCTGGTATTTCTCACTGACCACAATATGTTCTAAGGTGATGTGGTTTCTGGTGAAAAGGTGCTTTGCGAAACTGAGAAATGAAAAAAGGACAAAGCTAAAGTAAGAGATGAGTGGGAGTATAGTGGTGGTTTCAGTACCCTCTTTAAATGCTGTGCGACTGAATATTATGTATATAATCTTTACTTGATCAGGTAATCGCAGATCAGGGTCTTGCAAGAGAGACCTGAGGACAGCAGAGAGAAATAAAAACAAAGATAGCCAGAAAGCAACAAAGACAAAGGACAAATATGTGCAACAAACATAACCACGCACAAATATTAGGTCATTAGCTTCTGATAATACTGAATTTGAAATTATTGCAAAACTTTAAACCTGCATTAACAGATTTTGAAAGGACATCGTGTTGTGCAAGTTCACATGTAAAAGGAGCTCGGTCAAAGTTCAGTTCGCAGAGATTAAAATGAACTAGTTCACATTCGTAGTTCAGAATTTAGAGATTAGTTCACGGTCACAGTTCGCATTTTTTATGTATTTTAGTTAGAACCTCCTCCTACCAGGGACACTGAAGTCTAAAAAATCACAGCTTACTAAATGGTGCACACTGTTGATGTGCACCACTGAACAAAGCTTTAAGCTTAAAGCTTGGCTCTAAAGGAGCAATATGTAGTAAATGCATGCGCAGAAATGACTACTGCACTCCAAGTAACGAGGATGGACGATATATAAATTAGGTTTAAATCCTTTTTTAATATATGAACTATGGTTGCAAGTGAGTCCCCCCCCCCCCCAACCCCCTCCTCCCCAGACTCAAGGAAGCTCAGGCTGGCCAGGTATACCTGGGTACTTTTAATGATATTTCAGATTTAGTTTTTTTCCTGGAAAATGACTAAAAACTGTTGATGACTCATCTTGCACTTGTGGGTGTAAACTATAATTGTGTCAAATTAAACGCTTTCTCGCTTATGACGCTGCTGATGTGTGGAGGGAGAATACGTCCGTTCAACGGAGCGGACAGGAGTTTTTCTGTTTGGGAAACACCGCCGGGCCTCACTGTACGGAAACACATCTTTATAACTTCATTCACTGATTTGTGTGAAAATGGATCATATTTTTTAGAGAGAATACTTTCTGGATTTCCCTCTGGTGTGCTCTGGCTTCCCGCTTCAACTCTTGTTTGTTTAATTAAACTTATTACATGGCTTTGTTAAGTACTTGATTCTCATTGGTCAATTACAGCATTCTGTATAAGAGACTGCTCCTGGGGGGTTAGTAACCATGTAATAACTGAGATAATGTACGCTTTGTGTCAGGGTCCTGCATCACCCTGTCAGGGTTTATTTTGCAATAATGACCTGCTTACTGTACATTATCTGCTTATTACAATGTTACTTACAAAAACAATTGATCATTTGACACAAAATAGTCATGGATTATTATCATGGATTTAAAGATGATTCTATTGCTCCTCCATAGTCTATGATCAGGTCTGTGTCCATAGCAACGGTCTGTTATACAGAAATAACAGACCTTATAATGCTGTAATTGACCAATCAGTCAAATATTAAATAGTAATAAACAGAAATAGATAGTCTTCTCACTGATGGTCTTGTTTTTTGGTCATATAGAAGCATAAGTATTAAATTGAGACGGTTCCTCTAGTATGTTTAAGCATCACATTTTCAATGTGTGCTTTTACTTTCTAAGAACACAAATTAAATTTTTGAACTGCATGTGGTTCATATTTTTTCAGTTCAGCAAATATCTCTGCTGGCACGCTCCCTACGTTCACCAGATTACCATGACTACATAACAAACAGTCGGATGCGTTAAAGGCAACATAAAGAACATTATTACATTCTCATTACTGGACAGAAACAATAGACAGAAACAATAAACATGTGGTGCGTGTGGTGAATTGAGGGAGGAGTGAATTAAACTTTAAGCACAGCCTTGCATTGATCTGAACACTGAATCCTTTGACTTCCTGCGTCTGTCTGTGCTCGTATGATCCAGGGGATTGGCACCGCTCAGCCAATAGAATTAATACTAAGATGAAATGTGGCACACCCAGAAGGCCCTGTGCTATTTATTGAGATGAGTATCTATTCTTAGAGCTTACTTTGCACCTGAGCTAAACGCCAGTTATTCTTGTTGTTTAGATGTTATCACTTTTTATTCAAAATGTCCTCGTTTCCCACAACAGGGTCACACGAGGATAGCTAGAAAAGATCATTCATTTCTCTCAGCTTCCTTCTAAATAAATCGCATGTGGCTCTTGTGTCCCTTTGGAAGAGGACGATTTGTGTTTTGGGCTACAGTTATGAAGAAGAAGTAAACAAGAGCTTTGCTTCTTATGTTACAAAGACTTTTGGTTTATCCGAGCACTGGCAAAGCCTCGTTTTGCTCTGGTGGTAAAGCCTCTGCCGCACTCGATTTCTTTCATCATTAGCGCTGTGATCTGTGTTGTTGTGGTTAATAAACAAAGACTCCAACTTCTGAATCACCATCAGGCAACTAAACAACTGCTTTTACGACACAAGACTTTTTGGTCATTTTTAGTCATTTTTACTCTCTGTCATGGCCGTTGTTGTGGTAGTGGAAATATACCAAGTAGATATTTCCAATTGGCATTGCATTGAAGAAAAGAAAAAAAAAAACAGTTATCCCTTGAATGGTTTCTGTATCCTGGGGGAAACAAGTCATTTGACAAGCTGTGGGTGAACTTCATATCTTGAGAAACGCTGAATATTCAAAAATATGCTCATAATTTTTCTCAAAAACACAAAATAATGGCACACATAGCAAAGAAACTGGCTGTGATGTGTTTATTGTGTTATTTTTTCATGTTTATTATTTTATTTTGTTTTAGAAAGTATTTTTTAAGAATGATTTTGTATGTTCTTGTTGAAAAAGAACAACTTTGATAATCAAGCATTGAATGTCTGAATCTTGGAGGATACATCGACTACATTGGGCTATAAAACAGGGACAATAGCTCACAGATGAACTTATGAATGTGTGAAGTATTGATCACCCTTTATTTCACTCTTAAATGTGTATTATTGATTAATTCACCCAAATACACGTTTTTGCTTGCTCTGTGGTCAAAATGCTCACAACTTTTTCCTGTTTCCTCACCTTTCATTGCCAGTTGGATCCTGGTAGTATGGAGGAGTCACAAGGAAGATGGTAGGATAACAACAGGAATAAGATTTGATTTGTTTATAAATGTTAGTAACGTTCATTGTTTGTTCAAAGATTAGATTTGTTTACAGCCTTGAAAACAAGTGTATAACTACTGTTCAGTTTTTTTCCACTTTTTAAAACTTTTAAAGCAAAACATGAAAGAAAGTAGCTAATTAATTGTTTATAACATGTTCACAGCTGCACTATTAATCAGTTATCAATTAATTATTAAATTTATTGCAGCTATTTTGATAATCGATTAATCAGTTTGAGTTCATATTCTTGATTCCAGCTTCTTAAACGTGAATATTTTCTGGTTTCTTTACTTCTGTCTGACAGTAAACAGTAATCAGTAATCTTTGGACTGTGGACAAAACAAGACATTGAAGGACGTCACTGATCAACATTCATCAGCATTTTTTGACATTTTATAGACCAAACAATTATCATCAATTAATAGAGAGAATAATCAAGCGATTAATGGACTATAAAAATAATCATTAGTTGCAGCCCTAAACATGATTTAAAAGTTGGCACATGAAGTATTTAAAAAAACAAAACAAAAAAAAAAAACAGGAAAATGTCACACCAAAATGTAATTTAGTCCCCTAAATGGGCAATGTAATTGGAAACTAAAGGTCACATTTTGATAAGTTAGCCAAGATATATTAGAAAATAGCAATTAATTAATTTCCTAAATTATTTATGTGATTGCCCATTTAAGTGTTAAGCATCACCAGCTAATAATAACCAGCACAGCTGACAAATTAAAACTGCACCCAGATCAATTTGAATTGAGCGTTTTGCCCACAGCTCTCCCTCGAGCAAAGTTGAAATTATGCCAGCCAGCACATTCCAGTGTCAGCAGCATGAGTAATATCCGAGAATTGAATATACTGTAAATCCCGAGAGATAGGACAGAGAGGGAAGTGGGGGAAGACGAGGAGGACAGAGAGGCCTTGGTCACAGTGGGGTGTTTCATATTTTAGGACCCTGTTGAATTGAGCCCAGTGTCTTGAATGCTAGCGCAGCACCGCCGGGGTCAAAACTTCTCCGCTGTGACCGAAGGAGCGTGAAATCTGGATGAGTGCACCTGTATCTCCCAAATCCTACTATTGTCTAAACAGAGATGAGGTTGTGGGGGTGTGTGAATGAGTGTGGGTTGTGTTTTGTAGACAGAGGAGATTTAAGATGTAAAACTGAAACCAAAATACTATGTGGAGGAAAAAGAGACTTTCACTCAAGTTTTCCAAACTCTGCTGCCATTACAACCAAGAAGCTAGTTAGCTGGGAACTTTATTGTCCACAAAGTGGAAAACTGCCTTTTGGTTTCTCCACACTGTGTATATTTAAAAACCAATTAATTTAAGATTGGCATCAAGAACAAAACATCAGCAAACGCGGCTTTAAAAACACAGATTCTGTTAAAAAATCATTACAAATACAGCAACAGCAAACAACAACTTTGTCAGTGATGCAATACACTGTTAAATGTCAACAAACCGTATCCACCAATTAGATACTTACTGCTCACATACCAAATAAAATACCCTCAGTAACAATGTACTAATTACCTGCTTACTTTACCAGTGTCAAGGCGGAGGACACGGTTATTAGGCCATCTGATTTGGCATTTAATAAACATTTAAACTGGACTTGCTGGTTTTTGTTTATCTTTAAAAGCTGTCATAGCAACACATCAACATAAACATCATCTCAGGCCCTACACGTGGCTTTAACATGCGTCTTGTGTGATCCAAACACGTGGACAGCTACAAGTGCATCAGTTCACACAGTCTACATGCAAAGAAACACATACGGAATTTCCATTTGCGAAGACCAAATGCATTGTTTTTAGCCCGATAGTAGTTGTCAACAACAACAACTAGCTGGTGACCAAAGAACTAATGAGCCAGATATATCCCTCAGGAGCTGGTGGAGACCAAAAACAGAGCTAAAAGGAGAGTGAATATTGGACTTATATTCATCAGGTTATCAAAAACATGACATTAAGTGAATGCTAGTATCAACTTTAAAGTGAACATGTATGTTACACATATTGTACAATATAATACTGTATGTAAAAAATATCCTATTTGGCATTTTGTAATGTAACACTAGCAGTAGTGCCACTTATATCAGTGTCTGCTTCTGTTCTGCCTGGTTAAACGTGTCCTTTAACCAGAACTGAAACAATAATAGACCTTTTTCACATCAGACATTAATTACACTAATTTTTTTTCCAGCTGAGTTGTTTAGCTGCACGAATATCTTGTCAGATAAGGAAAGTTTTATGTGCTGCTACAACAAAAAGATAAAATGAACTGCTCCTTTTATTATCTAATCATTCTTTAAAATCACTAAATCTTAAATGCAGAACAGTTCTTCATCAGCATGTTGATTTGAAACCTGCTTCTCGGCCAACTTATGAGCTTTATCTCATAGTAAACAGTGCAGTGGTTTCAACTGAAGTGTCACTTTCTTTGATGTGACTGTATCTCATCTCTCTGCATTCATCTTCCTATCTCTATTTTGTCTTTCACACTTTCTTTAGTGTCATTTGCCATCTCCTGTTTGTTTTTTTCCGACCACATCACACTAGCCGACCACAGCGCGCTGTACCCGATGCATCACGGTTACTCTGGACCTTGTGTAAGTCTTCCAGTGGAGTTTCTTTAAGGGTCCGGCTCCCCAGTGGTGGGTATGGAAACCTACGTTTTTGGCCATGACCATCGGTCTCTCAGAGATGCTCTCCGTTTGTGGTTTAACCTTTTCAAATGTGCCGACACGTCGTCTTCACCCACAGACAACAGGCAGAGGCCTCTGGTCTGGTCTAGATGATGCGTGGGGGCCCATTGCAGACAGACAAAGATAGTAACAGCTGTAGTTTTTTGTGTATTGTATGCTGTATAATGTCTGTATAAAGTAAGTATGGGTGAATAGCTGAATGCTAGGGCACACAGGCATGACAAACTCAAAAATTAATTGTTGCTTTGGCCAAAGGTTCTGAATTTATTAATGAAAAAAAAAAGGAAATGTTGTATGAAGGCTCTTTTATTGTTTTTCCTGCAATGTCAAATTCACTTATTTTTCGACTGTGAGATATTTTGAAGGTGAATCTGTGGCCTGGAGATTCTTCTCTGAGTGTTTTGACCCAGAAAAAAGGGTAGATTTTGATCAGCAAACCACTGAGCATGCAACTAAACCAGTAGAATATGTTGGCACTGAGCAGCCCGCAGTGGAACAAAATATCAATCCACACCCACAGAAACCACTCCATCAACAGAAACAAAACAAACAAAAACCAATACTGTCCATCAGTAGTCAAAACAAATACACTTATCATGTATTTCCCAATAAACAAGGAAACATATTATTTTATAGCCTGATATTATTCCCTCTGAAAGGAAACTAGATCCCACATTGAAGCTAAAATCTGTCATGATTTTTAGATTCACTTGTATATTGTTATTATAGCTACATTTGTCAAAGACTGTATATATTTAGAGATATTTTAGAGACTGCTGCTAGAGAACCAATCACAGTGTTAGCTTTCAATAACTTCTGGGTAGAAAACCCCTGTTGTTGAAGATTTGGTCTTTCAAAGACGCTAACAAAGCAACGCAGCATAACAAGAACAGCAGACATGTCAAAAAGGTCAGAACATCGTGTTGTATATTTATATTATTGATATCTTTAAAGTCCAATAGGTTATAAAGGAGTTAAAAAGCCATTTTCATTTCATTTTTAAAGTTACAGTTATGGCTGAAAATGATGACAGAAATTAACGGATTTGCTGATTTTACATCCGCGTTTCAAATTAGCTGCCAGTTGTCTACCCAGAACCGACTGTTGTTGTTGTTAGGGCAGCATCAAGGTGATTCTGTCTATTGTGCAATAATTGACAGGTTGCATCTTTCTGTTTGACAATGCCAAAACCGTTGAAGTCATTACCTCAATAAATTAATTAATTCAATGTTGAATACAGGTTGATCCAGTCAGCGACAACAACAAACCTGTATTGACGGTGCATTTATCTCACTTGAAATACAGTATCCTTTACGAGAGGAACCTGGCTGTGTGGTGAAATGCAATGATTTATAAATCCCTTTCGACTTGTATTCAATTGAACACAGTATAAAAACAAGGTATTTAATGTTCAAACTAATAAACTTTATTGTCTTATGTAAATATTCACTCATTCTGAATTTGATGTCTGCAACATGTTTTAAAAAATTGGGACAGAGGCAACAAAAAACTGTTGTGGAGTGACCAAAAAACACCTGTGTGGAACATTCGACAGGTTAACAGGTGAATTGGTAACAGGTGACAGTATCACAATTGGGTATTAATGGGGCATCCTTGGAAGTTCCGTTCACATGCATGGATGGGGTGAGGTTCACCGCCTTATGAAAAACTGCGAGGGCAAATAGTCCAACAGTTTCAGAACAGCTTTTCTAAACAGAAAACTGCAAGATTTTAGTGATTTTCCCATCTACAATCTATAATATCATCAAAAGATTCAGAGAAATCTCTGCATGTAAGCTGAAAACCAACATTGAATGCCAGTGACCTTTGATCTTTCAGGCAGCACCGCATTAAAACCCGCATTTAAAACCAACATGATTGTATAGAAGATACTGCATGGGCTCTGGAACACTTGTTCAATAAACACAGTATGTCGCTGTATCTACAAATGTGAGTTAAGACTCTGTCAAGCAAAGAGAAAGTCAAATATCAACAATATCCAGAAACGCTGCCAACTTCTCTGGGGCAAGCTCATCTGAGATGGACTGAATGAAAAGTGGAAAAGTGTGCTGTGGTCTGACGAGTCCACATTTCAGATCGTTTTCAGAAATCATGGACAGTGTGTCCTCTGGGCAAAAGAGGAAAAGCACCATTCAGATTGCTACCAGCGCTGGCAGAAGACAGCATTAGTGATGGTATGGAGATTTGTTAGTGCCCATGGCATCATGGGTAACTGCCACAACTGTGAAGGCCCGGTTAACGTTGACAGCTAGCAAAATATGCTGCCATCCAGACAGCGTCTTTTTCAGAGATGTCCCTGCTTATTTCAGTAAAACGATGTCAAAACACATTCTGCATGTATCACAACAGCGTGACTTTGTAGTAAAAGAGCTCAGGTACTAGACTGACTTGCCTGCAGTCCAGACCTGTCTCCTATTGAAAATGTGTGGTGCATTATGAAGCTCAAAATCTGACAATAGAGGCCCCAGTGTTTGGAGCGCTTAAAGTTGTTTATCAAGCAAGAATGAGAAAGACTTTCACTTTCAAAACTTCAACAATTAGTGTCCTCAGTTCTAAAAATCATAGATCGCAGTGGTGAACATGCTCCTGACTCCACTTTTTTAGAACATGTTGCAGGAATCAAATTAAGAAAGAGAAAGTTCATCAGTTTGAACGTTAATTAGCTTATCTTTGTACTGTATTCAAATGAACACAGGTCGAAAAGTGTTCACAAATCATTGCCTTCTGTTTTTACTCAAATTTTACAACGCCCCAACTTTTTTGGAATCAGGTTTGTATAGTCTGTGTTAGTGAGTGTCTGCTCTACTGATGTGCCCTTGAGCAAGTCCTCTCCAGTCACAGAGAAGCAGTTTTGTAGCTAAACTTGACCTCTGACTTTACTGGAGGATGCAAGCAAAAAAAGGAAGCTTTTCTACAGGGATTAATGTACTATAACATCACCATCACTCCATATAGTCATATACATTATTTCATTGTAAACTTCCCTGTTTTTTATTTGTTGTTTGGTTTGCTTTTATTACTGTTGGACAGCTGGACGCTTGAACATGGGAAGGGTGTCAGAGGAGGTGAAGGTGGAGGGAGATGTGGGGGGGCAAGTGGTCTGGACGGGGTTACAGTTGGGGGGTAATGTGAGTAAGTGACAATGGTCCTGCTGTGTAAGCGGAGGAGAAAGGTGTGGGTGGGATGGGAGAGTGGTTTGTGGTTGGCGGAGAGGTTTGGGAGGATGAGGAAGGTGGGGTGGAGGTGGTGGTGGTGGTGGTGTTGGAGGGAGGGGGGGTGGCAGGCAGGGTCAGGAGGAGCCCATGGAAATGCAGATTGCCTCTTTGAATTCTATTGCCAGGCTCAGCTTTGATGTAAAGTGAAAAAAAAGGAGGGATTTCATACAGACTAACTTTCACCATGCCTCCCTCCCCTCCTGCCTCCTCCCGCCTTTAGTCCCCCACTGCTCCTCTCTTCTCTGCCTCCTCACTCTGTCTCTCTTCAACTGACAAAACAGACCCTCGGGCACACTGAGCTGCCTCCTCCAAACTTGTCCAACTCTTTCACTTTTCTTTGCACTCCTCCAATCCTTTCTCCTCAATCCCCTCTAACCTCAGCTGCGTCTCTGATTTTGTTGAGAGAGTTTTGACATTTAGTTTGTTTGTCCATACCAAGTATTTGATAAGTATTTTTAAAATGTAATTTATTGCACATGTTAAAGGTTTTCCAGAAACCTCTCTTACCAGTAAAACTACAAAATTTGTCAAAAATCTTGACAGGCGCCCTCATGTGGCCAGACAAGTGCAAGCTGCTCTCTGTCAGAAGCAAATGTGGAAGTAACATGTTGTTTTAGCGCAGCAAAACCTCTTAGTGGACATTGAGAAAGAAAACAGCCCTGTGCAAGGGGCTGCGTTAATGTTTCACGTTTAGTTGAAACAATTTTACTTCAAGGCTTTTCAAGTAGGTACCAAACTTTTAAGGATACCGACCAAATTATGTCAGTACTATCAAGTTTCTGTTCATGTTAAATAATTCGGTGCCAAATTTAAATACCTCTGAGCGCATCTCGGTGAAATGCAGTAGATCTAAAAGCTGAGGAGTGCACTGATTTTCATAGCCTGAAAGCTAGCGTGCCTGCAGCCAGTGTCTTAATCGTGTGACTTGACCCTCCACGGACAATAAGAGGCATTGACAACTTCATCGACATCTTCAGATGGTTAATTAGCTCGTTGGGTAAGTTGGTGTTGAAGATAACTGTCTTGGTTGGCTTAGCATTTTTTCTAGCATTAAACAACACTCAGTCAGTGGTTTTGTCTGAAACTCCTTGTAGTTATGATATTTAGTGCGCCACAACAGTGTGTGAGGAGTTCCAGTGGTGTTAATTATTTTATCATCACAGTGATCACAACAGTAGAAGTACAGTGTTCATGTTACAAGTCATCTTCTTGGAAAGTGCATTTACAAATAATGTACATATTTGATTGGCTAGTGCCTTGCTAATGATGCTGTTTTCACACAGTGCTAAAGTTGGTCTGAGCGCAGCCTTACACCACTTCCTGACTGGAAGCGTTTCGACAAGCAAACATCAGATTTTCTGTTTTTCCTAAGCTGTGATGTGTGTTCACAGTCTTGCTAAACTGCTCGCTCTGGTTCTATTTTTGTGAAGTTTCACGCACTTGCTTCTCCTCCAACCTAATTTCATTGGACAAAACTGACCTCCTTGACGTTTCTGTTTCTGTTTTCCCTCCAGACAATGAGAAGCGGCACATCTCTCACAATTAAATAAACTGTCCCCCAACTGTATAGAAACAAGAACAAGAAATTACATTAGTTATGCTAGAGTTTGCTGTGTTAGGCAGAGTGAAGGTAGGATGACTGGATGACTGGACAAACAAGTGTCTTATGATGCCACCATTCGCATCCCTGTTCATACCACTACCCAAATTTTCTTTTAATCATCCCACACTTTAACCAATCAGTTTGAGACACTTTAAATTTAGCCTCAGCTAGGGAGGTGGAAGATCAGACAGTGCTCTTCTGTGTCATTTTGGAAGGAAATGACTTGTGTTGAAGGACTTATTTATTTTCTGTACACCCCATCATTTAGCTTCGACACTGAACAACCTAAACTTCATGGCTCTTCTTCTGGACATGGACAAGCTTCTTGAACCAGAGGTTTTAATTGTTTGTCAGCATATTTTTGGGAGTACGCCAATTTAACTTTGCACTTGCACACATCTCCCAACTGAAACTGCAGTGCAGGGGCATGCACACCACCTGTGTGAATGTATTGGCTTCGCCAGTTCTTGTGCTTATGGTTGGGAGATTTCAACATATTGCCCAAATCTACCCACAATGCAACTCAGCCGTTGACAGGCAGAGCTTCAGGAGTATTATGCTAGTAGCAGCAAATGTAGCCTCAAGTCGCTGACCTCAAGTAGAGATGATGAGCTACAGATTTCTGTTAATGCTTTCTAACTCACACACACACACACACACACACACACACACACACCACACACACAGAATACCTTTATTTTCAAATTTTATTTTTAGTTTTCTAGTTCAACCAATGCTGACTTATGTGACATCACGTGAGTCAGTTTATCAGATTTCGTAATGCTCCCTCTGGAGCCACAAATGGCTTTGTACAAGTTTGATTAACACCATATTTAAGACTTTTTTCAAATGTATTCCCTGTGGGATACATTTTTTAATAAACATCTGCTTTCAGTGATCAAAAACAGTAGCTCTCTGTGGATGAAATAGCAAAAATTGAGAGAAACAGATGCAGTTTCCAATATATCAGCATTACTGGTACACAGCCAGGTTACACAAGCCACACACACACACACGCAAACACACAAAAATTTGCTTAGTCGCCTAACTACACACACATAAGCTCCTCATGTGGTTCTTCATGCACTCAAGACCTGTTGATTGGGCGCTTAATCCGGGCTGAATATAAAACCTTGTATTGTTTTTGATGGACAATATACTGTAACACCCCCTCACCCACTCCTTCCCGATTTGAAACGCTTTCCCTCCTCGCTCATCTCACCCTTCAGTCCTTCTCTTTCACCACAGACCTGCATTTCTGATTAGGGAAAAGAAAAGAACACACTCACACTCACACACACACAAAAACACAACTGAGTTCAGGTTTTGAGGTGGTCTGGAAAATGCAGAGTGGGCATATTGAAATACAGATAAAAGAGAAAAGGAGAGTGAATAGTGGGCCATGCAGAAACGGTTGGCTAATTAAATCTTTATACCGCCTTTCTGAGGAGAAGCTAATCTGGTGGGTGGGAGCTGGCCTGTCCTGCTTTTAAAAGAGTTCTCAAAAAACTTTTCTTGTTTCGTGCGTTCTGTTTCTCAGCCCACCCCTGGTTTTCTTTAGCCTCGGTGAAATTCTTTTTTTTTTCTAACTGCGTTTGATGGAAGATTGAGAGCGAGGTGGACAATGCAGAGCCTCATTACTGGAACGAGGTCTGAGGCAGAGATGTCGAGAGAGAAAGGAGGAGTAGAAAAGTAAATCACACAGCAAGGAGGAGGATTTAGAGCAAGAGGGAGAAATGTGAGGAGTTTTTATCTCACATTTGAATGTATGAATACAGTGGGAGGTGGGTGAGGGGAGGAATAACAACAAAACAGGGAGGAAGTTAGCTGTAAAAGAAGCAGTGAGTGACCCGTCTCATGTAAGGAGGACACACTGGACTCTTAGAAGTAAAGGGGATAACTAGAACCATTTTTGGGTCCTGGTAGAACCTTTTATAAAGGTTGCTCTTGGAATCCTTTCAGAGAGATCTACCTAGAACCCAACATAAAGGGTTACACCTAGAACCATCTGTGAAAGTTTTCACCCACAATCCCCTATCAGAAGATTGAAATAGAACCTTTCTATGGTGTAGTGATTCAACTAAGAATCCTCTCTGGGGGTTCTATCCAGAACCTTTCCTCCTTCTAAGGGTGCTGACTTGACCCCACCCAGAAGGAACCCTTTTACATTCCAAGGTTTCTACATCCAACCCACTCAGGGGCTTTTACAGAGAACTCTTTAACATTTCTAGGGTTTTCCACCCAGTGAGTTCTACCAAGAACCCTTTTACATTTCTGGGATTTTATCTAGAACTCACCCAGGGGGTTCTATGGGAGAACCCCTTTTACATTCCTAGGGTTTTATCTGGAACCCACCCAGGGGGGTGGTTCTAGCCCATCCACCCAGAGGGTTCTGTTGGAGAACCCTTTTACATTCCTAGGGTTTTATCTAAAACCCACCCAGGGGTTTCTGCCAAGAACTCTTTTATATTCCAGAGGTTTTATCCAGAACCCACTAAGGGGGTTCTATGAAGAACACTTGTATATTCCAAGGCTTTTATCTACAACCCACCCAGGGGTTCTACTGAGAACCTTTTTATATTCGAAGGGTTTTATCTAGAACCACCTAGGTGTTTTACCAAGAATCCATTTAAATTTTAAGGGTTTTATCTTGAGCTACCTCGGGCGGTTCTACTGAGAACTCTTCTATATTGTGGTATAAAGAACCCTTGACAAAAGAGTTCTTAAAGAATTTCAACAATGCTTGACAAACCCTGTCTTCAAAAATGGGTTCTTCAGAAGCAAATGGTTGTGGGTAGAACCCCAGCTCTTCAGTAAGAACCCTTTTGGAGCCCTTTTTTTTTTTAAGAGTGTGAGACTGCGCTTTTTGTCTTCATCCCAAGGAGACGGGGAAGGAGAAGAAGGAGGTGGAGGAGGGGAGACGATGATTTGAGATCAGATGTTTCCTCCTGATAACAAGCAGCTGTGATGATCACTTCCAGACACACACCGGGTTTTTTTGAACAGCAAGGCCAGAGGTTGACGTCCACGTGCCCTGACCCCGGCCTCCAGAGATCCTCCACATCTCTCCTTCTCTGCCCCCCCCTTTCTCTTGTTCCTCCTCTCCAGCAGTCCGCTCTGACTTGGCAAGCTCAGTCAGGAGACTGTGAGGCCCAAATGTCATTTGCTAAATTAGATAATGGAGGCTGTTCACAATATGTAATGGTACTCTAGTCAGTCAACAATGTTGTAGTGTTTTTAGGGCAGGAGGAGAGGTTGCTGTTTTCCAGCCTATCTAGACCTTAATGTCTTTATTTAATCCATAAAAGCTGCACTAATTTATATTAATAATGGATCAACTGATTATTTGGACTGTGGAACGGGACAAAACATCATATGATCATCATCCAAGTCTGCAGTTCCCGCTTTTCAGTAAAAGAGCTCTTAAAAACCCACAATACACCACCTGCCAATCACAAAACCAAGTCAGCAACTATAGCTGGTGAACATAGTGGAGCATTTAGCAGCTAATGAGTCAGAAATTTCCCCCAGAAGTTGGTGGTGACCAAAACAGAAATGAAAGTCGACTTTTTTGGGTGACCAGAGACATGACTCCAAATGGTAATGCTAATGTTGCACTGGGTATAACTAGGCAATTCAGTTCATCATCAACTTTATTATGTGATAATGTGTTCAAATCACTCACTGCACTAATCAGTATTTTTATATTCCCAATCAATGAAATGAAAATCTGTGCTTTTAAATAGGGTTGGGAATTGTTTGTGTTTTTTCCGATACAGGTGCTAAAACCTACCTTTTTTTTTAACAAAAAGTACAAAATGATGGTCGACAACACTATAGAACAGCTTTTTTCATTGCTGCAGCAAGTTTGAACTTGAAATTGAACAATACAACTGGTGACAAGACGTCTCTGCTTATTTTAGCAAGACAATGCCAAGACACATTCTGCATGTGTAACAACAGCGTTGCCTTGTTGTAAAAGAGTTTGGTTACTAAATCAGCTTTAGTGCAGTCCAGATCTGTCTCCCATTGAAAATTTGTGGTACAGCACAAAATACAACAACCGAGACCCCGGACTGTTTAGCAACTGAAATCAAGCGAGCTAATGTTAGCTTAACATCAGAGTACCTCACTGTTACATTATGACTTGTTTAGGATTCAAAACTCAAAGTTTAGAACTTGGGACCTCAGTGCAAAGACTTGAGACTTGGTACTTTTTGGGACTTGCAACAGTGACTTGGTTCCTGATAAAAACCAATGTATGCTACACAGCATCAAACAGCAGACAGTCAAAGTTAGCTAGTTAGACTAGCTGGAGAACACAGTGGAGCATTTAGCAGCTAAAGAGACAGATATTTCCTTCAGAAGCTGGTGGAGACCAAAACAGAGCAAAAAGAAGAGCGAACATCTGATTCATAAGGTGACCACAAACATATTTATGCAAACGTTGTGCTTTCTGTTCTTTCTTTCTGCATGTTTTTGGCAAACCTTTAGGAAAAAATTGTAAATTGTAACAATTGTAAATGTGTTTTGAGGAAGGACATATGTTCATGACATTTGTTAGACTCCAAGAATACACACATTGTGTGTTGGTGAGTAACACAGTGAGTAATACTTTTGTTTGTTTACAAGGAAACTGCACAGGGTACCTTTTACATAGCTTTAAGGCTGTAAAATCATCTTATTTCACTCTGTCGTAGTGTGGAATATCAACTTGTTCAACTTTATTAAAGTTTTATGATGTTTACACTGTGAAATATTAAAACCACAGAGTACATGTTGCACTTTTCCATCAAATGGAAATATTAAGGATATCTTGTGCATTATTTTATACACATTTTCCAACATTCAGATACAGTATAAAGTATCCTTGGAAACTTTGGGAGCTCCTTGAGGATTTAAAATGAAGTTATGTGAGTTTCAACAATGTTTGGCTGCACTTAGAGTTTGTAATGATTTCCCCACAGGCAGGTAGTGAGTTGAACTGCACTCAAATTAACTGTACAGTACAATGAGCACAAAAACAAATGAAAAGCACACACGTACTGTACAATTTAAGCTGAGTGGGTACGACTGACCTCATTAAAACACTAAAAGGAGCACAGCGAGAGAGAGGGAAAGCAGAGACAGGTAGAGAGTGAGGGAATGCGAGGCGAGGGAAGAGTTAAGTCCATTTCCTGAGTATAAATTAAAAGCGTCTTGTAATCACATTGCAGGAATGCAGTCGGTGTACACTGTTAAACACTCCCTAAGCCCTGGCTCCACTTCACTCTCTCAGCACTGCACACAAAGGAGCCTTTGTTCTCCCTGCTCTTGAAAAGCAATGCTCAGTCACTCCCTCCTCCTCCTCCTCCTCCTCCTCTCCCTTGCCACTCTCTTTTGCTCTCGTGCTGTTTCTGTCATTCTCCTCTCTCACTCTTCTTCTCTTGCTATCTGTTTCTTTCATTCACAGCCTCTTTTTTGGCCTTCTTTTTCTCCTCCCACTCTATCTCTTTCCGTCTTTCTTCTTCTCTTCTGTCTGAGGTTGACTGAGTTTGTGTTCAGCCAGAGGTTACAGAGGGAACATGCGAGTGTTACTCAAGAGAAAATATACAAATTCAGTCATAATCATTAAAATCTTATATCACATCAGTTTAAACAACTCCACAATTCCCTCAACGTTACACTCTTAGAAATAAAGGTTCTAACCAGAACCATTAAGGGTTCTTTGGCTTTCAACTCTCTTTGTTCCCTGGTAGAACCTTTAATAAACACCTAGAGCCCAACATAAAGGGTTATACCTACAACCATCTGTGAAAGATTCCACCCAGAACCCTCTATGAGAGGTTCTATGGTGAAATGGTTCCACAAGAACCCCCTCTGGAGGTTCTATCCAGAACTTTTCCACCTCCCAAGCGTGCCAACAAGAGCCAACTTAGGGAGTTCTAATGAGAACCTTCTTATATTTCAAGGATTTCATCTGGTACACACCAAGGAGGTTCAACCAAGAACCTTTTTATATTGCAAGGGTTTTATCTAGAACCCACCAAGGGGGTTCTGCTGAGAAACTTTTTATATTCAAAGGGTTTTATCTAGAACACACTCAGGGGGTTCTACTGAGAACCTTTTTATATACCAATGGTTTTATCTAATACCCACTAGGTGGCCTCCACTGAGAATCCTTTTATTTTCCAAGGGTTTACTCTGGCACACACTCAGGGGGTTCTACCAAGAACCCTTTTATATTATGGTACAAAAAACCCTTGGCAAACCCTAAATGAAAGAGTTCTTCAAGGATTTGGAACCCATAGTTTTACAAAGAACCCCTGACAAACCTTTTTTTCACAAAAGGGTTCCTCAGAAGCAAATTGTTCTGGGTAGAACCTCAGCCCTTCAGGAGGAACTTCCCCCTTTTGGAACCCTTGTTTCTGAAAGTGTACCAAAAATCTCTCAAAGTGCACTTCCCTCCAGATTTGCTCAGCCCCCACCAACAGCTTTTTCTGGTTAACCGCACATTTACGGTAAGAATCTGGAATGGGGTGTGGAAGGAGGGGGTCCTGGTCTTTCTCTCCCTGCTCCCAAAACCCCTCCGCCCGCACTGAAAATATTTAGACACCAGATAGATACCTGACACACACACACACCTACCAGATGTGGCTCACACACACACACACACACCTGGTACAATGGGAGCCCTTGGGCGTGGAAACTGTTATTTTGTTTAGCAATCAGGTCATATGTGACAAGCTTATAAAATCTCCCGGTTCAAACATGTTCTCTTGGGAGAAACCCTCGCAGGCTCCTCCTCCTCCTCTAAAACCTGGCAGCCTTCACCTGTTGATTGATTTTTCTATTATGTCAAAGTAAAGAAAACGTACACAGGCATGTTTCTGCAGTGAAACAGGTCAGTAATGGATTGAGTTATCTTTTCCTTTGAAAAGTAAACATGAAGCAGAGATCACTCACTGTAACTGTCTACACTGCTACTGCTTATAAAATATAATAGAGCACTTTATGACTGAGTGAATAAGCTGATGATGGTCACTGGTGTGTTATTTCATGGTTTTTGCCTCATATTTGTTTATTTTAAGTTAAAATACAAGTACTACACACAAGTACATATTTTGTCAAGATCTGTCAAATCAAGGCGACATTGACTGATAGCAAAATGGTAGCACAGCGCTAGCTAAATAGGTAGCTAATCTACATCAGTCATTAGCTAGCAAGTTAGCTTGTATTTAGCTAACATAAGGTAACTTCAGATGTGACTATGTACATGTGTTTTTTTTTACACTCAGCAACATCTTTTGACCATCTTCAAAATTTGCTGTCATACAGCATATCTAAGTACAGGAAACACAAAATGAGAAAGTTGAGAGACATACTAAGTTTGCTTAGCTTTGGAGTACAGAGCAAACAGGGACGGAAACACCAGCATAATAAATTTTGGGTTACAAACCCACTAATAAATGTAGCCTAGTGAATTCATTAGAGCACAAAGAGGACTAAGTGTTTGCAGCCATGCTTGCAACTCTGTGAGGCTGTAATGAGGCACAATGGTGCTTTGAGTTAAATGCTAACATCAGCATGCTAACATGCTCACAGTTACAACAGTAACATGTTGATGGTGAGTCGGTATAATGTTTAGCATGTTAACATCCTAACATTTTCTAATTAGCACAGATGCTGCTTGAGTTTGCTGAAAAGGGAGTTTTTCCTCGCCACTGTTCAAGTGCTTGCTCATGGTGGTTGTATTTTCAAAAATAACATCTTAAGAATGGTCTAGATGTTCTCTATGTGGAAAGTTCCCTGAGATAACTTCTGCAGTGATTTGGTGCATACAAATAAAGTTAATGTGACTTGACTTAAACACAAAGTAACACAGGTATTTTGGACAAATTAAAGTTTTGAAGTTTTGCTGAGAAAAAGTGAGGACACGAATGTCTATTACAAATTTCAGACCAATCGATCCAACATGGTGGCGTTAGATGAAAAGTCAGAGGATCCCCAAAGTCAGGATTTATCCTCTGGGAATCATGAATGACAGTTGTTGACATATTTCAGTGTGGACCAAAGTGGTGAACCAACAGATCAACCAATATAACCATCTCGCTGAAAATCTCTCAGTTAAGGAGGAGCCACTTATCAGATATCTATTTTAAGGACCATCATTTGTGCTTAATTATATGTTCATTATCTTTTTGTTTTGTATGTGTCATTATTATATCAGTGCCAGTAACGATTAGTTTCTCGTTTCAGAGGTTTACACATTAAAAGACAAGTTTGTCACAAAGTTGGCAACAAAAGCAGATACCTTTGTCATGAATGAATCTCTGAATGTTGTCTCTACTGAGCTGTTTCTATAAGTATTTATTCTGTGATTTAACTACACTACAAGTAATGGTGTTGATTTACAGTAAAGGTAAAGCAGCTGAGGTATGTGGGTCAATTTCTGCCCATCAGTGAACTACTTTAGCAGCATCAGTGTTAGATGAACCTGTTTTCTGTTTCATTTGGCAAAAAAAAAAAAAAGCTGTTTTGTATATTTTTTGCTTATTTTTACATATCCCAGTCTGTGGGCTGAGTATAATGGCCAATAAAGTAATGATGGTGTTCTTTTTCGTGAGGTTCAGCGTGTCTGGTCCTGCCTGACTGTAGCCCCACCACATTGCGAGGGCCTGAGGCGTGAAGTGCAATCACGTCCATCATCTCTTATCAAACCTGTCACAGGGTGTCTGACGCAAGGCGGCCTTGCACAATCGCCTCCTGACAGATGAGTGCAGGCTGTGGTAGCAACGTTTAACCTGACAGTATATAATTATCGTAAGGTTATTGACACAGATTCATACCAGTGGCTTCTGAAATTTGAAGAATTTGTGATTGGCTAAAACTCTGGATCTTCCACAGATTTAATTAAAATTGTTTCAACTTTGTTTAACTGAAGGCATTTGGCACCTTAAGGGAAAGAGTAAAACTAAGCACAGATGGAGAAAAGACTAATTTCTTTGATTTACTAAAGGATTTAGTCCATTTATGTCTGTAGTTAAAAAACTATTTATGATCTCATTTAAAAAGTGGAAATACTGAAACTACTTTGTTGACGTCCAAATCTCCATTTTTCTGGGCAAACTTAATCTGCTAACAAAGACTGTGTAGTTCCAGTTTTTAAGCCAAGATAGACCAAAAGTTCTTTAAAGTGCTCTGGAAAAATGGACGTTCGAAATCTACAATTCACCTGACCGAACATCTGCTGAGGAACATCATGAGATGTAATCAAAAGCTCCAGAACGGCCACTAAATGGACCTTTAGTGAGACTGTTTTGTCACCTCTAAAAGTTTTTGTTGTTGTTGTTAGCAGAGATTGCTCTGTGCCACACCAGTGAGTCATCCTGTAAAAGGTGACAGGTATTTTTCAAATGGTTTGAATGACAAGTACAACAAAGAATCACACCCCTGTATTGTTGAATCTTTTGACCCAATTTACTCCCCATGTCCCTCGTGTCAATCATGTTATATAATACATTACTGACTGAATTCCTGTCTGAGTCAAGAAGAGCTTTCTAGGCTTCAGTTAGTACAAATACAAAGATGAAACATGTCACACCAGTTGTAACATATTAACAGTGTCTACCTTTTAGTCCTTGAATATATTTTTGACCTTTTCACCTTTATGAGCTTTATCACCATCTCATCAAACGGCTAAATTTAGAAGCAAAATCAATTCATTCCAGTAAAATTGCAAGTAAATCTGTGTCAGTTGTTGCACTTTTTGTGCAAAGTTCAACTTTGCTGAACTTCCCACAAATTTGTGCTGTTGACCAATAGCAAGCTGTCTCGACATAGCTGACGTGAGGTAATACAGAGCTGGAGAGTCCAAAATGGAGGACGCTGTTGTATCAAAGTACAACCTGCTTCACAAAAGAGGATAGAGAATAGTATAATGACACCTTTCAAATAAAGTGAACTGATCATCCTAGTCAGTGACCGAACTAGGAAGTGTGTTAACTGTCAGTTAGCTTACAGAGGGGCAAAAAGTCGTTCAGACATCTGTAGTGACTTATAAGTGCTGTCCTGGCTGGTTTGTGTGTTAGCTGTTAGCTCACCAGTTTTATAGGTGGTTTATATATTCTCTTTTAACATACAGTGTTCATATTGCAAATGCTTTTGGTTTTATTTTATTGCCCTGTTAGGTACTAAGCTGGCAGGCATGTTAATTGTTAATTAGCTCGCTAGCTAGCCGGCTAGCTTCAGTAAGTCTTTATTGAAATAAATTATGTAAAACTCTGAGAGGAAATTGCCAGGGGGAGTAAACAGCCCCGTGCAGAGAAAAAATAAAGGTGCTAGTACTAGCCGGGCTTGTTAGCATATTAGCTGGTAGGTCTCCAGCTAGAGTACTTTATCAACCTTTAGAACCACCTATTTCATAAAAAAAAACTTTATACTCATCAAGAATGTAGTTTTAAGTTTACAGATTATTTATAAGTTTTCTTTTAACCTACAGTGTTTGTTATAATTTTGGTTTGATTTTATTGTTTGTTTATCATCTGATTATTTCTGTCTTTTACTTAATTTTATTCCTATTTATGCATTTTTGTTCCAATACTTTTCTATTTTTGAAAGGTGTTATATAAAGATTATGTTACAGTATTACACACTCCCAGCAGCATGCAGCAACCCGTCTGGCCTCCCCCAGCAAATCTGTTTCACTCTCTGCAAACATACAATGACACACACACACATTATACACACACACACACACACACACACACACAGAGGCAGGAGTCTCTCCATCCTGCTCCCAGATGCAGGCCTGTAGCAGCCTGTCTGAAACCAAACCACCTTTCCAGGCCAAGAGAAATAGCTCAGGGTGTCTGTGCACTGCAGGCAGGGCTGGGCCCATCTCAGCCTCAGCCAGGCAGCTCTGGTGTCTTTGATGGCAGCTACACAGATCAGAAGAGTGAAAGGAGACACTGATCTGAGGTGTTGTCAAGAAGAACACCCCACGGGCACCTTCACTTCCTTTTATACTCTTTCAGAGCGGAGAACATTGAAAAGTTTATGTGGAAAACAACGTGTACAAAAGCGTACAGCAGCATCAGAAGTGTCAAGGTTAGAAACACAAACACACGCGTGCAGCCTTGACTCACTGCCTGGCTGCAAGTCCTGTACAAAATGTTCTTCTGAGTAAACACCAAACACACACACACACACAACACACACACACACACACACTCCTACATCTTAAATGGAGAGCATTCACACCTTGTTCCAGCTGTCTGAGAATCAGTTCATCTTGTCTTGAGGTTTGCATGTTTACACATCCTTCTACATATAGAAAAAAGGGTTCCAAAGGGTTCTTCCTAAAGGTCTGAGGTTCTACATCGAATTATTTGCTTCTAAAGAACCTTTTCTGCAAGAAATACCTCTTTCATAATGTCTTGTATATTGTACCATAATATAAAAATGGTTCTCAGTAGAAGCTCCTGGGTGGGTTCTAGATAAAACCCTTGGAATATAAAAGGTTATTCAGTAGAACATCCAGGGGTCTGTTCTAGATAAGACCATTGAAATATAAAAACTTTCTCTGTAGAACCTCCTGGGTGGGTTCTAGATGAAACCTTTGGAATATAAAAAAGTTATTGGCAGAACCCCTGGGGTGGGCTCTAGATCTTTGGAACACCCTTGGAATTTTTTTTTTTTTTTTTTTTTTTGGCCAGAACCCCCTGGGTGGGTTCTGGATGAAACCCTTAAAGTATAAAAAATTCTCAGTAGAACCCCCTGGGTGAGTTCTAAATAAAACCCTTGTCATACAAAAAGGTTATTTGGTAGAACTCTGTGGGTGGATTCTAAATAAAAAACCCTTGGGATATAAAAAGGTTCTCAGCAGAACACCAGGGGTGGGTTCTAGAAAAAACCCTTGATAGGTTTTGAATAGAATTCCCAGAGAGGGTTCTTTGTGGAACCATTGAACCATACTTCTCCTTTAAAACCTCTCAAAGTGGGTTCAGGGTGAAACCTTTCCCAGAACCCTTTATGTTGGGTTCAGGTTGAACTCTCTGAAAGTGGTACTGTTATAAAAAGGTTCTACAGAGGACCAAAAAGGGTTCCACTGTGGAGACCAGCCAAAGTACCCTTTATGGTTCTAGTTAGCAGTTTTATTTCTCAGAGCGTGAGTTCTGATGTCAAGTTGAGTTGCATTTGTTTATCTTTTCTGGCGTCTTCTTTTGACTTCGCTCTCCTCTGCTGTGCTTACATTGTTCTCAGAGGGTTTGTTCTAAGACAAGGGTGGGGGTTTGGGGGGGATGTTTAGTGGCAGAGAAACAGATGAGCAAAACATCTGCAGCCTTTCCTGGAGGAGAACATTTTTAGATCTGTTATTTATTCAGTCATGATGAATCCTGCCTGATGTGATGAGAAATTATTTTCAAATGAGAATTCAAATGAGTCAAAGTGCCAAAACTCCACCAGCTGTGCTTCAGTTTAAATGAACGCAGCGTGGGAGTTACTCTTTGTGATATAACCTGAAATTTACACCTCCCACGTGCAGGTGGAACTATAGTCTATATGATCTGTTGGTGGGGACTTAAATGTCAGTAACAACACCCAGCACATTTATACTGACATGTACACTCTGTATTGTGTTTTACAGTTACTGTTACCTGAATTAGACAAAGACACAGGTATGATTTTATGCTGCATTCACTTGATGCAAACTGCCGCTGGCACCAATCGGATACTTGTAACAGAAACTATTTACAGGTGTTTGTTTAGCAGAATCTTTTTGCCAAAATGGAAGTTTTCCAGAGACTGTTACTGATGTTTTTAATTTGTATGACTATATTTAGTAATGATATAAACAATCTCAAACACACATAGAAGGATTTGATAAACAGTATTTTTATTTTACGCTTCTTTACACTTCTACTCCACTACATTTCTGAGAGAAAAATAGGATTTACTCCATTACATTTACAGCCTTATTAGGTAACTTGCAGACTCAGATTAATAATACAAAATATAATTCAACTAATAAATTCTGATAGGTGAAAAGTTGACACAACAGCCAACTCATTTGCACAATGAAGCTGAAATTTTTAAAGAAATGTAAAAAGAAAAGACATAAATACATACCTTTCAGGAAATAAATAAGAGATGCAAAGAGATAAGAGAGATGAGATGCAAACAGATCATTTGTGTCACTTTTTAAAATTGATTAATGCCTACACTTATTTCTAATATTATTTTTGGTGCATTCAATTGCATATTATATTTGTTTATTTTTGATTTTGGTAGTTATGGTCCCCCAAACAAGTAGAGACCATGCAGCTGAACTAGTTGTAATATAGCAGTTAGCATTCACATTAAACTCACACCTATAAACATATAGTGGCTGCAACAGGCTGCTGGTCATCCTCTTTTTGACACCTTAAAATGAAGCGATATCTACTCGTGGTCCCTGGTTATCGCTTATGGCCTTTGGGTCAACAAGACATCGTCAGATCGTTCGTCTCAGATTATTTAATTGAAAAGGATTTTCCTACTGAAGTTATGGACTATAAGCATAAATAAATACTTTGTTCCTTTTATAATCATAATGGGATCTTGGAACCTTTTGGGTGGTTTGAAATCACTGACCTATAATATTAGTATGCTGTCTTTATATATATATATATAGTGCCATGAATTTCAGAGAGAATTTATTTCAGATGCAAGAACGTTTCAGATATTATGATGAGGTGACGTATGATTAACTGTAGGGCAGGTTTGTTCACCGTCTTGTCTATGAAGGAAGTGTCACTCAGGCTCATGATGTCACATATTTCCATAAACTGCTCCGGGCAAAAATGTGACATTTCAATCACCTCCCAAAATCCAATTAGTTACTATCATTATTATGATTATTAATTTGTTCTGTTCATACCATGTCAGTTCAGAGTGTCCTGTCCTGCCCCACCTGATCCACACCCTGCCACCCTGTCACATCTGTTACACATGTTGTTTCCTCATGTTTAATCAGTGCGATCATAATAATCCTGTTTATTTATTTTTACCCACACTGCAGAGCAGGGTTATGGGATGCAGTGAAATGAAGGGTGACAAATCTGCTGCAAAGCTTCACCCTGCGTATTATGTTCCCTTTATTGGCCAATCACTGCCTGACCTCTGACCCCGTGTTCACACTGTGAGCCTCCTGGTTGATGAGTTGCTCTGTTGTGACCACATGTGGATGGTGGATGAAAGGGTCCAGTATTGCATCTGTGAGGCTACAAAGCTTTCACTATGGTACGTAATAGGGTTGTACTGAATACTTCTTTTGGGGCTTTAAAGGCTCAGTAATATGTAAAGCTTTGATGGTCAATATTTACCAATATACTTTCTTATTAATCTAATTATGAGTCTAACGAGAGACGAGGGCAGGAGGGGAGACATCAGCCACCGTCTATTCCATCAGCGCCTGCAAAGTCTCAAAAGTCAACTTGACGAGGAGCTGCATTTCTCTGTATTCATCAGTCTTTAGCCTCTTTTTCAGTTCAGCTGTCTGCTTCCTCTCAAAAAAAACAAAACAAAAAACAAAACAAAACCCACAACAAAACAAAAAACATTCCAAACACTGATTTGGACAGCAGTTGCCATGGTAACGGTAGAAGCTTTGGAGATTACAGGTATTCAGGTCAGCATGAGTACATAACATATTTTGTAAGAAGTAGAGCTCTTTAAAAAAAGAGATAAATATTTTATTTTGTATAAAATAAATGCAAAAGAATTATATTTTGAAAATACTACTAGGAGCTTTGGCAAACCAAACTATGTCGAAACTCTGTATTTTCAGTAAAAATATATAAAAACTGACAGAGTTTCTGAAAGTTAAATGTGCAGAATAATACCATTCTCATGCCTGTGTGTCTAGTGAGACACTACAGCCGGCTAGCTTAGCAGAAGGCAACAAATGGTAACCAAATAACTGCCTACCAAAACCTCTAGAGCTCATTAATTAACATGTTTTATCTAATGAACTGAATCTAAACATAACTGGAAATGTAAACTAGACAAATGTTAATTGTTTAGTGTTAATTTGTGAGCTTTAGATGAACTGGTAGGTGGATTTGAACATAACCAGGCTTCTTCTTCTCCAGCTCTCAACAATAAAACAAAACTTGTTTTCCAGAATGAACTATTCACTTGTTAAGGAAGAAGCTATAGCTACATACAGTACGTACTGTAGCAAAGAAGCACACGTTAATGCTAATTAGTTAGGACCAAACAAAAACACCAAAACAAATCTGTGAAATTATACAACCTCAACCAGTTACATCTCATTGCATGTTTATTCCTCTAGTCTGTGAAGTAAAACCATTTTATCCATATACTTGTATTTTTAAAATCAGAAATACATTTTTTTTTATACATATTTTCTTTCTACTGTGGAGAAAAGTTGTTTCATTAGTGTCTGGCAATATCTCCAAACTTCTGAAACTCGCACCAAAACTATCTAGATGAATAAATAACACTACAGGCCAGAGGGAAAATATAGATTTTTGATTCTGCAGTGAACTGTCCCTTTAAGGCCAAGAAGCTTTCTGATCATCCACACATCACTGACTGGATTCTACTGGTCTCAAACAGTCTTCCAGTGACTTGTTGATGGGTTCGCTCACACTGTAAACGTAAGGTTACATCAGACGAGAGGGTCACGGTGGTGTTTGTGTGTGTGTTTGTATACATATATACACACTGCCTGCCTGTAAGCACATGTTAAAATCCACTGATGTGTATCAGAGGTGGGAAGTAACATAAGAACATATATTTTTTGCCGGTACTGTATCTGTATGCTTAAGTATTTATTTTTCTGAAAACATTTTACTTTTACTTATATTTTAACATAAACAAGACAAAAATAACGTAAGAGACATAACAAGACAAAACCGACGTAAAAGCCGTAACAGGACAAAAACTATGTAAAAGACTTCACAAGACAAAAATGATGTTAAAGAAAACACAAGATGAAAACAAAACAGATAACATAAAAGGCGTAACAACACAAAAACAACATAAAAGTGATAATAACATGAAAAAGACAACATGATTAAAGCAAAATAAAAGACATAATACTACAGCGATGTAAATGACATAAGAAAACAATGTAAGAGATGTAGCAAGACAAAAATGACGTAAAAACAAGAGGAAAACGTCATAACAAAACAAAACTTGTATCCAGACGTAATAGATAAGAACCATGTAAAAGTCATAACAGGACAAAAACGACCAAAAAATGTAACAAAACAAAAATTACACAAAAGATGTAACAAGATGAAAAAGACATAAAAAACGAGATGAAGACAACGTAAAAGATGTAACAAAACAAAAACGATGTAAAAGTTGTAACAGGATGAACACGATGTAAGACATAAGACACAAGACAAAAACGACATACAAGACATGTTGACACGCTACTTTGACTTTTATGATTTGAGTAAATTTCATGTACTTTTTCACTTTTACTTTAGTAAAGAACTTGAATCAGTACTTCTACTTTTACCAGAGTCTTTTTCAGACAAGTATCTGTACTTCTACTTGGGTACCAAATGTGTTTACTCCTGCCACCTCTGTCAGTTTGCATGTCTCAAATAGGAACACATGCAGAATAGTGGAACTCAAGATGTGTTCCAGGAAATGAAGGGGGTGAAGGGGGGATGTGAGCGCCGACCATATAAAAGCTAATACTCCTGTGTACCCTCTGGACATCATTGACTCTCAGCACGTCCACTGAACCCCCAGGGTAAGGGGGTTAGAGGTCATGGGTCGCGGAGGTTATGACTGATCCTCCCAGTCTTCCCCCGGAGGGACAGGCACAACATAACACGTCTCTATTTATAACTGTTTATAACTCTCTTTGCAAGGGTCTTGTGTATTACCACACTTCTCTGGAACTCGAGCAGAACGAGGGCCGACTGTGTTTTGCTTATGGAGAATGTGGTGCTGCGAAATGTGTGTGTGTGTCCCTAATGACAGATAATAGCAGTTTTGAGTTTGGCAGTGTGTTTGTGAGTGATTACACCTTTGTGTGTTTGTTTGGGGGTGTGTGTGTGAGATGGAAAGAGAGAAGTTTGTAGTGTGATAAAGTGACTGTCTAATTGCGGAGAGCCTCGCTGTGTGGCATGTCAGATTGTTCTTCCCCTGTGGCCTGACGTCTCCTGCAGGGGGAATGTGTGTGTGACTGCATATGTGTGTCTAAATGTGATGAATTTCAACTGCCTGCTTCAAGTCTTGGCAGGCTGCCGGAGCACCAGGGACCCACTCGACCATATTTCATGCTTGCTCAAAAAAAACACCATACATTTTTACCTTTATGTGGTTCGCTCAACTCTGTAGTCCATTACGCCACATTTGTGTGCATGTGTGTGTGTGTGTGTGTGTGTGTGCTGAATGAGAGCGTTTGAGAGAGATGATGGGGAAAACTGCACAGACTCCACGCTCGCTGCGCCACAATGGCTTGCATTGTTCTGGTGCTATAATCAGAGCGGACATGGAACTTGGCCTGGAGACCAAGAGGTCTCTGCAGCCCTGGACACAGGTGCTGGAACTCAGATTCACACCAAATCCTGGACTGGAGAGGGAACACAGGGGGTGTAGGCTCTAGGGTTTAATGATTGGGCTTTTTTTTATGTCTTGGTTCACCCAAATTACAAAAAAAACATATTTTCTCACTTATCCCGAGTGGTGCCAGGGCTCCAGGTTTAAGAGAATACTACACCCCCAGCCTGATACAACAGAGGATAATAAAATATTGTTTTCTGGGCTCTTAGCATTAAAAAATGACATTTAAAAATTTCGAAACAGCAACTTTTCTTTCCACTTTTCTTTCCTGGTCACAGGCCTTGGCACAAACAAATTTAATTGGAGCTACTTTATACCAGACACATAGTCCCCGTGTAAATCTGTTGACATTTGAGTGAACTAAGATATTTTTTTGGATTGACTTCTTGCTGTTTCTATGTACAGAGACTCTTGTAGCTACACAGAGAATTAGAACATCTCACCATTATTGCGAACTAAATGAATTAATTAATTTAATAATAAGGGCCTACTCAGTGTACATTATCCCATTTAGTATACACCTACTGACATAAAAAATCAATAACCTAAAAATAATTTATTATCTATCAGTTATCAGAACTGTCTTCATAGCAACGGTCAACTTTAGAATGCCATAATTTACCAATCAGGATTGACATAAACACGCTTTAACATTTTAAGGTAGCTAATGTTTGCAAACCACCAGCTAATTAGCTAGCTGATAGTTGATGTGGATTAGCTTGCTAGTTAGCTTGCTAGCATTTTGCGACAGAGCACAACACTAGCTACCTAGCTCGCTAATGACTGATATTAGCTAACTAGTTAGCTGGAATTTTGCTTATATGAGCTAGCTTAAGATTTAGTTTTCTTTTCAACATAGATGACCCTCGTACCTACCATATTTAGGTGCACGAAACAGGAAAGGAAAAAGTTGACAGAGGTTCCAAACAGGGTGGGAAGGGTCAGTTGTAGCTATACTTTTAGAACTTTAAAGAGACCCAGGCTAGCTGTTTCCCCTTGAATCTAGTTTTCATGCTAAGCTAGGCTAATTGCCTCCCAGCTCCATACTTAATACACAAATATTGAGTTGTATCGATCTTCTCATCTAACTATCAGAAAGAAAAACAATAAGTGTATTTCCCCTAAATATTATTCAAAGTAGTGCTAGGCAAATCTGCATCTCTTTGATCCTGCAAAGCCCTTTCCAGTACAAACCTTCACTTTTCACTGACTGTTTCTTTCCGTCACAAGGTGAAAAAGAAAATGTAAATGTGGTTATAGTTTAAGTTTATAGCGCTGTATAGATTGAAGTCATATGTGAAAGGAAAGGGCCCATTTGCAGAAAACAATGCAGTACTACCTTCATATTACACCAGCCCCCACACCAAGCTGTCTGCAAGTGGTTTGAAATATCATATTTCCCTCTGCACCTCATTGTCTTTGTTTACATATTTAATCTAAGATCAACACTTTCAAATTGCTTGTTTGCTGTACAGGATCTTTGCCACATCATCTTTGCTACAGGGGAACTTTTTAAGCAATCGAAAGGTTAAATTCTCATATTTTCTGAGCTGCCTCTTTCACCACAGCTATTGCTGTTGTTGTTATGCTCTGACTTCCTTTGTCACTGCTGCTTCCTGTTTCCCTAGGTTGGGTAAAAATTAGTTCAAAAATTAGTTCATCATGATGATGCTGAAGTGATAAACTCAACTCCTCCTGTTAAAATGGAAACCTGCAAACTTCGGGCCCACCAAGATGGAGACATAAATATACAAATACTTTGAAACCACAGAATTTACGCACAAATTTGTAAGCTGTTTCTCTATTTTGGGTAGGTATGACTTCACTTGTGGCCCTGTGTGTACGACTCAGCACAGGGTTTGAGCAGGTTGGGCTGATGAAAGATTCAGCTTTCAGCAACAGCACAGAACAGTGTGAAAAAACCTGTGTCACTCTAACGACACCTCAACACCTTTTCGCCCCGTGCTTTTCCACCATAACTCAGGTGGGGCTCCGTCAAAACAGCATTTTTTAAGTGAGCCTGAAGTAAAACAAGTCCATTTACCACCAAAAACAGAGCTGTGACTAATAAGCCAGTGGTAGAGCATGCAGGGAGCGGGTGTGCAAAGTTTTATAAGATTAGACCACAAGTTCTCTGAGGAGAGTCGTCTAATAAGAGGCTTATGATGGGCCAACAGTCTCCCAGGGGTCCAACCACGATAATGATACAGCTTTCTGTCTCTGCGTTTCTCTTTTATGGTGGATTAAGAGCCGTGGTGCAGTGCTGCTTGTTTTTAATGCGAGTTAGTTTCTGGGGCTTGTTTGTGCAAGGTGTGAGATTTATTCCTCTGGACTGCAGTATGGTTTTCTCACAAGTTTGTTTTAGCTCTGTTATGTTTTGTGTTGTAACAATAAAGGTGTTTTAGAAATAAAATTCTTTTTTCCTGTCAGCCAGCTGTGAGGAGGCAGAGTTGAGTTAAGGCCCCTGGCTGGTGAGTCAGTGTTTCCATAGAGCTGCTGCTGCTGGCCCTTCTGGTTCTGACTGGGCCTGGCCACGAGCTGCTCTAATACACTAGCCAGGCTGAGGAAGCACAACAGCCATTTCACACTGTATGTTCATGTGTGTACAGATTAAAGACGTAGTTTGACATGTTGGGAAGTTCACTCATTGGCTTTCATGTTCTCACTCCCAACTTCTCAAATACGTCCACTCGGTCGGTGGTCCTACTCTTCACATCGTAGATGTTTTTGGACCAAACAGTTCTGGAGACTCTTTGAACTGTGAACTACACACCCTCACAGACTTTTTTCTGTTTGTATTTGCCAATAGGAACCTTTAGCTAATGGAAGATGGTCCACGTTTGGTAAAGCAATGTAACTTCTGCGACGTCTATAACAAAAACTCAACAAGATGGAGGATGCTGTGGTTGGAGCTGTGTTGAGGGTTTTATAATTATAACAGAGTTTGAAAGGAGACATGCGAGTGTAGATTATGCAGATAAGACGGAGAAAGAAAAGCGAAACGCATTCAGCAGTTGGCAGCACTACAGATGGGTAATTAACTTTAACATTCCTTCAACTCCTGGTGGTGCCGCTGGTGATCGCCTCTAAAAGCCTATACCAGCATATAGTGGTCTGAGGCCGAGGATAGTGACCAGTGCATATCACTCGCTTATTTTTCTATCAGATCCGCTTTGGTAGTTGTGGTCTTTTATTTTCTTATAATCCTGTTTCAGTTTCCAGCAGTTCTTAGAACTATGGCCTGTGGGTTCCGACAAAAAGTTGTCGCTCAGATTTTAGATATTCTGATTTAGTGATTTTAGCTATTGAGCTACACCAATGTTAGCTTTGCAGGGAAGAGTGTCGTGTCCAGCCACGCTCAAAAAATTGGTATCCTTTATATCTGCCAGTATGGAAATGAAATAAGTCTTAAATTGCATTCATAGTGGTCTTAAAAGATCTTAAAACATCTTAAATTAAACTTGTTGAAAGCTGCGAAGACTTCAAGAAGTCGCCTGTCTGTTACATAACCCCATCGAAAACCACAACTTGTCATTTTTACACGGATATAACAAACGAGATATAATGTGCTAATTTATGAGCTTTAGAAGTGCTGGTCGGAGGATTTTGTTCCCTTTGAATAAAGCCAGGCGAGTTGTTTCCCTGTTTCCACTCTTTATTCCAAACTAAGCTAACCTGCTGCTAGCTGTAGCCTTAAATTTAACAAACAGACATGAAAGTGATATCTTTCTTCTCATCTAACTCTCAGCAAGAAAGCAAATAAGCGTATTTTCCAAACGCTAAACTATTACTTTAAGCTTTTTATTGCGTGTGTGTTGAAATAATGCTGAACCTGAGCTCCTTCATCAGAGGGAAGTGTTTGGAAAATTCACTGGAAAACACAAGGAGAGGCCCTGGTCCCGTAAATGAGTCGGTATAAAGCATTTGTGTCAAGGTATGCCTGATTCCACTGAGCGACTTCCAAGGAATAATCATCAGGATTACTAAAGCATGTTATATAAAGGACGCATGAAGAAGGACTTTGTCAGTGGCAGCTGCTGTTATGTCTCTTGTGTGTCTGATCACTTAAGTTACAGACGTAACAGGCTTCATTCTTCACACACTCATGAGGGGACCATCTCATGCGGCTTGTCAGCGGCGTGTTAAGCTGTAATAGTCGCACCATAACTTCTCAAAATTGATTTGATTCTGGGCTGTGTTTGTCTTGGCCGGGGCTTGTCTTTGTGGTTGTGGTCTCAGAGTGGAAAGCAGAGGGCAAGAGGAGAGGAGGAGGAGGAGGAGGAGGAGGTTGGAAAGACCGGGGAGAAGAGGGTGGTATTCAGAGCATTATGTAAGACTTCAAACAGGTCCAGTCTGGCGAGGAGTGTTGATGTGAGAGTTGTGGGCCCCTTGGGTCAGGTGGCCTCTCACATAGCCTCCCATATGGTCTGCATTTCCCCTCATTGCCTCCGCCCTTCGTCTAATTGGCAGGTAATGTATCGTTGCTCTGGCCTATCTTCCCCTCCGTCACTGTTATTCTTCTCCGTTATTAATGGAAGGCCCGGCGGTGTGGTGGTGATGGCGGTGGAGGTGATAGTGGCTCTGGGCTTGGCACCGAGCCACAGAGAGGCCCTGCGCTGACACTTTATACAGCGGCAGGTTTTACCAAGGTGTTCATTTCAGGAGCATCTCCTCTGCTTCTGCTGCTCCTCTTTCTTCTCCCCTCGGCCGTGGAAGGTAAATCAAAGCTGGAGCTGATACTGGAGAACTTATTCAATCTGATTGTGGTTAGAAACTACGCCCATCCCACAGTGGTTACATACATAAGGAACACACACACACGCACTCACACACATATACACACCAGTGGTAGTCACATCCTTGATTTAAGTAAAAATACTACTCCTACACTGTAAAACTACTCCATTACAAGCAAAAATCCTCCATTGAAAATGTTACTTAAGTAGTCCAAATATTCTTGCATGAAGGCAGATGCTATTTGCACCCAGGAATAGCCATTGTGGCTATTTACACCCAGGTCTATAAAGCCTAGAATAGCAGAGACAAGCACTGAGGTGTCCGCATCCAACAATACTAGCTGGTTACTAGTTACCTGGGGTGTAAATAGCCAGTGTAGTTATTAACACCTGAGGTGGACTACACAGTGTGGTTATTTTCACCCAGGTGTATAAAGCATAGTAACAAGCAACCAGGTATCTGTGTCCAACAATGTTATTTGCACCGGGGGTGGCTATTTAGGTCTGTGATAGACTGTCCAATGTGGTTATTCACACCCAGGTGTATAAAGCCTAGCATGGCAGAGACGAGCACCCAGGTGTCTGTATCCAACAATGTTATTTGCCTGGGGTGTTAATGGCTAGTGTGGCTATGTACATCTGCGTGTTAGAGACAAACCTTAATCTTCTTAAACCTAACCAAGTAGTTTTGTCTCCTTCAACCTAGCCAAACTGAGTCTGAAAATAATGATAAAAACTGTAAATAATAAGTCAACTCTGTCTTCTAATTTCCTACTAGATTTACACCCCTGTCTCAAACTTCTGTGCAGGAAATTTGGCATTTTTTAATTGCCAGACTAAGGAGGTTGGCTGTGATTAGCCAAATAGTGGTGCAAATAGTCACTTTGTAAATGAAGTGGATTAGAAGCAATGAGTAGCATGAAAACAGCACAGCACAATCAAGTAAAGTACAAGTACCTTAAATTTGCATTTATGTACAGTATTTGAGTAAACGTATTGAGTTACATTCCACCACTGGTGCACACACACACACACACACACGACTGCAGGCTTGTTTGTCTCCACACACATACTGTATATGTGTGTTCTCTACCCATTCATCACTCCACCTCTCACCATGTTATCCTACAGTGCAGGTTTTTCTTTCCCTCTCCCACTCATAACCAGCCAGGCAGCTTATTTTACAGCCTCTCTGCTCAAGTCACTGCTAAGCATAACAATACACCAGCAGACATATGTTTGTCATAAACTGTGAGGCTCGAAATTACATTACAATCGTTTACACTTTGAACAAGCTTCAAAAAGAATCATTGTACACCACATTTAATCATGCGCTGTGCTTAATGTTCATAATGCTCTTGTGATTTTCCACTGCTGCTGGACAGTGGAAGAATAACTGCACTCTTAGAAATAAAGCTGCTAACTAGAACCATAAAAGGTTCTTCGTCTTGTCCACATAGGAGAACTCTTTTTTGTTCCTGGTAGAACCTTTTATAAAGGTTTTACTTGGAACCCCTTCAGAGAGCTCTGCCTGGAACCCAAAGTAAAGATTATACCTAGAACCATTTGTAAAAGGTTCTAGAGAGAACCCTCCTGTGATATAATGGTTCCATCCAGAACCCTCTCTGGCTTCCCACCTTGTAACAAGGTGCTAACAAGAACCCACCTTTTATTATTCCAAGGCTTTTATATAGAATACAACCAGGGGGTTCTACGACATTTTTTTATATCCCAAGGGTTTTATATAGAACCCACCTAGGTAGTTCTACCGAGAACCCTTTTATATTATGCTACAAAGAACTCTTGATGAACTCTTGACAAACAAGTTCTTCAAGAATTTCAACAATCCTTGAAGAAGAGTTTCTTTCTAAGAAGGTTCTTTTCTTGAAAAGGATTCTAATAACAGTCTTACAAAGAACTCTTGATTGAACTTCAGAAACAAAGAGTCCTCAGTAGAACCTTAGCCCCTCAGGAGCAACCCTTTTGGAACCCTAATTTCCAAGAGTGTATTGATTCTATCCCAAACCTTTCCAGGGTACTAACAAGAACCCACCTTTTTATTTCCAGGGGTTTTCTCTAGAACCCATCTGGACTGTTCTACCAAGATTCTTTTTATACTCTAAGGGTTTCATCTAGAGCATACTCAAGGGGTTCTACCGAGTACCCAGTGTAAAGAGTTATACCTAGAACCATTTGTGAAAAGTTCTACCCAAAACCCTATATGAGAGGTTCTACAGAGTACCCTTCTATAGTGTACCGGTTCCACCCAGAATCCTCTCTGGGGGTTCTATCTCAAACCTCTCCACCTTCTAAAAGTGCTAGGAAGAACCCATCCAAGGGGTTCTACCAGGAACCCTTTTAAATTATGCTACAAACCCTTGATGAATCCTTGACAAAAAAAACAGTTCTTCAAGGATCTCAGCAATCTTTGAAGAACTTTGTCTTCTGAAAAGGGTTATTTAGATGAAAAATTTTCTTAAATGGAACCCTTGATGAACACTTTGTTGAAAAAGGTTTCTTCGTCTTTTGGAACCCATATTTCAAAGAGTGTGCAGCAAAACAACATGGGCCGATCAGCCTAAGTAGGCCTGTTAGTAGCAGTAAATGCCAAACCCTGTTTGTTATGCCTCACAGGCCAAGTCTCCTTGTATGGGCCTGCAGCTCCACTACATCCAGATTCTGGGTTAGCGAGGTGCTGCAGACATGACAGTAGCAACATGAGCTCGGCTGAGTTCGTCAGGCCTTTGTGAGGTACATAAATGTCCATAGGATCTCTGCTAACATCCTGTGCCGCGGATCAAGCCAACATTACCGTCTGGTGCACATGGAAGAGCTCAATTACATAACTTAAGACTTTCATTAGCCTCTCCGCTCCATTGAGTTGTCTGGGAAAGGTCCAGATGTGACTTCATGAAGGGCCCTCTCTATGCTGAGCCTGTTCGCTCTGTTCCGCTATGCCCCCCTCCCCTCCTTCTCCATCCCTGCAGCTGTAAGCACTCAGAGGAAAAGCAGGGAGCGAGGAGAGGGGAGGGAGGTGGAGTGCTTTATTAAAAAAAATCAGACACCCCCTCTAGACCCCCCAATCTCCCTTCAAAACAGCTCCAGCCCCACCCAGAGCAGGCATATAGTCCCTTCCCTCCCATAGGTCTTCTAAAGTAGGCCAATAAGTCTTTTAGCATGTGGTCTTGCTGTCAGCCCGAGGTGGCTGACTAGACAGGCTGCAGCTCCAGGCGCAGGGGCAGGAAGTGGGAGCCGGCCAGGAGACACTCTCTGAGAGGCTGCCCAAGTAAACAACCCTCCCCCTTTAGCACACATGCTCATACACATTTGTATGTGTTTGTATGCTCATACACATTCGGATGTGTTTACATATGCGGCAGGCTCGTACATCTACACACACACACACATTTGATGCGTCACCTCCAGAAACACTGGCGACCTTTTACTGGGAAGTACTGTAAAGTTGGATGTCTTACTGTTAATATCATGATGGTTTATGGGCAACGTTAATTTATTTCAGACTTTTTTGGTTTGGCGGCGACCACAATGCCCTTTCAAGACCGAAAACTGGAAATTGTTGAGAGCCTTCTAATCAAATTAATGGCTGTGTTGTTTGATCGCGTGTGTGCAAAGCATGAATTTGTACAGCTGTGTGTGCGCCACTGTGGAACGTCATACCAAAATCCTTTGCCAAAACAACAATTTGTGTCTGAAAGGGGTAGTTTGTTCTACACGTTGCTGGCGTTTGATATCCAGAACTCTTGATTGTGTGACTTTGCGTCTGGTATCGCGGTCTTGAGGGTTTTCCAGCGCGGGGCAGCTGTTTGTGTGACTGTGTGTTTCTGGGAAGACAGCGGACACAGGTGGGGAATCAGTTAGGGCTGTGATTTATAGAGATCTCCTCTGCCTCGCATTGTGCTGCGGCCTTCCTCTGGGCCTCCGTCTGCTCACACACATCATGTTCCCCTTCTCGCCTGTTATTCCCTGTCTCCGATAACAATGATGGCTGACTCGCAGAGTGGAAAACCCAGATGAGTTCCCCGCTGAGAACAAATTTATTGTTTCCCTGTACAGAGCTATTGTGTAGGTGGTTTAGGTTTTTTCTTGGGTAGATGCAGAACTAAACAAAGCTGTTTAAGTCTTTTGGGGCGAGTTGAGGTCTCAAACCTTGTCAAAGCAAATTTCAAATCAACTCTCTAACCTTGAGGGCCTGTTTGAGTCAAGTCTTCATAAGCAAATTATAATTCAATTTGAAGTCTTTCCACTGTGAATAACAAATGACTGTGAAAATGGAATATTTGTCCTTTCAAAGCTGTGTTAAAAAGTTTTTACATAATGGAGCTAACGCAAATTCCTTTAGGTACATCAGCCCAATAATTAAATGCTCAAGATCACTGAGGGCCACGAAGCATACCTGCCAACACCCCCCAACTTTCCCAGGAGACTCCTGTTTTTCATTATCCTCTCCTTATTTCCTCTCGGATCATAATTCTCCCATATTTCTTCAGATTTCTGACTAATTTTCACACCTTTTTTCCTTTTCATGCTCTGTATGAATGTATGTGTGCAGTATAAGCCCTGTACATCTCTAAAAGTCTACTGTTTCTACCAGGACAACAATGCAGCTGCACCAAACCAGACTTTATAAGAAGAATTCCCATTTCTTAAGGAATGTTTTAAAGGAAAAGGGAAAGGGGCATACATTTGTAAAAAAAAAAAAAAAAAAAAAATCTGCCGCATCAATTTTCTTTGAGGGGCATGAATAAAAGAAAGCTGAAAAATATTAGTTTAGTCAGAGATGTACACAAGTTCATGCTTAGAGGGATGGATTATTCTGTAGTCTTTCCTGAGAATTAAAAACTAAAATTAAAATTATTCAACATAAAATGCTTATTATTTTGTTATTTTCATTCCTTAAAAAACACCAGAATGCAGGAAACAGTCTCTGAAACTCAATTTTTTGGCATCGAAATCCTCCCTGCTTTTTTTTTTTTTTTTTTTTTTTGATTGATTGACTGATTTCCATTCATTCTTTTTTAGTTCTTTTTTTCCCCTCCTGCTTTTGAGGTCTCAATGCTTGCAAGTATGCTGTGACGTATGAATTGTTTCTTACCGCAGTGACAAAGCAACATATTCCCATTGGATGGTGGTTTACCGCGACTGCCTTAATAATCATGCTTTGCTGGACTTTCTTGAAGCATAATGTCAGAAGTGTGAGTGAAGAAGAGCAAGCAGCAAACTGACGCTGTTGCTCATAGCTGAGCAGAAACTTAAACTTAGCCAGTGAATTGTCTATCTGGCAGTAAATGTACAGTTGAGTTTACAGTGTCAGTTAATAAACACTGCAGCTTCTCAAGAAAAGTCTGCGACAGAGTTAGCTCCAAAGTAAGCTAAGAGGAAAGGCTATGTTAAGCTAAAGTTAAGTCTTTTTGGAGACTTGGTAAAATAAATCTATAATGATAAATCCAGCACCCAGTGTCTTCTATTAATCTATTTTCCCATCTTGAAAACAGTTGTTTTTGTTGTTAGCATGTTATCAATCACCCTCTGGCAATCCCAAGATGTGTTGAGTCTGTTGACCAATCAGAGGCTGTGTTATTGACTTGTCAACTGATCAGAGCCTGTTTCTCTGACTTGTGTGTGACAGTGGTGATCTTTAGGTGTATTAATAGATCAACACAGTGATCTCAACATGAGGTTGACCCTTGGAGATAAAATTTGTGGTGAAGACGGTAATGAGCTGCAGTAGGTATCACATGCCTGTGGTATTGTGGTAATGCGGTTATTGTCACAGCCCTAAGATCACCATGCAAGGCCTGCCTAATGCCGTCTTAAGTTTTTAATAGTTCTGGGATGTTTATTATGATTTAAAACAAGAGGGACAGTGGCTGAACAGTCATTCCTGGGTTACACAGCTTAAAATCAAATTAAATTAACCAAGATTGAGTGCGTTAAAGTTACAGTCAAGTGGCATTATGGGTGCCTTTAGCTTCTGTAATGTGAGTAGTGTAACCTGTGTTGTTAGCTAACATGCTCTATCAGCCGCCATAAGCTAGTTAGCAGTTTTGCTAACCCTCATGGGTTGCTGACATGTCCTCATAATTTTGCGCAACTTACCTGATTCTTGTTGGTTATTGAGCCCGTTTATCCTCCCTTATTAACCACATCAGGAGCATGGCCGTATCATTAATGTCAATAAGCTATTTAACTCAAACCATAAACCACAAAAAACCACCACACTTAAAAAGACAGCTGTAAACATCCTGTACAAGACATGAGACATGTGTGACAGCGAGCTAGGTCTGTGACAGTGACAAAATGGCTGGCACCGATTACAGGAATGGTGAGAAATGAGCAGGTTACCAATATATCAACTCTGTATAACACACTAAGCCAGACATCTGGAGAGAAAGAGCAAGAGAGGAGCTCAAGCAAAGTATTTACGTGTTTACAGGCTGTAGGAACAACTCCATCTCCTATAGTGTCCTCCTGGGTCATATCTAGAAGGAAACCTTTGATTTGCAAAACTTTGGCGAGAACGCTGGCCACGGTGATCACTCTCGCAAGATTTTTTGGAGTCTGGTTTTCCCTTCTAGACACAACCGTCCTCCTGCCTGCCAGCATAGCCTAAGTGAGGGAAAGAAAGAGAGAGACCCTTCGCTGTTTTAGAACTTGCCACTACTCACTTTTGAGAAGTAAAGTCACTAAAATGGTCTGAAAAGTCGCTAAACTGTTAGCAACACTGGTTGTGCTATGCGGACAAGCCAGCTTTCTGCCCCCTAGTTGCATCTGTCACTGAAACCCGTCTATTGAACTGAGAAATTGTGTGTTTTATTGCTCATAAATTCAATTATACTTCTTGTTTTCTGTGTATAATTGTAACATACTAAATCATAGTGTAAGAACATAAAAAACATCATTACATTATCCATCTAAAGTTTGCTAACATTAGCTAAAATTAGCTACCACAAGCAGTCACACACGAAACCAGTGTGCAAATTGAAAAAGAGTGTATTTTATGCTAATGAATTAAACTTTTCATGGAGGGAGATTGTGTTAGTTAGTCATGGTCTTGCTGTGAATGTTTTTGTGTCTAAAGTCTGCATTTTTGTGGTTGAAGTCTGACTCAAATCTAAATTTCAACTTTCAAATCTACCACTCTGGACAGTAGTCACAGCTCAGGTCTAATTATAATAACAATAATAATAATAATCTTAAATTGAGTCACCTGTCTGTCACCCTCTGGTTACGTTTACAGAAGGTCTCTGGTAAAAAACAGCACACTGTGGGCACACTGCGTTTGTGTTTGTTGGTTTAGTAATATCCTGACACCAGCATTACTAACAGCCTTTGTGTAAAGTTACGCTTAATCCTTTTTTCCTGCCTAAATGTGCAAGTGCATGTTGCAGCAGGTTAGCAGGTGAGGCTCGAGAGTGAGCGTAGGACAGGTTTTCAGGCTGGGCCTTATCTCGATGGAAGCCTTGAGAAATCTGAGCGGCAGTCAGACACTTCCAAATAATCTCTGTTGTGTTTTTACAGCTAAATTCCTCAATCATGAGGAGCCCCACGTACGTCCCCGAGGGAACCCAGTGTCAACTGTTAAAATGAGCTTTTTTTCAGTTCACGGTTGCAGTTGTTGTGTGTGTCCAGACTTATATACGAGGTGGAGCAGGCACGCTCATATGCCTCGTATGTGTGGGTGGGTGTGTGTGTGTGTATGTGCATTACGTGCGTGTTCCTGTGTGTGCTTTCTGTGTGTACGCCCGTGTGTGTCTGTGTTCTCTTTCTTAGTGAGTGGGTGTGAGATCTGCGGTTTCTCACAGTCAGTTCTTATCTTCGTCTCTCTGAGCCTCAGCCAGCAGATCATTGTGAAATACACACGCTCACTCACTCAACACACACACACACACACACACACACACACACACACACACACACACACACACACACACACACACACACACACTCAGAAAGAGACAGAGTTCAGTTTTAACTATTCCCTAACCTCCCAAGGCCAGATATGTAGGCCTTGTTTACAACTCAAACAAGAAAATGATACAGAGACGGTTACATTACCTCACTCTCAGAAATAAACAAGCTCACTACAGCTATAAAGGGTTCTCGGCCTTGTCCCTGTTGGAGAACCTGTTTTGGGACCTTTTATAAAGGTTCCACTTGAAACCCTTTTACAGAGTTCTAACTAGAACTCAGCATAAAGGACTATACCTTGAACCATCTGTAAAAGGTTTCATCCAGAATCCTCTATGACAGGTTCTACAGAGAACCCTTCTATGATCTAATGGTTCAACCCTGAACCCTCTCTGGGGGTTCTATCCAGAACCTTCCCACCTTCTAAGTGTGCCACCAAGAAGCCACCCAGGGGTTCTGCTGAGAGCCTTTTTTTATAGTCTAAGGGTTTTATCTGGAGTGCACTATGGGGTTCTAATGAGAACATTTCTATATTCCAAGGGTTTTATTTAGAACCCACCAAGGGGGTTCTAGAGATTTTTATATTCCAAGTTTTATCTAGAACTCACCCAGAGTTCTTCTTCTTCCAAAGAGGGTTCTTTGGATGAAAAGGGTTCTTAATGGAACCCTTAGTCTTACAAAGAACCTCTGACAAACCCTTTTCCTCAAAAAAGCATTCTTCAGAAACAAATGGTTCTGGGTAGAACCTCAGCCCTGCAGGAAGAATGTTTCTGGAACCCTTATTTCTAAGAGTGCAGGAGGGTGACTTTAGACTTCTGGTCCTCTCTGTGTTATTATCTCTCTCTGTGTCTGTCTTTAAGGCAAACTCACTGCGTAAGTTTTTTGTCACATTTGTGGCCTTGAAAGTATTTTGTTTTAACCATTGCGTAATTTAAATTTTGATCTTTGATCAGCATCATGTGACTGCTGTCATCTGTGTGCAGCAGACTTGGCCTCAGTACAAGACGCAGCGAGGACTTCCTGTAAATCTATCACTGATGTCATCTTCTGTCTGGTTAAGAGGCCTGAGTGATTCACAGCAACTGGTTAGACAACTAAACAGGTCAATCATGGACTAGAGCATATGTGTACAGGCGTAGGAGTGTGTTTATTTATATTATAGGGGTGTGATGTGTTTGCGTGTGTGTGTGCATGTGCATGCTGAGGTCATATAAATCAGTATTGAGCTGATGAGAAACTGAAAACTGTGTTTAAGAAGTGAGAAAGAGGTTGTTTTTCGCACTGCTGCCGTTTCCACCAGAGGAAACAGATGCTGCAAAACAAAACTGAGAATCATGTGTGAGGAAACGTGCTGTTTTTAGCTGTAGCACGCTTCAGTGGCTTCAAGCTAACCTCATTCACTATATCACTCAGGATATAAAGTGAGGAGTTAGCAAGCTGCGTAGTCTCTCCTCCGTGTGTGAGCTACCTTAATGCAAATTTTGTCTCAGTCATGGTGTGTTTGTGAAAAGCTTAGAAACACAAATAGAAGTTGCAAAACCTCTGTCAAATTTTTGTATTTTCTTCCACCATATCTTGGGGTAATAACAACAATTTATTCAGCAAGTTAATTGCTGAGATCTGGGAACACTGCAGCACTGTACTGAACTTGGAAAAAGGGTGTTCACTACTTCCTTGGAATCAATTGCAAAACCACCTAAATCTTTGGAAGCTGGTCTCAGTGGGTGCTTTTAAAGTGATCAGAATTACTTGGAAGCTGGTACACCTGGCTTTAGATGTTTTGATGTCTTCGAATTTTCCTTACTTTAATTTTTTTTGTTGTTCTTTGTTTGTGTTATGTCTGCTGCCTGTCTCGGCCAGGACACTCTTGAAAAAATAGAGTTTTGATGTCTTTTACTTCTGGTGAAATAAATAACAATAAAGTTCAAATGAAAATGAGAGCAAGAAACATGGCTGTCAGATGATCATAAAGGTTTAAAACTTTTCTCCAGATGAGCCAGACTTATTTGCAAGCAAAAACAAGGACCACCGATAAAATTATTACCCAAACTTTTTGTAGAAGCATCCATCATGGTTTATAGACCAACTTCTTGGGTCAACTTTGACCTACTTGCTTTAATGGTAGTTGTAGTTTTCTTGAGCAATAGGGGATTTCTACTGATATTTCAGGTCTGCACACTTTCGGTTTTACCTCTAAAAAAAAAGTGGTTCAGATTCAAAGCCGAGGAATCTTAACCACAACAGGGGGTTACAAGATGATTGTTGGGGTAAGAAATGAGGAAACAACTAAATTCTGTTACACAAAATTCTCTTTATCTTTGATGCTTTTCTTTAATAGATTGTCTATTTTACCTCTTCAGGCCTCTAAAGAGTATTGAGAAATGGAAAATCACTCTTTGAATGACGCTAGACATATGTGATGTGCTTTGTTGAGTTTTGCACTTATATTATTCCAAATGTTTCCAAATGTGTTCAAACCCAGATAAAACCGTAATTTATTCAAGGTGACAGTGTGTTCCTTACACGCCACTGTGTGCTATAACCTGAACTTGAGTCATGTCAGACGGATTTTCGTCTGCAACAGTAATTGTTTAGCCATGAAGATAAAAGATTCTGGGACTTAGTTTATAGACACACTATTGTAACACAGCATAGAATTCTATTGTGCAAAATAAATTCTTTGCATGCTTTTGCAGGCCACATAAAATGAGGTGGCAGGCTGGATTTAGTTCATGGTTTAAAGGGTCATGAGCAAAAAAGGTTGGAAGCATTGGTTTTGATAATCTGGCTAAAGTGCAGGCTTGTTTACAACCTGAAGACTTTGTGTTCCTTGCAGGTCACACTGGGTTGTAATGACGTTGCCTTGTTCCCAGATCTCTGCGATAACTTTAAAATGCACAAAACTACAAAAATAAGATCCCAGTTGTTATAAACTGGCATTATCCTGTGAGGTGAATAGGTGAAAATGTAGAGCAGGTGTTGATCTCCTAACCGAGGCCACTTTCCTCCCATCAGGCCATGGCGTTGGGAGTCATGAGACAGGAAGAGGTAAGTGGTTAAGCACTCAAGGAGCTGAGGGGGTGACTCACTTGGCCCAGTGGACCAGAAACCCAAAGCACAACAGTGTCAGGTTCTGGACTGGCTCTCTCCCATTGGTCAGTCCTCGTCTCCTGTTTCCACCGGGCCGGCGCGTCTCGTTAGGAAAAAGTCATCACTTGTCCATTAGCGCGGGGCTCAGCGAGAGTTTAGTGGCTCTGTGTTTGTTTTTCTGTCACACTAAGGAGTGGAAGGGTGTGTTTCCACAACCTGTCAGACGGCCATCACCAGCGCTCTGCTCTGAAGCCTCCTCAACTCTCCGCTCCTCTGCTCAACACATATGTGTTTTCTCTTCCTTTCTTTTACAGGTCAAGGGTTGCCACTTAGCCCGGGGGGGGGGGAGAAAAGCACATGTGACACTGGATCCTGGCCGGGCTAATGGTCATTACTCGGTGAGCAGTGTGTCATAGTCTCAGTCGCGTAGATAATAGGGCTGCGGAGTGCCTGGGTTAAACCCACAGGATCAGGGAGTGGTTGTGACTGTTGTCTTTGTTGATCTGCAATCAGTCTCACTGTGACACATATAGCTGTAGACCTACAAAGATAAAGCCTGCCATTTGCTGCAGGCGCGGAGCAAATGCATGACTGGAAAGTACACATATGGCGAAACTGTTACATATACCGAGAGTAAACACTGTACAGCCTGAATTTAGGCTAAAGCCTCATAATCAGATGAGATTTTTATGAAATATGTGATTACGCAGAAACACTTCTGTAGGGGAAACTGTAAGATCGAAAATAGGACACGCTTAGAAATGAGGGTTCCAAAAGGGTTCTTCCTGAAGAGCTGAGGTTCTACCCAGAGCCATTTGCTTCTTAAGAACCCTTTTTGGAAGAAAGAGTTTGTCAATTATTCTTGAAATTACTCTCTTTTGTGAAGAGTTCTTTGTACCATACTATAAAAGAGTTCTCTGCAGAACCCCCTAGATTGTTCTAGATGAAACCCTTGGAATGTACAAGGGTTCTCGTAGAACCTCCTAGGTGGGTTCTGGATAAAAACCCTTGAAATCTAAAAGAGTTCTCGGTAAAAAGCCCCTGGGTGGGTTCTAGATGAAACAATTGAATTACAAAAGGGTTCTTGGTAGAACCTCCTGGATGTGTTCTTGTTAGCACACTTAGCTGGTAGAACGATAGAACCCCCAGAGACGGGTTACACCATAGAAGAATATTCTTTGGAACCTCTTATAAAGTGGAACCTGTATAAAAGGTTCCAGTAACCAAAAAGGGTTTTCCTAGTTCTAGTTAGAGCCTTTATTTCTAAGTGTGTACTGATAATGAGAAAGCTTCTGTTCACCACAAGTGCAATACAATCATTTGAGGTGGCATCAAAGTAAATGAAAGTGTTTAAAAGTATTTTGGTATTCTACTTTCTCTGTCATTCAAAGTCAGTAATCTGTACTGTTTTGTATTCAGAGGGTAAACTTCCCAAACAGTAGAATATATACGCTACAGGGTGATAATAGTCAGGAAGGGATTAGAGGTGGGATGAGAAGGCCCCTTGTTAGCACAAATTATAAAACACATCCCCATAATTAAGTTAAGAATTTCAATATTTGGGAAAACAAGACTCTAAACTCCCCCACAATCCCCCCTGTGAAGCCAGAGACAAATCAACCACAGAGAACAGAGGTGCAGACAGAAGATAAAGGAGGTGCACTTTCACTATACATAAGCATTAGAGCCAGTGGCAGATGTAAAACTAGTCAAAGGTTTGATCTCTGTGACAGACACGTCTTGTTGAGGTGTCTTAGCACGACACTGAATAGATACCTGCATGGTGATCATATGTTGCTATAATTTAGAAACAGTAAGTGTCAAAAATGTGACTTCATTCGATCATTGACATGGTTGGTTTGTCACAGCTTGACATTTGACTCATTGCTCTCGTTTGCAAAACAAATGTGTCATCATTACTACACATCACATAAAGTATCTTCCTGTCTAGGACAACAAACAGACTTTCAGACTTCTTTTCTTTTTAGTAGTAGTAGTATTTTCTCTTTTTACATTAAATATGTCGTTAAAAGGAAAGCAGACATGGAAACAAAAAAATCCACTCACCACAATAACACTTTATTTCCAAAATCACTTTTCTAGAAGCTAAGAAAATGTTTTGCTTTAAAGCAAGAGTTCAGCATTTTGAGGTTGATGAGTGCTGATGAGCTAAAGTCCCACTCCTTTTTGCTCTGTACTTCAGTAACAGTTGAGCAGGCTTGGTACCCAGTGGAACCTCGGGTCAGCTGTTTCCTGTAGACATGCTATGTGCTAAGCTTGTCTATGTTGAAAAGAAAAACAAATTTTGAAGATGGCTAGAATATGTCGCTACAGGACCTGTAAATGTGACATGTGCATATGCACATCATAAGTTAGCTAATGTTAGCAAAACGCTAGCTAAACTGCATCAATCATTAGCTAGCTCAGGGGTCCCTACTTTTTGTCATGCAAAGTACCTAATAGATCCATATAAGACAGGACACAGACCGGACATATTTTTATGATTGAAGATAACAGTCTTCATAGTTAATCAGTGATCAAACTAGGAGCACTATAAATTACAATCAATCTAAACTTTTCTTTTCTTTTCTTTTCTTCCCCCTGGTGTTACAACTTCCAAAAAAACATGTGATAAAAGTACTATACTAATACTATATTCCTCCTTTTGCTGGTGACCCCCTACAACTCACTCAAGGACCCCTGTTGGTCCCTGGGCCCCAGTTTGAAAACCACTGAGCTAGCTACTTACAGCTTAGAGCTAATGTTAGAAAAACACTAGCAAACTAGCTAGCTAATCTACAGTGCCTCAATTGTTAGCTAGCTAGTTACACCTGATAACTAATGTTGGTAAAATGCTAGCTAACTACCAAGCTAATCTACATCAATCATTAACTAGCTAGTTCCATCTGACAACCAGCGTCAGTAAAAAGCTAGCCAACTATCGAGCTAATCTACATCAATTGTTAGCTAGCTAGTTATATCTGAGAGCCAATGTTAGTAAAACACCAACTAATTAGCAGCTAATCTACACCAATCACTAGCTATATAGCTGTGTGGACAAAATGTAGCTGTGGCCAGCAGCCAGTTAGCTTAGCTTAGCAAAATGACTGAAAATGGCTAGTTTGTTTAATCCATACAAAAAGCGAATTGTAAAAATGACCATTCGCCTTATGGGAGGTTGTGTGACTGAGTAGTTTTTTGTAAAGATTTAATTAACAGTATATAACGGTCCTTTCACATTATGTTCATTTTGGAGAACCCTGTGGACAGAATTGATTAAGTTGCAATAACAACAAAAATAACATCAAAAAATAAAATGATCTAAATATAAATCTCCCTCCTACTTCCTTTTAACTGGCCAGCATTGGCCAGTCATGTAAACACAGGCTCTTGTTTGCTCATGCAGGTCATAGGGAGGCATCAGTATTAAACTCAGGCTTTCATAACCAGTTATTAACTCCTTGTAGTAGGTTTAATTAGTGAACTTCAGAGGTGCTTGTAGGCAGATTTTGTTACCTTTGGCCAGAGCCGGGCTAGCTGTTCCCCTCTGTTTCCAGTCTTTGTGCTAAGCTAAGCTCATTCATAATTGGCACACAGACATGATGGTGGTATCAGTTTTGTCACCTCACTGCCAGTAAATGACTAATACTAAATGAGTAATTTATCTGAAAATGTCAAACTTTTGCTTTCAGTTTGATCACCATGCACACATGTTTTTCACTCCATAGAAAGAAGTCTAATCCCTCCACCCGGGTGGGTGTTTCTAATGCAGGTTTGTGAGCTCTGGTATGTGTGTCTGAAGGAGGTTAATCGTGCCTCTCTGTTTTCTACAGACAAAGCGGCCTCTGAATAGCCCCTAACCTAACCTCATCACTCAGTTGTTGACCTCAGCCCTTGTTTGGTGATTAATTATCCCTCCCACATCACCTGTCACCCTGCAGCGAACGCACGCTCATGCACACATGCAGGGATGCAGCTAGCCCTGCTCTCAGCTGTGAGTGCAGATAAGAAAAATAGCACAGTTAGCACATCCAGCACTATTTGCTCACCTCTTTCTCAAACAAAGAGGTAAACCTGCCTCTGATAACACAATTACAAAGTGTACACGCCGCCATCACTCTCTTGCTCAACCGCGCGGGTTAAAGGTGAATGATGATTGGGTTATGAGAGTAAAACTACACACCTGCTTATCCTGTTGAGCAGGAAGCAATGAACGAACCACAAGCTCGATCTGTGTCACCTTACTGTTTCCATGGTGGAAAGTAACCTGCTGTAAAATTTGATGAAGTAATGGAAGTTTTTTTTTTTTTTTTTCACTTTTTTGCCACATATCAAAGAGCAGGTGACCCCCTCTCTCCCTCCCTCCCTCAGACCTGCTGCTTTTCGTTCAAAAACCCACTTCCTGGTGCTACATCTCAAGGTGCCTCTATGCACTCACCACACAAACAGGAAACAGCCCACTTTCATGTCCCTCAGACATGCATGCAGTCTTAAGTGGTTCTGACAGGGTGCAGCAAGAAAGGAAAATACTCACCTGGTTTAGTTTGAGATATGGAAACCTTGCCTTGTTTTTCTTTTCTTCTGATCTTATTCAAAACAAAAATATAGAAGAGTTTTGAAGTGGTAACACTTCCCTTTGGCTTAAACTAGGTGTGCACATTTGTTTAAGAATACAACATGATGGTAAGCTTTGTTATTCACCAAATTAGGAAATATTTTTTGTTTTATATGTTGTTTGGGCTGTGAACAAATACATCTCACTTGTCATTCACAGACAAAGAAATGTTATCCCTAATAGTGATGAGGTTACAAAACTACAATAGCAGAAATCCTAATAGACTTATTTGAGATAGTGCTGCATAAAAAGTACTGTCAACACGAGGGATGTTAATGATTAATCACCGCTGTAATCACAATGTAACAGATTAACAGATGTATTAATCAATAATTAATTGATGGTCTAGAAATGGCAGTAATTTTGTCAACATCATTTTTTCTGGTGGAGCCATTTATTGAATGAGGAGCGACTCTTACCAAAATTATAAATTATAAAGGTGATAAAATAATGTTAAGTATGTTTTTGAGCTGTTGAAGAGGGCCTGTGGTCTCCAGGACCCTAAACAGGACACACATCTATGAACCAATAAGGCCTTTTTTTGTTTTTGGAGATGAAGTAGCACCCTCGATTTGTTATTATTTTACTTCAATAGCATTAAGAAGTTAAATATTGTATTACAGGGGTAGTTTGGATTATTTGGAGTGGGGGTGTATACAGTAGATAGCAGTCGACGCACCCTGACAGATGGAGAAGCGAAGAGCACCACCACGGAAGCTTAGCAATGTACTGCTGTGGACAGTCAGCAACAAAAGGGATTTTAGCCACTTAAAAAGGGGCCCACTTAAAAAAATCAACATCAATTTAAGCGTACACCTAATCTAGAATATTTTCACCACTTTACTTTTCTGTCAGACAGTCTTTTCCGACAGGAAACCTACATTATATAAGACAAATATCACTCGCTCTCGCGAATTCAGTCATTTTACCTTGTAGAAGAAAGGAGTTGCTGATCTACCTCGATTGGTTACTTTATTTGTGGAATTGTGTGACTTTGTTGAATGTGAACTAACCTTTCAAAACAACAAAGTCACACAATAACACAAATAAATAAAGTGATCAAGGCAGTGGTAAACCACCAACTCCCACGCTCTGTGAGGTAAAATGACATTTGGCTTATCTGGCTTATATAATGGAAATTTCCTGTCAAAAAAAAAAAAAAAAAAGCTGTCTGACTGCAAGGTAAAGTGGTGACAAAATTATATAGCATACACTTTCACTGATATTATGTTTTTATTAGGCTTTAAACGACAACACCATCTGCTACAGGTAACACTTATGGATAAATACCTCATACTGTCCCACTTCAGAAAGTCCAAAGTATACTTTTAATACAATAAGTGACTTTTAATGCTAATTCTGAGTGCTACTGCATCTGCAAAAGCAAAAAGAAGGCCTCATAGTTCAAACTGAGACCTTTCCAACTGCCATCGACTGTTGGTACAATACACTGACTATGGATAAGTACCGCATACAACCATACTTCAAATAATCCTGACTAATCTTTTCAACTTACTTAAAGGAAACTCCGGCTACATTTATGTAACCCACTTGTAAAGCCTGACATTGCATTTTGACTTCTCCTTCTTCTTCATCTGTGGTTGATCACTGCTTTAAAAGTGCAAGGAAGATTTTATAAGCAGAATGTCATAAATACTTGATCAGTTTGTTGTGTGCACATTGTGGGAGGTTTAACCTTAAAAAAACCTTAAAAATAAAGCGTGATACAAAATGAAACCATAGTAGTGAGTAATCAACCCCACGCTGGTCATACACACCTGTGAATATCAAAATAAGCAATACATGGTAGGCTGTTTCCTTGTTATCTTAGTGTTATGCAGAGCAGAGATGTGGGTGAAGTAAACTAACATCAGGCTCTCAGCAGGCAGGCAGCTTGTTCAGAGTTGGAGCTGAGACAGAGGGTGTTGGGAGGGAGGAAAGGAACAAGACAAGCATCTAGTAGGCCCAGGTTCCCTGGAATAAAGCAACAAGGAGGCCTCCTCGGGTCAGCTGTGACGGGTCAGCACCCACCATTGTATGGAGGGAAGGGAGTTCCTGTTCCGGCTCGTTTTTGCAATCTGAGAGAATATAAACAGGGACAGACGGAAGTGAACGAGCGAGCAAAAGCAGAAGCAGAGTGGATGTTTTCATGAGTCTATGAAGGGCAAGCTACAGTGTGTTGTTTCTGAAATCAAATACCCCTCTGAGATTGTTATCTACATTTATTTATCTATGTAAAAATATATAAAATCAACCACATGTACTTATATATATTTTGATAACAATCTATGACTCAAATGTTTGTCCCATATCTACCAGGAATATCCTCACACACTTATCGATCAGCTTGCTCGTAACCTCAGGATCACTGATCAGGTGATAACCTCCGCAAATCACAACTTTTTTTATTCTTGGAAATGTTACGGTTACAGCCTCCCGATCAATATTTCAGCTGAAACCAGGAGTTTCGTGTCTTTGCGTAACCAAGACCTGCTCAATAAGAGTTTGATCATCTCCAGGTCAATACCCCTGACTGCTCTCTGTGCAGCTCACCAATCAACTTCCACCACAGTGAAACTCCCTTTAGTTCTGCATTATGCACAGAGAAGAAGCACAGCCCGTGGCTCTTTCATTTTTCATTTCCTCCCATGCATGATTTTATCTTTAAATATGTAACATTTGGAAACATATTCTGTTCCTTTATAGGAAGCAGGATTTTTTTAAAGTCTGACAGTGAAGTATTATGTTGCTCTGGTGTCAGTTAGTTAGCTGTGGGCTACAACTTGAGCCCTGTTTTTTCTTATTCAGCTTGTATTTGTTTACATTTGACCAACTTAGCATTATTAAAAGTATGCCGAATCAGTTATTAGCAGTTCCTCTTTGTAGTTTAACCATGGATGTACAGACAGCTATGACTGAATTACTTTGATAGCAAAGAAAAACTTTAAAAAGTGACAATTCTCAAGCAAGTTCTGCAGCTATATGGAGCATCTTTATTTTCCATGATTTCTGGGTGGATCTATGGGGCGTGCCCCAAAGTATGAAAATCTGATATAAAACTTTGGCATGACTTAATTCCCTGAGGGCCCAAATTATGTAAATGTTAAAAAACATCCAGTCTCTTCACCCAAAATAAGGTCATATGAGAGGTTCAACTGGAAGTTGGGATATTATAGGAGCAATAACAATTGCACATGCAAAAATGAGTACAACGGTCCAAACGTCAGTTATCCGTTGATGTAAAGCTAAGCCTGTTATACTGAAAACAGCTCACTGTTTTGAAAATACACACTCTGGAGTTTGAGTTCAGTGACTGCCTGCCAGACTCCATTAACATATTGATCAGTTTAAGCATTACAAACCACTACTCCTTCTACAAGATTATTAATGATTTCTTACAACTCATAAACCGACACTTACTCATTCTGCAAACATTCGGCATTAATTTGATTTCTAATTAACATGAAACGGGCAAACAAAAAACAGTTATACTAGTACGGAATAGAAATTTCAAAGGGTGTTGAAAGTGTTTTGACTGAACATATTTCCTTGATCTGATGAAATATCGTCATTTTATGATTTATTACTGTAAGTATATTAGATTTTCCCTTTAAGTAACCAAATCCAATTTATACTATAGATATTTGAATGGGTATTTGCTGTAGCTGTTTCCTTAAGAAAAGTATTTATAAAATAGGCATTTGACATAATTTTACACCCCAATATGTAACAGATTTTGCTGCATCATGCATGTGCATCATAGGTTTTAACTGTATAGTAGTGTAGTATAAAAACCCTTGTACACAACTCATTACACAGTTTTAACTTTTCCAAAAATATGGGGTTTATTGACTTAACTGCAATCAATACTTACAAAAGAGGAAAAAAACAGGTTTTCATATAAACTCACAGAAATTACTGTAGTGAAAAAAAAAAAAAAAAACATGGCTGAAAAAATACATTCAACTGTTTTTACTTTCTTTGTGTCAAAAAAATCTGTTCACCTCTCCCGGAAACACTTGAAGGCAACACAGAACACGTGACTTTAAAAAAAAAAAAAAAAAAAAAATTAATTGTCCTCCATTATCAAATATAAAAGGCAGAGAAAGCCTTAGCTACCTGGAATGTATTCAACGAGGCACTTCCAATGGTCAAGAGGGGGGGCCAAGCAAGTGCATCAAGCATCCAATCAAATTTATAAAAAAGAGAAACAAAATAACCTTTCCTCAACCCATTTGGTCACAGCTATTGCTTGTAATAATAACAGGCATTTCATTCATTTTCAACATAACCAGTCTAACTTGGAGACTCTCCTAAAACCAGTGATGTGAGAGGTCTTTTATTTAGCACCCCTTTACTTCCACCATCGATGTAATAACAGTTAGCTACTGTTACTGTCAGATTACTGTAAGATGTGAAGGGGAGACATCAGGAATGAATACAAGCAAATCTAGTTTAGATGGAATTGCAGTCCAATAAGAGGGAGTAAGAAAAAAAAAGTACAATAAATAATCAAAACGCAAAACAACTTTTTTTGCATTTTTTTTTGCTTTAAATTAAGTTTCATTTTGACAAAGTGTAGTTGCAGAACAAAAAGTCATTGAAGTACAATATATTAACTGTGAAAAAAGGAAAAACTGACAAAAACGTCTTCACAATCTTTAGATTAATATGGAAGATCATAATTTAACATAAAAGAAAATATATTCTATTGTTCATTATCCAGATAAATACAAAACAAAATTAACAAAAAATGCATATGATCACCAATAAATATGTTCTGATAAGTTAAATAAGCAGTGACAAGCAAACCTTCTGTCTGGAAAGTTTTTTCAAACAATAATAACCGTAATAATAACATTAATAAAAAATAATTATCAAATAAAGAAAAGCAAAAAAAGGGGGGATGTAATGAGTACAGAGTGCTCCTCATTTGGAGCAGGGGAGAAGAAGTAAAGTAAAATAGCTTGGAGATCCGATCTTGTCAAGTCGCAGGAACTGCACCATGGGAATGCTGGAATTCCCCAGATCGTCGAGGATGAAGGAGGGGAGGTGGGGGAGGGGTTGAGAGGTGGGATAAAGTCTTACAGGTTTAATGATCAGTTTGATATCAAGACTTCCTTCCCCAAAAAAAAAAAAAAAAAAAAAAAGCCAGTGACCAGCAACAGGAGGAGAAAACTCAGGAGCAGGAGGAGGAGGAGGAGGAGAGGGGGGGAACAGCCAACTTCCAGTTCAAAGTCCTTCCTGCAGACTCACCCAGTCCACAATTACATAAGACGGGGCTTGAGGAGAACCGTGACAGGGGGAGGTGGAGGAAGGGGGGGGCAAATGAGAAACAACCAAAAACAAACAGTAGTCCATTCACCCTTAAACACATGCAGAAACCGCCCCAGGCACTTTTTTCTTTTTTTAAAAACTATTCATATCTTTTCAGGGTCTTTATTTTTTTTTTTTCCTTTTGTCTTAACTCAGTCTGTAAAAACGGCTGCGGTAGATCTACAGTTAAGTTAGTGAGCACCCTCTAGCTAGCTCAGGGGAAGTGGTATCATCAGGGAGGTGGAGGGGGTGGAAGAGGGAGGGAAGGGAGGGAGGGGGCTAGTGCAATGCACTCCCCTTTCCAAGGCCACTTGTGCTGCTACACATTCAAGAACAAAATAAAGAAGAAGAAAAGAAAAAAAACAAGTGGCACCTGGTGAAACAGTCAATTCTTGTTCTCGTGATTTTCATTGTTCAATTTCCTCTCCTTTTTTTTGGCACTATGACACATGGCAGGGTACGTTTTCAGACTTGCTGTGCGGATTGACAGGGGTGAAATGATTTATTCGAGAGAGTTCCCTTAATTGACTACGTCCTTACAATGCTAACGAGGAGCTAACTTGTGTAAGGGGAAGCAGGGAAGCGTTGGAAAAAAGGGGGCAGAGGTAGAGGGGAGTGCCGTGTTCTCTTTGTGTCATCGAACTTTAAAGTCACTGGTGGGTACGTGCAGTCTAATCGTCAGAGATGGAGAGGCGGCTGAAGATGGGGAGGCGGCGGGTGGTGTCCAGCGTGGGGGACTCGGAGCCGCTCAGGCTGCCTCCAGAGCTGCTCTGGTAGCCCTCTTGGTCTGACAGCGAGTCGGGAGGGCTGGATGGAGACTCGAACATCTGAGGGGACTCCAACATGGGTCTGAAATAGTAAGGCGTGCTTGTTGGAGAGGGTGGTGCAGGGGTGTTGGGCTCTGTGCCTACAGGACCGGCACTGAGGCTGGGCCCAAACAGGTTGGCCAGCTCCTGGCTGGAGTAGGTGAAGGGGTTACTGCTGGGCCAGTCAGGGACCTCATCAGGGAAGAACATGGGTGGAGGGGTGACCGAGGTGGGGCTGTCTCTCAGCCCAGCTGAGCTGGAGAAGCCTGCGAAGCTGTAGCTGTGCTGCAGCCGAGGCCGCTCCATCTTGTTGGAAGAGTTAAGAGGGGAGGACTGCTGGGGAGGTCCGCGGCGCTCCTCGGCGTTGTGGATGAAATGGCAGCGAGGGCCGTAGGGGCAGAATCCGATGGTGTGGAAGGTGCGGCACAGCTCAGTTTTGTATTTGGGATGGCGGCTCAGGCTGCGCAGTTCATGGATTCCGTGAGCAAACTGGCATTTGTCGCCATACTTGCAGGAACCGTTCTCCTCGAAGGGCCTGCAAAGCTCCGTCTTGTAACGGCTGGAGTTCACTTGGCTGCCGCCGCTGGTTGGACTGGCAGGGCCCAGGCACTTGTTGAGGAGCCTCTCGCCCGTCTCGGAGAAGGAGCGCAGGCGGTTCTCCTTGTTGTTGCTGGCATTGCCAACCCCTGAGATGAGTGAGGAGTGGTCCGCTGCCTTCAGGCTGTTCAGAAACTGGTTCTGGCTGAACTTTGTGCTGCTGACAGAGTGCCGCCGCTGGTACACGCCTCCCACCGAGGGAGATCCCACCGCCTTCCTGTCCAGCAGGGCTCCGGCGGGGCTGGAGATGGGCACGTTGGTGCCAGTGCAAGGGACAGACATGGGATGGGGAGCACCCAGGTTGTTGTTGTAGCTGAGCAGTTTGTTGTTCTGCAGACACACAAAGAATATCAATCATTAGAGAAAATATTCCACACGTATCACCAAGACTGACAGTCAATGTGGTCCTGATTTTAGAGCGAGCTGGTGGGCTGGAGAGAAAAAAAAAAATCCACAGCCTCCTCTTGCATGACTGTGTTCTTTTTGGCTCCGACAACATGAGCGGATACAGGCCTATAGAACAGCAGCTGGTTTGGCAAGTTGCCCTGGTTAGGAATGTGTGCCTGTTTAGTAAATGGAGCAGCAGCACATGAGAGGCCAGAGGGCCGCTAGTGGCTACAAAGAGGCTGCATCATTTGAAAGATAATGAAAAGTGGCAAAGCATCCTGCTGAATTACAAGAGAAAAAAACTCAGCTGCTTTTCAATACACTTCCCAAACCGGAGGAGATGACTGGCTGGTCACTGATTTACATGAGTATAAAAAAAACACGCTGTTTAATGAAGAAATCTGACACCGAAAACATGAAACTAACTAACCGGAGAGCCGTTAGGATTTCAAATGATTTCCCAACAAACACGGTTGATCTTTTCAACAGTTTTTTAGGAGCAACAGCAGGTAAAAAGCCAGACAAATCTGGTAAATGATTAGCGAGCATGTGGCTGCTTCGTGAGGAGTATTAAAAGTGGCGCAAACTGCCCCTCTTTTGGAGAAACTGCACCGAACCTGGTAAGTAAAACTATGAATTTTAGCCTCGCTGATGTGGCACATGTTGAATACGTCAAACTTTAACGTTTAAAACAACTTTTACGTTAATGTTAAAGTTAGCGGCGGGCTTCGGCACGCTTTTAAGACGCCAACGTCGACATTTAGACCGGACACGACGAGTGAAAACAAGCAAACAGTCGATCAAAACTAAGCGCAAAAAACAAGCGACATCAAAACAAGACAGCCGCGAGACCGAGGCGCGTCACGGCGGCGGAGGGCCGCGCGCTCATCATTCCTCCACAGCGGCTAACAGGCTAACAAGAGTTCACAGAAAACACCACAGAGGATTTAAAAAAAAAACAACAAAAAAAGTTGAAAAGCTACCTTGTTCATTACTTCGAAGTCGAAGAAAGGCGACACCACGGCTGTGGTCATCTTTGCAGCGACCAGTATCGACTCAAAAAGTAGTTTAAAAAAATAAAAAAAAAACAAACTGTGCTTGTTAGAAAGTTGCGCAGGTCTGCCGGAGTTCCTGATTTGCAGCTCCTGTGTATTTTTTGACCCAGCAGAACTCCCCCTGTGCTCTGTGCGGTCTGACACTTGGTTTATAACCATCTGCAGGAGGAGCCTCAAGCGCTGGGCGTTAACTTTCAGTTAACTTTTTTTTTTTTTCTTCCTCTTCTGCGGACCAAACTTGCAGTGGTCTGTTAGTTGTTTTGAGATTAGTACAGTGTTGCACGCAGTATGAATACCAAACAGACTGCCTTTATTTTTGAAAAACTCATACTCACACTTATCTCTGAAGGAAACACGTTTATTAGTTTGACAGGAAAGTTTAGATATTAGATTATACATTAAAAAAAAGTTACTTATTACACTTAGAATACTGTACATGTTCTATTTATTAGCTCTGTTAGAGAAAACAGCTTTTATTTCTGAAAATAACTCAAGGGTTTGTCTTTATCTCTATTTATGGAAACCAGATCATTAGTCTGATAGGAGAGTACAGACATTAAAAAGTCACGTATAACACTTATGATAATGTGCATGTTCTGTTTTATTCACTTTGTTAGAGAAAAGTGCACTAACTTTATCTTGGAAGTAAATCTACATGAATAAAGCTAAGTATGTATCAGTAGATTTTAAAGTCCAAGCTGCAACTTTATTTCCTTCTTTCTGTGGGGACAGACTTGCAGTTGCTGTCAGTTTGTTTGAGACCATGAATATTAAACAGACAAAAACATATCATAGAAATAACCCAGATTTTAGTCTTTATCTCCATAGAAAACCAGTTTATTAGTCTGACAGAGGAGTTTTCACACTGGATTATATATAAAAAAGTTGCTTATTACACTTATGATAATGCACATGTTCTGAAATAGTGTCTTAATTTGAATGCATTACAGCCAATGCATTACACTGGCTACAGCTTTATTTCCTTCTGTCTGTGAGGACGAAACCTGGAGTGATCAGTCAGTTTGTTTGAGATTATGAACACTAAGCAGACAGCTTTTACTTCTGAGCAACATACCATAAAAAAAACAACAGTTTTTCAGTCTTTATAGCCAGATTATTAGTTTGTCAGGAGATTATAGACCATTGGAAAGTTACTTAAAACTTTTCAGGAGACTGCACATATCCTGTTTATTAACTTGTGTAAATAAAACTACATATAAGTAGATTTTTTAAGTCCAGAGACAAAATTACATTCACTACAACTTTATTTCATTCTCTCTGTGGGGACAAAACTGACTTGACTTTTATTTCTGAGCAACATACTGAGCAAAATAACTATTTATCTTTATAGGACACCAGATTAATATTTAATCAGGAGAGTATATACATTGGTTTATACATTAAAAAGTTACTTATTACACTCAGGATGATGTACATGTCCTCTTTACTAACTTTGTTAGAGAATTAGCGTCCAACCTTTAACCTACTAAGTGCATAAATGAAAATAAAACTATTAGACTACTAAAACTAGTCTATCAGTAGATTTTGAAGTCCAGAGGTAAAACTAAGTAGGCTACAACCTTGTTTTCCTGATTTTTCATGAGGAAGTCTGGTACTTAAGCAGTCTGGAGTTGTTTACTGGGAGGCGCTTCACTATCCTCAGGCTTTCAGCTACCATCCACTACTCTGTAATTAATTTACTCTTAATTGCTGGACTGTAACGTCACTAGTGGGACTTTCCGGTGAATTCAGGCATCACAGGCTTTTAACTCTTTCTCCACCTCAACTATTTCCCCATTAAGCTTTCCCTTCCTTACCGGCAGGTATAATAATGCCGATGCTCTGTTGTGTTGAATATGTGCATGTGGATGTATGTGTCATTCCATCAGCCAGGCGATAACCTGATATATGAGTGATCTCACCAGAGTCGACCACAGCCTGTCACAATGACGCTTGCAGCCACATATGAAAGAACTGGGCTGCCGAGGGAAGAGTGAAACCTATACAAATCTATTGTGGTCCCATCATCTTCCTCCCCTCCCTCCCCTCCCCTCCCTCCCCTCTCCTCCCGCCCTCCTAAATCCATGACAGAGCAGCCATCGGCCATGTGCAGAGTCAATGTCAGGGTTGGGTTGCAATAGAAAAGAGAAGAAGAGGGAAAAGAAAAGGCAGGCAGGGTTGGGGGAGAAGAAAAGAAGCTGTTAACAAAAAAAAAAAAAAAAAAAAAAGGTTGGAGTTGGAGGAGGGGATGATGGCGTGAGGGGGAGATTTACGGGGGACGTTTATTACTACACAGTGCTGCCCCGGGGAGGTGAGGAGGGAAGAGGGGTGGGGAGGGAGGAGAGGCAAAACATTCCCTTTTCCCTTCCTCTTCTTTGCCTATACAGAAGCCACACAGGGGGTGGAGAGCTTTGTCTCGCTGGAGGGGAAGTTGTTTTTCTGCTTAAATGGTGAATTTAGTCAAGATAGGAGGGAGCTACAGACTTCTCTACATTTCAAACAAAGTTCTAATCTAGGTCTAACTCCTTTTTCCATGATGTTATCCTTTAAGGCTGGGTTGCATCAAAAAGGATTCATTTTTAAACCTGATTGGTTTGTCTTTTAATTATGTTGCATCAAGCTTTTAAGCTGGCTTAAAATGAAGAAAGATTAAATTTAAGCCTATTAATCTCTAAACTTCAGTTTAGTTTTTACTTTGAACCTAGATTAAATTTGATTCTTACTTGTTTGCTTTTTTGTTAACTAGCAATCAATGTAATGTTTGTAAACTTTTTAGCTAGCTAGCAAAACATGTAGCCGTTTGCTAACTTTTTAGCCAGCAAGCAAACTATGCAATGTTTTATTAATATTTAGATAACTTGCTAAATGTAACAGCTTGTTAACTTTTTAAATAGCTTGGAAACAGTGTAACAGTATGCTAATGTTTTGGCTAGCTAGCAAACAGTGTACCAGGAATACAGAGCAGCCAAAAGTTGTCCCCCCTCCCCAACTTACAAGGTCCCAACAACATGCAAATGTATTTATTTATTTATTTATTTTTGTGTACGCCAGAAACTCCATATTGATTAAACTCAGTTTACATCACTAAACTTGGATTTACTAAATTGAGATTAGTTTCTAATTGTCCAACAGAGATCTGCTTAATTTCAAATCTGGATTTACTCATTTTAAAACTGTTTTGCTAAACTTCGATTAGAGCTGATCTTAAATTAAATTAAACTTTGTTGGTGTAAGAGGAGACGTAGTCTAAGAAAAGCAGATATAACTTCATGCACTCACTGAGATCTTCTGGACCCAGTCAGCGAACAGCGAGGGTGTGTTTTTAACATAAAAAGAGTTTTTACGAGCCAGGCCTGTGTGTGTGGAGTAATCTCCCCCTGGAGTGTTTTCACAGACGACAGGGTGGGATGACAGACTTGCTGGAAATCACGTCTGCAGTTCAAAGGCCCTGTCACTGATTGATTAAGTAGATCAGATCGATTGTCCCCCCCTTGAGGAATAACTACAGCAAGGGAAGTAGGAGGGGAATCACAGCTTTTTATTTTACAGCAATATAAGATAAAAACCTCGAGCTGGTGTGAAATGATCTAAAGAAGTCATAATATGTCACACTTTAAACAGAATTAGAGTTTATTATAGTACAGTAAATGCACCGGGGGCTTTGTGTGGAACTCTGCGAGGTCAGCAGGGCTCAAAAAACTCAGCAACAATCCGCTGACTCTGATGGAAATGTCTTCTTCACTGGACCTTGGCCTCAAGAAGCCTCATAACACCGCGGTTGTTTACTTTAATACTCTCAGATGTATTGTGCCGGCTTGATATTGTGCGGTGCAGTTAGTCTTCCAGGTTTAGGAGGAGGCACCTGTTTCCTGCCAACATGAAATCTAAAAAAAAAAAAAAAAAAAAGTTCAGGCTGCTCTCTCAGAGGAGGATAGTGTCAGACGTGTTCTTATTGTTTACAGACATAATTTTGACAAAGTGCCTTGCAGATTTTGACTCACACAGCTTGACTTTTTACTTATCAACATTTTGTTTTGCTGAGATATGTTAGCTGAAATGCATTTATACATCTTGGATTTACTGACTTCCAAGGGCGTAGAATTATAGGCACAAAACAATGCATTTTTGAGTTATGAAAAGTTTTATGCCTTGCATTGGTTTGATCCACTACCTACTTATGGCCATGGTCTGTTATTTTGTAAATTATTGCCATGAATGCTGTAATCTTAGTCAGGACTCCTCTGGCAGCAGCACAGCTACTCTCCGTCCCCCCCTCGCAGGGTGCACCTCAGACAGGAGACTAATAGCTTTTACCTCACGGCAACAGGCCATCATCGTAGTTTCATCTGGGACATGTTTATTGCATGAAATAAATATCTGCCCTTGCTGACTTCCATGCAAATCCTTCCAGTCTTGGGGTCAGCAACCCACATTATCAAAAGAGCCATTTTTGGCAAAAATAAATAAATAAATAAATAAAAATCTGTCTGGAGCTGCAAAACATATTTGAGTTTTATAATGAAGGTTACGCAGCCTATTAAGTCTAAATTAGCCCATCATCATGACTAATAGGTCTAAATGAGCATACATTAATATGTTTTACCACATGTAGCTGCTCTGCAGTGGGCTGTTTAGGCAGGTAGGCAGCTCTTTATTTATCCCTGTGGGAATTTTTCAGTCTCACAGCAGCAGAAATACAAAAAAGGAAAGTACATAAGAAAAATAAATACAAAACTAAGCAATACAATAAAAAGAATAAAGATATTAACAATAGTATAATAATAAAAGTATAAAAAGTAAAGTGGAAAACATATGAACATATGAACATATATGAACATATGTGCAGAAAACTGCAAAAAAAAGCAGTACAAACATAGTTAACTTGTATAGTTATCATTTTCTACCATATTTTGTTGAATTTATGACATTATACATAGAACTACGAGAAAGAAAACATTTGAAATGTTTTGAAATTTATACCGGAGGATGTTGTTATCAACAAAACACAAAATTGAACTTTTGTGGAGAATAATCTACTGCATGTGAAATAGAGTAGCTATGCAGGCCCACTTTGAGTCTTCTCCATGTTTGTGCAAAAAATAAATGAAATAAAGCGTAGCCTACTTTGGCAAATATAACACAGAAAAATATCGTTAAAGCTACAAGAAGCCACTGGAGAGGGCCAAAAGAGCCGTAGGCTGCTGACCCTTTGCATTGCAGTGTAAAATGGAGCGAGCAAAAACATACTTAATACTTCCTACAATATCTTTAACTTAATATTCTTTATATCTGGGCTATGTTTAGCAGCTATCAACTGTGTTTTTCCTCCCAAATATGTCAGCAAAAAGTTCTCTGTCTTGCTGAAAAAGTTTAGATCAAATGCCCATGGCATTTGGTGGCATTTTATGGTGTAGGCTGAACATAAGAATTCTCACAAAACAGGATGTGCAGTATTCACTTAAAGGTGACATTTGACATTTAAAGGGAGGAAATTAGGCCTGCAACTAAATATTGACTTTCATTAAATGGGATTGCTTTTTTGATTTCTTGTTTGGCTTGTCAAATGTCAGAAAACAGAAAATTCCCTTCTGAAAGTCCAAGATGATATCTTCATTGTCTTGTTCTGCCCATTCAACTGTTTAAAATCCAGATGTATTTAGGGTATCATCACATATGTCAAAGGAAATAAGCAAAGTCTCCCAGTTCTGCCTAAAAAATTTTCATTTGATTGACAAATTGATAAATGGACTAATTGTTTCAGCTCTAACTATATGTGTATTCCATCACAGTGAAGGCTGGAATATTTATGAGGTTTTCCTGTCCTATCCTTCAAACTAGATCTCAGCTCCTCAGCCAGGATTTTTCTACTCACTGTTGACAGAGTCGAGTTAATTTCTGCAGATTTGTGCTTCTCAGGGTCAGGCCTGTCCTCCTCTGACTTGTCGGCCCTATCAGTCTCTGTTGGGCTGCAGTGAGTCACTCCTCAGCCTCCGCTGGAGGGTTTGATTTCTGTCGACTCTGATGACCCCTCCTCCGAAGGGAGGATGGGGATGAGGCTTGAGGTCACTGATAAGGTATAAAGTGGGATGACTGGATCTAAGTGAACAGGAGATGAAAGAAAGTCACAGAGAAGAACCAAAACAAATTGGAAGCCGTCTGTAAGAGCAACAGTTTGCTGCAGTTCCTCTTCTCGGCCAACGGAGGGCAGAGTTCTTCCTTTTCTCTTTCCTCCTGTTGCAGCATTTCCTATTTACTCAACTCTCTTTGTTTTGTGCAGTATTTAAAGTGTCTCTGTGTTTACCTAAAGCATGAATTTAGATTATCAGAACTGTTGCACCATGGGTGAGAATTACTAAGATTAGACAAGCAGGTCAGTGGAGTCAAACACTGTTTCCTTGTGTGGCTTTGAGGTGAATTAGGACTCAGCACAAGTCTGTGTTGTGTAATCACTGTTTCCACTGACACACTAACTTACTGGCCTTATATGAAGCAAAAAGACTTATCAGCTACAAAACACAAATGCTCACACTCGTTGTGCGGTAATCTCCAGCTGTGCTGCACCACATCCCACTTAGGGCAACCACAGGCTCATTAAACAATGTCTTAAAGCAGAAATAAGGACTATTTTTACTGCCTCGGTCCTGGTACAACATGTATATTCTGGGGATTGATAGGGTTGTTGTTGATAAATACCAGTGACTTAGCTGTTTGCCACATTCTGGCATTTATGATTTCTCATTAAGTTAATTTTCCAGCTGAAGTATCGGTTTTGGAATAAACAGTCCCCCCCCCCCCCCCCACACACACACACTTGCATTTTCATTTCCATAACACTGAAATGTGCTATGAGCATGGAACATCACCTCTTCATGAGCAATTTATTTTGCATCTTGTATGTTTTGGTGAAAATATTACATAATTATTTGAGTGTATTACCGGCAATCATGCAGTGGTGGAAAATCTGATCCTTTACTTGAAGCTACGACAAGAACTTTATTATTTGTTGATTTTGGAGGCCCAGTAGCATTTCCACCACACTAACCACAAAATATAATGTCAAAAATAAAATTATTTAAATAAAGAATCTCCTTTTTAACTGGCTAACGTACAACTCATTGTAACTTTTCATATGAAAATGTAAACACAGGCTCATTTCATCTGATTTAAGTGAGAATCTGACCTGTTGGCAGCCATTAAGAATAATTTCTAGTTAACCTACAGAGGTCATAAAGAGACATCAGTACTAAACTGCGACTGTTTTGTAACCAGTTAAAAACTCCTTGTAGTAGCTTTAAGTACAAGTAGCATTTCCATAATAGAAAAACACTTAAAAGGGAAAGTACTCAATATACAGAAAAATTACCTTCTTGAGTCATAGATTTATCATGATTAATCATTGTACTGGACACTTTAAAGGAATAGTTTGGAATTTTTTGAAGTAGGGTTGTATGAGATAAGGTTGTCAAAAGTATCACAATACCACATGTTTAAAACAGTAGAAAATCAGTCAGTTATAGTACTGAAATTACCAAAAAATGATCTAATTGCTCTTTCAGTTCAGTCTTTTTTTGCAGTGGTATCAAAAGAGGTATTGAGTTGTGTTTTTTCTATGCCTGTATTGTATCATTGTAAGTTTAAAATGGTTGAACTCTAGAATGAGGTACTTATCCATGGTCAGTGTATGAACTACAGTGGATGGCGGTTGGCACGTAGCCCATCTGGAAAAGCATCCCGAGTACCAGCACGGAAGCCAAGCAATGAACTGCTGTGGACAGGGTCAGCAGCTAAACGTATTTTAGGTACCTAAAAAAAAGGCCCACCTAAAAAAAATCTATATCAGTTTAAGTGTACGCTGTATGTGGAGTATTTTCACTGCTTTACCTTGCTGTCAGACAGCCTTCTGTTATGAGAAACTGCCTTTATATAAGCCAAATATCATTTTCTCCAAAACAGACAGACTCCATTGGCAAAAAAAAAAGACGTCACAAAACAACAAAATAAACAAACAAAATAACACAAATTAACAGTTTGTGGTAATGGGGCAGTGGTAGACCAACAACTCCCGTGTTCTGCAAGGTAAAATGACAAAGGAGTCCTGTGGCTTTGGCGAGAGTGATATTTGGCTTATATAACTGCAGTTTTCCATCAGACCAGGCTATCTGACGAAAAGGTAAAGCAGCAAAAATATTCTAAATATAGCCTGATAACTTTGATATCAATTTTTTTCCTGGGTTACTTTTTCATAATTGTTTAGTTCCCTAGTGGGGGTCCAGGGGCTGAGTGGAGTAACAATACTTAAAAAAAAGCAACCTGGGGAAAAAGACGTAAAGGGAACTGAGGCAAATGCAGAAACAAGGATCTTTTAATTAACAAATTAAAGGCAAAAAAAAAACCACTTAACGGGAAATGAACATCAACTTAATACTAATCAGGCAACTGACAAATTAGAGGACACTAACTGGACAAACCAACCAACACCCTTCCACCAAAAGGGAGGAAGATCGCCTCTACCAGGGAAGCCAGCCAAAAAAAAAAAAAAAAAAAAAAAGAACACACACACACACACACACATACACACACAAAGACAAACACACATAAACACCCTCCCTCTGAAAAGGGAGTGAGGTGGCCAAACCCACGGGCACACGCAGGTTAACCTGGCGCACCCACTCTCTCCCTGCTTTTAAACTCCCAGGCCCGATTACTGATCGAAGCGTGATATGTTACATAAAACTGTCAGTCAGAGGTGAAACATCTCAACTCCTAATAAAAGCCATAGATTACTTAACTCTCCTATAACTTCCCGTTTTTTTTCTCAGCATGTGAGCATGTCTGTCGAAACACTGACAGGACAGCTCATTAGCCCGCTGACTGTTGAGCAATCAGTACTCGAGGATAGCCAAGTTCGAGCTAACCCGGATTTGATTTCTTGAATACGATGTCATGAGTTGGCCCAGGTTCACTGTGACAATCTGTGGGTTTAGTTTCTGTATACGTTCTCCTCCCCACATCCCAATCTGTGTGATCGCTTCAGCTTTGACGGCCAGGACGACATGATTGCCTTCTTTTTTTTATGTCTCATGGTATGTTTGCCAAATTCATGCACTCTTAGAAATGAAGGTGCTAACTAAAACCATAAAGGGTTAGGAGAACCCTTTTTTGGTTCCTGGTAGAGCCTTTGATAAAAGTTCCACTTGGAACCCCTTTCAGAGGGTTCTACCTAGAACCCAACTTAAAGGGTAATACATAGAACCATCTGTGAAAGTTTCACCAAGAATCCCTGATGAGACGTTCTACAGGGAAGCCTTCTATGATGTAATGGTTCCCCCCAGAACCCTGTCAGGGGATTCTATCCAGAACCTTTACTCCCTCTAAGACTTTACTCCCTTTTTATCTAGAACCCACCCTGGGGGTTCTTCCTAGACCCCTTTTATATTACAAGGGTTTTATCTAGAACCTACCCATGAGGTTCTGCCAAGAGCCCTATTTCTACTCCATGGGTTTTGTCTAGAATCCACAGAGGGAGTTCTACTGAAAACCCTTTTATATTCCAAGGGTTTTATCTAGAACCTACTCAGGAGGTTCTGCCGAGAACCTTTTTATGTTCCAGTTTTAGAATAAACCTCTGGGTGAACTCAAAAGGGTCCTTCACAAGCAAATAGAACCTCAGGCCTTCGGGAGAAGAAGAACCCTTTTGGAACCCTTATTTCTCAGAGTGTATGGGAGGACTGTGGTCATCTCGCGGGGTGAAACAGCCTCAGAGGAAGAGGCTGAGGGAGAGAGAGAGAAGGAGGGAGGAAAATGAGAACTAGCAGCGATTAATTGTCCATAAGAGTAGCCACAGCATTGTTAGTGGTGAACCACCAGCTGCTCTTGCTGATGCTGTTCCCATGGATCGCTCCAACATGCCCATCCACTCGCCTCCGCTGCCCTTCATCTCACACTGGGTGGGATGCGGCATCAATACGAGAGCTCGGCTCGTTTGGATTGCTTTGACACGTCACATCATTACAATCACGACCGGAGTTCAAAACAAACACCATCTTGGAAATGAAAGCCTTTAGCCCCGTCAGTGCCAATTCCAGCGAAATAGAAGAAGAAGAATGATGATGTTTTGGTTAAACGCGAAGTCGCAAAAATAGCAACAAAACAACAGAGTGAGGGGTCAGCGTTTAGCAGAGATTTACTGTCCAATACTCGGCTGACACGCCGGTCGGTCTCTAGAGGAGAGTTGTATTTAGAACGAAAGGCCGGCTTCCTCCTCTGACTTCCTGACCTGTGTTTCCTGAGGAACAATCTTTCTGTCTGTGCAGAGGGCTCATGGGAAGGGAGAGTTTGGTTTTCCACTCGCACATTAGGGTCGCAGAGGAAGACGCATAGGTCAAAGCCATCAAATAGAAATGAGATGATGACCACAGATATAAGATATACAATGCAGCACACTCACAGATAGCAGGATGGGTATTGTGAGCCGGAACTAATTTGGAACTAGTTCCTGATTGGTCAGTGCCAAGATAATGATAAGCTCCTGGACAAATGGTGCTGCTGCCTGTATTTATGTGACATTAATTCACTCTAACTAGGGCTGACACCATCGGGCCGGTTGGCTGATTGGTTGGTCGTTATGCTCTTGTCTGATCAAATTCTCATTGAAACAGTTTATTTTTGACGACAGCACGTGTCGATTTTACTCTGTTGACAAGAACGGCCAGTAATTGTTCAAGCTTAATGATGTGTTCTGCACAATTAATCACAATTGCAATAAAATCGCAGTGTGGCCAAGAGCAATATCCAAATTGCAGAACCCATACCAAATTCTTTGAAACAGAAACAAATGTGTGAGAGAACAGCATTATAATGAAGTACTGTCATGCTGCAGAGATGACCTGGCCTAAAAATCTTGTTCTTTAGATGAAAGAAAACATGCTGGTTTGGTACAGACCTCAATAAATATCACAGCATCATGATTTGAATTGTTTTTTGTTTTTTTTTAATGAAAATTGTAATGCAAAACTCATCATTTTGTATCGCAATCGTAATTTCAGTCAAAATAATCGCAGTATGACTTTTTGACTTCATGAAAGATATGAGTTTTGGCATGACTTATGTTGTTTTAGTGTTTATTTCGAAGGTTAACCTGTTAAGTTTGGTGCTGGCATGTAGTCCCACAATCTGGGGCTATGTTAGACTAATGTAGTTAATATAAAGGAACAGTCAAAAGAAACTGCTAACGTGAAGCCTCATTTGATGCTAACTAGCTGAATAACAAGAGTAGTTGGTCAGATGCCAGTTACTGTTTTTTCATGTTGCTTTATTATGCACCGCTAACGCTTCACTTTGTTTGTACACAGAAGCTGGTGTGACCCTTGTCAGCTGTGTGCGTGTCCTGAAGGTAAAGGAAAAAGACATTCATTTCTTTTGCAACACTGTGTTTTTAATTCTGCAACGACTGGTTGAAGAGTTGGTAGAATTACAGTCGACCATGAGTTTCTTTGGTTGACCACACCCCCTCGCTCTGAAGGAGCTGGTTTTCAAACTCCTAACCGTCCTCTAATGATGATGAGGCTGTCAGTGTCAGGCAGTCTGTGCTCTCCAGTCATGGCTCACAGGCCAAAACGTTCAAAAGTTTGGGCTCACTTTACTAAACCTAACAAAATACAGTAAAAAAGTGAAAAGGTAGTTGTGTGTAAAGGGTGGGTAATACCAGAAACCTCGTGAAACCGATACAGCGCTCTATAAATCTGAAGCTGTGCAGCGTGTTTGACTGCTTCAGCAAAGCAGCTGCTGCAGCTAACATCTGCAACATCCTCAGGGCAGCCTCGCAGCTCCGATGCTAATGGGATCAGCAAAACTAAAAATGTGACTGTCTCAACCTCGTCAAGTCAAGACAACGCTTTCGTTACAAGACTAATTCTGTCGTTATTAACTCGGGACACAGTTACATCATTTTTGAGCACTGGCACAAATCCATAAACAACGTCAGTCAAGCAGCAGCCACAGCTTTGTCTTCACTAACATCAGGAAACAGGAACAGACATCAGAATATCACAGGGCTGTCGCCAGATGAAAGATTTACAGTCCTTCACTACAGTCGAGTCCATTTGGTTTAGCATAGCAGAATAGCATAAATGCTTTACATACATGCAATGGTGTGGTGTTATCTCTGGCAGGCGTTTATGATTGCGACCTGGAGCTTGTCCACAGTTAATCTCACACACTACTGGACCAATCAGCCTAATTTTTTGTGTGCACGTTCATGACAGTATGCTGAAGGACCTCTGTGATTCAGAATTTAAAAAGTCTTCTAGTGTTTGTTAATATTTCCAGCTGCAGGGAGTTGACCACAGCCCCTAACCCTTATTAACCCAGTTAAAAAACTGGTGAATCTTTGTACATCTTTCTGTCATGTGTTTATTTTTTGCATCAAATTATTCTAAGTGGTATAAGTAAGAGTATTGACAAGTATCTGTATTGATAAGCAGTATCTGTATCAATAAAATCCCAATAACACCCAACCCTAGATGATATGCATGTGTGAGAAACACGTAGAGGAGACAGGCTTAGAGACATAGAGACGAATCTTGTTGTGTCCAGTTCCCCTCGGGCTCAGCGTGCCTCCACTGGGGACTGGACAGCCCTGACCCTGGTCCAGGTGTCATGACCATGCGGCGGACGCTGAAACGAGATCTTCCTCAGCCCCTCACTCAACACAGAGAAAAAAATCAATGGGCTTTGTATCGCGTAGGAACAGTGGAAAGCATTCTCTCACCAAAAAATCCTGCCCCTGTCCCATCTGTCTCCATTCTGCAGCACTCCCAGACCTCACAAACCGGCCCTGTGTGGTCACTCCTGGACTAGAATTACACAGTCCATGTGTCCGGCTCCGGACAATGCACAAAACCAACCGTCCGTGTGACCCTGCCCACTTTTCTCACACTTTAGCCTGCAGATTTATTGAATTGGACGTGTCTTCTCTCCAGTTATTGATATTCCTCCAGATGCTGTTGACAAGGACACACTTCTTACATGGCCGCACATTGTGTTTGACAACAGCACGGCTATCGTAAATGAGAATTTGGAAATTAGCTTTTGATGATGTGAGAATTGATGGGAGCATGGTTTTGATTAAATGATGTTGAGCTGTGAGGATAGGATCGGTTATTTGTGAGCCGTCCTCGGTCGACCCCGGACATATGGTGATGTCAAATTCCTCCTTGTTTCAGCTGTGTGATGATTTATTGTGAAAAACTGAGCTTTTATTATCACTGAACCTTTTGTTGGTGCTGCTCTACAAATTTTAGGTATCTGCAGACTACTTGATGAATACACCACTGCGGGACGTGTCTGTTTTGTTCCATGGTTTCTGATTTTTTTTTTCTGCAATTATAAAATCACAAATAGAGAACACAAACAAATTTAACAACACATGCTCAGCAATTAGAAGAAAAATGCTGCAAAGAAATAAAACACATTAAGAAGTTGGGAAACGCATTCATCAGTTTGACAGCACATTTACAGCCTTATGAAATGTGCTGCAAAGCAAAAAAAGTCTGGCATGGCGTTATGGTGCTGGCCTGAATACCGTTTCTGGGCCTCCGAAACTTCAGTTTAAAATAAACGTGAATATTCGTTCCTCAACTTGCGTCATTATTTACTTATATATTTTGCTATTATTGTAATTATTCGGGATGTAAAACTCAAGGTACAACAACACCAAGATAAAATGTTTATCACAACATTAAAAAACAAAGAAAATAGAAGAAAGTCCTTTATTATTGTTCAGGGTTGGAAAGAGTTCTATCCAGAATCTTTCCACCCACTAAGGGTGCTGACAAAAGCCCACCCAGGAGGTTCTACTGAGAGCCTTTTATATTCCAAAGGTTTTGTCTAGAAGCTACTAAGAACCCTTTTATATCTTGATTGTTTCATCCAGAACTCATCCAGGGTTTTTTACCAGGAACCCTTTTACTTTTAACCCTTTTATGTTGTAATGGTTCCACCCAGAACCCACTCTGAGGGTTATATCCAGAATCTTTCCACCTTCTAAAGGTGATAACAAAACCCACTAAGGAGGTTCTACTGAGCACCCTTTTATATTCCAAGAGTTTCTAGCAAGAGTTAGTTTCTACCAAAGAGCCCTTGACAAAAGAGTTATTTAAAGACAATCCTTGACAAAGCCTTTCTTCAAAAAAGTGCTCTTCAGAAGCAAATGGTTCTGGGTAGAACCTCAGCCCTTCAGGAAGAATCCTTTTGGAACATGTACCACACTGTCACCATATATGCTGTCACTAGTTTTGGGTGTTTTTACTGTGTATGTTCAATTTTGTTCCCACACTGCAAACCAGTGTCTTTGATCAAGCAATGTGCTGCAAAATAGTTTTTTAATGTTTTCTTGGTTTTCTTGTGGTTTGCCATTTTTTATGTGTTTTTTTAGTTGCAGAGTGCTGAAGTGTCAGGGCCACTGTAGCTTTTTGTTTAATGAGGAGACGATGGGTAGAGCAGCTCAAGAGAAGCTGTATATGGGCGCAGTGGTGACCTACAGGTGTTTCACCATCAGCAGCAGATTATTCATCTGTTAAAGTGCACCTTTGCCTGTCCTCCTGAGATGAAAAGTCCTTGTAACGTCTGCTCTTTTCTTCTCTGTGACCCGCCATGACTCCCAGAGAGTCACATGAGCTTGTGAAGTATATCTGTCTTCACTTAAATGGAAAATGATGAGGAAATGAGCAGAACTGAAGGTATGTGGATAAAGATCAAGGAGCCTATGGCAGAAAGATTTCCTCAGAGGAAGATAGGCAAAGGCTTGAACTGCATTTTATGTTCTCACAGGGGCCCGAATACATCACCATCTTACGTCTTTGATTGTAATTTTACAAAAGCGTCCCCAATCAGTCAAAGAAAACGACTCTGAGGGATTTTGTGTGATTGCCCACTGCCCAAAATAGAGTTTGATGTCCAAGATGAGTCCAGGCTGCTTCTTTTTCTTCTTTTCTTGTTAAGAAAACAACCCTCTGGGTCTTTGAGGCCGGTCCAGTCCAAATGCCCCCAACTGTTCCCCACTCCGCCTCTTTCTCCCCTCCCCTCTTTCAGACTGTCCTCTTCCCTGGCAATGAAAGAAAGTGCAGCTGTGTGGAGGCCTCTGGGCTGAATGAGAAGAATCAGCCCATTTGGTTGACTTTCCTGGCCAAAACTATAATTTTCTGCTGCCAGGGCCGAACATCCAGGCCAGAGCAGTTCCTGGGCTCCAGCCACTTGTATCCAACTGGACAATGGGGATTGTCCTACAGCCATATACTACACAGGGGTCCAATTGCCTGTCTACCAAAATCTAAGGGGCCAGACCTTAAACACTACTTTCTCAACAAGTCAATTAGTCCATTTTTGATCCTTTGAAATTGCTTGTTTCTAACAGAAAAGCTGCAAACCCATTTCAATAAAAATAGAATGCAATGATTTGCATATCATTTTCAACTTGTATTCACTTGAATATAATACAAAAACTTGGAACTGGTAACAGGTGACAGTATCATGATTGGGTATTAAAGGGGCGTCTTCGAAAGGCTCAGTTGTTCACAGTGTGGATGGAGTGAGCTTCACCACTTTGCGAAGAAGTGGGCAAATAGTCCAACAGTTTAAGAAAGTTTCTCAACACAAAACTGCATTCATAGCGATATATTCAGAGGGACTGCATAGGGATTTCACCATCTACAATCTATAATATCAGTAAAAGATTCAGAGAATCCAGAGGAATTGCTGCACATAAGAGGCAAGGCTGAAAACCAACATTGAGTGCCTGTGACCTTTGACCCCTCAGGTGGCACTGCATTAGAAACCCACATAATGGTATGAATCGTTGACAGTAAACACAGTTTGTTGCTGCATCTACAAATGCAAGTTAAGACTCTACCATAGAAAGTGAAACCCATAGTTCAATCCACATTTGATATTGTTTTCAGAAATCATTCACATTGTGACCTCCAGGCTAAAGAGTAAAAGGACCATCCAGATTGTTACCAGCATGAACTTCAGAAGCCAGCTGTGATGGTATGGGGGATGTGTTCGTGCCCATGGCATCATCATTCCCATCTGTGAAAGTCCTATTGATGCTGAAAGGTACATGAAGCTAAAAAGTTATAGGAAGCTAGCTAACAAGTGAACAAAATGTCACATTGATTGTTAGCTAGCTAAATGGTTAATAAAACCATAGAGCAACTCCACATTTCTGATTGTTTTGAGAAATCATGGGTGTCATGACCTTCAGCCTAAGAGGAAAAGGATTGTCCAGATTGTTACCAGTGCTAACTTCAAAAGGTAGCATCCATGATGGTGTGGGGATATGTTAGTGCCCATGGCATCATGGCTGACTGTCACATCTGTGAAGGCCCAATTGATGCTGAAAGGTACGCAGGTTTTGGAGCAACATATGCTGCCATCCAGACGTCTTTTTCAGTAAAACAATGCCAAAACACATTTTCCATGTGTTGTAAGTTAATAAGTTTGACCATTAAATATCTTTGTTCTGTATTCAGTTTAATTTTATAGGTCAAAAGGTTTTTGCAAATCGTTGCACTCTGTTTTTACTTGCGTTTTACACAACGTCCCAACTTCTTTAGAATTGCAGTCATACTTGCTTCAAGAATCATGAGAACCAAATGTCGTTTTCTTCGTGCTACTGCTGGATTGTCTCATTTCAAGGTATTTACACATTTCTAGAAGAATTCCTCAAACCAAAGAAACTTAATTGAGAACAAATGGAATTACTTCACCCCATTGGCATAGTGTTGCTCTTGATTTAATAACAATGACATCTGAAGGCTGAATATGACACTGAATGACTTGTCAAGCCAGATGTTTATTGTAATTTGACCAATAAGTAACATGTGTGTCAGCAAGTTTGCCTGTTTGTGATACGGAGCTTTAACAATCAAACAGAAATGTATGAATTATGCATTGAGTTTGGTTTTAGCTCTTGTGAGTGGTTTGATGTCATTAACATGCCCTCAGAAACGTACACAGCGCTGCTTGTGTGTGTTTCCAGTAAGAACTATTACTGTCACATCAGGCCCAAATGGCAGCCCACGTGACTCTGTCAACCCAGGGGAGTACTCACATTATTGCTGTGTTGTGTGACAGCTGAATATGGAAACACTTTTTGTGCTTGTTAAATACTTTCTGGTTTGCCTCTTTTTTTTTCTTGCCTTGCACTCTTATAGGTTCTACAAAGTCTAGTAAAATTGAATGGCTTTCCCAGAAATGAAAGTTTATTGTCCCCCTCAGCCCACCCGACTCGTAAATAATGGCACATTTAACCAAAATCCCCATCGGACAGCCCCCACCTTCATACTATTACCAGCAGAGGTGGGATGTAACCAAGTACAAATACTTTGCTACTGTACTTCAGTAGATTTTTCAGGTATCTGTACTTGAGTTTGTTTTTCAGTCAACTTTTTACTTTTACTCCCTACATTTTAACACAATATCTGTACTTTCTACTTCTTATATTTTCAGAGGCTTGTTACTCTAGGTTTAAGGCATTTGAGGGGAATTATTGATAATAAATATTTTGCATCATTGCACACCGCCTCCCCAACACCAGCCTAAATGGATGGAACAATAATGTGTATCCATCAGTGCATATCACACACGGCAGAAGTAGTAAGATGAAACTGACATAAAAGACATAACCGGAAGAAAACGACTTGAGATGAAAACACTATAAAACAAGACAAAAACAATGTAAAATATCTAATAAGATGAAAAAGACAGAAATGACTCTATAAGACAAAAACAACTTAAAAGAAATAACAAAAGGAAAAAGACTTAAGAAGACAAAAACAATGTAACAAGATTAAAAAGACGTAAAACACATAAAACACATGTCAGACATAACACAAAAATGACGTAACAAATTGTAACAGGACATAACAAGACAAAAACAATGTAAAAGACATAAGACGAAAAGGATATAACAAGTTGAAAGAGATGTAACAAGATGAAAACAACAGAAAAGACATAACAAGATGTAAATGATTTAACAAGACATAAGGAGACGAAAACAACTTACCAAGATGAAAACAGCGTAAAAACATATCAAAACGAAACAGACAGAGGGGGACATTTGACCGTGGAGAAAAGGTGAGGCTGAGTTAACTTTCCACACAAAGCATTTCTACAACTGACAACTTTTTGCTTTCACCTTTCTGCAGAGTATATATCTACTTTTTCACTTTTACTTTAGTAAAGAAGTTGAATCACTACTTCTACTTTCACCACAGCCTTTTTTTAAACACAAGTATCTGTACGTCTACTTGAGTAAAGACTGTGTGTACTTTTTCCACCTCTGCCAGTACCGCTATACTCCAACACCGCTGCCAAAATACACCCAAAACAATCCCCCTTTCTCCTCATTGAAACCTTCCAACTGTCTGTTAACGGTGTTTACTCCGCTAAAGTCCTCCAACTTGACTCTGAGAGGGAAGAACAGTCCAAACGCTGGTGGGAACTGTATGTACACCATTAAACTCCATAAAGTCTTAATTTTTAATGTTCCTTATCATAATAAAGAGCTTTAAGTACTTTAGCAGGCATTAAAGGACTGCCCTTTTGCTGTTTGACTAAAGACTGTGTTGCAACAGCTACAGCATGTGCAAGTTTGATCCAAGGTCAATAAAACCACTACAGGCTGTGCAGATATAATGAATTGTAATACAGTAAGTGAGTCACAAAATGGGCTTTTGATGCTCATTACACTTTCTTTTTTCAAGGTTGTACTTTTCAAACTAGGAAATTTTTACATTTGACTCTGCTGGCTCGTCTTCACACGTATATTTGCAGAAGGATGTAGTCAGTTTCAATCTGAGACAGTCATTGTGATCTTCTGACAAAGCCAAAGTGCGGTCGACACAATCCAGTGAAATCAAAGATATTATGAAGAGCAGGATGAAATGAGTTCCACATGAGCGTCATCCCAAAGGGGGAAACCTGTTAATACATTTAATATGGTGATTTCAATCATTTACCTTATTTTAATAAAATCTCAGACTGTGGCCGAGCAGACTTTGCCTGCGCAGCTGTTTTCAGCTGGGAGTTCACTTTGACCTGCTTTGATCATCCACTTAAAGTTCAAATAAGAGTCCAATAAAGATTAATTTTAATTTAATTTAGAAAATAGTTTAAATCCAGAGTTTAGCAAAACTAGGATTTTAAAATTAGTAAAATCCAGATTTAAAATTAGAAGACTCGTTGCACAATTGAAATGCAAGTTTATTTGATGTCAACAGAAATTAAAATGGTGGGAACTTGGCTTTATTATTCCTTAACAAAACATTACATTGTTTGCTAGTACAAAAGTTTAAAACATACATTGTTAGCTTTTGCTAGCTGCTAACTTAAAAGTTAACTAAACATTGCATTGTATGCTAGCTAGCTAAAGATTAAATACTTGATACACTTTATTGTAGTTTAAAAGTTGTGCAACAGAATTAAATTTTAATCTTCTGTTTAACTTCAGACTAAACAAGATTTGAATAGAGGTTTAGATTAACTCAATTTTTAATGCTAGCTGTAAAGTTGTGGTGTTACTAACTAAAATTTAAAAAGTGATAACCTTCGTTAGCTACGGCACACCAGACTTACTGCAGTGCACTAAGTCTGCTTTGTGAATGGAGAGACAGGATGGAACAGAGTTTGCAGGTGAGGAGCAAAGATAAGCGTGCAGCAGTGGAGACAAACGTGTAGGTGGGGTCTTGGTAACGTACAGTGCTGGAGCTTCCACTGTGGGCAACTTTCTCGCTGCATGACTCACCACATGAGATGGGTGCACAATTGAAATACCATCGAAAACTGTCACGATCTCAGCATAAACATGCTCTCCTCAGCAAACTCTCATATTGATTGATGACATCAGTTTTGACGCACAATTTGCACCTTTGCTGCTTACATTAGAAGCTGACATTAGACGAATATCACACATTGCGGTGAAGCTCAAAAGCTTGACATTTTACAATGATGTTGTCTGTCTGATTTTGAGTGAGTGCCTTAATCGACTCAAGCCGGAGGCTGTTGTGTTTTTGTCTCAGTCCCCACACACAGGATATGAGTCTGTCTTGTTGACAGCCACTAAATCAACAGCTTCCATCATATCGCTGTCTTCTGCTATCAAAAGAATTTTCAGAATAAATAAGGGTTGAATACTTTGACACGAATAGAAGATGAAGAGTTGTGAAATAATAATGTTGAAACCTTTTTGTGAGGTCAGAGGGAAGCATAGAGCGGGTATTTGTAGAGCTCAGTATTCAGTCATGATTTATCTCCACTGAGGTAATATCAAGGTCGGCGCCCTGAAAACGTCTTTGCTTCAACAAGATGCCTTGAGCCGGATAAGAGGGCCTAAATCTCCCCATTGAGCAGCATGATGGATGAAAGTGTTCTATCTTGTTTATGCAACCTGACACAAGGCATCTGCTGGCCTCTGGAGCGCTCACTTCATGCTGTAACAACGCTCTCCACTCCTTACCAGACAGTCAAACAGAGATTATCAAGGTATTTCAGATGCAGGAGATAGAGCGGAGGGTGTTGGAAAAGTACTGCGAGCTCAAGGATAAATTAGCTTTGTGGAAACATCATCCTCACTCAGTGGATTTTTTACTTAGCGGAGAACAACACCTAGCTTAGATATAATACTTATAGCTTTAATCTAATCTTGCTAAAATAAGGAATGGCATTGTTGAAGAGTTTGAAGGCAGAGTTAAGTTCATATCTGATCTTCACATTAGAGTACATAAAAACTTTCCACAAAGGATGTTGAGTGAAATGTCTTCACAACTATTTGACCTTAGCTGACATGACTTTTCATCTAGGACGGTCAAAATTTCAATTTGTCCAATATTTTGCTCATGTTCAAGAACTTTGGCCAAAACTGACATTTCCGTTAGCATCAGCTACTTTGTATTTAGAGCTAATGTTAGCATGCTAAGATGCTAATGTGGTGTGTGATTTGGTTAAATAACTAAATAGAACCAAAATGATGAGAAAAATTAACACATAAGCTTGCTAAGAACTATCTAAAATTACAAAATACACAATTATGAAACATTTACTTTATAAGCTTTATGACCTATGCTGCAGCCAGCCACCAGGGGGCGGTAAAGATGTTTTGGCTTTAGTTTTGGGAAGCAGTCACGTCATCTATCTTTACATGTGTCAATGTGCTAAAGTAAGATAATGAACGTTGTACACATTACACTCGGCATATTAGCTCTACTATTGTAAGCATCTTTGTATGCAAACAGAGCATTTAGCATGACTGTAGTTGCCATACAATAAAACTAAACCCTCTCCTTTTTAAGATGGGTAATGTTTGCTAGCTGTCTAAAACATTAGCAAAATGTTACATTGTTTGCTAGCTTGCTAAAAGGTTAACAAAACGTTACATTGTTTGCTAGCTTGCTAAAAGGTTAACAAAATGTTACATCGTTTGCTAGCTAGCTAAAAGGTTAAAAAAATGTTACATCATTTGTTAGGTGGCTAAAAGGTTAACAAAACGTTATATTGTTTGCTAGCTTGCTAAAAGGTTAACAAAATGTTACATCGTTTGCTAGCTAGCTAAAAGGTTAACAAAATGTTACATCGTTTGCTAGCTGGTTAAAAGGTTAGCAAAATGTTATATTGTTTGCTCGCTAGCTGAAAGGTTAGCAAAATGCTACATTGTTTGCTAGCTAATTAAAAGGTTAATGAAATGTTACATTGTTTGCTAGCTAAGTAAAAGGTTAAGACGCTCTCATCCAGAAACCAAGATGGCGATGACCATAATGCAAAACTTGAGGCTTGAAAACAGTAGACTGCATGTGAATGGATGACATCATTGTGGGTCCTTGTTAAGATTGCAAAACTGAGATTATCAAGGTGTTTGACATGCAGTAGATACAGTTTACAGTGCATGAAAATTACTACTGTAGCTAGGAAACATCATTTGCACACAGTGGATTTTTGACTATTAGCTTTGAACAACACAGTTTAAATCTAATATGTGGCTAAAAGCAGAAAAGGCATAGTTGAACAGTTTGAAGGCAGAGTCTCATGTCTGATCTTAGACTTACAGTACAATAAACCTTTCAACAAAGGACTGACCTAAATTTACTGTCTGTCTTCATGCCACATGTTTAAGCAAACAGACACCTTGCTAACAGACGTGACATTGTTAGTGATGGGGTATCTTGCACAATCACAGATAAATCTGTCATGTAGCCTCGCCACCATAGCCCTCTGGCAAAGGTATTGTGGATCTTCACATTAAATTCAGGACTGTGCAGACATTGTAAAATGTTTCATTAAATGTTACAGTCTACTCTGTTATTCAACTGAAACATTCAGCTTTTTTGTTCATATTGTGAAAGCCTATCTGTTAATTCCTGGATCATTTTTCTTCGTTAAGAAAATAAATCCTTAGCCAACTACTTTAAGTTTTATGGCGTCAAGATTCTGTTATGAATTCTGGGCAAGTGTCCTATTTTCCAGGCTTTCAAACGGGAGAGAGCGGACGCAACAAAGGTGAAAAGTTTGGCAAAGTAGTGCAGGTGTGGACAGATGTGCTAAAACTGCAGCTTTTTATGGCCTGAGTTGCTCCAGCAGAGCCAAATCATGTAACAAAAACCCAGCCCAGCATTCACTGTTTATGCTCATGCCAGCAGAGTGGTTTTTGTCTTCCTCGGATTAGACAAATAAATAAGTACGTATGGAAAAATCTGCCAAAACAATGTTCTCTTGGACATGCTGTAATCATTATATAGTCATGTAATGTACCATAAATGTCATAGCAAGAGGCAGTGATGGAGTGTGTTTGCTCTTGTGCGGGCTCACTGCGTTTTTTTGCTCCATATGTGAAGAAGCTGTCGACTGCAGCTTCAATATCTCCTTCATCTGTCTTTGCACAGGGTTGGTAGGGTTACTTTATAAATATATTCCAATACTGTACAATTACTAATTACTTGTTAAAGAATGTAGTCAGTAACGTAATCCAAGTATCACAACATTAAAGTAATGCAACTTGATTACTTTCTGTTACTTTTGTATTAATGTGGTGAAGTTATTTAGCACTGTTTGATGTTTAATGTTCATTGTAGGTTTATTAATTATTTGTCCAGCTGTTCCATCCTTGTGTGTGAATGCATGTCTAAATTAACAGCAGTAATTACGTACATTTAGATGTACTTTGTTATGTATGCTATTGACACTTAACACTTAAACTCAAAGGTAACTGATATAAACTTATTCTGTGACTACTTTTACCCACACACCATCCCAGACACCAGTAGTGTAGTGGCAGGTTAGCCAGCTAACTGGATTTCTGTGTGGCTAATGTTAGAGATTGGTCTGTGTAGCTAACATTGGTAGTTGGTTAGTGTAGCAAACATTAGTGGTTGGTCTGTGTAGCTAAAATTAGCAGTTGGTCTTAGGTGTAAATGTTTCTTTAAATAAAATGTTTCGAGTTCTTGGATGACGACAATATTTTCACAGCTGAAGGTAGAACTGTCACTGTACTGTCACGTTGTTCCTTTTTCTGATTTAAAGACAAAATAAGTTTGAATTTTCCTGCCAGTGGAGCATTTTTTTTCGCCAGAGGACATAATAATTAACTGGCAGCTGTAACATTAGCTGGTTTCACTGAGACCAGAGCGGTGTTGTGAGACTGTGTTGTGTTTTAAAATTGTAAAAATTGTAATCCTACTAATAATCCCTGTTTTCATTTAATGTATCCGTTTTCTGATTACATTTTTTTCTGCAACTGTAATAGAACAGTTACCTTTTTTTGGTATCCTAATTACACAATCCCATTACATGTAATCTGTTACTCACAGAGCCTGCTTAAGCATAATCTCACATTCATTTTTTTTTTCTCCTCTTCCACCCTCGTCCAGCTCTTTTTTTTTTTTAAACTGCAGGACACAAATCCCATCAAACAAACAACTGCTTGCATAAACTTTCGCTCTTTCTCTACCAGTATACAGTGTTTGAACGGAAAAACAACGAGAGAGAGAGAAAGAAATAAAGACAGCTGAAGAAAGACAGAGGGATGCAGAGGGAGAAAGGCTAGCACCAGTACAGGGAGAAAGTGCGGAGTCATGCTGCAGGAATGCTGGAGGGGGGGATTGCTGGCGTGACTGCCCCATTTTTCACAGCCATAATCAGAGCCAGCTGTCAGTGAGAGAGCCCATAAGATGAAGGGGGGAGGACGGGGAGGGGGAGAATGGGGGAAGGAGTGGGAGTGCTTTGGTTTTTGGAAGAAGTTAGACGAGCAAGAGGGGAGGGGGAGAAGGCAAAGCAATAAGAGAAGAAGTTGGTGGAGTTTTCATGATGTTAATTTATTTCCTCTCCATGTGTCACAGGGTTTAAGAGTTGTGTAAAAGAAAACGTCTAATGAATCGTGAGTAAAAAAAAAAAAAAAAGAAAGAAAAGAAAAGGTCTGTTTGTGTAAAGGCGCCCTCGTGCATGCATGATAACAGCTAAAAAGGAGAAGGAGGAGTGGATCAGACTGTGGCCTTGACTCTGCCTGGCTGCAGCCTGAGCCAGGTTAAAGGAGGGTGGAGGAGGAGGAGGGGGTCAGGGTGGAGCTTCCTGCCTTCCTGCTGCTTCTGGGACAGCTGCAGTCAAGAATGACAAAGCAGAAGCTCACAGATACTCCATACATTGTCTGTATGGAGTGTACAATCCCATATAGAGTGTGTTAAGATAGGAAGAGTCTAAGATAGGATTTTTCTCCATTGTGAAAGTAAATTACTTAAACTAACTTTAGAAATCTTGCCCAAAGAGATCCTAAATACTCAATCCAACAGCACTTAGCAACCGACACTACTTTTCTCAACTCATCAAGCTGAACACCTTTGTAACTGTGTTTTTTAGCATTAGATATACCAAAAAACAAAACAAAACAAAAAATCAAGCAAAAACAACGATTAAATTTAAAGACAAATGGTTTTGGTAACATCTGTAGAGAAATCTAAAGATTTTGTTTTTGGAAAATTTCAAATGATGCTAACTCAGGAGATAAAAGACAGAGTGGGCTAAGACTGCAGACAGAGTCTCCACTGTATTCGCCATTCATCATGTAAAAACAATAAAACAGCAGCTGTATGGATAAAACAAGTTAGCTCATATTACTGTTAGCAACTATTACCTAACAGTATCAATAATTATTGTTAGCTAATGCTACTGTTAGTAAACACAACTGTTAGCTTCTATTACCTAACACTACCGTTAGCTGCTAGAGAACACTACAGTTAGGCAACACTACTGTCAGCTACTGTTAGTTAAAACTATCGTTAGCTGGTCAGTAAGTTAGCTACTACTACAGGTGGAAAAGTGAAAGTTAGGACAGCTTAATTTTTCAGAGAGTTTATTTTAGATTTTGGGAAGTTTGGATTCTTGTGTAATACACATTTCCTCCATCTTCAGTTAGGATAATAACATTGAGTTAGGAACTGTTCATCTGTGATGGCTTTTTTTCTAAATCACCTCCTAACCCTAATTACCATGGTTACTAAATAGTTAAGATAGGATAAGTTAAGATGTTTCTGTAATACAGTCACAGGCATCTAAAAGAGTAATTAAACGTCATGAAGTGTCATTTTTAGATTTTTGGAGCATCATTACAGATCAGGAACAGATGCATCTTTATCTTACAATGCCGTACTTGTACTTTGCACATCTGTGGTTGTGGTAATGCTGCAGCTACCAGCCATGCCAGTGCTGTTACAGCCCCACGGCTCTTGAATGTAAACTCCCCGTGTGTTTATGTTTAGTCTACAGTCGTACGGTCCATCTTCCTTCCACTATATGTGAGGTTCTGTTATATTTTGTCCTGCGACAAGTGTGTTCATCCTCTGTCCTGTAAAATGTCAACACCAACTGTGGGTCAGATTCATGAAAAAACGTAAGAATTTCCCATGGCCTCCACAGCATCATAGCACATTGCATTCTAGTAGGGGCTGCCACATTTTAGGGGTGCTACTTTGACAAAATAAGGTAAATTAAGAGACACACAATGACAGAGTCGTTGGCTGTTCTAAATGAAATATCATGACTGCAAGTTAACCTTAATCTAACACTTGACAGATATTTACTTAAGTATTGCACCAATCGCTCGACCGTTCTTCAGAATTGAGACCAAACCCTATTTTGAGGGGATTTGATTTTCACTCTTAAATCACTCTTCAGTTATGCTGGAAAATATATTTTAAAAGATCAAACTCTTGGATATTAAACCTTATTACGAGCCAGCCTCCTTGTGGATACATTTTTCATCAAATGTAGACGTCAGCTTCGTTTTAGGATTTTCCATCTGACTGAGTTTTGATGTCTTACAGAGCTGACAAGATGTTACATTTTTTCATTTCACAGCATAGTCATAGTGAGAATCCACTTTTTTTTTCTTTTTTTTTTTTTACAAATTGCTAATAGTCCTGTTAATGCAAATCAAAATACACATTTTTAAACCATAATTCTCATTTAGCTTTGATTTAGAAGGGCTATGGAGTCAGCATGTTATGGTTGAGACACATTTGAGCAATATCATTTCATGATTTTGTTGAAAAATGGAAAGTTTACCAGTGCTTGAGCAGCCACATCTTTTTTTAAACCAGGAAGTGAGACGGGGGTCCTTAGGGTATAACTAAACCTTTATGCCTACATCATATTTTTTTGTAAAAATGTGACAGAGTTGACAGAAATCTGGAATACAACTTATTATAGCACATTTTTCCACCCGTGTTATCAGTATGTATTGTTAGTTTTAGATTTTGAAGGATTTTAACACTATTTAAAATTATTTGAAGCTGTGAATTCTTGTCAGGGACACAGCTGTTTTCTGGCACAGAACAAGTAGGTAGGACATCATTTGTTCCAATGTGTGATGTCTTGTATGTCTTATAAGACTCTTACACCTCTTACTGTGTTACTGTGATTTACTATGTATTTTCAGTATTTAAATGTATTTACAAGTATATTTAAAAGTATTTAAACATGCCAACTATGAAGACAAACTTTTTATATATAACTACAGACATATATCTACATTTTTTGTTTTGTTTTTATATTTGTTATTTGTATATCTCATCTCTTTGACATCTCACATGTCTTGTAAGGTTTTTATACAATACTTACAAGATTTCAGTTCACTAATGGCCGCCCAGCTCATATAAGTTTGATGGATCTGTGGTCCTATAGTACCTATAAGTTCCCAAATTACTTAAGTTTCATTTTACGGAAAGTTAGTAAGGATCTTGTATCTGGTTTGACTGTCAGATATATTAGTTTCAAATAAAATATATGAACATTTAGTAAAATTTATGTCTGCCTTTTCCATATGGGGTTGTACCTTGATTTGATGAATCATGAAAGGAAATGATAAAGAGGAGGAATCCTGATGACAGTTTCGCTCATAAAACACCGTCAGCAGGGAAAAAAAACAAATAAATCTGACGTGAATTACTGCACAGACGTTTCCTGAAGTAGGTTAAAGTATTAAAGTTCATATAGTGTGGTGAGATATTTTTATGACCTATCTCTTAGCCCTCACTCCCTTACACAGTGTACAATGACAGTGCCACGTACTTTATGTGACCCTCGGTAGCTTGATGGAAAAAGACTCCAGTGGGAACGACTTGGCTTGTTGATTTTCGGGTGATTCATGGCCGTTAAAGAGGGTGACCTCCTCGAAGTTGGAGTGCCGACTTTTCACGTCAAACCCGCAAGCCTCCGACACAGTGTGTGCCCTCGAGACTTCCAAGAAATAGTGTCACTGGCTAATGAACTTTGCAGCCACTACACTGATCCCTTTCTTTCCTAAGTGGGTTAAAATAAATTGCCTTTTCGGTTGCATAAGGTTCTGCTTGGACTGTCAGCTACAGGTTTTTTTTTTTTGTTTTTTGAAGAACTGGTTCTCCTCCATGCAGAGGCCTCCTCACCTCTTTTCGTTCTTAAAAATATTCCTTCTTTATACTGGTGGGAAGTAAAAACACTTCGTTGCTGTACTTAGGTAGATTTGTCAAGTATCTGTACTTGAGTTTTTACTTTTTGGATAACTTTTACCTTTACTCCCTACATTTTATCAAAAAATATCTGTACTTTGTGCTCCTTAATTATTCAAAACAGACTTGTTACTTTAGTTTTAATGCATTAGAGGGGAATTATTGATTATTTTTATTTTGCATCCCTGCACATCCCAGCATCAAGACTGATTTCAACCGAAATGGATGCGACAATAACACAGAGAAAAGATGATTCCTTGGTGAATTCATCAGTGCATATCACACATATGTGAAAAAAGATGTAAAAGATATAGCACAACAAAAACAGCATAAGACGTAACTAGTTGAAAACGATGTAAAAGACTTAACAAAACAAAAATTCCATAAATGGTGTAGCAAGATGAAAATGATGAAAAGATGTACCAAGATGAAAATTATGTAAAAGATGTAACAAGACAAAAATGACGTGACAGTACGACAATGCCATAAAAGATGTGACAAGACAAAAGCAACGTAAAAGATGTAACAAGACAAAAACAAAGTAAAAGATGTGACAAAACGAAAACAATGTAAAAGACATAACAAGACAAACAATGTAAAAGATGTAACAAGATGAAAATGATGAAAGGAAGATGAAGATAAAAGATGTAACAAGACAAACAACTTAAAAGACATTCGACAAAACAATTTAAGACATATTAAGACAAAAACAATGTAAAAACATAAAATAAAACAGACAGAAGGGGACTCGATCAAGGAGAACAGGTGAGGTTCTCTTTGTTTCTTTGCACAGAAACAGCTGGTACAAATGCCCTTCAGAGGGCAACTTTTTACTTTCATACTTTGAGTATGTTTCAGATTCTGTAATTTTTCACTTTTACTTGAGTAAAGAAGTATTTAAAGAGTGTTTTTACACAGGTATCTGTACTTCTACTCAAGCAAAGAATGTGTATACTTTTTCACCTTTGCCTCTGTATGTTGTTATGGTGAGCTGTCACTGAAGCACAATAGAGAACGCACCCAAGCAGACAACTTTTGAAGCATACATCTTTGTGTCTGATGAGCTATTTTAGGCCTCCAACAGAACTCCCCTTTCTGCCCACTTCCTGTACTGAGGTCTTGATCTAATGCGAGGATGTGCAAACACATGAGGCTCAGACTCCAACAGGGGCTTGAGGCAAAAATGCCCATGACAGTTTTTAAAATACCCACGAATGTAAAGATGCCTGTGAAGTGATGATCTGTAAAAAGCCCATGGTAATGAGGTGGTCACATCATTTCAGGTATTCAGGTGAAAAGGTAACTTCTGTCCCCTGTGTGCCTCAATTACATTCCAAACACTAATTGTGTTTAGTATGTATTTTAATTCAATTATTGTTTTTGCAGTTAGTGGACAACAAATGAAAGTACAACACTTTTCCTTTTATAATAACAGACAGAAGTGGTAAAAGTACACACATTATTTACTCAAGTAAGTACAGATATTTGTGTGAAAATAAAAGATTCAATCAAAAAGAATCAATAATTCCCCTCAAATGCATTAAAACTAAAGTAATGAGCCTGGTTGAAAATGTAAGTAGAAAGAACAGATATTTCTGTTAAAATGGAGGGAGTAAAAGTAAAAATTTGTCAGAAAAGTAAATACTCAGATACCTGAAAACTCTCAAATCTTACCCAAGTACAGTAACATAATATTTATGCTTTAATCATCAACAGGATACACAAAACTCAAGCCAATTTAGTATTCAGCATGGCATCTTGGAGTAACTTAATTATATCACTTTTCTCATGTGAATGTACTATATAGGCCCAACAGATACTGGATTTTTGGGGCCAATGCTGATAACGATATTAGGGAGTGAAAAAAATGGTTATTGATATATTGGCTGATGTTGCAGTGATGTCTCAAATGTATCATGAAGATATTGCCACATATAAGTTCATTTTGACATGACTTCTTCCAACTATAAAAGCAGTTTATTAGCCACATGATACATCTGCAAATCATCTCCGTTCAGGCAAATGATGTGTTTGTATCCACGGCAACAACATCGGGTCCTTCAGCAAGAATCTATGGAATAAGGGTGCTTCTTTCCTATGTATTCATTAATCTATGGGCCATAAGTGTTTAAACCCAGAGAGATTTGTCTAAGAAATGTAATTGCATATAAGACACAAAACATTGTATCCTGGACAGTGTCATATACGCTACAATGACTTCTATCCCCAGCTTTTTATGATTTGTTTTTTTACACAAATGCCGACACATACGGTACACCCCGGTGAAATGTCAGGAAGGTATGAGGGTATGAAAAAATAGATACCACCCAAGCATGGGAAGCAGGATATCTTACAATTTAACAATAAGCCTTACTGTTCAAAATGACATAAGGTCACTGAGAGTGACAGTAAACTGGTATTTTAAAGTTTATAAATAAATATAAGCTAAAATTGAGGTAAAATTAAAACACAATGCAAAAGACCCTAAAACATAGTAAAAAAAATTCAACATTTGACTTCGCTGGGACAGTCTAAACCAGTAGCGAGGCTTGTTGGGTCATCAGGTCTCAGGGGAAGGTATATCTATGTGTCGTCAGTGTATAGCTGGACAGTTTGTCCACATGGAAGCATATAAATAGAGAATCAAATGGGACCTAGAACTGAACCTTGCGGTACACCGCAGGTAATCTGAGTTCTCGAGGATGTGTAATTACCTGTGGTGACTGCATTGTTCTGTCTAAAAGGTAATAAAACCAAGTAGAAACAGGATTCTCTTTAATTGTAACAGTTGAAGGCTGTAAATTAATCAGTGTGCTCCAGTCCCTTCTGTTCCCTGAAAGGAGTAAAAACCAGCAAAGTGTATTGTCCCTGGGCAGCTATGTTTCTCTGTAAGACCTGCAAGTTTACACTTGTGTAAAATAATGTAAACACACTTCAACGTATTGAGTATTTATTTGCTAATATGTAATGCACAATTTCATAGCAATTAAACTTTTTTCTTTGTTTAATAAACTGTGGTTCTATTCAGCTCTGTTCCCGTCAGTCGGCCTATTTCTCTGCCCAGGAGTTGTTTATCAGTCTGGGAGCGAGTGGCCTGTAGCCTCTCTGAGCTGCAGCCAAGTCCAAAGTGGAACGGGTTCAGACTCCGGACTTTTGACTCTGACAGTGTGTCGACTCTGTCTTCATGTGGCCCGACTGGTCCATTATCAGAACTAGAGGGGCACGCTGACCCTTGCCAACCCTGATTTTGGGACAGTGTGGTGTCTACCATGAGTCATTACTCCATTGCCCACAGAACAAAAGGTGAGACCATGTCTGGGTTGGATAGTTTCTAAAAAGCCTCTCAGATGGCGAAGGGTCGCGCTGAATTAAAGGCTGTTTTGTTGACTTGTGATGTAACACAGACTGACAAAATGGATCTTTTTTTGTGAAAGTGGAGCCGTTTTAGACTCTTTTTCACTTCACTTTCACATTATCCCTTTATATTTTCTTTCTCTATCAGTCTTGCTTGGTGTTTTTTCCAGCAAAAAAAAACCAAAAAAAAAAACAGCCTGCAGTCTTTTGTCTTAACTTTTGATCTCCAGCTTCCTCCTCGGTGTAGAGAGATTAAGTCAGAGCGGAGAGTGTCCCCTCCTATCAATTGATTATCATTTGATTGAGTCTTAAGATGATTTTCCCCTGTCTGAGGGCAGAGCGTCTTGGGTACTTTCCAGAACACTTTCTCCTCTTTGGCAATCTGGTGCCTTGTTTACCAAGCTGCTAAACTCTGGCGACACCACAGGCTGTGACTCATGCTGTGAACCTAGCAGTCGCTAGTTCAGGGTTCAGTTTACAAACAATATTTCACAATGTGTCCTCTCTGGCCACAGTCACACTTGTCTTTCTCATGTTCCTTGGTGCAGATCTGACTCTAAAGATCACTTTTTATGGCTGTAATTTGCTGAATCACTGTAGTAAATTTCCTCTTGCTACTTCATACTCATTTAAAATGTGTGTCCTGGCATGATCACATGATAGAAGTTGAATTTAGTTGAGAGATCTACTGTCATGAAATTGCAGCAGAGTTGTCAAAATGAATAATATTGAAGCACATTATCAGGTTAATATCAAGTTTATGAGTCACTCAGTGCTGTTTCTCGTGATAAAGTCATCAGTATTTTAGAAATATCAACTGATATGGTGAAATAGGAGAGTTTTTCAAAACTTTTGCAAAATGGCTTGGTCCTACAGTCAAGGTGAACAGAGGTTACTGCAGGATATTTTCTTTTCAGTAATGATCAGGTTATGCCTGCCTTATGGCTGCCCGGTAACTTGGTTTATATCCTCCCAGTTAGAGCTACAACAAGGAACTTTCATGTTTTGTTGATTTTGGAGGCCCCTGTAGACAAAAGCCGTAGTGTTTCAACCATAATAACCACAAAATATTAAGTCAAAAATAAACTTATCCAAGTAAAAATCTCTTCCTGGTTCTTTTTAAGTGGCTAACATACTACTCACTGTAACTTGGGCTGGTAAAATGTAAACACAGGCTCATTTCATCTTATTTCAGGGAGAATCCAACTCGGTGGCAGGAATTGATCTCTCTGATCTCAACTTTAGTCATATAGAGGCATCAGTAATAAACAGACGGTTTCATAACCAGTTAAAAACTCCTTGTAGTAGCTTGTTTGTAGATTTGTTTACTACAAAGCAGAGGTGGGAGGTAACCAAGTGCAGATACTTTGTTACTGTACCTAAGTAGATTTTCAAAGTATCTGTACTTTACTTGAAAATGTTTCTGACAACCTTTTGTTTTCACGCCCTCCATTTTAACACAGTTGTGTGGACATTTTACTCATTACATTCTCAAATACAAATACAAATACTTGGTTTCATCATGTTGTAAAAATACAATTAACAAATAGTCATAAAAAAATACAACTCACAAAATGAGAATACACACATCATCTTAGCACACACAGTCATAAAAATACAACTCACAATACACAAGTTTACACTATACAACATATCGCATTGATCTACTGCAGCAAAGTCAGGAGCACCACCCTGTATCCAGTTCTTGAGACATGGCTCCACGCCAGCAACAGCCATGGCCAGAGGCATTATGTTTTTGGGTCATCCCATTCTTGTGATCGCAATATCTCAAGAAGGCCTTGAGAGGATTTCTTCAAACTTGGCACAAGTGACCAAACTGATTAGATTTTGGTGGTCAAAGGTCGCTGTAACCTCACGTCCATCCCACTGTCTTGAACATGACATCTTAGGAACACTCGGAAGGAGTTTCTTCAAATTTGGTACGAATGTCCATTTGGACTCAGAGAGTAGCTGGTGAGATTTCGCTGGTTAAAGGTCAAATGTCACTGTGACCTCATGTCCATCCTTTTCTTCTGAACACAGTATTTCAGGAACGCCTTGAGGGAATTTCTTCAAACTTGACACAAATGGCCGCTTGGATTCAAAGATGAACTGATTAAATTTTCAGACGTCAAAGATCACTGTAACCTCACATCCGTCCAACTCTCGTGAACGCGATATCTCAGGAACACTTGGAGGGAGTTTCTTCAAACATCCACTTGGACTCAAGGATGAGCTGATTAGATTTGTGGTTAAAGGACAAAGGTCATTGTGACCTCACAAAATACATTTTTGGCCATAACTCAATAATTCATACACTAATTATGACAAAATTTCACACAAATATCTGGAGAGTATCTACATATATGTAACTAGTTAAATTTGATTAAATTACAATATAAATGTAATTGTAATCTATTACAGTTACTGAGAAAATGTATGTAATTAAAGTACAGTTACTAATCAAATGTTTGTAATTACAAATATTCTTTTCGGGTTGCCTGTCTAATAGTCTTACATCTAACATGAGGTTCAGTGAACCTTGCACAGAAACAATTGAGAAATGGCTACTTTTTATTTTTGTACTTTGATTACAGTCCTGTAGAATAGAGTCTGTCCTTTTTCACTTTTATTGAAGTAAAAAAGTTGAAGCAGTACTTCTTTTTACAGAAGTATCTGTACTTTTACTTGAGTAAAGAGTGTGTGTACATTTGCCACCTCTGGTACAAACAGAAGTACAGAAGTTCTGAGCCAGTTCATGTAGGGTAAGCGTCAGACTTCACTGTGAACATAACACATGCAGCGCTCACTATCAGCCGCGTGCCGCTGCAGGAACTTATGTCACTTCCTTTCTTATCTTATTGATGTGGAAAGAGGAAGCCCCCTTACTTTCCCCAGACCTACTTATCACAGCACCACAAAAAGTGTGGTAATGCAATTTTAGAGCAGAAATAACCTGAATGTTTCACTTAGCAACCACTTAGCAAATGTTAAATTTAACGTCATTTCCTGATTTATAACTGTCACATTTAGCACACATGTGTTAAGCTGTGTTTTCTGGTGTTGCAGCACCTGTGTGCAGACGAATTGCACAGGATGTTGGGGGTTGTTCTGTGTCTCCTCTCGCAGGCATCTGTAACTACCTACCAGGCTTTTCTGCGTCCTGTACTGTATGAGTAAAAGTGCTGCAGACTGTATGGAACATGCAGAGGAGGCGAGGAGCGCTGCACTCTTTGATGCTTCTGTATACATATGAAGGCATGAAACGTTTAACCCATTCATGCCCACACAAGAATTAGTTAGAAGAGAGCATCAACAGCAACAGCCTCCTCGTCCTGGAAAATCCCACCGCTGTTGCCTTTCGTTTACTTAAGAATTTTTATATGCTTCTTCACTGTCATTTCCATGATGTCCATTGATCATCATTAAGGCCAGATATCTTGTTATTTAGGGCAGACCGTTTCATGTTATGTAAGATGTTAGAGCAATGGCAGCCCTTGTGTTTCCTGAGATCTAGGACCTACAAGTCACTGTCCCACAAACAACACAGAAGTAGAAAACAAACCAGCCTTCACTCATTTTTTTCTGCCCTAACTGACTCAGTATGAAGTGAAGTATGATTTGATGAGGTTATCTGAGGTCAGTTTTATTGAAAAGTTAAGTTTTTTTTTAGTGTCTGAGTCATATAACTCAGGATTCCAGTGACTATATTCAAATGTGAAGCAGGTCCTAAGTACATGTTTAAATTATCTTAATTGCCAGACAAAACAAAAAAAAAACAAACAAAAAACAAAACATGGATTACTTTCAATGTTTTGGGATCTTCTTTACATTAAAATTCTTGCTTTCTACAATATCTGTGCAGCCACAGTATGGTCCAGGTTGAAGTATGGCTAAGGTTAAGCAAGTGAAACACTTTAAGAGTAACTTAACACCAGGTAGAAAAGCAGTGTTTCACTGCCCTCTCTGGTTGAGAGAGTCAAGTCTGTTTCACCTCTCAAGTGTGTGGACACCCAACAGTGATGTCACAGAGTCCTGCCCTGGGGTACACCTGTACGCCACTGCAGCAAGTGGAGAGTTGAACCTCTAGAGGTCAGCAAAAACAAGATTTTCAGGGGGTGTCAAGTTATTCTTTAAGGGTAAATTAGGCCTAGAGTTAATTAATTAAAGGTGCAGTAAGCGATTCTGGAGAAAGATGGTTGATTGTTGAGTCTCATTCTCATTTTCATTCACCTATTGTACTGACCTGTGATTGGCCAAAACTTCTCGTTATGCGCTAGATTTGCTAAAGCCTAAAAACAGCAAAGAGGAGGAGCAGAGGTCAACTTTTCTCTCAAACCACTTGAACTGACCCTGACTGAAGATGCTGCTGGGGATCACATATACACATATACACATATACATATACTGTTTCTTAAGTTAGCTAAATGTTCGGGAGCTAATCTACATAAACTGTTAGCTATCTAGTCATTTTGAAGCACACTGAGTTTATGCCCGCTGTTTGAAATGTGCTAAGAATAAATAAAGCTGACTTGACTCGACTAGTTAGCTGGTGTTTTGCTCTGTAGCAAACTACCTATCTAATCCACATCAGTTGTTAGCTAGCTGGAAATGAGAAAATTGAGGTTCCAAGCTTGTTCAGCTGCTATTGGAGCACAGAGCAAAAAGGGGCGGGGGATACGAGGGGCCAAATACATCACGCCCAAAGATTGTTATGAAACTTTTGCCCAGTGTCGCCAAAAATAAACTGTCTGCCTGTGCTTTAAAGGTCATTATATGCTGTTCCATGACGGGATGTAAACTTAAGTCTCCTGTCTTGCTACATATAGGACATACTACTCTCTGCGTTGATACTAAATGTTGGAATGATATGTAAATCGTGAGGAAGGGCACCCTAGGTGGTGCACTAAAGGGCATTTTATCACGTTTTGCCCACTAGAAAGGCAGTCTAGAGGACACTTTATCAATTTTTTTTGTATCGGAAGAGCATCCTAGGGGGCATTTTTTCCACTGGACGGGCACCCTAGAGGGCATTTCATCAATTTTTTTTTCATTGGAAAGGCACTTAATCATGTTTTATGCACCACAGGGACATTCAAAATGGCCCTTTCACCTTATTTTTTTTTTAACATGGGGGCATCATGGGGCAATTGCCCATCAATGGCTGTAAAAGTAGTAGTACTAACAGTTGTAGTAGTCACTGAAATTCTGTTGAAATATTTGTTACATGTTACATGTTACATGTTACCTCGCTCCTACTTACTTGGATCACAGCTGAATTCCACCCATTTTATCATTTCTTCTTCAGCACCGAGGTAAACCTAGAGCTTTATTCAGCGTCTGTCAGTTGGCCTCCATGTTTGTGTAGGGAGGACCAGGCTAAGTGGGTTTAAATAGTGCTGTGTTACTTCCTCTGGGAACCTGTTAATGGCATAAACAGTCCCCCAAAACAACCGCTGGATATCAACACAAACAAGGCAGCTTAAGGTTACATGACCTCAATTTTATGTCGGAAACTATTTGAAGAATTGGAGAAAGTGAGTCTGCTTCTTATCAAATCATAAGTCATCAAACTGTTACAGAGGATCCTTTATTCTGCTTCGGTTTGGTTGTAAGTAGGAATGTGCAGTCGCACATGGAAGAGGGGAGTGAAGGAGATTGTGTAACATGGTCTGAAAAAGTTTGGGTCTTACTAAAATGCAAATGCTATGAAAATAATGTCCCCAAATTATAGCAACAAGCCCAGATAATTTCCTGTAGTGGTGCTTAAACTCTGCTATTTCTGCTTGGCCCTGTTTATTTTTGGGGGGAGGCGGCCGGGAGGACGGGGACTGTGGACACATAATCCTCCCAGAAAAGTGATTTATTTATGAATTCCAGCGCAGAACCTCCCCTCCTGAGAGCCGGCCAGCCTGCCAGAAGTCATTGGCTGATGTTTACAGGACTGGATTGGCTAATTCCCATGGTGCAGTGTGCCTGCAGTGCTATCTTATTTATACAAGGCCTGATATGGGAGAACAGAGGGGTTTATTTTGGGATATTCCCCATAGATGGATCCAATTTCTCTCCAACTGGAGCGGTTTCCTCCATACGTGCTGCACTTCAGGTCCTAGCGGCAGTGGGCTGCACGCCTCTGGACACGGCTCGCCACTCGCTCAAGTTTAAAAGGGCTACATTCGCTCAGCAGAGGAAACCATGTCACAACATCTCGAGTCTGACTCGTGACAATAGACTGAGTTCAGGGACTACACAGGAAGTCGAATATTAGTCTCATAAAAAAAACGCATTGTTTCTCTTGTCAAAACAAAATCCTTACCTAGAGTTAATTTATCACTATATTAAACAAAGAAACACGTCTGTTGATGATAACCTACAATCCTTTAAAAAGAATTATAACATTTTGTGAAGTATAAATGTTGGGTAATTAAGAGAGAAATCTGTAAAGTATATACCGTAATAAATCATAAAATTATCACAATATGTCATCAATGATCAAGGAAATAACTGTTTTAGTTTGTCTGTGTTACATTAATTAGAGTTCAAATTAATGCCGAATGTTAGCCAGCTTAGTTAATGTCAGTTTATGATTCGTGCAGAATCATTCATTATCTTATGGAAGGCGTAAATCTTTCTCACGGTTAAATTGAGTAATATGTTAATGGAGTCTGGCAGGGACTGAGACAGGCAGTCACTGAACTCATACTCCAGTCCAGTGTGTATTTTCAGAGCAGCGGGCTTTTGTTTTCAGGATAACAAGCTGAACTTTACATTGACAGACAACTGACAGATATAAACAGCTGATCAACTTACAGTGTAGGACTCGTCCTTGCTTGTTATTCTCAATTTATTGATGCTTCGTGCTTCCTGCGATCCTGCACTGTTCCTGCCATTCTTGAGTCTGGGAAGGAGGGGCGGGGGAAACAAGTCGCTTCAGCTACACTATAAAAACAGTAGAGTTAAGAAAACTCAAAATTTCAAGGCAGCTTACTGCAATAGATTTCTGTGTTTTGAACTTGTAAGTTTTTAAAAAGTTTTACCAACTACTGACATTTTGTTGAGATAATTTACTTTTCATCTTTAGATAAACATGAATCTTTGAGTTTTAGAAAAACAACGGTTAATGTTTTAATATTTTCAGTCATAACCATTTTAATTTTCTCTTTTTTTTTTGAGTTACTAAAACAAAAACAAAGTATGAATGTGAACTCAGGGCATTGCTGTAGAAGGGCTTAGTGCTTAGTCAGTTCTTCCTGAATGGACAGACGGACAGACAGACAGACAGACAGACAGACAGACAGACAGACAGATAGATAGATAGATAGATAGATAGATAGACAAAGAATCCATAACTTACAATCTTTTAAAAAGAATTATGTTATAATTTTGCTAAGTAGCTGCCTTTTTTTTTCAAATGGTGGGTAGTTAAAGCTTCCAAAGATTCATGTCTCAGCTAGCATCAAAGTGAAACAGTACTTTATCTGGTGTGAGTGGATTTAATGATGTGATAAAACCAACTGCATGTTTCTCTTACTTCGACAAATAAATTCATCACAGTCAAAATACGTGACTGTGGGCATAACCTCTAACTCATGTTTGTCTTTAAAAGAACATCACCTACAGACTGAGATATGCAAACCTTTTGCGTGTTAAATTTTTTCCTCTCATGCACTCATCAAGTGCTAGATGAGTAATTTTTGGAAGGGATGACGCTGAATTAGAAGCACGGCTCTCACAGTCTGTAAATGTTTTAATTATGTAGCACAAACACATGGAGGAGCACGGTCATAACAGACCATATTTGCGATGCTGAAGCAACATCTGCCTTTTATAAGACCTCACGTCATTATCTGCAGCTCAGTCTTGTGCTTGCTGACGCACTGCGCCTGCGATGCCAGAAAAACACCTTGCACCTTCCTGTTTATTTCTTTTTGTCTTCATCTCGCCCTCCTCTGTTTCCCAGCCCCCTGCTGCTCCTCTCTCACATCCGTCAGTGATTTAATGGTTATATAAAGGAATGAGGGCATTGTGGGAAGGAGTGCTGGACACTGACACCCAGGCCCAGATGTTTTCCTCGCTGCTAAGGTGTGTCAGTCGTCTTTATCATTCTGAAAGCTCAAAGCTGCACAGGGCTGCTGGAGGAGCAGGTCTCCATGACCAAGTTAGGCAAAGTAGAGTCCAAGAGGTCCCTCCCTGGTGTCATCTGCTGCTGCAACTCTGATCCTCCTATATCCTTATACTTATGATGAGACAGTAGCTCAGGTTTTTTATTATGTCCTCTGAAGTCCTTAAAGGGAAAGTTCACCTGAAAATTAAAAATACTTCTTATAATAATTCTTGCCTTACCTGTAGTGCTATTTATCCATCTTGATTGTTTTGGTGTGAGTTCTTGAGTTTTGGTGATAACAGCTGTAGAGATGTCTGCCCTCTTTTGAATATGATGGAACTGGATGCCACTCAGGCTTGTGGTGCCCAGAGCACCAAATAAATACAATACAATCATGACCCAGGTGCTCAAGATCATCCACAGACCTTGATGAGCGCAGTTTCATGTAGGAACTACTTTCTTTCTGCCAAACTACACCTCCCAACTGTATCACCATGCTGTAGCTTAGTGGTGCTGTCGTTGCAGGTCAGCAAAGGAGGACGCCATTCATTTTTGCATCCCATGCTGTCTTGACTAAGGATGTGCGCAATTAGTTAACTAAACCAGAGGTTTTCAAAGTGAGGAGGTGGGCCTATGTGTGTTTGGTTAAAGAAGAACACCTGTGAGCTCTAAGCGCAGCCGTGAGCACTTTCTTTTTCTTTATCTCTTTTGCTCATCCACACCCACTGTGCACACACACACACAATGCACACACGCAGACACTGCAGTGCTTATGCATTGTTTTGATGGAAAAACAGCCTGTGCAGAGAGACGCGTCAGTGTCGCATCAACGCTGTTGTCATGCAAGTGTGACACTGATGTGACATTTGTGGTCTACAAAAGGAGTTAGTCTATCTTGGCTCAATCACTGAGTCTCAAAGGGATCAAATAACATAACCATGATCATATAGACATCCAGAAATTAAGCTAAACTAAGCAAGTAAACTATTAGACTAATAAGCTAGTCTAAATTAAAATTTGTGTTTAATTGACAGGGAAATTCATCTCCAGGAACATACCTATTTACAAGCACAGGCCTCTCGTCCATGAGTAGGTGCACGCTCCCTTCTGAGCGGTGAAACAGTTGGTGGGTGTAGTTCAGTGGCAAAAAATAGCTCCTACATGAAAGTGCTCACAAGAAGGTATGTGAATTATCTGGAATATCTGGAAAGACACTTTGCTTTTGAGTTTTTAAAATGTTTTTAGCTTTGAGCACTGCAGGCCAAGTGCCATCTCGTCATTCTCTGCTGCTGATTTCCAAAACTCAGCAACTCACCCAAACAATTTAGATGGATAAATAGCACTACAGGCCAGAGGAAAAATAAACATCTTTGACTTTGGGGTGAGCCGTCCCTTTAAGCAATCACCTTTGTGATACCTGATGATGTCATGACTGTGAGCTTTGTGAATGTCTTATGTTACTAAACGACCGTGTGGCTCTGAATAGACACTAGTGATTAAGCAGTTTGAAGTTCTGGGGCAATAACTCTGGGGGAAAAAAAAAACATGACAGCTTCCTCATGCACTTCCTTTTGATGCCGTTGCTGTCGGGTATTTTTCCACTCACGGTGATCACCATATTCAGTTTCAGGTGCACATGCAAGCACACACGTGCGCCTACAGTGTAGCATGACATGCAGAGATGAGTTATGTCTTTGTGTTGTTCTGCAGTAGTGTGCAAACCATAATAGTCAGTTGGAGGATCACTTTGTTTTCCCCTCAAAAAAACATCTGTAATGGACAACAGACTTTCTAATCAGCTCGAGCAGAGGAAGCCAGTTGGAATTAAAACACGACTAGACTCCCACCAAGCTGTGACCACTGTCCCAGGGGCATGGCTGCAGGAAACCCAAACGCTGTGATTATATTCTTGTAATCATTTGTTAGCTGTGTTTGCTGTGCTGTGGGATTAGCGTGTCTTGAGAATTCGGGATCTGAATATCCTTTTGAACAAGAACAAGATGGATGGAAACAACATAATTTCACTGTAATGCCTGTTGGCTTCAGTAACACACGCAGTTACGGCAGCGTTTAGAGAGAGAAAGGGTTTGGAGAGAGAAATCAGAGCAAACCAAAGTACCTCATTGACATGTCAAGCTTCACCAGTGATGGTTAATGCATTACATGTTGTGCAAGTTTGCACTTCTGTTATTCAAACTGATTTTCTGCACAGTCAGTGACAACAACATGGCTGAAATATTGTTGTCCTTATTTACATTTCAAGTTCGCCACTTGGGGAAATATATTTATTCATTTATAGATAAGTTTGATGAGAAGACTGATACCACTGTTGTAGCTGTGTGTTATATTTAAAGGGATAGTTCACCCCAAAATGAAAATCCAGTCACTATCTACTCACCCTCACACAGATTGAAGGCCGGGTTTAGTTTACACTTATAAGCTAGAAAGCACAATAGGACCAGAGCATTAAGCTGGACCTAGTCCAATTTAAAAATTGATTACAGAAAACAGAGGAAAGTAATAGTTTACAAATGCTTTCCTAAGAATATGTTAGTAAGGCTGCTTTTAGAACAAAAAGTGCCCCTTTCCTTTAAAACGCTTCATAAGAAATAGGAATCGCAGTGAAAATTTGCCATTAATTGAGAGAACTGTGGGAGAATTGTGACCTCGGGATGAAACTGGGAGAGGACAATGAAAAACAGGAGCCTCTCAGGAAAATTGTGAGGGTTGGCAAGTTTGGTAATTCCTGACACAATTCAAACCAGATCAAAAAATTACTTGTCCTTCGCTGTGGATGACCATTCATATTTTTCTTGAAGTTATGTCACATGGTGGTGCAACGGAAGGGTAGGTGTTCCTCCAGAGGCTCTGATTGGCCCCCAGCTGTCTCCTCCAAGGCTCCCTGGCAGCTTTCAATTATTGTTTTGGTGTGATACTAATCTTGGTGTGAGCATATTCCCAGTTACTGCATATATTTCTCTACTGTATCTTATTTATTTTGGATTCTTTTCTTATCTTATCATATCTTATCTTACTGGTATCAAAGGCAGAAACTCTGGTATAATGACAACACTATTCTGGCTGCAGCTTCATATTCCACAGACAGATATCAGAGTGGTGTTGATCTTCTCATCTAATTTGTCTAGAAAGCAAATAAGCACATTTCCAAAAAGGTTAAACTATTGTTTTAACTGACTGAACTTCCACTTTTCATTGTGAAACTTTGATACAACACAAGTTGTCTGTTTTGAAGTCATGAACATATAATTATATTTGCTATGAGTACCAGGATAAACATCAACGTTGTATTTACATTACAGTGGATTTGGGAAGTCCATGGACAAATTGAAATTAGGGTTTGTCTATTCAAGCACATGTAACATCTTATATCTCATGTATCTTCATTGGTACACATGCCGTATGAACCAAATCCCTAAATCCTTCCATCTTGCTCTTGATATTTCGAAACACAGTTCACAATTAAGTTTCAGTTTTGTTTAACAGAGCATCTTGGATGAATTTTAGTGCTATAAGAACCTTTTGTAATGGAGTAGGGACTCTGTGATCTTCTCCTTTTGACCAGTGGAAATGGAAACCTGCTGTTCAGGTGCAGGTAAACCTGTAAAAATAGACCCTCCACATGTGCAAAAAATGAAATACTTCACGCTTGAATTTAGGATACAGACATCAACACTATTTAGAGAGGAAAGGTGCTTGAGGAGGAACTTCTGTCCTTTTCAAGGAAATCAGCTTAACCTCTCTGTATTTATGTCATGCCAGACCCCACTTCTTCCATTTTTTTTTATTTTTTTTTGTCTTCTTTGTCAAGAAACTGGTGATTCATTCATTATATCTGCATGTTTAGCCTAAGTGTTGAGTATTGTTCAAGTGTATGGTGAAGGCAGAGGCCTGATGTCATGGGAGTAGATGTTGTGCAGTCGTCTTGTGTTTATCTAGTAATCATAGAGTTGACTGGATAAAGCTGCATGCTGCTCAGGCTGTTATGTCCTGTTGTGGTGTTGGTTTGAAGTGGTGCAGATGGAGGATGTTCATGTCATGTTTTGTGCAAAACCTCTGCATCTTCATAATGAGATTTTAAATGGCTCTGGTCTGTCTCTTTCTCTTTGGTTTACTTTATTTTTCCACACCTCTTCAACAAAGTTTGAGTCAAAACGCAAGAGATCAAGTGGTTCTCTGTTCCAACCTTGAAAAAAAAAAGAAGATAAATTCAAAACACCAGGGTACACCCACGTACTTCTCTCAGACATCAAGAATTGACTATTGAGAAAGTTTCAAAAACCACTTCCCCATTTTTTTCTCTTTTCTTTGCTAAAATGGCAATAATTCAACACAGGCCTGACTTGCTCATGCATTTCGCCAAAGTGTCAAGTGCTGCATGACTCAAATCAACATAATGTCTTCGTCCTACACGTCTGCAGGGGCTGTTTTTGAGCTGAAGTAGTTTAAAGGAGAAATCTGTAATGTATTTGTTGTAATAAATCAGAAAATGACTGTGATGTCATCAGAAATCAAGGAAAGATGCTAAGCTGAAATACTCGCTACTCTGACAACAACAATGCAGCTGCTGTGTCCTCCTTTCCATCCCTGGACGGAATAATGTTTGCCCATTTCACGTTCATTAGAGTTAAGATTAATGCCAAATGTTCGTCAAATGCGTGTCTGTTTCTGAGTCGTAAGAAATTTGTACTAAGCTTTTAGAATAAGTGGCTGTTATAACAGTTAAAGGAGCGATATCAAGCAATTGTGCATCAAAAATGAGTACAGCAGCCTGAAAATACGCACTCTGGAGTTTGGAGTTCAGTAACTGCCTGTCTCACGGCCCACCAGACTTAATCAACATATTGTTCAGTTTAATTGTTATAAACATCTACACTCTCTAAAACATTATCAGTGATTTCTTGTGACTCATAAACAGACACTTACTCATTTAGCAAACATTCAGCATAAATTTGAACTCTAAATATTCCAGCCCAGAATGGAAATTTCAAAGGAGGACAATGCGACTGCAGCATTGTTGTCAGAGAAGTGGGTATTTCAAAATAATATGTTTCCTTGTTTTCTGATGACACAGCACGATCATTTTTTGATTAATTACAGTAAATATATTCCAGATTTCTACGTTAACTAGAGTTAAAATGAATGCCAAATGTTTGCCAAATGAGTTAGTGTGTGTTATGAGTCATAAGAAATCATTAATGATCTTGTAGAAGGAGTAGATGTTTATAACGGTTAAACTGAGCAATATGTTGATGTTGTTTGGTACGCGGTGAGAAAGGCAGTCACTGAACTCAAAGTCCAGATTTTGCATTTTCAGAGCAGTGGGCTTTTGTTTCCAGGATGACATTGACATGAAAATGGCAGTTATAAACAGCTGATCAACTTAGTTGTCAGATTTTAATTGTTATTGCCAAATTACAATGTTGCACTCGTCTTGCCCTCCTGCAGCAGCCTGTCTGGGCTTCTCTGAGTCTGGGGAGGAGGGGACAGTGGGGAAACAACTTGCTTCGACTATAGACTGTATATTAAATAGGGTTTCAACCTATTTAATATACAGTTTATGGCTCCATCTCACTGTTTGGACTGCTGTACTCATTTCTGCACGTGCAGATGTTACATATTGCTCTTTTAATAAAAAATGTTCTAAACACTTGGGCACATTTTTTATTTTCTCATGACTGGAACTCATAAATTCATATAAACGTTCGATTTTCATGAATGACCAATACATCCTCTTTGGAGAAAATCCTTTTTTTTTTTCCTTTCAGCTTTTCTTTAGGCCTCTTTCGGGAAACGCAGCTGATGATTCATGATTTTTAAACACTGCTCTCTCCCTCTCTCTTTCACTCCCAGCATCAAAATATATGACACATACTTGTTCTTCTCCTCCTCCTCCTCGGTTTTCTGGTCTTAACTTTGGGTTGTGGAAAGTGGATTCATCAAGACGGGCAGGCCCCGTGATCTCCTCCGTCAAGCCCCTCTCTCCGCTCTTCTTGCTCACTAACCCCAATCTCCTGTCAATGGTTTCCAGCTGGCCGTGGCGTGGCGGCTCTCCTGGGAGAGGAGGAGCGCTCAGCTGGCTCCAGGCTCTGACTCGCACGCCGTCCAAGAGCCTTGCTCAACGCCCCCCTCCTCTCCTTTCTTGCTCTCCTGAACCAACCCCACCCCCCTCTTTATTTGTTTAATTTGTGGAAAAACCCATAAACATTTGTGTATGATTTGTAGAAAGGCGGCTGATGGGGAGTGTGCACGCAGGAGGGCTGCGTATTTTACTCATTCTTGAAAACTGGGACAAAACTATAATTTGATGGGGTTTTGATTTTTACTCTTCAATTATGCTGGAAAATATATTTTAAAAGATCAAACTGATGGCTATCAAACCTTGTAACAGGCCAACCTCCTAGTGATTAATTTGTTTTCTTTTTGTTTGTTTTTTAAATGGAGACGTCACCACTGTCAGATGGAAAATCTAAAGGAGCTGATGTCTTACTGAGTTGCCAAATGTTAATTTTTTCATTTCACAGCATAGTCGTTGTGATCAGCCAATGCTAATGCTTAATGCTAATCCAAATATACAACTTTAAACTATAAGTCTTATTTAACTTTGATGAAAAAGAGCTACGGAGTTGACATCTTATGGTTGAGGCACATCTGATAGCAATATTATTAATGAATTTGTCAAAAAGTAGAAAGTTTACCAGTGTTTAAGAAGTAGTTTTTAAACCAGGAAGTGAGACAGAGGTCATTAGGGTATAGCTAAACCTTTTTTTTAATATATCATGTTTTTCTAAAAATATAAGGAGTTGACAAGATGTTTATTTTTTTCATTTCACAGCAGAGTCGTAGTGAGTAGCCACTTTGTTTTTTAAAGTTACTAAGAGTTCTCTTAATGCTAATCAAAGACACATTTTAAAACCATAATTCTTACATAGCTTTGATGTAGAAAAACAACAGAGTTGACATGTTACAGCTGAGACACATCTGATAGCAACATTATTTAGGGCTGCAACTAACGATTATTTATATCTTTGATTAATCTGTCGATTATTTTCTCGATTAATCGATTAATTCTTTGGTCCATAAAATGGTGAAAAATGTTGGTCATTGTTTCTCAAAGTCAAGAGGCCATCCCCAAATGTCTGCTAGTTTATTCAGAGAGGAGTAAAGAAATCAGAAAATATTCACATTTAAGAAGCTGAAGTAAGAGAACTTTGACTTTTTTCTTAAAGAATGACTCAAACTGATTAATTGGTTATCAGAGTAGTTGGCAATTAATTTAATAATCAAGTAGTAATTGATTCATCGTTTAATCACTGCAGCTCTAATATTATTTAATGAATTTTTCGAAAAATAGAAAGTTTACCAGTGCTTGAGCAGTATTCCCACCTTTTTGAAACCAGTCCTTAGGGTATTGCTAACCCTTTTTGTGCCTTTTTTAATTGATGGAAATCTTGGACACAACTTTAAAGGGCTAACACTTACATTAAAAAGTCCATTTTAAAACAAAGATGATTATAATAGCACTTTTTTTTTACTTACATTCTCAGGGTAACAAGGGTGTTTTCTGGCACAGAGCAAGTTTAGAAATTAAATAAAATTCAAGCAAACTAAAACATTTCATAAATTATATATATTTCATGTATATAGATGATCAAATAATACATTTTCAGCAAAAAATTGGAGTTAGAGTTTCAGCAATGGATAATTTGTAGTCCAGATTTCACATGATGATTATGTCCAGTGTTTTTAACAAGAAGTTGAGGTTGTTATGAAGTAAAAAGGAAAGAACATGAGCTGTTCTCGTTGCTAGTGTGGTCTTCAACATGTGTTTGGTGACGCATCAGTGGAAATCTGCTGAGAGGGTTAACTTGAGGGGCTGAGTGGGGGGGATTTGTACTTAAGAAGACTCATTTTATGTCTTTCATGTTATCTTGATGAGTGCAGCACTTTGGTCTGGTGGCGAGGAACTTCTAAATATAGCAGAGAGCGGTTCAATAGCGGGGCACTGCTTGCGTCACCTTGGGTAAATATTTCTCTTTTTGGCAACAGTCGTGTGCTCCATCCTTCAGTTTTTCCTGAATGTTCAGCAGAAAATTTTGAAAAGAGCGTTGGCTCAGGCTGGTCGTGGCGGCAGGTGGGCCAGCTTCAGGAATGACTTATTTAAAGGGCAGCGTATGAGCAGCACATGACCATTTATTAAAAAAAAAAAAAAAATCAGGGTAAAGGACAACCAAAAAACAAACCAAATGTTTACAGAGGACAGAACACACACATTAAAGTGAGCATACACGCACACACACAGGGTCAGTGCACTGTTCTGTCTGTCTGTTAGTTTTTGTAGGACGCTGTGTTTACCTTGCAGGAGTGACGGTGATGACAGCCTGTTGTCATCGAGGTCAGAGGTCAAATGGGGAGGGGGAGTGAGTCTGCAGGCTGCTGATGGAGGGACGTGGTGCTTTGTCACTCCTCATGTCTGGTCAGAAGACTGAGTGTGTTTGGCTTGGCTTGAGGAGTTTGTGTGTGTGTGTGTGTGTGTGTGTGTGTGTGAGACTGTGTGTGTGAGTGTGCATGCTCATGTTGCACTGCAAGCCAACACACTGCTGGGAAATGCGTGTGTGTGTGTGTTATGACTGTACTGTGTGACACTGTGCACACTCACAGATCTGCAACATCAGCATTCATACCGCCACGCTTGGTCTAACAGCAGTTAATTTAATTTTATCAGTTCATGACAGTATTTTTTTAAAGTTTGTGACTACATAATTCTCTGATTGAATCACCCTGCTGTATCTCAAGCAGCAAAATGAACATACAAATCTAAATGTCATCCTTACACCTTACCCATATGGAAAATTTGTACATAAATAAGTAATAAAGTAATATATATGACAGTCAAACCAGATTAAAGGTCCTTAGTAAATTTGTGTAATATGAAACTTGTATCATTAAGGAACCTATAAGTGCTGTAAATCCAAATACAATATTCTTTGCAGATATGTGTTAGGAACCATTAGTGAAAATGAAATCTTGCAGGTATTATATAAGAAGACATGTATAACAAGACATATAAGATACAAAAATATGGAGGAAAATTGAAAAATTAAGCAAAGTTTGAGTTGTATTGGCTTTCTGTCCTTCTTACTGTAATGACTGTGTCCTTGTTAACTCACACAAGAAATCAGGGAGTTTTGCTGATAAGGTGAAGTTGCTGACAAGTTATTTTGCCGTTTGGTTTTCATTTTTTCACCACCTCCACACTAGTCTTCCTCTGCTGAGCGCACACGCTCCAGATTCACAGTAGGAGCAAAAAATCAGAGCTTTGCATTCACACCGTGGTGTGACGCTGTTAAACTGCTGCTTAGTCAGTTGTCCAGAGATCTGCTTTGCCCTTGATTGAACTCATGTAAAACCACAACGTAAACATTATAAGATCTACCAGGGCGACTTAGTCAGAGCACTTGTGCTTTACAAGAACAAGTGGTGAAGAAAAATGCTGTGTTATCTGTGTCAAAGTTAGATGAAGGTGCAGCTTCAGGTCTGGTAAAGTTTGGTTTATGGTGAGTAATTAAGTCAGTAATTAATAATTCAGACTTTGAATGATTATCAAAAACAATATAAAAAAAAAATCTCTTTCAATGCCAGAACCCATTTTAGGGCTAATATGAGAATTTCCAGGTCAGGAGACAGTAAGAGAATATTTTATTGATTGAATCTGACTTTTTGGACATTAAAGGTAAAATATATAGGAATTCTAATTTAAAAAATATTAAAATTAACTGAAATTACTAACAGAATGTGAAGAAAAAAACAGTTTGACATTACATCAGAAGTCTGCATAGCTAACTGAGCTAATGAGGCAGCCATGGCAGCCACAGTTAGCAGCTACTCTTGTGATATGCTGCTTCCTATTTGTTTGAAGTATAAGTTAAAAAGGTGGCCAATTTTTACATATTGCACCTTTAACCCAAACCCAACCTGATCACAAACCCAAAGCCTTGTGCATAGAGTGCATAGCTACATTATAGTTTATTTTTGCTACACATTACAGTTGAAAACCTTTAAAGGTCATGAGAACGTCAGTTTGAATCAGCATTTTTCTGAAAGATTACGTATTCACAACAAAATGAACAATCCAAGTTCAAGTTCAGAAAGAAAGATCTTTAGGGATTTTTTGTTTATCTGTGTAAGCGCCAGATAATCTGCTTCATCTGGACTGTGCATGTGTGTGTGGTTCTATCAGGTGTGATTGCAACCCGGCAACACTGGCAAACAGTTCCACAACTGACGTCACATTTGAGTCAAACGCTGCTAAATTCTGTCATTCTGGTAGATCACACTTTCAATTTAGTCCACCCACTTCAAACCGATGATGAGAGCACAATAAAAAAAAAAAGGTAAAGAACCCAAACAGAGAGTTCATGTAGGAATGCATCACTCACAGTTAGAAGCTGACTATGAAAACTGGCTTTCAGGACCTACAACTGAGGTCTCGTGCATTTTTTGCTAAACTGTGACAACAAGTGTCAGTTACAGGACATCTGGCACATTAAATGTCCCAAGAGTTATTTCTTTGTATTATCAAGAATCTCTTGAGTCAGTTGCTTTAAAGACAGTTACTGGGCGACCCGACGGAAAATGAGTTTTGAGGGAGGTACCTCGTGTGGCATGATAAAAATGTACCATAACAGTCAAATATGTCAGAACCTTTTATTTGTAACTTTCAAAAATCGACACAGATGCATAGAAGAAAGAAAGATTGACTGTTGCAGATACTTCAAAAGAGAACAATCAAATACTCCCCGCACGCAGCGGTCGGCCTGGGAAATAGATCAGAGGGCACGTGGATGGATATAATCAAAAGAAGGAGCGGCACTGCGGAGTTCTGCTTACTTCTCTTTGATTTCATAAGTTCATTATATTTTCTTTCCTTGTTTTAGGCTCTGTTGTTTATGTTATACCTGCTGGTGTCTGGACATGATCAATCACTAATCAAAACGTACAACATATTATGTTCCATTTCTGCCATATTCCACCAATAAATACCCCACAATATTACACACTGGACTTTTAACTAACTGCTGTCAACAAAATAAGTGCGACAAGTACGACCAGACATTATAAAATGGAAGAGGGTGATGTTGTTTCATAGTGGTATCCCCAGTTATGCATCTATATTACAACACTTGTACAGCAAAAAGACCTTTCAGTCCACCATGTGTCAGCAGCTCCATGCAGGCCAGCATCTCATCAATGCAACCTGGGCAGAGCAGAGTGTGTTTGCTCCTTTTATTGTAAGGCAAGGCAAGGCAAGGCAATTTTATTTGTATAGCACCATTCATACACAAGGCAATTCAAGGTGCTTTACAAGAACTTAGAAATACATTAAAATAAAACATAAAAATTTCAGATCATTAAAGACATAGGCTAAAAGCAAGACAATAAATACAAAAATGCATTTAGAAAGCAAACATAAAGCAAAAGCAACAGCTGACAAATATAAAAACAATAGCTACAGATTATCCTAACAATAAGTTACTACTTTCACTGGTAAGCTGCAGTAAACAGTAGTGTTTTTAGCCCTGATTTAAATGAGCTGACAGTTTCAGCTGACCTCAGATATTCTGGAAGTTTGTTCCACAGACGAGGAGCATAGAAACTAAAGGCTGCTTCACCTTGTTTGGTTTTGATCCTGGGAACACTGAGTACACCTGTTCCAGATGATGAGGGGTCTGGGTGCTTCATAACGTACAAGTAAATCAGAGATGTATTTAGGCCCAAGACCATTTAGTGCTTTATAGACAAGTAACAAGATTTTAAAGTCTATCCTTTGACACACAGGAAGCCAGTGCAGTGACTTAAGCACTGGTGCAATGTTCTCCACTCTCTTGGTGTTGGTGAGGACTCTGGCAGCAGCGTTCTGGACGAGCTGCAGTTGTAGTTGTAGGTTGTAGGTTGTAGGTTAAAATATTGTTGCAACGGCCCACATTTCCCATAAATGCAGTGCTGGACTGAGTAGTGTGTTAAATTTGCAGTTGTATGTTCCAAAATGCAAATGTTACTTTTTGCTAGTGTTTGTAATGTGTCTCTTGAGAATATCTGTCGCTCCAGGAAGTTGTGATGTTTTGATCACAACACTTCATGCAAATTCAACCAATCCCTGCAAATTCTGCACAAACTTGTAATTTTGTCCGATCACTTACTTTTCCGCAAATTTGACCAATCATTGTAGCTTCTTGTGAATTCCACCCATCATAGCAGTGACCCGCACAAATGTCATGCATGTACGTCTCAATGAACTGATGCAGTGTTTTATAATGAATGACTCTGACACTCTTGTTAATGCATTACTTGACATATAAGTGTGATAATATTACAGAAATTCAATTAATAATGCGTTATATTGCTTTGTTACCACTAAGATGGTTATATTACTGTAACACGCCACTTTTTTAAGATTACTTTTGTAACGCTTTACTCCCAACACTGACCGAGGCTAATGACCGGTTATCTTGGCTTAGTAAAAAAACTGGAAACAGGAGGAAACACATTACCTGACTTTGTCCAAAGGTAACAAAATCAGCCTACCAGAACCTTTAAAGCTCACAAATTTACATGTTATATCGAATTTGTCTAATCTGTACAAGAACTGAAGTGTAAATATGACAGTTTACAGTTATGTGTTAATTCTTGACCAGGACAAGATGTCAGGCAACAGCTGGTCCCAGTCAAAATGTCAAACTGATCCTTTAAGATACGATAAAGATAAGTTTTGTTTCATCATTACATTTTTTTGAGGTGAAGGTGGGTGTTTTTACATTAGCATGTGTGCATTATTTGATACTCTGTGAATCACCTGACACTGACAATTAAAAATCAAAGTCTCCACTTGTAATAAATAATCTCCTTAAAAAACTTTATTTCCACATCTGTACCTTCTCATTTGGGGAAAAATTAAATTACATGAAAGGTAAATGAAGTGTAACTATAAATGACACCGTCCTTCAAAGTCCAGCTGAGATCCGTCTTTGTGAACAGATTGTCTCTGTGTGACAGCTCTGAGTTCTGTCTCGGACATCAGACAGGTGTCCAACCGGTTGCTCGGGCTCGGGTTAACCCCGAGCCCCGGGCCTGGCTCTGGTGCCGTAACGCTGGAGGTCAGAGGTTAATGGAGCAGAGTGGCGCCGGCCAGTCATCCCCCAGGATCCTGGGTGGATTTGGTAAACAGTGAAGCTGTCACTGCAGATTAATACTGAGAGGAGGTAGAACAGGGCCGAGCACACAGGGGGCTAATGGCTCCCAACTCAGCCATGAAAGTGCCTGTCTTCCCCATTCTCCTCTCTCCCTCATCCCCACAGATAAGCCCCGCAGGCTTAGGGAGGGGGGGAGTGGGGAGGAGGAGGAGGAGGACAGGGGACGAGGGAAGCAAAAGGTAGAAAAAGAGTTAACTCAGAAAAGAGGAACTAACAAGAGGGCAATAATCACAAGTGCACTTGAGCACTTGAAAAGTAGAGAAAAGAGGGTAACATCTAAAAAGCTATGAGACCTTTAAAGGCACTGAGAAGTTTTTGTTTCTGTCTATTGTGTGGGCGCAGAGCTCTGCCCCAAGGTCATTCACTGGTTACAGCTGTAAGAGCACAACCCTGTCGCACCTCTTTGGAGGAAGTTTGATGTTTGGGGACTTTTTTTTTTTTTTTTATGAAGCGTATATAAGACTTGACACTATGGTTTATCTGTCATTGCATCTCAGATATGAGGGGGCGGCCCCTGCCACTTCATGTGCAGTTTGTGTCAGGGCAGGATATTGTATGTCATGTTACTGCACTGTTCTAGATTGTGGTTAGCCTCTTGCCACAACTCATGCAACACAGAGAGAGAAATAAAAAGATAGAGCCCCTGTTTGGGTCTTATCTTAACCGATAGTCTTTATATGCATCATGTACTAATAATGCCTGTGGGTTTTTTCTTATGAGAGAGTGGTGTTTTTCCATTTACGTGATATGTGATTTTTGGCAATCTGATCCTTTTGATTTTTTGTTTTGGAATTTTTAAATTTGTATGTATTTATTGATAAATAAAATTATAAGTATTTATCTTACTTTAAAGGCCCAAGTGTGAACGATTTAGGAGGAACTAGTGGCAGAATATGGCAGCGAAGGACATAATATTCCTATCTATGTTTTTTTTGTGTGTGAAAATAAGAATTGTTGTGTTTTCGTTGCTTCGAATGAGCATGTTATATCTACAGAGGGCACTGGTCCTCTTCCATTAAGACCGCCATGTTGCACCACCATGTTTTTTATAGTAGCCCTGGTTCTAGATATGGCCATTCACTTTTTTCCAAGTTTTGTGGCTACTTTAGGTTGTCCTAAATGCTAGAAAGGGGAGGGTGAGTCAATGTGTTTGTAATCTCTAAGCTCACCACTAGATGCCACTAAATCCTACACATTGGTCCTTTAACAGAGTAAGCACTAGATACAAGTTTTCTACCAAACATGTTTATAAATATTTAGATATAATTTCCCTTTGTTGACTACATTTTGTGTCCAAGAAATTTGATATACATATACCTATATCTATGTTATAGATCCTTAACAGCCAACCCGGTATCATGCCGAAGTGTGTAATGCACAGGCTGGTGTACAGTGTATTTCTCATGCTTAGGCAAGGCAATACGTGACAATGATACACTTTGGAATGATACTGCAGCTAAAATAGCATAATAAATATGCAACACCCAGTAAAACTTTGAAAATAAAGCTTGCTGAGAAAAAATTAAAGCTCAAGGGTGGGATTTTACATAAAAGTTTAACTTATGTTACATTCAAGTCTTGCCAAACAGGTTCACACAATGCTGATTAAGCCAGTCGCCCTCAAGTAAATTATTTTTCAGTTTATTTTTAAATAGGGTGTCTGTGGCAACACAGTCAAAGGGGGAGACAGAAGTTCTGCACGCAGGTTTAAGTTGTTAGGAGTGGATATTTTAGGGGAAACAAATTTAAAAAAAACATTGACACTGAATGTTTTGAAGATATGTTTAATATGAGCATTTTGCAGATATGTTGAATATAAACAAATCTTTGTTGATTCCCAAAAAAACAAAAATTCCTGCTACTGCATACGAGGGTTGGGCTAATGGACGATACCATCGTTGATCATGATGGCTGACAGTCATCAACTGCTGAGCCCTCTACCATCAGAACGTCATGATTTAAAAGCCCTCTGTATCTGAGGTTTGAAGTTCGGTTTTTGACATGCAAGAGAGAAAATAAAAAAGAAGCTGTTGCTGCTGTTCATTGCACTGCAGGGTTGACCCTGGTTAAAGTCTCCTCAGACAACAGTGGTCACATTCATGCATAAATATTTTGCAACTCAACCCAAACAGTAAGAACACAGTCATCTGCAAAGAAATAATTCCTAGTTCATCAGAGGGCATTTTAGTCACCTTGTTAGTTTTTTATTTTATCTTTAATGTCCATTTTTGACCTGAATCTCTTCAAATTTGTGAACCTTGTGTGTGTGTGTGCACCTCTAACTGTACAACTGTGTGTGGCCTATCTGAAATAACTGTACTTTACGGTACACAGTCCCACTCATTCCTCCAATTACCCCTGATGCCCCCTCCCAGCTATGTTGTCAGTTGGCCTGCGGGGGGGGGTCCGGAGCAGCGGGGATGGGGGCTCGTCTGAGCATATTCTCTGCAGTACTCCATTGTACAGTCCTCACAATGGGACACAGTCTTTGATCTTAGAGGGGTGCACCTCTCCTCCCTGTCTCCTCCATCCCTCCCTCCTCCTCTCCTTCTCCTCTTCTCTTTCTTTCACTTTTTTTTTTCCAGTGTTAGCCTTGACCCTCCATGTACTGCCAAGAGGGCCGAGAGGAGAAAAAGGAAATGAAACACTGATTGAAATGAATGAAAATGTAATGAAGTGAGGAGTGGGGCTGGAGGACAGAATACAAAACGAGGACGGGAAAACAAAAATCAGTTGTTATATTCCTCTTGTCCTGCCTTATTAAATGGCCCAGGGGATGGTTCTGAGATGGTCCTTTGACAGATTGTTTGTGGTATATTGTTCGGGCCCCCTCATCTCTCCGCTGACACAGAGCAGGTGCTGCCAGGCTGAGACTTGAGCCGGGGATATGGAGGCTCAGCGATGGGGGGGTTTGCTTTAAGAGCTGAGGGATGTGAGTTTGGGGTGGGGGTGGTGGGGTTGGGGGCAAAGCAGGACAGTAAGAGGCCTATACATCCCCTGATGGAGTCTGTCAGGTCAATATTTTCTATACGCTGTGACTGCACTGCTAATTCTGGTGCACCAATTCAACCACGCTCCCCTACTGGCTTCAGCCACCACAGTGCCCCATCGTGTCCTCTGTGCTTGGCTTTGGAAAACAGAGCGCTCAGCACCCCCCCTCCCCCCTCCTCCCCTGCCTCCTCTTCCTAACCCTCCCACCAATAGCCCAATGCTCCAGTGAGCGTCTATAGATTCCTGGATCCGCACAGCGTTGTATTGTCTCCCTTCCCTGGCCTTCTGCCAAGAACCGAGCCGGCTTTGGAAAAGTTGTACTTCAGCAGAGCCTAATCTTTTCTTTGCTCCGCTTCTTTTCTTGCTCCCCTCCCTCCTCCGTTCTTTCTTTTCTTCTCGCTGCTCGGCTATTTTCTTTATGCCAGAGAGCCTGCGAGTATTTACCAATGCGCTGGCATTGAAGGTTATTGTGTGCGGGACTGGATGGAGTGCAAAAGGCGGAGTAGAGGGGTGGTGCTGAGGCTGCTGAATAAACAAGGACATGCACATTGTACAGTAGAGATCTGAGATCTGGCCAGTACTTTGTAGTAAAGTAAGTTAAAGGTTTACTCATCCAAATGACTAAAAAACCTTATCTTGCCGTTTATCTCCAGTGACACGTAGTCATGCAGATAATTTTGCTTTTACTTCCCTTGGTTTTGAGATACTCATCTCTAAGAACCAATACAGTGGAGGTGAATGAAATTTCATTGTGGTGCTTGAAACCTCCACAGTAACTCTTTCCAGAATCAAATTCATGCCACCCTGGGTATTCCCCCGGCCTCATTGTGAACTATTTTCATTTTGAACTTCTCTACCGAAGAAAGCTTCCATATGTCTTACCAAGTGTACAGCTTCGTTGTAGTCAAGACAACCTAAATCGAGACTTTAAGAGCCGACCAGACCAAGAACTGTAACTATACAATAACTGGAAATATTTCTTTTTAAGAATTGTTCTTACTCAAGTGGACTGCAGAGTTCAGGCTGCAACTTTATAGTTGTGGTGAGGACTCTGCCATCCACTTGATTTAGAACAATTTTTAAAACAAAATATTTATAGTTATTATTATTAATAACCTTTATTTAGCCAGTGAAACCCATTGAGACTGAGGTCTCATTTTCAGTGGTGTTACAGTTGTTAGAGTGGAACAGCCCTTAAGTCATTACCAAGACCGGAGTGTATCAAGACTGAGACAAGACCAAGATTTTAAGGGGTTGAGACCAAGTCAAGACGAAGTACTGTCACATCTCGAGGTCTTGCATGCAAGTGAGGGAGCGGTACCACGGCATGTAGCCTTTATGTGGGAGCTGACATTATCTAACTTTGATGTAACATAACTTAATATACATACAGACAACAACACATAACTTTTTGTGGCCAGTCTCAACATAGTTCCTCACAAGCAAAAACATAACATAGCTTTATAACATAGCTCAGCTTTCTTTATTATGCTTTCTTTCTAAGTGCTGATAAAAGTTGCCCTTCTCAGAAAGCACTGCACCACAGAATTTCCATACTGTTGTGTGTTTTATTTTGGACAGCGTTTTGCGATGAAGTCTTTGCGGTTTAGGTAGCCACATATCATTACTGGAGATTTGTCTGACATCTTCTGCTTCCTCTCTCGTCTCTCACATTCACTCTCTCGGTGTGTGTGTATGAGGGCGGACAGGGAAGGCTGACAGCCGTTAACAGTAACAAAAAATTCAAATTAGAAGTGAGTCAAGTTCCTGGTTGCATTTGAAGCGAGATCCATCATCAACATCCCACCATGTATTGGCGTTAACAAACAAATCAGGTATTGCACAGGCAATTTAGAGATATTCCTGCAGTTGACCAGTGTTGAAATAAAATCCTGAGACCTCTTTCTCTGAGAACGAGACAAGACTGAGAAAAAAATGCAATAAATTCCGAGACGAGACCGAGACCTTAAAAAAGTGGGTTCAGAACAGTCTTGAGACCGAGACCGATCGAGTACTTGAACACTTGTGTACAGGGTTGAGTATGCCTGAAGCTAACTAGTTTGGAACAAATGTCGTCCAGCCACACCTGAGGCAAAAGTGTCTATACCTGTTCTGAATAGGCACACTTGAAGTTCAGGCTATAAGCTCGTAGTCATAAGCTGACTGGAGCAAAGGAGGAAAAAGTCTACAGAGGAGGGAGGTAGGGTGGTTGGATGGGTCAATAAATGTCAGATTTAAGGAGGTGGCTCTTTTGGCAGTACCTTACAAACCTTATGCATAGCAGTGCGAGTTTAGAAAACAGTTATATTTCTATAGTAGTGATTGAAGTGGTTTTAGTTTGCACTGACACACAGTATTGTCTTACAGGTAGGAGCGTCAGATCAGAAAATGCTTTTTGTTGTTTTGGAAGGCAGTTATAATGTATTTTGTCATTTAATTATAAGGGATATAGGCAGACGCATTTGAACAGCATCTCTTAAAAGTTACAATGGTTTAGTGGCAGAATATGGCAGAAATTATATGTTTTCATTAGTTTTTAATCACTTGAAAATCAGAATTGTTGTGTTTTCATTACCTTAGAATGAGCAGTTTATATCTACAGAGAGCCCGGGCCCTCCTCCACAGAGGTCGCCATGTTGCACCGCCCTGTTTCTACAGTAGCCCACAACAGACAGACCAAACACTAGAGAGGGCCTTTTGAGTTTTGCACTGTAGTTTCTCCTATACGTTTAGAAGGGGAGACTGAGCTATGAAGAACAGAAAAAGCATAATTTCTCACCTACACACACACCACACCGATGTATTCTCCTTAGCTCCAGTCGGTGTTATAAGAGAGGAAACATCTGATTGGACGCAAATTTAGTAAAGCCCCTGAGTGCAGGATGAGTCATCATGAGTCACCATGTTTAGATTAACTTCCAGTAAAAGGCAAACTCTGAAACACCATGAAAAACTCCCGAAAATATCCACAAAACGACTTTTTTGTCATCGTGATGTATAGCTCAGTGTGTCATAAATACACGGAAACACACATAACAAATGAAATTCCATGCATTGTTTTGCAGTGAAGTAATATTTCAGAGATAGATATCTTAAAACTTGGCCAAACAAAACCACACCTACTGCATCAGCATGCTGCTAAAGACCACAAAAGGCAATTTGTTTTTCTAATTTTGGTAAACGGCCCTTTTTATGAATTCCTTTCCCTTACTTATTGTGACTCACTATCTCAGTCACTCATTAACTTGCTCTACATCTTTTTCTCTCTTCTCTCTCTGGGACATGATAAGACCCGTGTTTCCTGAGGGCGGCTCAGAGGAGTCGGCCTAACACTCCTCCACCCTGAAGTTGACCCCCCCCCCAACTCACAGTGTCGCCTATCCCAGCAGCATCCACACCCTTGGGGGTGCTGCACAAGGTAGGGGGGCAGGGAGAAGCATCCCATCTCGACAGCACTCAACATCCCAGACGTAAACACGGGTGACAAATGGGCCATGATATCAGGTATCAGGTGTCGGCGTGGAAGATTTATAAGGTAAGACAATGGGAGGCAGACACAAAAAGCTCCTATCTACCATCAATGCTCAGAGGGCTGGTTCCCCACCACCGCAGAACCCACTGTGGTTTTAGCAGCCATGGAGAAAATTATTTCCCCTTTAATCCTCTCAGTTTTCTCATCCATGCGGCACAGATTAGGTGCTCTCACACAGCTGAATCAGATGTTAGTGGCTCAGCAGGAGGACGTGTTTTGGTGTGCTGATTGAAGACAGAGGAGTCAGGCACAAGACGACTGCTTGTGAAATTAAGGAAGTCCCCACTTATGGAAAGGGAAGCTCAGGGTCAGGTACACTCTCAGAAACAAGGGTGCCAAAAGGGTTGATTCCTGAAGGGCTGAGATTCTACCCAGAACCAGTTGCTTTTTTTTTTTTTGAAGAAAGGGTTTGTCAAGGGTTCTTCTGTAAAACTGAAGGGTCCGTTAAGAACCATTTTCATCCAAAAAATCCCATTTAGAAGAAAGAGTTCTTCAAGGATTGTTGAAAACCGGGAAGGGCTCTTTTATCAATGGTTGGTCAAGGTTTTTTGTACCCTAATATGAAAGGGTTCTTGAGTGTGTTCTTGATGAAAACCTTAGAATATAAAATAGTTCTCTGTAGAACCCCCTGCCCTAAGTGTGTTCTAAGTAAATCCTTTGGAATATAAAAGTTCTCGTTGGCACCCTTACATGGTGGAAAGGTTATAGATAGAACCTCCACAGAGGATTCTGGGTGGAACCATTATACCATAGAAGGGTTCTCTGTCAAACCTCTCATACGGGGTTCTGGGTGGAACCTGTCACAGGTGGTTCTTACAGTTTTACAGTTCCGTTTATCAGACACTTTTATCCAAAGCAACATACATCTGAGAGTTGATAGAACACAAGCAAGGATCTAGTCAGGAGATAACAAAGTATAACCCTTAATGTTGGGTTTCAAGTGGAACCTTTATACAAGATTCTATGAGGAACCAGAAAGGGTTCCTCTATGGGTACAAGCCAAAGAACCCTTTATGGTTCTAGTTAGCACCTTTATTTCTCAGAGTGTGGAACTGGGTCAGAGATGGATAAGGAGGCAGTTGTCCATGTCATCCTGTTTCGCAATCAGCGGCTGGTTGAATTACCGTGAAACTCGTCACGTCTCTTTGTATTAAAGAGGCTCAGAGACGATATTGGTGGATGTGGATGACAATGCTCAATATACGATCAGTTTATTTGAGTAAGAGGAAGTGTGTGCAGGGAGAAAGTTAGAGCAGCAGACCACACAGATGTAATCAATCAAGGATTGTAAAAAAATTTCATTAAACCCTCCCAGTTTGGAAGCTATAAAGTGCAGCGATATGCAGACAGTGTATACAGAGCTGAAATGATAAAATATAGCTGTTATCTTCATCCACCAGTTCACAGTCACTCCCTTTTGGTGTGGATGTCAACACGAGGCCTTTCATATTGTAGCTCTTACTAAGCTATTGAGATTATATGAATAGAATTGGTGCTTTATGATGAATTAAATGACATATACCAATGTTAATTCAGTATTTTAACTCTCAGGAAAGTAATAATAATAATTTATTGGTATAACATCGTACATACAAGAAATGCAGCCCAAAGTACTGTACAACAGAGACATTATATACACCAAGTGCTTCACATAAAAAGATACAGATTTAACATAAAAACAGGAATATAATGTCATAATTAATGTAAAATGATATGAAATATAAAATCCAATCATGAAGATAAATATAAGGATGAAAATAGAATGCATAGACAGCATAACATAAGATAAAAGAACTGAATAATAATGCATGTTTTTAAAGTTAAAAACAGAGTATATAGAATACAAAAATTCAGGGAAAATAGAACTTTTTTAAAAGCGGTACAGCTGTGCAGAAGTGCAAAGCAAAATGCAAAATACACTTGGCCATATAGTCCAGTTGGTAGAGTGTACACTACATGTACCAAGGCTGTGAGTCCTCTGCCACTTTCCTTTACTTTCTTCAGCTGTCCTATAAATTAAAGACATAAAATATACACTGGGGGCCTTTATCAGGAAAGTCATAGCCAGTTGAAGGCTAAAGTTAAGAGATTTATTTTCAGTCTTCTTTTAAAAATATTTAGCAAGCTGGCTGAAAAAGGGAGGCTGCCGAATATTTTGTGCATGTAAATGTAGTCACTGACATGTCATCACCTTTGAAGTTGATATGATAACTTGTTAGCAATTTTAGTTTGTTATTAGTTCGACAGCAGCATTATTATTCATTTGGAGTCATGTTTCTGTTCAATATTCACTCTCTTAGCTGCTGTTTTGGTCTCTGCCAGCTCCCGAGGGGAAATATCTGTCTCTTTAGATGCTAAATACTCCACTATGTTCACCAGCTAGCTGTTAACTGTCAGCTGTTTGATGCTAAAGGTGGTTCTTAGAGCTTTTTCACTTCTGCCTGGGTCAAAAGCAACACTATGTGAGCTGTGAGTGAGTCATTGGCCAGAGAGCTCAACGATGAGCTGAAGCTCGCTTTAAATTTAGCCAAGGGCAGCTGCAGTTTCAGGTGGTTATTCTCTGTAGCATCACACCTTTCTCATTTTCATATTGTCATTTGATGTTGTACTTATAAAAATCTCGATTATAGCCTCTTTGAAGGCAAATGACTTCTCTTTGTTGTGGTCTTTTAGCAAGCAGAAACAGAAGTTTATCAGTAAATAAATGCAGCAGCACAGGAGGATCCTCTCATCCGTCTCTGGCATCAAGGTGATGACAGGCGAAAGAGGAGATGAGTGTGTGTGTTGGGGAGGAAGGGGGCGCTGGCGCCGCGTACCACGAGATCCTCACGGATTCTTGAAATGTTGTTTCCTGACACGTGAAAATCCTGGCATACAGCGCCCAGGCCGCTCACTCCCCCTCCCTGCTTCTGAGATACAATCAACCACCACCGCCTCCTCCTCCTACGCCGCGCGCCCACGGCCACCCTCAGAGGACCTGAAACTGGAGACGCAGTCAGCAGGAGTGCACCTCCACCCCGTCATTCCCACTCCCTGTCCTTTGTCTCCTCACAATGTGGAGCCGTACAGTGAGTGAACAGTGAACAGATTCCTCGCACAGATCCTCAGGGGAAGGCTACAGCTTCTGGGCCTGTGTGTGTGTGTTTGTGTGTGTGTGTGTGTGTGTGTGTTTGGTCACTGGGTGGCTCAGCGGTGCCTGGCAGTGATTGTTTTTACCTCCATTTAACCTCTTTTTGTTTCACATTTCTTAACTCAGACTGACCATGACACATTTTCTTCATAAAAAAAAGTGCAGACATGTGGTAAAGGGATAGTTCACCCAAATTACAGGTAGAAAGAATTACTGGTAGAAAATAATACCTGGAAAATGCTGACACACTTGAAAATCTGCATTTTATCAAAGAATTGTGTGGGGACGGTTTTCCCCTCAGCTGTATGGAGTGTTCTAGGTGTCTTTTAGCTCATTGTTTTGGTTTTACAACAGACAGACAAACTTAGTAACTAACTGTATGTTCACATTACTGTTGACACACACAGCTACTCTGTATTCTTTACATGTTACTGCATGTGTCCAAGACAAATTGCCTTCAGGACAATAAAGTCTGTCTGATCTGATCTGACAAAACAGCCGAACCTGGCTGGCTACACTGTCGCAGAGTCGCCAGTGAAATGCACTCGTTGACATCAATGAGCGCTTGTGTGTAGAGAACATGGAACATCAAGATGCTTTTTTTTTTTTTTTTTTGGTTGATGTTGTGGTTAGAAAAAAGGGTGGAGTTAAATAAAACTAGAAATTGGCTAACGGTAAGTCCATTGTTTACAAGGCACAGGAACTGTGGGGAGACGGGATACCAAAGTGGCAAAACAAAGACATATGATTGGTTGACGCATCACCAGATATTCCCAGGGGTGAAAGTAGTTTTAAATTCTTGCCGGTACTATTACCAAAACCCTCATCTCTCTCTCACTTCATGCATTTTAAAATAGCAAAGTCAAAACCCAAACAAATAAAAACATTTCAATATTTTACTGTAGGCTACCTATAGGCCTATGGAGTAGGCAGGAATTACAAACACGTTTTTCTGATTTTCTGTGGTAACCCATCTTCAGTGTCCCTGTCTTTCCCTGTGTCAAAGAAGTTATTTTTCTCTGCATTATTACTTTGACAAAAAATTAGTTTCTCTCCATTTTTATTTAAAATGTCTGGAGACTGGTAACTGACAGATATTTAAATCATGTTGAAAGTGTTTCAGCCAACCACAAGAATGTGTGGAATTTCGTTGGTGTAATTTATTGTTCGTCCTGTCCCAGCGCAAGCAGCGTTTCTTGACGTCTGTGGACCAGTTGTGGAAAATGTCTCAGTGCATTAAATCAAACGCACCGATCCCCATAGCAACCGCTGTGTTTCGGCAGTAGACGCGCATGCGCACTCACGTACTGCTGAGTGAACTCTCCGGTTGTTAGCTCATGAGCAGTTTCTTTTCCGAGCTGTTCTGTATCATTAAAATTGAACAAAATAACACGAAACACAACTGCTTACTCTCCTACTGATTTTAATTGGGACATTTTGCAACGAACGTAAAGACATTAAACGTGATGTACATGTTTCTAAGGCTGGGCGCAGAGGAGACCACCGGGCTCTCTCCCGAGGGGAGGGGGAGAGAAGCAGGGCAAGAGCCTTGAGGAAGAGAGGGAGATGCCTGGCCAAGGCTCCGTCCAGCATGGACTAAAACACAGCACGGGCAGTTCAGAAACAATTCGGAATGAGTTAAAAGGATTTTTTAAACAGACAAAGTAGTTTTCAAGACTGCATATTGCTAGCAGATCTATTTTCTGACCCAGAGTGCGGCCGTGACTGGTTCTGAATGAGGGCTTTATAGCAGGCAGCCGCTCTCCCATCTTCCTGGTACTGCGTACCGCCACTGAATCTTTTAGTGGTACGCAGTACCGGACCGTTCCGGCTTACTTTCACCCCTGGATATTCCCCTTAGAGCCTGAGTCAGAGCACAGAATGACGTCACACTCCCTCTGTATGTGTTGTTATTCGAGCTTCTGTTTATCCGGTTTGTCTGTGCATGCGTGTTAGTGCATATGAGTCCTTTCAACATGACGACCTGGTGACTTTCTCATATTACAGTTAAGCAGTGCACTTATGTCTTTTTTAAAACATTTTGAGGCATAGAAATAGGCAGCGCAGTAACATGATCTTGATCCACATTTGATCAACACTGCCTAGTTTTACAGTTTGATCTTAGTTTGGTGAGGACTGTGTCTTCAGATACCAACTTTATTGAGTAAATGAAACACATATTTGTTTTTGTCTGAGATGCCGGTAAGATGCTGAGACCTCCAGCGTCGGTGAATGTTTGTAAACAATGAGCAAGCTGCGCACGCAGTTTGGCAGTGGAAGTATAGTGGACCACAACAGCTTGTCAATGAGTGCTGCAAACATAAGCAGTTTTGATCGTGTCCTCAGTCCAGTCAACACGTCTAATAGTTTGCAGCCAGACGTTGCCAACTGCTTTGAAATGATTGTGATCCTGTCGGACTTCTGCACAACTTAAGTTGACCAGTGGAATATTGACTCTGATGTATATATGCAACAATCAGACATTTTGATGATTTTGGTGCTCTTAAAACATTTAATTCAACATTTTCAGCTTGATAACTTGTCTGGAAGACTGGGGGAGGCCGCTACTTCTGTTGCCAAAATGCACATGCAGCTTTTCAATGACATCTGCTGTCAAAAAGTCTATAGCACCTTTAAAACATATGCCAATACAACAGTACTTGAAAATAAGACAAAGACAGGGAGGTTGTTGCACTAGAATCCAAAAAGAAGAAAGTAAAAATTTACACTTGAGTCAGGATTATATCTCATTGCTCTGGCAGATTTTTAGGATTCGATAACAGATTATGTGTGAATTATTGGACTCTTCTGTCAGTTAAGACGTTGCTTACTCAAATCTAATGTAATTTTTTTTTATGTTTTAAGCACCACAAACGAAACTCCCTTTGCCTCAACTACACTGGACCACAAATCAGATTTTCTCAGTCTCAAAACTTTGGGAGGGAAAAAAATTGAGGATTGTGGGATTTAGAGGCATCTAGTGGTGAGGTTGTAGAGTGCAACATGGGCGATGCAACATGGCGGCGTCTGTGGAAGAGAACCCACATTTTCTACAGATAAACACGGCTCATTCTAAGGTGACATAAGCACAACGATTCTTATTTCAGGTGATTATACACTAATGAGAACATACTAATGAATATTATGTTTCATTTCTGCCAATAATTCCCCTAAATCTTACATACTAGACCTTTAATTGCGAAATATCACATGAAGTAACTGAGAAAATGTTTTGCAATATGTGCAAACTGACTCTTTAATGTCGAACTGAGGCTAGTTATTTTAGGTTACTGGATATAAATCATACTGTAATCCTATAATTAGGTCACTGACTGATTCTGTTTATGTTACGATATTTATTACAGAGGGTCATCAGTCTTATGATTGCACTTCATTAATAGCCACACAGCCACATTTTTCCACTGCCGTCTAAACATGGCGTCACACCAAATTCTCAAGTCCCCTCAGTGGGCGGAGTTTTCCCAGAGGTTCGCCATCTCTGGGCCCTGATTGGCTGGTAGAGACAGCTGAGTTGAGTGACAGGCTGTCAGAGGGGATCCATCGGGGGACAATGTGCCCACTCAGAGGCTCAGCGGTCAGCCTGCTAACAACGGCTCCGCTAGTGAAGTTTGTTTTCTAGTGAGGAGCCACCCTTTCATGTGTGCCACTCATTAACAGAGCTTATGCCCCCCACTGCCCTAAAACAAGGCTGCCTGTGTGTGTACAATTGTGTGTGTGTGTGTGTGTGTGTGTGTTGTGTGTGTGTGTGTGTGTGTGTGTGGTATTTTACCTCTTTATATCTTTCAGTGACCCTGTTTTGCCAGAACTGGAGCGCATACAATTGGGAATCCGACTCAAGTTGACCTGAGCTGATCGCGGCTCGACCGTGTTTTGTTTGGCATCAAAGAGGAAAAGCAAAATGAATGTCGTGGTCTGTTTTATCTGGACAGCCTCTATCATTTTGCTGTAGTTTTACTCTATACTTTCCCAAGCCTTTAATAACCACAGCTAGTGTCTTTTCAGCTATTTCCAGCTGTCTACGCTCCAAGCCTTTACATAATCAGCGTTGCAAAAGGACGTGCATCTTGAAAAAGGCTGTGCAGATATGGAATAGTTCCTGGAATGTGGCTACCCTTGGGGTGATGTCAACAGGGCCAGATTTTTAGGAGTTTCTGGAGAGCAGTAAAGTGAGTAGAAACAGTGGATGTCCTGTGGAAGAACAGACGAGCGAGAGATCAATAGCTCAGAGATAGAGGAGTGTTATTTTGAGCTGAAGCCAGATAGACACAGGCCTTTTGTGTGAGAGACGGGAGCAACTGAGGCTGTGTGAATCCATGGAGTTTGCAGGAGAGACACTCTGAGAAAGAAAAGTGCCATAACCAAACAGGGTTCTTCAACTTTTTTGGTTCCTGGTAGAACCTTTTATAAAGTTTTCACTAGGAACCCTTTCAGATAGTTCTACCTAGAACTCACCATCAAGGGTTATACTTAGAACCATCTGGGAAAGGTATCACCCAAAACCCCCCATGAGAGGTTTTAAAGGAGAACCCTTTCATGGTGAAATTCTTAGGCGTTTTCCACCAACATGGAACCGGCCCCATTCTGGTTCAAGCACCTAACATTGAACCGTTCTAGACCCAATATAAACTAATTGCAAAATTAAGAAGCTGGAACCAAAAAATAGCAGTAATCCATCCTTGACTACAATGGTTCTGCTAAAAACTGGCGCAAACGGGGGCTGGTTCATTGATAGCACCAAGTTTCCAAGGATCTTGAATTGAACTCAAGAACCAGAGCTCTTTTGGTGGAAAAGGGCCCTCTGTGGGTTGTATCCAAAACCATTTCACCTTCAGAGGATGTTAACAAGAACCCATCCAGGGGGTTCTACCAAGAACCTCTTCATATTACACAGGTTTCATCTAGAACTCACTCATGGTCTTCTCATAAGAACCTCTCTCTAAGGGTTTCATCCAGAACCCACCCACAGGGTTCTGCCCAGAACCCTTTTATAGTCCAAGGATTTCATCTAGAACATGTGGGAATGTACTTCTGAGAACTGTTTTATATTCTAAGGGTTTCATATAGATCCCACCTGCATGTTCTACTGAGAACGCATTTACTTTCTAAGGGTTTCATCTATAACCCACCAACCCTTTTATAAGGGTTCCACCTGTAACCCTCTTGTTCTCTGAAGGTTCTATGAAGAACCATATTGTATTCTGCAGATGAGGCAAAAAGATTGAATCTCATAGATCGTATATTGTGGTCATCCATCATTTTAGCAATCTAATCATCTCTTAACACTCGTGCATTCAATAATTCTTGAAGAAATCTTGCTTCCAAAAATTTCTTTCAATGAAAAGGGTTCTTAGTGGAATCCCTAGTTTGACAAAGAACCCTTTCTCCAAAAAAGGGTTCTTTAGAAGCAAATAATTCTTTATAGAACCTTAGCCTTTCTGGAGCAACCCTTTTGGAAGCCTCATTTCTCAGAGTGTAGTGTGTGTCAGTGGGTGTACTTCTAAGAATGCATGCATGCAATCACTGTATGTGTGAATGAGGATGTGTGCATGCATTTCCGTGCATGTGTGTGGGTTCTGTGTGTGTGTCGATCAGACTGGAGAAGAAAGCATCCCACTGTCCTCACGCCGTCCTGGGTCTAAAGTCTCTCCTCTGGTCTGGTCTGAGTCCGGGCCTGCATGGCTGAAGCTCTGTGTCTCTGCACGCTGAAGCCCGGCCTTGTTCCCAGCTGTTTGTTCAGCTGGCCCACCAGCGGGGACACCAGGGACTCAAAACCCCCCCAACTCGGGCCCAGTCGGACACCTCCACCGTCGCACCCACCCAGGTCACCAACCTCCTGACCCCCCTCACCCGGGGGTTATTTGCTCCGAGGCCATCGTTTAAGAAGGGTGTTTTGTTCGGCCCTCATTGGGTCCGCAATCTCCGCTCAGGCTCTTGTCATCAGTGCCATTGATCTGCTCCAAATGAGCTGATTAGGGGGCCTGCAGTTTGTCCTGTTGAGTGGGCCGTCCCTAAGCTGGGCTGAGCTCGGCAGGCTGAGGAGGGGGGTTATGAGGATGAGGGACATGGGGTCAGAGTGCACACAGAGCAAACACAGTTGGGCATTCATGCTCGAAGATGCAACATGAAATTAGTGGCTGTTTGAAGAGGATTGGATCAAGCCTGTTTGGTTGTGTTTGTTATGTCAGGTCCAACCCCTGTGGCTTTGGTGATGCTGCAGCTCTCAGATCAGTGTTGTCTCTGATGGCGCTGTCTTTGATTTTCACTAATGGACATCTTAGACATCATTCACTTTGTCAAGCTTCTTTTAAAGCTCATGTGTAGGCATTTTTCTTTTTGTTGCCATAAAGGTTACATTAGGGTTTTGCTGAGTTTGTGCATACTTACTATAGACATATATTTATGTTCCTACGGATAACACAGTGCTGCTTAATTGTCCTTAGCAATATTTGTACCAATCTCAGACAAAATGATTATTTTAACCGATAAGGCCTGTGCAAAGTTGCCAGGTTTATGTGCTTTTTGCAAAAGCTATTCTATTTTGATGGAGAGAGAAAGAATGATTTAAGGGGGATAGTTGACCTGATGATCTAGCAGCTCTCACTATGTTCTCTGCAACCTGTCAAAGAGAACGTCAAAACGTCAAAGAGAGACAGAGAGACACAAGGTATTGTGATTCTTCTTTCTATGATTCTCAAACCAATTTTTTGACTGCTGAATGGATTTTCTATATGTATAAATAACTAGCACATAGTCCATTAGCTCGATGCTAACATATAATGGGAATTCCTATTGACATGCTAATGGACATTAGCATCCTGATCATGGTAATATTATCTTAACAAGTTGATCCATTTTACTCCACATTCTGAACATTGACATCATGTTACTCAGAGTTCAACACCCCACACTGACCAGCTACAGCAACCTCAAAGGGTCAAAACTCAAACTCAAAGTTTTCAAGTTCAATATTATATGTGAAGGATGTTCATTTTCAGGCACTCATCTGTGCTGTGTGCAGTTTTCAGGGGCTCTATTAACTGCACTTATTTTATTTATCATTTTCATACGACACCAGCTTGAAGAGCAGCAACAGCTAAATGTGGCAGTGTACTTGCAAATACAGTATATTTTACTTACTACCTATATATGCAGTATAGCAATGATGCTGCTGAAATAAAATTCAGAATGACTGACTGACGTGTGATACGCAGTGTTTGGTAATAGGACTCATGACGTACAGTCTCTATAAGTGCATGATTCAACTTTTTCCCACGGTGGAGTGTTTTTTAAAAAAAAAAAGCAACAAAAAATAATAATCACAACAAATCATAACATGGAATCACGATATTTATCAAATGGGTATTCAAGTATTGTGATAGTTTCAAATCGGGAGATAATTGTATCATCATTAACAGCTTAGTTAATAAGAATATTCTGTCATTAAAACATTTATTATCTTTAACGTCAGTAGCTGTAATGTGTAGCTTTGTGTACACAACAGTCTGTGTCACTTTCCCCTTCAAAACATGTAGAAAAACCTATGATGGCTGCAAAACTCGCAAAAACATAAAAGGCCCTGTTTAGAGCCTTTTTTTTTTTTTTTTTTCGGGGCTACTTTATAAACATGGCAGAGCAAGGTGGTGGCCTCTGTGGATACGGACTCACGCCCTCTAGATATGAGCGACTTGTTCTATAATGTGCCAAAAATACAATGATTCTTATTTCCAGGTGATTATACACTGATGAAAGCATACTTATGAAAATTATATTCCATTTCTGCCACATTCTGCCAAGAAATCCCTCCTAGATTTAACATACTAGACTTTTAACATCATACCATTTTATTTCTGCACAAATGTATTAAAAAATGAACAAAAAGAGTAAAAGTTGGACATTGGGTGTTTTTTAAGCAGAACAAATGTCAGTAACAGCTTAGTCAATAAGAATGTTATGTAATCAAAACAAACATTAATCTTTGACGTCAGTTACAGCAACAACATCAGTAACGCCAACCATCCCTCCCCCCTTTTGCCGTTGAAAAGTCAACTCATTCTAATCGTTATCACATGGACATGACTGTATTTATAAGGTAAATTCGTTTGTAAATTTGTTTGTTGCATCATTTACATCATCGAGAACATCCTGGCAGTGGCAGCCTGACCACCAGAGTTTACACAATTTTAGTTAGAATTGCAGCGACTCTGACATGAAGCAGAAGTTTTATCAGCTGCAGGGAAGTCTTGACGTGGTGTAGCACAAATCGAAAGATGAAGAAAGCAGGGGTGCCCAAACTTTTTCCCTTGAAGGGCCTGCCATGCTCAGATTATGAAAAATAATGATTAATTAGGGACCCTACATATTAAATTGTACACACTGGTCCTTTCACAGCGATTTATATTCTATTCTTTCAAATCAATTTTCTTTTTTTTTTCTCTTGCTAGAACATCATGATGACCAAATTGAATCTCATAGCGAGCCACCTTTGGCCTGCAGGCCCCTCTTTGGGCAACCTTGATTTATATGAGGTACTACTTTTGTTATCAATCTAAAAATAGTGATGGATGCCCATCACAGTTTCCCAAACCTCAAAGTGACATCTTAAAATAGTTTATTTTTCCTCACCACTGACGCCTTAGTGCTTGTTCTTGGCAGGAACTATTGGGTCTCTGTAAGTAATATTACAAAGAGTTCAGTCTAGACCTGCTGTACATGAAACGTGTTGTGAGGTAACTGATTGACTTAGAGCAGTGATTGAGAGGGCTTGAAGTTTGAATTGCTATAAAATATTCAGAATTTTTTAAAATAAAGTAATCAGAACTAATAAAACGCAGCCATGTGATTTAAATTCAGCGTTACTCTTTATTTATCTCATCTAGTTTAACAGGTGTTACACCGTATTTGGTGACCTGTCACATTAACACCAGAACATATCTTATATCTCCTCACTGGTGTGATTGGTCTCATGTGTTGATCCGAGTTGTGGTTAAAGGTTTGGGTCAGCTGCAGATGATTTTCAGATTTCAAAGTGGGTGGTGGCAGTCTTAATTAGTTAGGGAATAGCTGACTTGTATGATTTGGTGATATACAAACTGGACTTATTTTGTTTGACCAACTGCTCAAAATCTAAAGATATTAAAATTACTAACAAATAAAAGCTGCATTATTATTACTATTATTATTATCATTATTATTATGCATTGACTTAAAGCGATTTATTGATTATTGCCAATATATTATCTGCCAGAGTTGCAAAGGTATGACATTATCCTGGTATAATGACAGTCTAAGAAAATTTCACGGCTTTACAGTATGTTACACAACTATTATTATCAGCTTTTTTTTCATGAGAAACATCTGGCAGGCCAAATCGAATCTAATGGCAGACCAGCTTTGGGTCTGTGGGCCCCATTTGGGCAGCACTGGACTACAGCACTTTCAAACATAGTAAATAGAAATAACATGATCTTTATTAGACAGTATTGGACCCTTTTTAGGCCCTTATTAGACCTTATTAGAGGACATCTGTCCCCTTACACTCTTATACAGTCTAATAAGAGTCTAACAGTGGGAAATAATACACTTTAGTTTACACACTTATGTTGTAATGTATCCCTAATTACCCTCGAATTAAGTCTAATAAAGAACATATGTCCTAGTTTTTGTCTTATTAGTGTACTGTGAAAGAAGAGTGGCTAATACTTAGATTTGAAAAAGCCATAAAAGAGGCTGTAGAGCTACAGAATCTCTGTGCCTGTGCATGTGCACCTGAGTGCATGCATATGTGTGCATGAGCATGTACATTCATGCATTAATGTGCGTTAGCGTCAAGCTATTTATCAGACTTGAGGCCTTATAATTACAGTCTTAGTGTAATCTAACACTCCCACCACTCGCTGTGTAAACTGAGAATCCTCCCTCTTCTAGGTCAGGGATTAAGAACGAGGCCCTGCTGAATGGGCCGCACATTACTCTGAGACACCCTTAACTCTTGTCAGGGGGACATCAATAATATCAGGAGGAGGATTGGGGTTTGTCTAAGACCCACAGATAAGGAGACGGGCCGGCTAATCATAGACAACGAGGGGTTACCTACAATTACTCACACAATTTGTCGTGGAAGCCTAAACAGAGAGGCAGTGATTTGAAATAATGAACAGTATTGTATATCAGTGTGATGTGGACACATTGTGCACATGCGTGGTTCGAGATTCTCTTCATACATCTGATCTGAAACAGGCCACAATGAGGCCTTTGTTTTCTTGCTTGTTTACTGCAAGCTGATATTTTCCACAATTTGAGCTGGTTTATGGTGTGAAAGCGTTTCTTCCAGCGGGATAGTGAAAATGTGCTGGAAGGATTTCATGTAGCTACCAAATGAAGCCGTCTTCTCCTGCCAAAGCTCTCTTTTTATTTCTTAGCTAGCCCTCTGTGCTATGCTGTGTCACAGGTCAAAGTTTGCAGGGTTAGAATGGACACTGTGTCCTCACATCCGTCTTCATTAGAGGTCTGGAAGCACTCAAGGACTGACCAGACCTCCCCCTCCTCCTCCTCCGCCTCCTGCTTTTTCTTTTCAAAACTATCTGTCCGTTTCTGATAAACAGCTACATCAGAAGACAGGGCTCAGCCTTGTCAACACAGAGCTGCCTGACATGATCCACCAGTGAGACTCTGCAGAAAACAACACTTACTCGCTCCAAGATGTTATCTCTCTGCTGAAAGAAAGATTTAATTCATGAAATTAGTTCAGATTTTCATTGGAAATTGGAAATTAGTTTATTTTGCTTTAGACAATGCCTTGTTTACATTACTGGAGATGCCAGAATACTTCAGCCTTGTTTAAAGGGATATTTCAGATTATTTGAAGTGAGGTTATATGAGGTACGTATTGAAAGTCAGTGCATTAGCTACAGTAGATGCTGATTGGCACACAGCCAGATCAGAGAGAGAGAGTATCAGCATGGAAGCTAAGCAGTTAATTGCTGTGGAAGGGATCAGCAACTTAGCCACTTAAAGGGACAGTTCACCACAAAACTAAAAATACGTGACCTGCTGTGCTGTTTAGCCATTTAGATGTTTTTGGTGCGAGAGTTTTGGAGATATCGGCCGTGCAGATGTCTGCCTTCTCTCCAATGTAGTGGCACCGCTGGTTCAGCTCCCGCATGTGGCCCTTTGCTGCATGTTGTCACCTCTCTCTCTCTCCCCTTTCCTGTCTACTCTTCAGCTGTCCTGTCCAGTAAAGGCAAAAAGCCCAAAACATAACTTCAAAAAAAAAGAAAAAAAAAAGAAAAAAGTACATTTGAAAACAAAAAACAGTGTCTCTTTCCAAGTTTGATGACCTGGTTACTCAAGATAAGTAAGTAAGACTTTGTTGTAAGCGGTTTCATGTAGGAACTTCTTTTTTCTGCAGAAAGAAAATAGTTCCTACATGAAACTGCTCACAACAATGTCTGTGGATTATTTTGAGCAGCCAGATCATGATTTTTCAAAAGAAGCAATTCTGTTGAGTTTTTCAAATGTATTTTTGGCGCATTGAGCACCACGGGACTAGTGCCATCTAGTTCCATTATATTGGAAAGAAAACAGAAATCTCTACTCCTGATGTCTCCAAAACATGGCAGCTCACACCAAAACCGTATAGATAGATAAATAGCACTACAGCCAGAGAAAGGATATGCATTTTTTTATTTTTGGGTGAACTGTCCCATTATAAAATGGCCCACCTAAAAAATCAATATCAGTTTAACTGTGTACTTCATTTAAAATATTTTCTCAGGCAGCCTTTTCTGATGGGAAACAGCCATTTTATAAGTCAAATATTAATCTCTCCCAACCAACCAAACTCCACTGGCAAAATCAGTAAGTTTGGGAGTTGCTGGTCTGTCACTGCTTCGATCTTTTAGTTTGAGTTATTGCGTGACTTCCGTGTTTTAAAAGGATAGTTTGGATTCACTGAGGTCACACAATAACAAGAAGAAACTGAGGTAAAATGACTAATTTTGCCTATGGAGCGATATTTGACTTATATAATGGCAGTTTTATGTCAGAAAAGGCTGTCTGATGGAATAGCAAAGTGATGAAAATATTCTAAATAAAACGTTCACTTAAACTGCCATCTACCGTAGCTAATACACTGACCATGGATAAGTACCTCATAGAACCCCACTGCCAAAAGTCTGAATTATCCCTTTAAGCCCTGAAATTATTGCACTGCAACAGTCGAGTGTCCATCAGCTTAGAGCTTGCACATTAAACCCTGCCTTCTCAATAATTATGTGTTGTTGTGGATAAAAGAGTCAGTTAAATACTGATACTTATAAAGGTTTTTAAAAAAGTATTCCCTTAAGAGACACAAACTGCAGGTCTTGGACTTCATTTCACATCAGACTACAATTTGTGATGGCAAATTAGCACAGACGAGAAAAATTAGGTCTTAAAGTTTTACACATAACAAACTTTTACAGCTCCCCTTGTTCCTGTCTGTGTGCAGCGCAACAACTTTTACCAAAACAACAAATTGTGCAACTGCTGCCCTACATTAGGCTTACACATGTGGAAACTGTACACAATTTTGGCAGATTGGTGTCTCCACTTTTTGTGCAGCAGTATCTTCTTTTTCCTCCATTATGCTTGCAGTGTTGAAATAGAGGAAAGGTCATGGTGCCTTTTCACATGCAGAAGGAACAGAATAAAATCCAAGCAAAATAACCGTTCACAACACTTGAGACTGAGACTAAGGGTAAAAGATCGGCTGTCTGCACAGATGCTGTATCACACACGTGGGTGGGAACTTGGCAAGAACAGGTGACCTGTGTGTTTCTGTTTTGTACAAAAATGAATATCATGCATATGCTGGAAGTAAGACCTTGCACAGATTCATAAATAAGAAATATTTCTGAAACAAATTCATCTTAAAAATGTGATATATAACTGCAGGTTAACAACCTTGTAAATCTTTGTAAATCTCAAGTGGCGATTGCAGGTGTGTTTTGGATGTGACTTCTCAGAGGTCATCATCTGTGTTCATCAATCTTTTCTTTGTTTGTTTCGGTCATTGTATCCGTTTACTCTGAAAGCTAGCTGAGAACGGAAAAAACAGAACACTACTTCACACATAAGTGAGTCGAAGGGCAAGTCAGTCACGTAAGCTCTGCCTACCCTCCCTGGCAGACCAACCACTGACGTTCCTCTTTCTCTTAAACTGATAGAGAGTGCCGTGTGCCTCATGCGCCACCAGAGGTCAGTCTTTCTACTAATGGACAAGACAACGCAGCTGAGCTGAAAATGGCATCTAGGGGATAAAGTTACAGGACTAACTAGTAAAGAAGAAAATGCTTCTGATGGTGAAAGCACACTTAGCAGAGGAAAGGGTGAGCAGTGAAGTTGTCAGTCTGGCAGTAAATGTACAGTTTAGGTTTGAGTTTGTCAGTGAATGAAAGCTGCAGCTTCTCAAGACCCAAAGCAGAGCTCCTGAGTGTGTGGCGTTTCCCAACTGCAGGAATAGCGTAGCTCTGACGATCAGCTCCATCTCCACTGAGGGAATAGCTTACTATCAGCAGTGGAGTAGAGTCAAGTTGAGCTTTTAACACAAATTTTTTACACAAATATCCATGATAATGCCGTACATCAGGGTAAAATGTCAGGAAGGTATGAAAACATAGATACCGCCCAAGCCTACTAATGCTTGTGATTTTTCCGGGAATGTTGCCACTGACAACCAGTTTGTAATGCTGCAAATGCAACAGCTTACATCAGTGGGCCATAGGTTCATTCACCATTGTGTTACCTCATTCAGTGATGATGATTTAACAGACGTTTACTTCAATGAAAATCTCGAGATCACTACTTTAACATTAAAAAACATGTACTTTATCTTTAAAATATTTAGTCAGTGGTTGCAAACTGGGGTCAGAAGGGGTCACAAGAAAATTAAAATTAAAATATCTGAATAATGTCACACAAAATTGTGTTCATAATTACGATTTTTCTCTGTTCTCTATTTACCTCTTTGGACCTCAGTGAGTTAAACTGCTTGTACGTCATACACGGGAAGTCAAGGAGACTTTGCTTCACATCAGCAGTTGTTTGTCACAAGGGGAAAAAATTGGCAAGGTCAAACTTCACTTTGGTGCATTTTTGGTTAAATTAGACAAGAAACAATCATGTTCTGCTCGCTGTTTGCAGATCATGGTGAACTGTGAAACACATGTGGAATCCGTTTGTCCTTATAAACAAGAAAAATCAAACACCACTAAAAAACACCACTAACTGACAATTTCCCACCAGTGTAGTGCAGCACAGCTAGATCAAAACAGGACAATCTAAAGATTCTTACAATAAGTTCAAAAAGGTTTATAGTTTTCTATTTTGAAATATCCTTTGGAGTTAGATGAGAACATTGACAAAACCTCCCATAAAACCATAACCTGCAATAAAAACTCTCTTATACTTTGTTTTTGTACAGATCAAACAATGACATGAATCATGTTAATTAGTGATTTTTAAAGGTGCATGTAGTTGGATTTTTTTGCCTCCAGACAGACCAATGCTAGCTGTTTCCCCCTGTTTCCAGTCTTTATGCTAAGCTAAGATCACCAACTGCTAGCTGTAGTTTCATATTTCACCAACCAATATGAGAGTGGTATCTTGGCAAGAACACAAATGAAAGTATTTCCCAAATTGTCAAACTATTCCTTTAGGCTAAAATCTTTGTTACATCCTGTAGGAGTTAATTAAAATACTATTATTTTATCTTATTATTACACATTATTTTGCAACCCCTATTCAAAAATGTTGGGAAGGTGTATAAAATGGAAACAGAAATGGAAACATAAAAACAGAATACAATGATTTGGAAAAAATATTTTAACCTATATTCAATTGAATACTGTACAAAGATAAGATATTTAATATTCAAATGATTAACTTTATTGTTTTTTGTAAATATACACTCATTCTAAATTTCAACGCCTGCAACACATTCCAAAAACAGTCTGCACAGGAGCATGTTCACCACCGTGTTACATCAACTTTTCTTTTAGCAACACTCAGTAAATGTTTAGGAACTGAGGACACTAATTGTTGAAGTTTTGAAAGTGAAATTCTTTCCCGTTCTTGCTTGACATACAACTAGTACAAAACTGTTATACTACGAAGAGTTGGAATTGTCTTGCTGAAATAAGCAGCGACGTCTCTGAAAATGATGCCGTCTGGATGGCAGCATATGTTGCTCCAAAACCTGTATGTAGTTAGCGCTGGTAACATTCTTCTCCTCTTCAGCCTGGAGGTCACAATGTCCATGATTTCTGAAAACAGTTTGAAATGTGAACCCGTCAGACCACAGCACACTTTCCCACTTTGCATCAGTCCATCTCAAATGAGCTCAGGCCCCAAAGAAGTCTGCAGTGTTTCTGAATGTTGTTGATATATGTCTTTCTCTTTGCATGGTTGGTCTTAACTTGTATTTGCAGACTCAGTAAACTTACTAACAAAAGTTTTCCAAAGTGTGTTGTAAACAATTAGACAATTATTTAGGTTTTAAATGCCGTTTTTAATGCAGAGCTACCTGAGGGGTCAAAGGTCACAGGCGTTCAATGTTGGTTTTCAGCCTTGCCCCATATGTGCAGAGGATTCTCTGAATCTTTTATCAACATTAAGGATTATAGATGGTGAAATTCCTGCAGTTTTGTGTTTAGAAATGTTGTTCTTAAACTGTTGGACTGTTTGCTCACAGTTTTTCACAAAGTGGTGAACGACTGAGCCTCTTGAGGATGCCGCTTTAATACCCAATCATGGTAGTATCACCTGTTATCATTTAATCTGTTTACCTCTTGAATGTTCCCAGCAAGTGTTTTTTGAGCATTTCACAATTTTCCCAGTCTTTTGTTGCCCCTGATCCAACTTTTTTGAAACATCTTGCTGTCATCAAATTCAGAATGAGTGTATATTTACAAAAACCAATAAAGTTTATGAGTTTGAACATTAAATATCTTGTTTTTGTACTGGATTCAATTGAATACAAGTCAAAAATGATATGCAAATCATTGCATTCTGTTTTTATATACGTTTCACACAACATCCCAACTTTTTTTAATTGTGGTTGTACTATAAAAAGCCACCATTAAGAGCTTTAAGCAGTTGTTCCACTGCCTGTTACATATACAAGTTCAAAACAGCTGCTGTGGAAATAAGATCACATGCAGACCCTATTTTTTAAAACGTCACAGCAGCTCTTCAAACCCACTAGATGCAAACTTTATTCTCTCGTCCTCTTTCTTGAGTGACTCACTGAAACATGATTACTCCTGTCATGTGGCTCCCACCATAGAGAACCTCCTGGGCTTCAATCCGGAGTCCGGGAAACCGAGGCCCACAGTGGTGCATCAAACTAGATCCAAACTAGACCAAACTAGATTCAGTCAGACACTCGACCAAACCAGAGCAGACACAACACATGTGGAGGGGACCGTCCCTCTTCCTCCCAGAGGTCGCTATCAGAACAATGACATCACTGTAATGTCGTCTGTCTGTGACATTACCAAATATGTGGCGAGGTTTGGGGAAAAAGAGCAGAGGAGCGATAAAAAGAGAGAGCGAAAGACCGAGATGGAAAGAGGGATGCATTGACAGAGACAGCAGCAGCTTCAGAGGAAGAGAGGGAAGAAGAGAGAGAAAGCCTCGAGCTGTGGCTTGGCTGAACTCACCGTGAACCTCGGCAGATTTATTTTCTCCGGAGCCTGTTGCTCGCTCAAAGGGGGCCAGATTTACATGCCTCTCCCTGGGCTGCTGTGAAGCTCGGCTCGGGGAGCAGAGGACGGGATAAGTGGGTTGAGGGGACTGGATGGACTTTTGCGAGAGTCCACTTTCTAGTCCGTTATTTGCCGCTTAATAGTCTGTCCTTCAGTTTCATGTGGCCTGGCGAAGCGTTCCTGCTCACCAGCTCGCCATCCTAATTAGAAACAGTCCCTCCATTAAGCGGGGTGTTTCATTTTAAACCCTGTCACTCTTATTGACGGGGTTGGTGTGAGCCGATGGATCCCTGCTCTCGCAGCTCGCCGCCTGCATCCTCTGTAGTGACATACGAAGGCGAAGGTTATGTAATTTTTAACACGATCTGGTTTATGTAAGCAGTAACATAATGTGCTGTGCTCACACATGTGGAGACACAATAAGATGGATGTGCATAGATACGCACACAAACACAGTGTGGGTGTCATAACCAACTCAGGCTTTATGTTACAGTAAATATGAAGGAAATCCACAGTTTTTGTTTTCTGACAGTGTCTATATTTTCATTCTCGTTGGTGTTTGGCCAAGCAGACACAATGTGACACCACGCTGAGATACTGCATTTAAAATATAGGTTTAATAACAGGGGATTTACCATCAGCAGTAAATGTCAGACTTATTTGACAGTATGTTACAATCAAAACACAAAGACCTCTTTCCAGACATTTTTCAACACTGTTCAATAATCAGACTGACAGAAATCCATCGCAGCATGAAGCAATACCAATTTCTCTCCTGACAGTAGGCTTGTTAGTCCAGAAGGCCATGGAGCCACATGACGTTATTTATTATGAGAGTCGTAATTCACTTATTCTGGAAAAACTTTCACTCTCTGTATCACTTTCATTGACCCGACTGTTCCATGAAAGCTACAGTATCACCAACAACTCATTGCAACAGAATTCAGGCCCATTCTCTGTTGTTTTTTTTTTATTAAACCCAGCTCCTGTCAGTGTTAACTGACGTTTTTAGGTGCTTTCACCAACAGAGAATCGGGGTGTGATTAAAAGTCGCATGTAATCCTTTACCATTTCAACCGGATTGGTCAACATCATTAGCATCGATGGAGATAGCATGGATATTAGCATGGATGGTGACAGTGTTTACTCTAAAATAAGTTAAGAGGTGGAGGATTTTTCTACACCTTCTTCACCTGAAAATGAGGAGCCCAATGAGACAGGGGCCACCCCACCTGGTGGCTTTCTCTCTCACCTTCATAGGTGAGGTGAATGGGGGTAAGGCACCCCCAAACCAGAGAAGCAGAAGTTAAAGGGTCAAGGGTGACATAGAGTCATAACAGTACGCCTCAAGGATGACGTATGACCTGCAGCTCTTACTATAGTCACACATCATAATTCTGTTATGCACAAGCTTTTTTTTTTTAAACACTGAGCACAAAATTAAGTTATTTGTCTAAAAGTATTTGACGAACAGCGTGGTTAATCAACATTGTCAGGAAATGTCAGAAAATATGACATATCTTAAAAATGCCAAAATACACCGGAGTAGGGCATTAAAGGCATTTTAGGAAATGTAACAAAACAAAAGACAAACACAGCATCTGTAAAATCACATGTAACATTTTATAGCCTGATTTAGTCATGGAAGCATAGGAACACTCTGCCAATTTTACACATGAATTTAATCCAATCTGTGAAAACATTTGTCTTTGTCTTATTTCTTATTCTCGAATTGGGTTTGAAACCTTTTAAATTTTCAAACAGAGCAGAAAGCCTGAGTTACAGCCTGAAAGAGTTGAATTTGAAAGAAGTGGGCATTAAGGAGGCAGATGAAAACCACGGACCACTGCCATATGGGAAATTTAGGATCCAGTGTTTTTGGAGTTTGACCCATGACAGTGACTAAAAGTCAGGATATCTTGACTTTTGCTGCTTCGATTCTGTCTGTTTTTTATATATATATATATATATATATATATATATTTCTTTTGTCAATCCCCCAACTTTATGGAAGTCCAGTACTAAATCACTGGAGTGGCCCTTTAAGTGAGCAAGTCATAATGCTGCAATGTGCCTCAGTGGCTAACCACAGTCCTGCAACCCAAAAAAATCCCCTGGAGCCAAAAAAGCATTTTTCTCATAGACCACCATTAAAACAGGCCTCTGTAAAGCTGTTGACAGGACACCACCAACTGAAAACAGGGTTGATATCTATTTTCGTTATGAATTTTTTAGCCGTAAAGTTTTATTATTTGTAAAACCTAGAAAAGTGGCTTATCTCTCTGACAATTGGCTGAAAGATGGGCTGGAGGACAGACACAAATCAGGAGGAGAGAAAACTGTTTTGGATCATGCTGAATCAGCGTTGGGCATGAACGGGTACCATCTTGGAGCCTGGCATCCATTTCTCATAATACACCCATGGTTTTACCACCCAAGATATTTTCTTAGTTCTTTAGCAGCAGATAATCTACAACTGTAATTTAGGGCAATGTGATGGATTCTGGGTAACGCTGAAGTGGGATGAAGAAACAAACAACCAGTGAAGATGTGGTGTCACTTCTGTGTGAGACACAACCACAGCACCCAGCAGTTTCAAAATAACCACAAAGACACTCTTTAAGGAAGTGACACTATAATTTCTTGTAAAAAATGGATTGCATTGTTTTTCAACAGAGAATTCCCCCAGACACTTCAATACCGTCTGTGTTTTCAAGACAGTTTGTAGTGACCATTAACACAACTGCAACCAAAGGTACTTCCACTTCCACGTGACATGTAAACATGGTGGTTTCCAATTCCAAATACCAAACAGAAGTACATGCCTTACCTGCAAGACTGAGGTTTCCACACCATTTAAGTTCATTAAAATACTAAAACACTTCTTCTTTTCTAACATTTAGTCAAATTATTCCTTCAGAGGTCCAGTGTGTTAGTTTTACAATAATCTACTGGCAGAATGTGGCAGAAATAGAATGTAATATTCAGAGGCATGTTATAGGGAGTGTATACTCACCTGAAAATAGGAATTGTTGTGTTTGTGTTACCTTAGAATGAGTCATTTATATTTCACAGACAGAACACATCCTCGTCCACTCCTCTCCACTGCAGATACAGTAGTAGGCTACTCCCTCACCCTAGTCCTGACCCTAATTCTCTGTTGAAAAACAATGCAATTCATTTTTCACAAGAAATTCTAATATTACTTCCTTAACTTTAGAGAGTTTTTTTCACAGCCAGTTTTTTGCAGCCACTCTACATGTTTGGAAGGGAAGGGCAAGTGGACGGGCATTCAGCTGTTTGGAATCTACGGCCTCGCCGCTAGTTGTCACTAAAATCATACACAGTGGTTCTTTAAGGCAAACAGAAAACAAACAAACCAACAGATTAGGAAGGCGGGCTCTGAGTGCATCTTGACAGCCTGGAGGAGGTGACTGAGGGGAGGATGAGGCCCAAAATCAGGGACATCCTGGTGAACCCATCTGATCCCCTCCATGAGGTGATGAAGGGCCTACACAGCACCATCAGTAACAGTCTTGTCCTACCAAGGTGTTGGAAGGAGCACTTCAAGAGCTCCTTTGTACCAACAGTCATTCGGTTACACAATGTCGCCTGTCGTAATGAGCCCAGTCTCATCCAGCTCGGTGGTTTCTGCGGCCACAGGAGTCACCCCTCATGAACTGTAAGATTAGGTTTGGGCGGTATCTATGTTTTCATAGTGACATTTTACCATATTATGACAGTTGTTTAAAACTTGGGTGAAATGATTCAACTCAACTGTCGTACTCCCTTAATGTAGTTGTGAAACAACATAAATTCCTTTGCTTTGGTCTTGAGAAGTTGCAGCCTTTATTCACTTACAAACTCAAACCTTAAACTGTACATTTACTGGCGGAGTGACAACTACACTACTCATCTTTTCCTTCTCTCTGCACACATTCACTGTCACTCCTGTCACGCTGACTAATCAGCAGTCTGCAGTGTTTGCAGGAGCAGGGGCATTGTTCTTTTTTACTAGTCCTGTAACTTTGTCCTTCTGACGCTCAGCTGTGCTGACTTGTCCACCAGTAGAGAGACTGACTTCTGATATTGCTCCTTTCCTGTTTACTATACTTATATGCTAATGTGCAAGACTTATTTATGTTGAAAAGAAAACCACATTTTGAAGATGGTTAAACAATGCGATTCTATCTATCTATCTATCTATCTATCTATCTATCTATCTATCTATCTATCTATCTATCTATCTATCTACCTATCTATCTATCTATCTATCTATCTATCCGTAGAGCTTCACTCTAATTTAAACAGGATATGCATGCTTGCTCCAGTTCTACTTTGTGTGCTGTAATTGTAGAGGATAATACTGTATGCAAGCTCACACTGGAGCCCACTGAGGAAGAGAAGAATTAACTAGCTGTCCGCTGACTCAACTCTCTGTGAACTGCTTGTGGAACCAGGGGTCAGCGACTCCGGGTTTCATATCATTTTTCCCTCCCACCACGGGGCTGTTTTTGCTGGGGGTGAGTCGAGGAGGGCCGGGGAGGCAGGAAGGCTCTCAGCTCCTGATCCCAGCAGAGCTCAGAGAATCTGGCTGCTTGCTTTGTCTGACAGGTAACGTTCAACACGCCTGTAGGAGCGGCCCAGCTGTGACCCAGAGAGTGAGGGGGTGTGAGGGCAAAGGCCAGACAAGAGTTAGGTGTAAAGCATTAGACTTCAGCCTTGTTCACTTGATTTAAATCCATTGTGCTCATGTTTTAGCTTTTACAAATAAGGGATGCAGGAAAAATAAAAGCATAAATTACTGACTTCGTTGCGACAGATGTACGCTCACAATTTACTCAATATTTTTCAACATTATTTGTTTTTGCAGACAGTTTCCTTTTCTTTTTCTAACGGTGCAATTTCTGCCTTCCTTCCTCTCTCAAACGGCCAAGTACTGGCCTCTGTAGAGGAACCTTTGATTGCGTTCTTTATACAAACTTGCTAAATGTGTAGTTTTACTTCCCCAAATGTAAAATAGGTGCTTTGCTAATAGCCAAGTTTAATTTGCTGAATCAGATGATTCTGTGATGATTTGTAACGTTGTGGTCTGATCAGTATCTGGTGAGAAATCAAAAACAGTTGGGGCTGATTTTTTTTTTTTTTTTTTTTTTTTTTTTGGACCCCTGGACAAGCAGCTGTCTGCTGATGAGTCAAGTCACTACAAACTGATGCTGAGCAGCCAAATGTTCTTCAAATCTGCAGAAGTTTATTTTAAACTCTTGTGAAAATCCAAAAGTTTCCAAAGATACAAAATATGAGTGAATTCTGGGGAAATTTGTATTAAGTGTTATACGTTATATTTATAATAATGTTACTTGTTGGGATGTTGCAGCCATTGAGTTCAAATATTTCACTTAGAATAAATGTTACAGGTTAAATAAGGAGCTGGAACAAGCAAACACATTATGGCATTAGATTATTAACACTGAAGCATCAGTATGCAGCATGTTACTGTTGTATCTGCAGGTGAAGCTTGTTTGAATTATATTTTAACTTCATAACAACTACTTTTTGGTCACTTTTTCTTTATTTGGACTTCTCTGGCTGCTGCTCCGGTGTTCTTCTGTCTTTCCGCTCGACTCCTCTCCTCCCCCAGCCCGTATCTGCTCTCACTGGCTGTAGCTCAATGCATGGCTCCTCGAGCCATCCCTGACACGACCTGATATTAGACTGTTCATTATCGTTCAGGCGTCTGTGAGGCCTTGGCGGGCTCTCAGATTGTGTCTTTGAATGGTTCACACATAGTGATCAAGCACCACTTTGTGAATGTCGATTTGCCCCCAATCTGGGGGCTTTTGTTTGTGATCTTTTACTGGGTATAGTTTGGCACAGATGCCCTCAAGACTTATTGCAGCCATACATCAGACCAATACGTCATCCAGCCCAATTCAATGAGACCACACCCCCTTCTGAAGGAAAACTCACGGTTGTGCTGACGTGTAGCAGGTTGTCAAACAAATAAACATGCAAATCCATGATGATCTCTGGTTCCCCTTCCTTCCTGGAAAAGAAAGGATCCCAAACAGAGAGCAGTAAGAATGTCAGAGCCTCCAGAGAACAGTAATTGTTACTACTGATGGAGAGCTAACGTTAGCTTGAGTGTGATGCTGCAGAAATTCAGTCATAACGTTACAGTACAGCAGCGTCATACTGTCATCTCTGACTAAATCTCAGCCTAGTTTAGATTCAAAGGTTTTGTTATTTACAGAAAACACTTAGCCTAATGATACCTGATAATTCAAGATAATCGATATCTGACGACTGTGTTGGCTCTTGGGGGAGGACTGAAGGATTAATCTTCATTTATTAAGATATCGTGAAAGCTCAGGTACAGACACAGTCACAAAATATATATTAGATATGTCTGTGAAATAAAAGTTTGAATTTAAAACTTGAATTTATACAAACTTGTCAAAATTGTAATTCAAAAGCATGTAAAATGGCATTGTTGTCTCTGGGATTTTCAGTTTTATATCCCCCAAAAGGGGGAGTGGCCATGATGTTTTGGTGAAGAACCCGTACATGCAGGTCTGATGTATTGCAGCTCGTTTCATAGCTGCAATCTACTGAACCAGCTCCAAAACTTTTAGTCCTCATTAGTCATTTAGATCACCAAAATATGTAAAAACTGGGATTTAAGAATTCCTCAATTGGCCTCAAAGCATTTGTTTTTAATTTCCCAAATTCCCAGTTAGTTTAGTATATGCACGGTTCAGACCACTGAGCAGGATGAATACTGGGGGACATAAACAAAGCTTTCAAAAAGGTTTTTGTTTATTTGTGATTATTATTTCAAAAGTGGAGTCAGCTTCTATTAAATATAATCCCCTTCAGTTCCCCCGTATCTGCACCCAAGCGAGCAACCCCATTCACATTACGAACAGTCATTTGAACCGTGGTTAATATAAAAAATATTGAGTATAGCAGCTTTAAGTTTTAGTCTTTTCAGCTTAATAAAACAGAGTTATTAGAAAACCACAAATATTTGATTAAAGCAGCTGTAAAGCCCCTCAAGGGAAAAGAAGATTTGGAAAATGGATGCTGAGGGGTTAAAACATGAAGTCTGCGTGTAATAATAACCATATGCAAACATGACTTTTCCCATATGTGTATCATGGATACAGTGCTATTCGCAGGTTTTAGAGGTACCGACTTGTGTGATCATGTATGTAAAGAGAGTCGGGGCAGATGGAAGTCGATTTATCAAGTGACATTTCAATTATGAAGTCGTCCAGCACCACATTATTACACTCCTGCAGACTCCCAAAGCCACTGAAACCACTCACACACAAGATACACAAAAACCACATGTCCGTGCACTCATAAAGACAGTGAGGTATTCATTTTTTAAGCTGATGCTCTTATCAGAAGTACGTGCACACACTCACACACATTCCAGCTCACTGGAGGCAAGAGTGGGAGGAGCAGATCAAAGAAAATGTGGTTAAAAAAGAACACCCAGGGACACCCACCTCCACATAAACAGGGGATCTCCTTACCAAAAACAAAGAGGCCTGAGCAGCCAACCCACATCCAGCGGAACAGGGAGGGGTGAAAGGGGCTTAAGAGAAGAGAAGCGGGGGGGGGGGGGTCAGAAAACATGTTACATGGGCGGAAAGGTAGAGCAAAATCATTCATTACAGTAATTACAACCTGAGCCCACTTACTCTTTCATTCAGCAGAGAAAAGAAAAGAGGGAGAGCAGAGATTAAACTTGCCCACAGAGGTGTTTACCACACGCTGGGAGATAACTTGTCCTATTTCTTTCTCATAACGCACGCACACACAAACACATTAACGGAGAGGAACACGCATAACACCCACTGCAGGGGTTCCCTAATCAGTTAGAGTGATGTGGTTCATGTCAGTAAATGAAATGAGCTATGAAAGGCCCGTCTAAGTGTCTTCATCACGGTATTTATTTTCCCTCCCTGCCTCTGAGTCATGCTGTCCCTCTCCACCTCGCTGTGCTCATTATACCTCCAAAGCAGAACACTGTTTGACTAGCAGATAAACATTTCGAACTCGGTTGTTTTTGTCCTCACGTTTCAATCAGGGCAGCTTATTGGATCGCTGGAAGGAATAACTTAACATTATAGGAAAGATGCTTATTTGCTTTCTTGCAGAGATATGATTAGACTCTCTCATATCTGTCTGTTGAAGCAGCTGTAATTGAATCTTTTATAATAACAGTGGATCAAATGACCATTTGTAATATGAAAGGGGTCATTCTAACTCGGAAGTAGAAAATTTCCGTCCTCCTGCTAGAAAATGTACAATAGAACACCTGGGGCAGATCCACCTCCCTGACTTCACACATGGAAGAGCACATTATAATAATAAAACATCAACAACACAGAGTACATGTTCCTGTTTTTTAACAAAATAATATTTCTATTTTCATTTAGTATTGTTGTAGGTCTAGACTGTAAAAAAAAAGTTGAGAAAACTTAAAGTTAAGGGCAACATTCTGCAACAGATATAGGTGTAGAATAGATAAAGCAAGTTTCAGTCAGTTTTGTGCTGAAATCTGCATCTCTCATTTGTTTTCTAGCCCATCTTGAATGCTCCAATTTGGCAACCACACAGACACATAGCAGATATCACAGCAAAGCTAACAAAACAGGGATTTATTCATCCCATATTGTGCGTAACTTTAGTCGATCATAACATATCAGGCATGTGATTCATCTGTAGATGCTCTCGTTTAAGAAGTAATGAAACTTATTTGGGTGTCAGTTTCTGAGCCACGACAAAGACCAACATGTGGCCTGCAACAGACTAGGCATGCCTTGTTTTTAGCCTTGCGGTTGTTGATGGCTCCTGTTTAAGAGGAATGAGGAGTCGGTTTAAAATTGAGCAGTCAATAAAATAGGATTTCAAGGTTTTTCAAAAAATTGTGAAAGAAATTTAATGCTAAATTGTTGCTAAAAGGTTAGTGATATGAACTCAAAAGATGATATGTCAGTTTCCCTGCCCTGACGTGGCCCAAAAAAATCAGTTATTGCAGGTTTTAATATGAAACTGCAGCCAGCAGCCTATTAGCTTAGCATAGCTTAGCACAAAGGCTGGAAAAAAGCCTAAAAAGGGTAGCCTGTCTCTGTCCAATGAGAACAAAATCTGCCTATTGGCATCTTTAAAGCCTAATTTGTTTGTCTAATTTGTTTAATTCATTCAGTACAGTCATTTAACCCCTGATTCCAGGCTTTATGCTAAGCTAAGCTAAGTTAACTGGCTAATGGCTGTAACCTTGTAATATAATTCAAAGAGATGAGAGTGGTATTGGTGCATTTGCATTTAACTCTTGGCAAGATAATAAATACTGTAGTAGTGTTGAGCTTATCTTGTAAAACAAAGTAATTGATTAGTTTGTTTACTTTTAATAATGTTTTTTTTGTACCCTTGAATTTCAAACAATACACTTAAACGCACTGTGAACCTTTTCAAAATCTCACAGCAGAAAAGATATAAATTAGAGGATGTTGGGTTTTAAAAATCTCTTTCCTCTATCACCTTCCATGACTGATTTTGGACACTGAAGTACCTCTCCATCTGTTTGTGGAACATTTTCTGGAGTAAGCTGACTCACTCTGTGGCCACGGCTTCTAGCCTCTTTTCTTTTTACGGCCTCCCTTCAATGTGTTTACCTTGCTCTCATCTCCGCGTCCCTCAGGACTTCTTAAACACTACCCTGGGTGTCCCTCTGGGGAAGCAAACGTGCTGGTGAGAGGAAAGGAAACAGTAGCCAAATGTGATCTGGGGACAACGACAACAACAACAACAACAACAATGCCTGGAAAGTTCACCTACCGGGCCACACATTCTGTCGTGGTTATCGCTGAGGCTGTTTCCAGTCAGTCAGGAGACCTACAGGTGTCTTATCTGTGCCAGAAAATCAGCCTCAGGCATCCTGTAGCATTCATTAGGAAATATGATCCTGTAAATGTATAGGGAAGTACATAACACATGTGACACTGAGTTCATACATGTACATGCATGTGCGGGTGTTTGCAGAAGTGTGAACTCGGTGTTTTACGTACCGTTTGTGTGGTTTCTGATGGGCATGTGGCCTTTAATATGGAAAAATAGACACAGTAATACTTTTATGTAACATTTCTATATAATTTTTCTTTGTTTTTGTCACAGAGGAAAAGCAGGCAGAGCTTGGTTGTGTTGTGGTGTTTGCTTCCATCATATGTGAGTTAGTGGAGGTCATGAGTCTCAGTCTCAAGCAGAAATCTGATTTTTCACAGAGCTAAAGGTTTTAAACTCATTTGGAGAGGCTGAGTGAATCTGCTTCAACCAGCGTAGAGACAGAGCACAAGTGGCACCTAGTGGACAGTGGCAGTACTGCACCCTGGCTGACATTTAAAATTCACAGTAGAGAGGGTATTTAGAGCTTGCTTTCTCTCTCACTGACCTGGAAAAACAAGACCTGAGCAATAGGTCTCACCTCTTAAAACATCCACTCTTTACATTACTGTTTACATACTTCACATGGTTGACATTTATTCTTGTTCAGGTCTACTTGTAGTATATAAGTGCTGTGTGTTGTTGACAGTGTCACCCAGTTTTAAAGCACTTTTAAACAATGTCTTGAAAAGTTCCACCAGTTTTGAAGAAGCTGCTTTGAAAGAATAGCTTTGTAAGCTATCAGTTACTTGAACACACTTGAACTACAGAAAATCTGATTCTCCATGAAATCAGAGGAAACGATTCTGTTTACATTTTCCCATGCAAAGTTACAGTGAGTCACAGTGACCCGAGGGACTGAGCAGAGGTATACAGCATTATTAGTTCACTGATATACTCTAGAGAAAGATTATTCAAAGCCTTATAGATGAGGAGGAGGGCCTTGAATTGAGTTCTACATTTAATTGGAAGCCAGTGAAGTGACATGAGAATCGGGGTGATGTTTGAGTGATATTTGGTCATAATGTCTAGTCTGTCCACAGAGTTTTGGACTAACTGTAACCGGTTAATAGTGTCTCAGCTCAGGCAGGAATAAAGAGCACTACCGCTGTTTAATCAGGATGAAACAGAGGCATGAATAACCATTTCCAAGTACTGGAAGGATAGCAGTGGGCATATTTTAGCAATGTTCCTCAGGTGAAAGTAGCAGGATTGAATAACTGTCTAAATTTCCTCTTGTGGGGTTTTGGCAAAAGATTTTCTATTACTGGCCGATGAAACGAGGTGTTGGAGGTTTTCAGTGAAGCCTTGATCTGTGGCGAACACCAGCAGTCAACAAATTTTAGCCAGACACTTAGAGGGTGGTTAAATTTGAGAGGTGACCAGGTTTAACAGACCAGTAAAGCTGTGTATCATCAGCATAACAATGATAAAACACACAAACGTAAATGTAATTTTCATTGCACTATCCTCCTATACTGTGAAATGGCACATTCAATGTCAAATCTTTTGCAATCATGCATAAAATTGCACAGCTTCACCTACACCAGATATTCAAGCCCATTTTTATGTTTGTACCGTTAGTAACCAGGTGATAACCTGCCATTTTCAGCATGCAGGTTGCTAACTTAGAGGTTGCTGTTTCATGTAATGACGGGGCTTTTAAAAAGACACAGACAGCGGATGTGTCCTGACATAGGCGGACAATTTTAGGCTCATAGCTAAAGTGTACATTCAGCAAGTCAAGCTGTAACCAATACATTGAACTTTTATGTGTGTTCTAGAGGTATTTCCAAGTGGATTTTACCACTATCTATCTATCTGTCTGTTTATCTATCTATCTATCTATCTATCTATCTATCTATCTGTCTGTCTGTCTGTCTGTCTGTCTGTCTGTCTATCTATCTATCTATCTACTGACTCTGACCAAATTAACAACAAAAATAATCACAGAAAACCAACAGCTATGTGGCAGAGACTCAGTTAACACCATACTATATTGTGAGCTTGACAAAAGCAGTACATGTGACAAAGCAACCATTCGGTAATAATGATGTTCAGAGCACAAACAAGAAGACATAATTTGGTCTGATTAGCCCCCCTCACTTACATAATGATGAGGTTACATGTAAGAATAAAGACGAGCGATCCCTTCAACTACTGACAGCCATCTTGGGTCATGAGATGTGTCATGAGTTATTAGATCCTGTTATTCTCCATGGTCACGTAACAGCCACTCCAGATGAATCTGCAAAAGCGGCTCTGCCCTCATGACGTTGTGAGATTATATCAGCCTCAGAAATATTACAAAACAGATTCAAGAGTTGTTCCATGAATGCTGGCATGAAGTAAGATGCCCTCTGTGACCTCCTCCTCAGATTTCCACGAATTCAAAGCTTTCCTTCTTCAAGTTCATTTCAATATTACATCATGCATATTTCAGGAATTACAGTTAGGATGTGAAGGCAGAGGGCGTGCCTCCTATTTTCACTCATTCTTGGGACAAAACAGTATCTTTAGGGGGTTTTGATTGTTATTCTTCAATTATGCTGGGAAAACACACTTTAAAAGGTCAAACTCTTGGCTATTAAACATTGCAATGGGCCAAACTCCTAGTGATTTTTTCTATTAAATAGCATTTTTTGCAGCCGAGGCAAAAAATGAACATATATTTAATGAATATCACAGAAAAAAGAGAACTGAGAATTAATGTCACCTCGGTCAGCATAATATCAACTTTGTAAGATAGAAAACTCAATTTTAAGGGTTGGACAAAATGTTATATTTCCTCATTTCGCAGCACAGTCATAGTGAGTAACTAATTTATATTTTTAAGTTGCTAAAAGTTTTCTTAATGCTAATCAAAATACACATTTTAAAACCATAATTCTTATTAAGCTTTGATTTAGAAGGGCTACAGACTTGACTTGTTATAGTTAAGACACTTTTGATAGCGATATTATGTATTAAATTTATCAAAAAATAGAAGGTTTACCCTAGCTTGAGCAGTATCCCCACCTTTTTTGAAACCAGGAAGTGATACAGGGATCCTTAGGGTATAGCTAAAGCTTTTCATGCCTGAATAAATCATGTTTTTATAAAAAAAGATTTTGAAGACTTCTAACACATTTTTTAATTATTTGAAGTTGTGTATTCTTGTCTGGGATAAGGTTGTTTTCTGCCACAAGGCAAGTTTAGAAATTAAAAAATTAAAGCAGACCACAATATTTTATAAATTACATATGTTTCATTTACTGTACAGATCAAAAGTTTGGACATACTGTACATTCCCATTAAATGTTTTTTCTTTATTTTCATAAACATGGTTCAGATTATACCTACAGTGTGCAAAGCTGGCGTCAAAGCAACAGGTGTCAACTTTGAAGTATAAAAAAGCAAAAACTTTTTCACACTTGTAGATCGACAGGTGCACAGGAGAAGACCATGGGTCCGCGATAAAAAGCAAAAAAGACTCCCGCCCACTGTCTTCTTGGATTACAAATACAGAAGATATCAAATATAAAACATTTTTGAACTTTATTTCCATATTTTTTGCTTTCTACATAATTCTAGAAAGAAATTCAAGAAATAAACATTGAATGTGAAGGTGGGTCCAAACTTTTGACTGGTACTATATAGATCCTTAAATAATACATTTTCAACAAAGAAAATTTAGTAGGAATATTAATTAATTAATTAATTTATTTATTTATCTATTTTTTGGTAGGACATGATTTGTCCCACTTCTCAAGAATGGGTGATATCTATCTGTTCATTTCCCTCCATTTTCTTCCCTTGTTTTTGTTTTTAGTGAACATCTGCCTCGGTCTGTTGGTTTGTCTTCCACTGACCTGACACTACTCCTCTTCCTTCATAGATGTCGAGCCTCCACGCCTTTCTAAACAGAATCCAGCTCTCAATGGCTGATTGTGCCGACTCCTGTGAAGCTACGCCTCTGACCCTCTCTCCTTCCACCCGCAAAACTGCTGCTCCTGCTACGGCCCATTTGGTTACATATATAGACACACGTGTGCACGGCCTCGGTGTGTGCTGCTGCGTCGGTGTGGATACACACAGGCAGTCACTCACACACTCCAGCATCCAAGCACGCATGCAGAACCGCACAGCAGCCTCTCGCCTCTTTTCTGCTGACGGTACATCTGCAGACCAGATGTGCGCTGTGCTCTGAGATGCTGCTGAGTGCAGGATGTTTTGCATTCCCTCTGTGGAACATGTGAGGCGTTCCTGTGGGCCGTCCGTCTGGCTGCGTTAGTCTGTGTGTCATGGGGATCTGTTTGCCTCGGCCTCTTGTCGGCTGGCTCCAGGGGTTCGGGTACGACTGTTAGCATGCTAATTCAGGGCAGATGTGAGGTGCTGAATCAGGTGGTGAGAGGAAACTCCAGCCCTGGCAGAGGGAGACACTGGCTGCCCTGTGTGGCGGTCCAGCCCTACATAACAACATCCTCCCAGCCGAACCTCCTCTGCTCCTGCGTTCATCACATCTGATGTGGAGAATGATGTTCTGTGATGTACATTTTTATTACTGGTAACCTCACTGGTGGTTAACCCCGTCTCCCAAAAAGACAAGACTTTTGTCTGTAAGCTACAAAACAAAAGAAGATACCTTGAAACCCACCCTGTAATATATTACATTACATATTGTATAGTTTTAATTGTGATCAGCTTGTATGGATCAAAAAGCTTGGGACATAATCATTAAATAATTCACTTATAGTAATCTAGTAGTCTGCTTGTAGTGTTTATTTTGGGTCTTTTCATACAACCCAATACAAAAACAAGATATTTAATGTTCAAAACAACAACACTTAGTAAAAGTTTAGTAACCGAGGACACAAATTGCTAAACTTTTAAAAGTGAAATTCTTCCTCACTTTTGCTTGACATGCAGCTTAAGTGGCTCAACAGTCCGGTGTCTCTTCTGTCTTATTTTGTGCTCCATAATGCACCACACATTTTCAATAGGACACAGGTCTTGACTGCAGGCAGGTCAGTCTAGTGGTTGAACTCTTTTATCATGAAGCCACACTGTTGTAGCACATGGAGAATGTGTCTTGACACTGCCTTCCACAAATAAGCAGGGATGTATCAGAAAAAGATGTTGTCTGGATGGCAGCATATGCAGCTCTAAAGTCTGTATGTACCTTTCAGCATTAATGGGGCCTTCACAGATGTGACAGGTAACCATGATGCCGAGGGCACTAACACACCCCCATACTATCACAGATGCTGGCTGTTGAACTTTTTGCTGGTAACAGTCTGGATGGTCCTTTTCCTCTTTAGCCTGCAGGTCATGACATCCATGATTTCCAAAAACAATATCACATGTGGACCCATCAGACCACAGTCCATCTCAGATGAGCTCAGGCCCTAGATAAGTTTCCAGCATTTCTGGATGATGTCGATAAATTACTTTCACTTTGCTTTGCAAGTCTTAACTTGAGCATGCAGCAATAAACTTTATTTCGTGCCAACGGTTTTCCAAAGTGTTCCCAACCCCATGTAGTATCCTTTATACAGTCATGTCAGCTTTTAATGCAGTGCAGCCTTAGTGGTCAAAGGTCACAAGCATTCGTTGTTGGTTTTCAACCTTGCTCCTTATGTACAGAGATAACAGTAAAGTTTACTGTAAAAACTGATGAGAATTTGAAAGAAACTCCACGACAAACTATACTTTAAAATGTAGATAATGACCGCCTTGGCCCCCTGTTCTTACATTAGTCTTGGTTGGTGTGGAAAATGTGCAGTTAATGCGGCACGACAGCTGTGCAGGAAACCTTCAGATCCCAGGAGGAAGTCAGAGACACATGAAGAGGATGTTTGTTGGTATGACTGATAGTACAGTATGTGTAGCAATAAAGAACGGTAGACATGTGACTGCTTGTTTTGCAGTGTGACATGTTGAAGGCCTGTAAGACGTCAGCAGCCTCCCAATCCACTGATGTCAAAACTGTGACAAAGCAGGGATGAGTTGACCAGTTTGACAGCCACCAGCAGGAACGATCCCCCTCCTCGTCATTCCGTCAGCCCGGCACTCGGGGAACTCCGCGGATTTCACACATGAAAGTCAGTTTCCTAGTCATGGTGAGCACCACTCTGCATGAGGAGCGTAATGTTTTCTGTGGCTCCTGTGGAGCTTTGTCAAGTCTGAGGAAATACCCCAGGTGATGTCATGTTAGTTTGTAGATTAATATACTTTAAAACAAAACTTGCAATCCAAACCAAGTGTGTGGACCTTGAATTGTGCAACACCAGGCAGGGAAGACCTAATGAAAAGAAGTTTGAACGCATATTTTTTTTCTAATCTGACCAAAATACCTCAACCTTATGAAAGTTGCAAACCCTGTCCTCAAAATGCAGTCCATGTGCAGAGGGCAAACACAATAACAGAAACACACAATAATACAGAAAGTTTTTATATCAGTGTCATGTCAAACATTTGGTCTGTCCCACATGGGATCACAAGACACATCAAAAGATCTTACAATCACAGAAGGACGGATAAAGGATGTGACCATTCATGCCAAGTCCTTTGCTGGATAGACAACTTTCTCTGAATATGCAGACAAACCTTTAACACAGATGTGGACTCTGATATCTCCAATAAGTCAATTGATGCAGTTTACACACCAAAGTTAAAGTCGACAACTTGTCAGAGGCTAGAAATAGGAGGGAGAGCCCCCAGACTTTAACAATGTACAGAGGTGTATTAGGACCAGACATGGGAGGGAGCGATGAGAAGAGGAAGAATGTGTTTGTTTTACTGTTTTACATTTTGTGAAAATGTAAAAATGTTCAAATACACTAAATAGCAGATATAAGAAAAGAAATGCTACTGTGCAAGCCTGAAGTTTAATTCACTGGCCTTCTTCGCAAAATTTAAATGTTTTGCATGTGAATAACCAACTCAGACACAATAGTAGAAACCATGTGGTAACCTCTGGTGCAGACAAATTAAGCCAGTGCTCAAATGGCCACTTGAGGCTGGCTCTAAAAGTGAGTCATTTGCCATAGACCCCCATATTAAAACATCCAACTTTACAACACTATACATGTTTACAGGCTGGTGCAAAAAATGGTTTTGGTTTCTGTAGCTATTTAGCTTTTCATCACAACTGTGCAGGGGTTCATTTTTAGATAACGCACCCACTTACATTGTATTGAGGGTCAAAGTTCTGCATAATTAAGGGTGTGCCCACTTTAAGTGACAGGTGGGTGTTGTCACAAGTGTCTGGCCACTAGATAGCCACTTCATTCGGCTGCCTCGGCGCCACTCAAGCTCCACCTCTTTGCCCATCTTTGGATAATCCAGGAGTTAGGTCGAGTCAGGCGCTACCAAGATGGCGACAGCTAGAGTACATGGTGAGCTTCACAACGGCTCTTCAGAAACCTGTGGGTGACGTTCTGAAGACTATGTCTATAAATATAAATAGGCTATGGTAGAAACAGTTTAAAAGATAACGCCACAACACATAGTTTAAATCCTTTTTAAGGTGTTAATGTGTTCAACTTCCTGTTTGTAGGTCACTCATTATGAGTGTTGGAAAGAGTACTGAAAGTCTGTACTCAAGTACTGTTACATTACTAAAATATTACTCAATTACAAGTACTGGTGCTAAAAATACTTCAGTAAAAGGACAAATTTTTCTTCACAAAAACTACTCGAGTATTAGTTACTTTTTAACCTTCCATATTTAATGCATTAGGGATGGATGGCTCAAACAAAGACACTGTCACCAGGAGACGGGGGTTTGTGTCCCAACTGAAACCAAAACATTATTTAAAGTTGTAAGGTACATAACGTTATGTGAGTCATGTGACTTTTGTCATGTGATTTTTGTGTTGCAAGTCGATTCAGTGACGCAGGGAATTACTGTAACCCCAAATATGGTCTTATCCTAAACCTAGCCAAGAAGTTTTGAGCCTAAAACCAAAACCAAACTGTGACTGTTTCACAGCGTTCATCGTGTTTTAAAAAGGCTTTCTGACCGCGTCAGATGCAGTCACTAAATGACACTTTGTGCTTCAGGCGCAGAGGAGTGTTGACAAATCGTCTGTGTGAACGTGTTGTCGAACCTGTACCTACTGCAGCATTTTAGGGTGTTTTTCATCTGTGTGTCAGGGTTGTCATTGGCTCATTTGCTACAAAATACAGATGTAAGGCTTGGATAGTAATGTAATGTAATGTAATGCATACTTACATAAGAATAAAAGTAGTTGAAAATATAATCATAAAAGTACCAAAAAAACACTTAATTACAGTAATTTGAGTATTTGTAGCTAGTTACTTCCATCCCTGCTCACTATCTCCTGATGTACAGCTATTTCATCATTTCATGTCTTTCATTTCTCTTTCCCAGCCTCAGCTCAGCCCTTACTGTTTTCTTCCATGTTTCTCAGCCTTATGATCTAATCCTGACTCTATGAATGAGTCGTCCTCGTGTCTCTCCGCCTGTATCTCTTTGCCCCTGTCCCATGGCTCAGTGCTTCAGTTCCTCTGGCCGTCCTTGCCGTTGGCCGGCGTCTCCACAGCTGGCCGAGAGCAGATTCCAGCCCAAGCAACTGTGGCCCTCACACCACCTGCTATAGGGTGATGGTCATAGAGCGAGGTTGTTTAGGATGTGTACTGTGTGTGTGTGTGTGTGTGCGTGTGATGCACATGAGTGTGTGTCTTCATATAGACGAGAGGAGGATGCTTTAACACACATGCATAACTGACACAGCATGAGGCTCCATTGTGTCCTAATCAGTATACCAGGAACTGAATAACCAGCATGTCCTCCATCCTTCGCTCCAGTTGACTGAGTACGACGAGATAGGGACAGCGAGAGACGGAGAGCTGGAATTCGCCTTTGATCAACGTGTCCGTTGGTCAATGGGATGTGGCGTTGCTGGGGGTGTGGAGCGGCCCGGGCGAGGCTGCTGGGGCTGAGTGCATGGAGAGAGTGCTCAATTGTCTTGTCCCTTTCTTTTTTTCAGGGATGTACACCCCCACCAAGAAGCCGATAGCGAGGTGTGACCTTCTGGCCCCTTTCCTCTGCCGCGTCATACTTGAAGGACGCTTTCTGTCACACGTAACTGCTGAACAACCCCCTTTCAGAAACTTATCAACTGTCTTACACTCATCTTTCTTGCCACCCTGCTTCATTCAGGAGGTGGAGGCATTGGGGGTTTGGAAGCTTTTATTTAGAAGATTAAAGACAAAAACTGACAATATGTGGACAAAAGACAAATTGACTGTGTCAGTGTGTTTAGTTTTTGCAGCATCTGTTGCGGCGAGTGCGGTGATAGTTTTTTAAAAAGCGTTTTCTGAGAAACAGGAGGAGGAGGGTGCAGCAGAGGAAGAGCTGTTTGTTTCAAAAGTCTGGTGTTATTTACGCTATTGTTCTATGTGTGTACAGCCAAGCCATCAAAGAGCAGAACATTTGGTGATTAACACAACTGTTGTGTTTGACAGCTGGGTGACATATTTCTCTCCTCAAAGTGCTGCATCAAGCAATAATTCTGCAGAAAAGCATCTGCAGTCTGTATAAGATGGCCTTTGACATGAATCTTTTCCATTTACTCGTGTAAACTGAGTGAAAACACAAACTCTACTCCGACAAAAGATATCCAGCATGTGGAAAACGTGATGCAGAGTGTTACCAATTGATAACTATAAAAAAAAGAAAGATGATCAAATTATAGTAATTTTTCAAACATGTGAGAGCCCCGGGCTGACAATAGTGACATGGGAAGATGACAAAAATAACATCAAACTGAGAAACATAACACTGATGGTACACTGTGTGCAGTTATGAGTCCAAAGCAAAAACAATGAAGCATTTGAATCTATAATTGATTTAACATGATGATGACAAACAATAGTGGCATGAATACAGATCTGATGCATCTGAAACTATTTATCTGATGAAAGGCCGATAAACAAATGAATCATAATAAGCATATTAATTCTGCATTCACTACTAAATCTCAACATAATCTGAACTTCAACACCTTCATACAATAAGGCCTCCTGTTTGGTTAACTGGCCTTGTTCTCACAGTATTAAAGGGGAACTCCACAGATTTTACACATGAAAAGCCAGAATTAGCCTACTTTGTCTGAGACAGCAGTTGTATAAAGTCTGTGGCTACGGATGGAAGTGTGAGAACAAAAATTCTCATTTATTATTTGATGTTTGTCTGCATAAGGATAAGTATGTAGTATAAACCAATGCCACACACCACAGCATTAATAGCCTGAGCTAATTTGCAATGCCTGTTCCTTGCTGGGCCTTTAAAATACAAAAGACTTAGAGACAAATACACAGGGGACAGTAAATACAGTTAGAACAATACAAGGAATTAAAAATAATACAATAAAGCACTAAAAAGTAGGACGCACCAGATTATTCATGACTACATGACTGATTCCACTTCAAAAACTGTTTCGGTTTGAGTATAAAGGGATGTAAATCAGAATCCAGTATGAGATCAGGAGCTAAGAAGTCCCACATGTTAATTCCACTGACAGAAAAAGCTGTTTGACCAAATGAGGATTACAATTCCCGTTGGATGCTCCACGTGTTACCTCCGAGACCTGTTCAGTTTCCTCAACATTAAGTGTAAAGTAAGGTTTTTCAAACCATGCTGTGTGGCAGCTATGTGGAAACTCAGAGCAGTTTTACCAGATACATTTATAACTGCATCATCTTCGTAAATCGCAAAATCTGCTCCAACGCATGATTGTAGTAATTAATTTTTTATAAGCTAAAAAGAAGCAGACCAGGAACAGACCCCTGTGGTACTCCTGTGTTAGTCTTTAATGACTTTTCATTATTAATAATGACAAATTGTTCACGGTTAGAAAGATACATTTTAAACCACTCTAAAGTTTTATCCGAGAAGTTAAATTTGGAAAGTTTATAAATGAGGATATTGTGATCTAATACGTCAAATGCCATTTTTAAGGTCTAGAAAGATTGCCCCAACTATGTCACGATTATCAGATGATGATTGAAGCTGTTCTAAAAGAAAGCTGTTAGCTGTCTCTGTGGAATAATGCAGATGGAAGCCAAACTGTAGTGGATGTAGATAATTTTTTGATTCTATATACTTTATTAACTATAATAAACATAGGAGAGATAGTGATTGGCCTAATGTTGCATGCCTGATCTGCTGTTCTTGACTTTAAAATCGATATCACTCTTGCTAGTTTCCATTAACTACGAATCATGTTTTTGAATACTTTATGCACCACTCAGGGCCCCCTTTTAAATATGGATGGTACTCGAGAACCCCTGAGAACCGGCTCCAAATTTTCCAATCCATCTGAGTTGTGTGCCTCTGAGCATATCAATTTCTTTTATCAGTGCCAGCATGTTTTTCTGACAGTTGCACATTGCAAAACAGTGACGTCAAACATCATGCCAGAGAGGAAGATACAGTCCAAAAGAAAGAAGACAGTCGTGTTAGCTGCAATGTCTGTAACATGATTATTTCAAGCAACTGTGGAAACATCAGTGATAAATTGAAACATCTTCCTACGCAACATGGGCTTAAATCCCTGGAATGACATGTATCTGACATTCTACACACATCCGTTACAGAGGGTAAATATCCTGTTATAATAACATTAGCGCCACACAGGAAGGTTTAGCAGAGATTTTCTTTGATGAAGAAAACCAAATGAAAATGAATGATGAATGAAGACTGTTGACTAGCTCTCAGGCTTCAGCCAGCTCGACTGAAGTTGATGGATTTGGAATTGAATTGAGGATTTTCTTTAATCATTTAGTTTATCAGAAAAATACACGTTCAAAATCGCCAGTGGTTTTCACTGGACAGGAAGGGTATGGACAATTGTCATCTGAAAAGTAACTAAAGCTGTCAAACAGTACGTTGAGTACCTTGAATTTGCCCTTAAGTACACAGATATTTTTACAGTACAGTGCATTTACCACTGGCATTGACCACAGTCACATCACTGACTCAGGAACACCTGTAAGACTATTATCTTACTTTTATTTTCTTTTACTACAGTATGCTAATAACGTAATCATAATTATAAATCCCTTGATGGAGAACAGAGTCTAACCTCTAACTGGATTTAATATGTAACCTCCTCTGTGGTGGATGAAGTACGCAGCTCTTCTACTTAAATAAAAGCAGTAATACCACATTGTAGAAATGTTTTAAGTAAAAGTCAGGCATTCATTATCTTATTTAAGTAAAAGTACAAAAGCATCAGCATCAAACTTTACTTAAAGTACCAAAATTAAAAGCACTCATTGTACTGAATGGCCCATTTAATCAATTTAATGTGACAGCTGGTAAAGGTGGAGCTGATTGTAATTACTTTAGCTAGTGCTGGATAGTTTGTGATCTCCACAGGATCTATAAAGTCTGATCTTAACCTATAATAATACATTTATTTGTTGATTATATTTTGGAATATTAATCTGAAACTACAAATAATAATAATAATAATAATGATAATAAACCTTATTTATACAGCAGAAAAGTTACAAAGTGCTTTACATGGTTAAACCAGGACTGAAACACAATATAACAATAAATGAAGATAAGTTTTGAAAAGTTTAAGATTCTTCCATCAAAGTAAGTACATAGTAAAGGAAAAAAGTAAAAATAAAGTCACCAAATAAAGGTAGTGGAGTAAAAGGTGCATCATTCGCCTCTGAATTCAGTCTCAAATCAGCAGAGTTTTGGAGTGAATAGAAAAATTATAAGTAATAACAAATAAGGAAGAGCTAGGCAATACAATAAACTATAAAGTAAATATGAAGTAAATGAAGTATAAAATGTGTTAAATGTGTTAAACAGTGTCTGTGAGGACTGGGTGCATCAATAAAATATAAAATAAAGCAAAGATTAAAATGTGTAAAATAGTGCAAACAATAGCCTTCATTAAGATATAAGATGTAGAATATGTAAAACAGAAAAAAGTACAAGTACCTTCAAATTGTACTCAGAATTGTATGGATTGTCCAGAACCTTTTTGCACAAATAAATCTTAACAGCACGGCTGCAGTTGTGGCGGCCTCTGGTGGTGAAAATGTAAAAGTCATGGACACATAGGGCAGAACCTTTGCTGTCCAGCAGAGGGCAGCATGTCACTGAAATTACAGTTAAAGTTTGAGCTCTTAAGCTTTCTTTCTGGCACACTTTCCCTGCCTCCCTTATTTATTTTCATCCATCACTTTAATTCTCCGTCTTCCTCCGTCTCTTTCCCTCCTGAGCTCTTTCACTGTCACTTTGTTAAAGCTGCTCACAGACAGATGATACCACACAGGCAGGAGAACCATATGGTCCGTTTCTCGAGTTCTGTTATTCCTGTTTCTCGTCCTCTCCATACTGCTGCCTGCTAAAAACATCAGTCTGCCCCCCTCTAACCTACACCCTCTGTTTTCTCTCTGCATGAAAACTCTCCTCAGGTCCTCTCTCCTCACTCATCTGTCTTCCTCTGCCACCTCCTCCCACTCCTCCGCTGTCCCTCCTTTATTTCTCCCATCACTCCTCACCTCCGAATCTTTTCTTTTTCTTCCTCTTTGTGACCAGATGCTGTCAGAGTCATTTGACTACATGTGGATGACATCAGCTCCCCTCTGACTGAGATGAAAGCAGCTGACGTACAGTATGAGAAGAAAGCCAAGGTGTGTTGGGTGTTTGGATCCTTCCCATCAGACATACTTCATATTTCTCACATTTTTCTGCTATTTTTCCCATCAAATAAGACAGACCTCTGTTTTATACATTAAGTATTTAAGCACTCATCTCTACAAAGCATAACTTAATTATTTTATTGATTTATACAGTTATTGTTTGAATTTGTTAGGCAATATTTCATATCTTGCACTGTTACTAGTCTGTTAAATGGTGTGTGGTCAGAATGAATGTCCCATCTTGTTTCTGTCATGAACACACTGAAAGAATTGTTGATTTTTGACTTGATTTTTAAGGACATCTTGATCCTTTTTGGAGATCTATGAACAACAAATGTTGGATGGATTTCCATAAAAGTTTGTACACAGACGCAGCGCACGATGGTTCCAGTTTTAGGATTTAGGACGAAGGCTTCTGTGAGTCCATATGAGACAACATTTGCATTTACACCTGTCTGAAATGATGAGGTGACATAAACGGCATGCTCTGCAACAACAAAATGTGTTTCATTGTAAGCCATTTTATAAAATCGTAGGTGTATTATTACCTTGAACCCCTTTTATTTTCTCTGCAGTCTGTAGGTGTGTGTGGTGTGTGTGTGTAGGTGTGTGTGGTGGGTATAGGTTTACAAGCCTGTCATGACTCTCTCTATCCTGTTCCTTGTCCCTTGAAGTCCCGCGCGGACCTCTGGTGGGTCTCTTTAACAACAGAGCCAGTTTGGTATGTGTTTACACAAAGCCGCCCTCGGTGTCTCAGTCTCTCCTCCTCTGCAGAAGCTGGCTGGCAGATAACAAACACCTCTCAGCGCTGACTGACCAGCGGATTTATGGCTTCATAAAAGTCTGGTTTGGGGATGTGCTAAACAGTTTCCCTCCAGGAGGTCATTTTGAGCTGTTTTGTGCTCTGTCAACACGTCAAACCGCCAGCGACGATGACCAGTCTGCAGCCACAGCCTCCGGGAATGTGTGGCAAAGATGATGTCCTCTAAACTTTGTTACTAAACTCTTCTTTGCTAAATCAGCAGCGATGGGAGGGTTACTTTAACAATGTATTCCTCCACAATTATTGATTACCTTTAAAAAAAAATGTAATCAGCAACCTAATCCAAGTATCACTATATTAAAGCAATGTAGCTTGATTACTTTTCGTTACTTTTGTATGATCTCGTACAGCTAGCATTAAAAATTGGTCTGCGCAGCCAACGTTTGCAGTTGGCCTCTGTAGATAATATTAGTGGGGGTTTTTTGTGTAGCTAACATTAGCAGTTAGTCTGTGTGGCTAACATTAGTGGCTGTTCTTGTACAGCTAGCATTAAAAGTTGGTCTGTGTAGCTAATGTTAGCAGCTGGTCTAAATGAAGAATAATGTTGAAATTTCCACCCAGAGAAGCATTTTGTTGTTGTTGTGTTGTGACACTCTTTCTCATTCTTGTAGTGTTTGCACGTGGTGGTATATTGTATGCATTTATCTTTTTTTGTATCCTATATGTTACTCCTCAAGCCTGTGAATCAGTGTATATATGTGATGCTTTCATGCTGAATCACTTTATCAGTGTTAGCACAGTGTTAGCGTGTGTGTGGTATGTTTGTTGCCCCTTGAGAAAACATGGACGTGTCAGTGCTAATCCCTTTGTGGGGGCATTAACACTCTACTGTCTCTTCTTCTGGTGGTAAAAAAAGACATCATGCTTTCAACAGGTGGAGCATACACCCCTGAGGAAGTCTGCTCTTAGGTTGTGTGGAGGCCTGTGTGAGCCTCACACCTTCTCTTTGAGCTCACAGCTCACTCTGTGCTCCTCAGCACCAACACACCAACACCATCAACAGATGTATTCACACATTCACACAGGCGTCCCAGAGGACCAACAGAGGAAGTGGAGGTGGGGAAAAACAAAACAAATCAAATGAAAGACAAGTTTCACTCGCCAGCCTCACATGACCAGGAACTGCATGTCTCATACACTGTATGTACATCATGTTTCAGAGGGGAAGATTTTACTTTTTACTGTACTTCTGTTGAAAACTTTTATTGAAGACAGACATTACAATAGTATTGATTTTCTCAACTCGCTCTCCACCAGAAATGGAGTTAAGAAAATCTCCAAAATTCTCCAAAATGTCAAACTATTCTAGTTACTAATATTCCCCCAAAATTTCCAGTCCATATAAATAATCAAAATTGTGTAGCAGAACTTTGTTTTTTTCCCCCTTTCCTCTCCCATTATTCATCTCATGTCCCCTCAGATTTATCTTAAGACCCTTTGGAGGGGGCCTGACCCCTAGGTTGGGAACTACTGGACAAAACACTACAGGCCTTTATTACATGGGTTTGTTAAATACTCGTTTCTGATTGGTCGATTAGAGCATTCTAAGATCTGTTATTTCAGTATACCAGACCATTGCTATGAAAAACAGACTGTTGCTATGGATGCAGTTCTGATTATAGACTCTGGAGGAGTTATAAGATCATTTTTAAATCCATCAGAAAATTTTTAAATTAATGTTTTGTGTCAAATTATTAGTTTGTTTAAGTAGTCATGTAATAAGCAGGATAATGTACAGTGAGTAGGCCATTACCGTGAGTGTTACACAGCATGTTATAACTACCATGACTTTAGCCAGTTATGAAAACACATAATGAAGTGTTCTAATGTGTCATAACAGATTATAAATTCTAAGTTTCTGAAATGGAATAATGTCATATAAACATCATACTATTGCTTATAACCGTATACAGTGCTCTTGTTGTTGTTGTATTTTTGATGTAAGACATTTTTCCATTTCAGAAACTTAGAATTTATAATCTGTTATGATACATTAGATCAGTTCTCTTTGTGTCTTTATAACTGTCTAAAGTTATGGTAGTTAAAACGTGATGTGTAACACAGGATTCAGATTTATAATACATTATAAAGATTGTTATAAGCAGTCATGCGTGATTATAAACATTTATAAAGCCTTAGAAATGCCCTGTGAATGTGCTTATTATGAAAATGTTATCAAAAGGTTTCCAAAACAATTGCAAATAACCTTGTACAGTGCTGTAACTTTACTTATACACACTTGGATATTTATAAGACATTATTGCATTTCAGTGTGTTATTATCAGCTAAAGTGTATATGGTAGTCATAATGTGCCGTGTAACACAGTATTCAGACTTATAATCCATTATAAAGATTGTTAAAAGCAGTCATGCAAGATTATAAACATTTATGAATCCTTAGAAATGCATTATGTCTTGTGAATGTGCTTATTAGGCATTATAGACATAACTGTCATAGAAAGTGTTATGAGATGGTTTCCAAAACAATTGTTAATAACCTTGTACAGTGCTGTTACTTTACTTAAAGTGCACAAATCATGCTATAACAAATATATTTATGAGACATTATTTCATTTCACTGTGTTTAAAATCAGCTGAAGTTATGGTAGTTATAATGTGCTGTGTAACCATGACTCAGATTCTTCTTTCAAGCACTGTTGTCACTTTAGCATGGAGCTATAAAGCACTATGAATGCTGATCATATGATACATTACTGTATGTCCACCACTTATAATACTAATACTAATAAAGTCGTCATGCATAATTAGAAATATTTATAAAGAGTTTTATAAAGCATTATAAAGGCCAATATAATTGTGATGCATTATAGACATGACCTTCATAGAAAGTGTGACAGTGAAATGGTGCTGATACTTTTACTTTTGTTTCTGTACTTTTACTTCAGTAGGATTTTGAATAAAGGAACTATTAACAGACTATTTTGACATTGTTGTATTAGTTCTTTTTCTTGAATAAAGGATCTACATACCACTTGTCTCATACAAAGTTTAAGTTGAAAAGAAAAAGCAGAGATAAAAGTTTATTATTGATTTAAGCTTGGTCAACTCTGAATTCATGTTTCTGCTTTTCTTCAAAACGATGGCATCCAAACCTCACATCCTGTCTGCTTGTGTCAAGTGAGACGCTTATCAAAGCTGGATCTTATCATCTCTTCATGCACAACACTCTCACTCTGTAGCGGCTGACAGCAGGCCAGTCGCTCTGCAGGAGCGCAGCCAAAATTTCCCCAGAGGAGCGAAGCCTTCAGGCTGGAGAGTCACAGTTTACAATGCTGGGTTTTCTCCATTTCATGCTCTCATACTCTCCATTGTCCCTGAGCTTTCACAGCTCCCCGTCCACAGGGCTTCAAAAGATCATGTGACATTGCCTCATCCTCTGTTTGCAAAACGCCCTGCTTTTCTAACCTCCACCCTGTTTTACTGTGTTTTTTCCAATTTTCTAAACACATATTATGCACGCTATCTGGCTTTGCACTCTGCTTCTATCTCCCACTCCATCACTCTTCGTCTCCTCGCGCTCTTTTTCACTTGATTCATGATTTCCCGCGATAAACAGAGAGTGTATTGTGCCTGGACTGATCTTGTCTGTCCTTGGTGTTGACTGTTTTGTCTGTGGGAATCACCATGATGGATTGAGATCCCTTCCATGCCTGCGATGTGTGCAAGCGGACGTTTCCACTCGGCCTCTCTCTGTTTTGACAGTCTGCAAACAACAGCGGTGTTTGTTTGGTGTGCTACGCCTGCTCCTCTCCCTCTTCGAGAAAGGGCAGTGAATGTGATGACAAATCATCATAAAATTTGTGTTTTCTAACAAAGATTGATTTTGTGGTGTTGAAAGTTAGATTAAGTGCTAGAAAACATATTGTATTTCATACAGAGCACATAAAGTCTTCCATCCTAGAAGTCAGTTTCCTTGCAAAGATACTTCACTTCCTGTTAAGGCATCTAAACATAAAAGGGATAATTTGACATTTTGGGGAATACACTTATTCACTTTTTGGCACAGAGTTAGATGAGAAAATTAATACCACACTCAAGTCTGTGCCAATGATACCACAAGCACCCTTTTAGGCACTCTGATATTTTAATTGTCTCCCCGCAGTTTGCTTTGGCAACAAGAGTCCTTTCAAAAACCTGCATAAAAATGACAACTGACCCTTTCTAAATCCCCTCTCAGCTCTGTGTCAGCACTGTCCGCTCGTCTCCCTCCCTCTCCCAGCTTACAACAGCTGAGAAATATGTGGAATAAGTTTGTAATTTAACACAAACAGGAGTGAACATGTTATGCTCGTCTTCCCAATACAGTGTATGTCGGTCACTTTCATTTTGGGCAGGTTCTTTGAGGTACCAAGTGTAGAAAGGCCATCGCAACATAATGTTAGCTTGTGGCTAGCTAACAGTGCTAATGGTTATCTTTGCATCAAAATGACAAAAATACTTAGAACACACTAATACACACTATATACACTATACACAAAGTGAATATGTACAAATCGAATTGTAAAAGGTGAAGTGTTTTAATAACTTGGAGATGAAAAAGCGCTCAGGTGATCAACAGACGTACACTGCAGATTAGACACCGGAAGCTACGTCACAGGTGATCTATACATCACACTACAATGTGCAAGTGGAGAACTGGACTGGATGGATCAAATTCTGATTGCGAAACATACGTCTCATCTTAAGTTAGCTAATGTCAGCAAATGCTAGCTAACTAACAGTTTTATGTAGATTAGCCAGCTAGCTGGCTAGTTAGCTAGCTTTTACTATCATTAGTTATGAGTTGTTTTGATGTTTTTAACTGATGTTTTGGCAAGATTTGTTGGCTAATTTAAGATGTGACCATGTGTCTTTTCAGAATTTGGTGTTCTTTTCAACATTGACAAGCCTAGCACGGTAAACAGAAAAGAGAACATAAACTGAGGTTCTGCTGGGTACCAAGCTTTCGAAACTGTTATTGGAGCACAGAGCAAAAAGGAGTGGGACTAAAGAGGGCTACAGAGACTATGTGTCACACTATGTCATGGCTAAGACAAACCAGCACAGACTTCTTTACTGATCCTGGCCAGGAAATAATACACATAACCCCCAGACAAACCACTATAGTAGTTGTCACACTGCACGTAGCCCCAGGCTAAAAGATCCGTTGGCCTCAGGCAAAGAAAGCTCTCACGCTGGCACAATCCTGGCATATTTCATCGTGAGCTAACCTTAACTTTAGCCTAGGGCTTGCTGGCCCTGTTCTGGAGCAGAGTTAGCCCCAAGTTTCCAGGGTTTTCCCCTGAAAATCAACTAAACCCAGGGCTAAAAGGTGCCAGTGTTGTTCTTATGCTTCTGTTTTTGTGCAGATCAAACAAACAAGATATTACATCTTAAATAATAAGATTTAGTGGTGCTTTTAGGCTGATTTAGTCCCCTTTAGACAGAGTCCTGCTAGCTGTTTCCCCTTGTTGTCAGTCTTCATGCTAAGCTAAGCTAACAAACTGCTGGTGATACCTTCATACTTAGCATACCGAGGTGTCAATCTTCTGACCTGAAAGCAAATAAGTTTCCCAAAACGTCAAACTGTTCCTTTAAGCATTCCACCCTGTAACAGCTGCATAACATCTTTTTCTGATAGCCTGGTGGTAAATGAGACCACCCCATAGCTGCAAGGTTAGAGGGTTGAAACCCTTCCTCGACTAAGCATCCTCCAGCAAAGCACTGAACTCTTCCCTCTGGTGCACATGTATGTTTTTCCTAAAGGAAAGTCAAACTCCCAGTTGCATAATCCAATAAGAGGATAGAGCTTTTAAAGTATCAGATGTGACACTGGAGGCTTGTCAGGGTGAAATCTTTTTTGACTCTAGCTGTGAATTTGTGACCGCAGGACGTGAACGTGGCTAGTTTCACAGCTTTAGTCAGGGTGGAAAACTATATTCAACAATTGTGGTTGGGTGGTTTGTGGACTGGCTGTGATTTGCAAACACTCTGGCTGGATCACCTATGGTAACTCACTGCAAACGCATGACCACCGGTTTCTGCATTGTAATTTTGATTTTTTTTTTACAGGGCTTCATCCTGCACAGAGGCAAACGCACACTCACGTGGAAACACACATATTTATTGTATACACAGCGCATACCCACTTGAAGCTACACACTCATGCCTGCAGCCCCACGTGCAGCTTTACAAAATGAGTGTTATTGTGAAGCGGCTAAACAGTCATCACTCCCTGGACCTGTGATTTAAGGATCACTGTCTGACCACACTCACACTGTCTGCCTCCACAGCCACTGTCACCAGGCGCACTGCTTCACATCTCACTCACCAGCAGACCTATTTTCCAATAGCTCCCTAAGTGCCGATGATGTTGACAACAAGCACGATGCCAGCCCAAACCCCTGCATTAATGTCTACTACACATGCCCAGTACTAAATCACATAGTTTGAAAAAAAAAAAAAATAATAATAAAATCACGAGTTGTTTTGAGGCAGTGTTGGGGTTATTTTGGGACATTTACCCACACTAAAATATGTTGTTTTTTTTGACCCAGTGTGGAGACAACAAGGTCAAATTTCAACTTAAAGGAGAAATATGTAATATATTTACTGTAATAAATCATAAAATGACAATGATATGTCATCAGAAATTAAGGAAACATGCTAAGTTGAAATACTCCCGTCTCTGACGTCAACACTGCAGCCACTGTGTACTCTTTTGAAACTTCTATTCTTGGCTGGAACAACTTTTATTGTTTATCTGTTTCATGTTAATTACTGTTCAAATGAATGCCTAATGTTTGCCAAAGGAGTGTCTGTTTATGAGTCCTAAGTAATCATTAATAATCTTCAGAAGGCGAAGATATTGATAATGGCTAAATTGAGCAGTTTTTTAACGGAGTCTGACAGGCAGTGAGTGGCAGCCACTTAATTAAAACTCCAGTGTGTGTATTTTCAGAGCAGTGGACTTTTGTTTTCAGGATAACAGGCTTAACTATTAATTGACAGACAACTGACAGTTATAAACAGCTGATCAACTTGCAGTGGAAGACTCATTGTTGCTTCTTATTGTCATTTTATGATATCAAGCTCATCCTGTGCTCCTGCAGTGTTCCTGCAGCCTCGAGTCTGGGGAGGAAGGGGTGGGGAGAAACAACTCGCTTCAACCATTGATTATACATTAAATAGGATTTAAACCTATTTAATATACAGTCTATGGCACCAACTTGCTATTTTGACTGTAGGACTCATTTTTGCATGCGTAAGTGCAACATATTGCTCCTTTAAAGCAGCCATAATTTATATTTTTATAATAACAATGTGAAAAGAGTTGTGGAGGTTTATAGTGACTTTCAGTGCATTGTTCAGCCATCCAACCATAACTTTAGTGTTTTGGTTCACTCGCACTGCTTTCATAGCATCATTTTCAGTCGTATCGGGCAACTGTTTCAGTGAAAAAATCTTTAAAATCCAACTACTTGCTCAAAACCAAGTGGCAGACAGAGAAAGCTAGCAACTAACTGTTGAATATAATGAAGCATTTAGCAGCTAAAGAGCCAGATATTTCCCTCAGTTAAATGGTCACAACTTGTTTCTGCTGCCCCCAAATGGCCAAAAAATCAGTTATTGCAAGTCCAGATGAAACAGCATTTAGAGAGCATTAAGCTTCTGTATCATGAAACAGGACAGGCGGGCGGGAGGGAACCTTGGGAGGAGTTTTTATTTGAACGTTGAAAAGTGGGCGTCTCATAATCCAACATCCTCTGCTTTTGCTAGCTAGCTAACTAACCTTAGTTCTGTGCTGCTAAAAGTTGAAGACTGATTGATGGGTGTATTTCATGATATTATTGGTTGAATCTGATTGGTTCAAGCCTGTGTAAGAACATTTTGATATTGATATACATTTTGATTTTGATAGGAATACAAATAATTGTTTGTTTGTTTTTTTGTTTGTTTTTTCTTTGGAATATTGTTAAATAGGTGCACAATATGACCTCTGATGTGTCTAAAAGGGTTACCAAGACATTTTTCATTTCATCTTGACTAATATTGGTCTACCTATTATCAATTTATTCTTAGTTGTGCAAAACACACATTACATTTAAAACTGCAAGGGATACACATTTCAGAAACACATGTTGGTGGAAAGGGTTTAAAACAGAAAGCAACAAAATGCAATGGGAACAGATATCATAAATTAAATTAATCAAGCATGCAACTTAAACGTTCACTGAAGCTGCTTCTTCAAAGCAATGTCCACTATAATGCACCGCCTGCCTACCAGTCAAAATACAAGTTTATACATGCACAAGTAGCTGTGACCCCAGCGAGCATCATGGGAGATTAGCAGTGCAGTAAACAATGCAACGCCTGCAGCTAATGCTAGAACACTTTAGAGACTAAATCAGTAAACTTACAGCGACTTTGGAGCCATATTAAATAATTGAGTCATTTAAGACTTTAAGCAGTCAACTTACACAGATAGACTGTCCCAATAAGGTTTTATGTAAATGTCATTTTGGGGAATGCTGTGTAAATTCTTCTCTTGCCTATATTGATAAGCCAATGTAAAGACTGATTGCACTTTAAAACTACAATGAAAGAACAGACTGCGCTATGACTAAAGCCCTTTTTACTTTCTGTTATGGTTGTTTTGTAGGAAAGCTCATGCGGAATATAATGCATGTTCTGTGGAGGTGCATCAGGGTAACCTACTTTGTGTTGTGGAGAAAAATTAAATGTGGCACATCCATTTTTTTAATACACACTCATAGTCCTTTTTCTGGCTATGCTAGTGATCCCAACTCATTATATAATATTCACATAAGAAAAATGGATGTAAACAAACATGTTTCCTGGAAATCTGCTTAAAATTTGCACTAAATTTGGATGCAAACTTGGCAAGTGACATGTTAGGTTTAAAAAGAGCAAAAGTAAATTTTAACAGTTCACAAACACAGCCTACTGTACTTAAGTTTGGGTAAATAACCCAACAGTAATGTGTAAAAATAACACCATCCCTTGCTCTTGGGTGGTTCTCTACTGATGGGTGCTGAGTTAAGTTAAGCAGTGATTTTAAAGTGTGGCCTTGGAGTGTGAAAACTGGAAGGGGTTTCTACTGTTTCCTTTCACAGCAGTGGCCAAAAGAGAGATGACCCCTACCTGCAACACTAGCTTTTGTTAACTTGAAGCCACACTGCAGCGGCTCACCAAGCAGACCACACACGGAGGGAAGAGGAAGCACACGGCTGAAAAAGAAATAGAGAGGATAAAGAGGCAAAGGGGAGAGGAGTTAACGGTCTTGTTATCACAGAGGGTGAAAAATGAAATGGTGAGTAGTTTTTTTCCGCCATAAAAACTCATAATGTATGTTCAGCACCTCCCCTCGGTGTCAAACATGTTGTCCTTCGCATCTCTCATCCTTGACGCTGTCCTCTCTCTCACAGTGTTGCTGTTAAAGTGAGTTTGGTTTATTTTCTTTTTATATGGAGTTTCCATCATGCTCCACTCCCTCTGTGGTTCCAGCGCGGCTGGCCAAATGGCAATAAAATGCTCAAAGGACATCAGAGAGGGAAAAGGAGACCTATTTGTTAGCCTAACAAAATCCCCAGTAGTTAAATAGGCAGTCAACATGTGAGAAAAAAGGGCTAATGCTCTGCTTCAGTGCTGTTGTGAGGGCTGAGACAAGTGGCCGAACAACAGCCGCAGAGAAGCATCTAACCAGAAGACGGGTCAATAACCAGTCAACCAGCCTCTGACATCTGAATCAGCCATCTTTATTTATGGTGTGGGAGGGTTCTTTTTATGTACAAGGTCAATTAAAACTCAAAAATGCAAAATACATGGAAATAAAGTAAACACATTAAAAACAAGAACATAACTCAAATAAAAGCAGCTTTGGTCAAATAAAAAAAAGATGCATGCAAAGTCATCATAAAAACAAGTGCTTTTGACTGCTGTGTTTGCTAAAATTATGGCTTTAAAATGTGGAATGACTGAGTCCACGTTGAAGATTTTCCTGCAGCCTGTTCCATTTGGATGTGCAGTCAATGAAAACTGGAAGCAGATTTTTTTTTCCTTGTTTTATTGTGGGTTTTCTGGAACTTTGAAAACTAAACAGTCCTGACAAATCTGTGTCAGTGTACCCTCTGTCGCTGTGGCTCGCTTCTGTCAACGAAGAGAGCTTGTTTTATGAAACCGATGGACTGTGTGTGTGTTAACAGTCGAGTCTCTCACCTGAGATGCAACAGGAGACCCTCAAGGCACAGAGTCTGATGTCACAGATATGGATTTTATAGTCACATTCCTATTTTAATTAAATACAAGTGCTCCTATGAGAGTTATGTGTTTAAAGAAACATACTCAAGAGAACAGCAAAGACCAAGAGGGTATATCTGCCATGACTATACTTTTGTTTTTGTCAACAAATCCAGTGAAAAGATTAAAATCAACAATGCTTCAGTTTGTATCCCTGTTTGAAGATCTCAGCCCCAAACCCAGGGCTTCCTACTGAGGATGTAAATCTTTTAAAACAGGTCATAAATACATCCATCCAACCATTTTCTTCGCTTATCCGGGGTCAGGTCACAGTGGCAGCAGGTTAAGCAGGATATTCCGAACCTCCCTCTCCACAGCAATGCTTTCCAGGGTCTCCTCCCAGTTGGATGTACCCGGAAAGCGTCCCAGGAGGCATCCTAATCAGATCCTCAGCCACCTCAGCTGGCTCCTTTTGACGCGAAGGAGCGGCAGTTCTACTCCGAGCTCTCCGTGGATGTCTGGGCTCCTCATCCCATCTCAAGGTTGATTAATTTCATCCACTTGCAACCTCGTTCATTCACTGCTTTTGAAATGTTATATTTTCAATGGGTTTTATTTTCCATCTTATGTTATACATTCTATATTCTATGCATACTATTTTTGTCCTTATTTTTATCATATCAAGTGGGTTTTATCCATGTGAAGATGCTTTCTATGTATTTTACTCTCATCTTATTTTTACATGTGTGTTTTATCATGTTCATTCTGTTTTTTTGATGGGAAGCATGTAATTTCCTTGTTGTAAAGCACTTTGGGCTGCATTTCTTGTATGAAAGGCTGAAAGATGCTACAGAAATAAAGTTTATTATTTTTATTATATTTTTCCGTAACTGCCCGAGGCTCATTACCATAGTTGAAGGTTGGAATGTAGATTGATCGGTAACTCGAAAGCTTTGCTTTCAGGCTCAGCTTCCTCTTCACCACGGCGGTCTGGCAAAATACCTTCATTACTGCTGTCTGCATGTCGATCTTACTCTCCATTCTACCATCACTTATGAACAAGACCCCGAGACACTTAAACTCCTTTGCTCTGGGCAACAACTCACGTCCAACCCTGAGGGAGAAATCCATTGTTTTCCAGCAGAGAACCACAACCTGAGACTTGGAGGTGCTGAATCTTATCTCGGCTGCTTCACAACTGACTGCACACCGCTACAGTGTGTGCTGAAGGTCACAGTTTGATGAAACCAACAGAACCACGTTATCAGCAAAAAGTAAAGATGCAATTCTGAGGCTCCCAAACCGGACAGTCTCATCCTGGTGTCCAGTACCCACTGAAAATATTTTTGAATTTGTGTCGAGGACAGCAAAAGAACAGTTAAGAGGAATTAAAGGCATAAAGCGATAAATGGCTTCTGAGAGAATTGTCAAATATCTTGCTGGTATTTCTTTGAATAAAAAAACACTAGTCTTATTACCTGGAAAAGTACCAGAGGAGCTCAACAAGAAAGATTCTCACTTGTTTTTAGTAATAAGGGTATCTATGATTAAACAAATTACAAGGAACTGCTTTAAAGATGATCACTTAATTAACATTAAATGGAAGGATCTTACAAATGAGATAAGCGGAATGGAAAAAATCACCATCAAAATTAGAAATAAAGTGCGTATCTTTGAAGACAGATGGGAAAAATGGTCAACATAGATAACACAATATTTGCACACGAATGTGTGTGTGATATGTGTTCATGCGTTCTTGGGTGCACATACAAATAGTGGTTGGTAGATAACATGTGTATGTACATTTGTATGTATCTGTGATACCCAGCTGTTGTATAATGTATCCTTCAACCTAAATCTATCAGTTTATTTAACTATATCCTATGAAATAAAAATAAGTAATTAGCTGCTGTATTATCTTAGCATCTTCTGATGTTGTTGCTATGGTTTTCTTTCTTCCTTTTTTCCCTTTTAAAAAAGGTTTTCCTTCATTTCCTTAATTTTCAAAAAATGAAAATAATAACAGAGCATTTAAAGGATACAGCTCCCAATATTCTATTATACTTTCGTTTTTTTTTTTGTCAACAAATTCCATGAAAAGATCAAAATCAACAATTCTTCAGTCTGTCTCTCCGTATTTCCTGTCTGTGGCACTCAACCCTAAACCCACTGGTTCCTTCTGAGGATGTAAATCTTTAAAAACAGGTCATAAATACGTATCTCAATAAACTCCAAATGATATGCATTTGTTTGGGACTCTTTTCAGACACATATTTAGTTTGCTAACAAGTATTAACAGCAGAAGGACAGTGTATGTGGAATCAATTCAAAATTAACCACAGTGCCTGTGTTTATTATTAAGGAGGCACCAGTGTCTTTATTTTTCACTCACTTGTTTTAATAATGGAGGAGATTAATAAGTTGCATCAGGCTTTTGGCGACACACAAAATACTTGTAGAATCAATTCATTGTTGGGAGTTGTTTACAAGAAAAACAGAACAGTTTCAGTCATCAAACCTGCCGTTTTCTCAACCTGAAGTCTGCTGTAATTACAGTTTGATGCATCTGAATGCAGTGTCATCCAGTATCTTGTTTCAGCTCTGCCTTCGGGGTAGGACGGGTCAGTTGGGTCCCTGCTCAGTGACCCGGTCACAGTCTGGGTCATCACACAGCTCTGGAGGTTAAATAGCTGTAAGAAAACACATTAATCTGCGAACACTTGGTGAAACTGGCCTTAAGCTCCCTCTCTACTGTCCTGCCTGCCCCTGGCAGCTGTGCCCGAGAATCGGCATGTAAACCATGTAGGCCTGACACCAGTTGTTTTGACTGAGAGCACTGAGGCACTGACTTATTGTGCAACACAAGGCAGAGCCTTTAGCCTCATAAGCTATAGCGCTGAAATCCCTGCTGTAAAGTCACCACTCCCACTTCCAGAACAGCCCTTTTCCAGGATGGAGGCATTTTCCTCAGAAAGGAGTGGTTAATTATATCAGAACATTTTGATACATGCAGGAGTGTATTTCTCACAGTGTTCCCGAGTAATCCACACCCATTAGTTTAGTTTGGTACTTCAGATAGTTTTGATCAGGAATCCAGACCTGTATCAGTGCTGTTAATGGACAAACAAAGCTCCAGTCACCACTGAAATTCTCACTTAAAGTAAACATTAAAATAAAGCCACTAAATGGTTTTAAATTTACATTCAGGTTGTCTAAACTATGTGGCACTTCAAATATTGTCTGAGCAGGTTATGATAAGGGTTTTGAATGCAATCTGGATTGAACCAGATGTATTTGCACCACAGGAGCTTTCTACAGGGACCAGGGACCTTTGGAGGAACTCTGTTGGTTTCATGTGCAGTCGACATTATTTTACCACCCAACAAGGGTATTACTTTCCAAAAGAACATGAACTTCGGGGGTGGACGTTGCAGCACTGAGCATTTCTGATTGATCGAGGTCTTGCAGCATTGAATGCCACAAAAACACAACTAGAACGAGAAACAGCTGTTGTGCAATTGACTGAACAAATAGATTAAACAAGAAATCAGAGTGATCTTTTCACAAACTGCTAAAAACTAAAGAAAAGAGAAGCACATGGGTCGCTGCAATTCACAGAAACAACTGAAATCCAGGCACTGAAACGCGGATTTGCGAAATCCAGGCACTTAAAAACGTGGATTTGTGGTCTACCACATACGTGTTAGCCCAAATACAACCAAAATATCCTTCGGTGTCCTTGTCACTTTAATTTCGCCGACAGATCTCATCTTTAAGTAACATTACAGACAAGTGACCACTTCTGCTTGCCTTCTTTGCTTTGTGTATTTCCCCAGTGCTGAAATCAAGTGCAGGAAATCTGATTCATGGCCACATGTCAGTGTCCATGAACCACTGTGTCTTTGGCAAATTATGTTGAGTCCAGCTGCCTTTAATTTACGCAGATAATCAATTTTTTTTTACTCTTGGTTTCATAATACCAAAGAAAGACATGTTGCAGGGTGTTTTGACATTGAGCGGCGTCTCCCAGTGGGAAAGTGACATCAGTGCATACCCTTTATGTGCAACTTCAGCTCTGTGTGTGTGATGTGGAAATTGATGGAGTCATCTTGTGCCCAGCAGTCGAACTTTTAAAATGCATAATCATAGATTATAGGTTTTTCAGAGAGGAAGTAAGGGTAGATGTGTTTTTAGGAACAGCCGCTGTGACTTTAGCATTTAGCTAAAAGCACAGCTGTGCCTGTAGAGCTTCATACTGCAAGTGAGGCTGTAGAAACTAGCGAGCTAGCATGTGTGTAACAGGCTATAGACATACACAGATGCCCTTTGGAGCTGGTTGAACAGAGCGTTTGTGTTGCTTTTATGTGAACATGTGATCTAATTTCCATGTCACACAGCATCCTGATCCACTTTCTGCATAGATCGGCGACTGAGGAATACTTGTGGTTATTTGTGTGCATTCTTCGTCTGTGTCTGATTCTGTCTTCATGCATGCATTCTGTGCAGCTCAGTCAGTGGATGCAGCAGGGCGTGTCACACCACTGCATGCTTGTTACATTAACACGCAAAGTTATAAAAGAAAATCATGCCATGGCTCCATTTCAGGCTATATTATAATTAGATTTTACATTTTGTTTTCTGTATTATGCTGAACCACTTCTGTTGTATGACTTGAGCATCTGAATGCGAACTAATGCAAATTATTCATTGAGGTGCAACAATTCAAATGCTCAGACAGACATTATAAAATGTTCCAGATGGAGATGTACGAAGACTACAGAGGGGAAACCGATCTTCCCACCAGGGCCACAAGTCTGCCTTTTTGATTAGGCCCCCATTTGTTTCTAAACTACACCACTGATTAAAGCAGCTTGACTGTGAACTGTTTCTGACATTTGAGGGAATCCTTGTGAGGTTTAGAGAACGAGGACCTGAACGCACTTGTATTTTGTTGGTGTGGTCTCAAATGTTCCCAAATTATCCCCTCACATTTCTTTTACTGCCCAGATAATGATTCATTACAGTTGCAAAGCTGCACACAGTGGTTTAACAACTTTTGATTCCAGTAAAGCCCAGCCTGCAAGCCTTGCCAATAAACAAACATACTGTAATTAGGCTACTTAGAACCTAAAAGTTGGACTTCTCAATGCTCACTCATGGTGGTCTTGATTTTTAATCAGAGGTAATAAAGACTGCCTCAAATTACTGAAACACCCCCTACACTCAAAAATGTGATTGTTACTCCGATTTTTTTGACATCCACTGTTGAGATTTATGCGTGTGTGTGAAGTTTTATATTTCAAGGCTGCTTTTAAATCCATCTGCTGAAGCGGGTAAGTTTCTCTGTGCTCATCTTAAATCTGAATTTAAGACGTGTGCACGATGATCACAAGGAGTTTGGAATCCAGTGGTGGTCCAATATGCAACTTACAGTACATGCATATGTACGTTTGTGGAAACTTGAGACTGAGAATGAGCTTTCGGTTTAAAATGAAAAATATCAGCATATTCATTGACTTTTAGCTATGCTTGAATTGGATAAATGACCATGTATCCTAATGACTTTGGTGATTCTGCATAATTTCCACTACCGTCATCATGAGGTTGATATTTGTGATTCGTGACAAAAATTACTGTATATACTGAAACAACCTGGGACACGCAGTCAATCGCAGTCCAATCACTCCTCCTGCTCTTACTCGTCAAAACAGAGGACTAAAAAAGTTTACTTTGCTCAGCTATGCCCCTGATCAATACACTGTGTTGCTGCTTTACCAGCTGCTTGATCAGTACAGTGCTGATGTGACTGGTTGCTCTCAAATCACAAACAAGATTTTGTTGTGGGTTTATTGAAATAGCAAAATTACATACGTACATTCAACCTTTTTTTTTTGGAATTATTGATCATACAGTTGATAAAAATTGTGGCATAAATACGATAAATATCATAAATCTGGCAACACTGATTATTAACTTTGTCCTGACTTTTCATCCAGCACATCATATGGTAAACATGAGCTTAATATCTGCATGTTTAGCACATAAATTTTGAGCTTGTTAGCATAGTGACATTGACAAACCAAAAACTTTTCATACACTTTAACACCATCATCAGATCAAATTTAAATTTTCCTAATTAACACTTTAACTGAGCTGACACTTGCTAGCATTCCCAGCAGCCTTAGCTGTACAGTTACCCCGGGAGCCAGATGACTCTGCAGAGCAGGCTACTGTACAGTACTTTGTGTTTAGTGCTACTAATTAACTAATGTCTGAATGCTAACAAGCTAAACTAAGATGGCAAACATACAGTAGTAAACATTGTATCTAAACATCAGCCCCATTGAAGCCCTATTGTTCCTGATGGTACAGGAGCCATGACTGAATGAGCACTGCTAGCATGGCTTGAGACTTGTGAAATAGTTAAAGGTATAATTCGCCCAAAACTGAAAATTCAATCGTTGTCTACTCACCCTCATGGCGACTGAGGAGTCGGGTTTATTTTGTTAGTCTGCAAAACACTGCTGGAGTTTCACAGGAAAACAGCGCTGCAGAGTCTCCAAAACAACTGGAAAGAAAGCATAAAATACCTCCATACTGCTTTTATGTTTTCATTCTGTTGTTTTTTTTTTTATGTTTGAAAACTGGCTGGTCACCATTCACTTACATTGATTCTGCAGAGATTCTGCAGCGCTGTTTTCCTGTGAAACTCCAGCAGTGACCGGCCCTCAATCATCATGAGGGTGAGTAGATAATGACTGAATTTTCATTTTTCTTTAATAAACTTTTTTTTTTGTAAAAAAACAACTATTATGCAAATTGTAGTATTTTACTATATATACATATAAAAACATCATAATTTTCAGTGTATCAAGCTATAAAATAAACTCTGGCTCTGTTATTATACGGGACTGTAGGGCAACAGACTTTTTCCTTCAGCTCAAAGAAATCCTCACAAGACTGTGTTTACATCCTAAAAGAAAAAAAAAAAAAAAACCGAGCCAGCCTTAATGCAATATCCTGAGCAGCTCCTGCACATGAGGGGGGGCCTGACTCCTGGAGAAATTTGATCCTGCAATGGGCCCTTTAAAGGAATATGGGATGAGTCTGTTGAATGGAGCTCAGAGTGAGAGTCCCACTGAGGTCTGCGCTGCGGAGAGAGACGAGGACAGACAGCAGCGGGACGAGACATGAAACACCGACAAAGAGAAATGAATGAGGAATGAGAGCACGGAGACAGAGAGTCGACGGACCGAAGAAAGAAGAAGGAGAAGAAGTTATGAGCCGAGCTGCGACGAGTTACCGGGGAAGGTGTCCGTGAGCGGAGAGAGCCGACAGAGGAGGCAGAGACAACAAAGTCACAAGGTAAAGTATCTGTGAAGGCTCCGCTATAGAAACACATTTATCTCTGTACGTCCTCCGTATCTGCACTGTTTTTGATGCAGACGCCAAAGGATAAAATGAACCAAGAGGCAGGAGGTTGTTGGGGACAAAAGCCGCAGCTGCAGCTGAGTATTTAGAGTCTGAAGTCTGGTTGAACTCTTTTCTTTTTCTTTTTTTTTCGCTGACCGACAGTTTTACGGTTGTTACTGCTCCAGTGCGCAGCGCGCCTCTGGCACACCTGTTCCTTGTGGCCTTTTTTGGACAAAATCTTGGCCACTGCTCGTCCTTGGAGCACCTCTGAAAACATTTATTAAAGCTATGTTGAGTCTATACGTGAATCCAGAGGAGAAATGTGTGTCTGCCACACATGCACACTTAACGTGCATCTGGAGAAATCATGCTGGTCCACACTGCTCCGTACATCAGTCTGACCCCTCCAGCACCAGCTACACTGTTACTGACAGGCCAGGGGAGTAATGGATTACATGTAACGGGATTTTGTAATTAGGATACAAAAAAAGGTAACTGTATGTCATTACAGTTACAGAAGACGTTGTCAAATGAGAGCTGCAACGATTAATCACCTATCAGTTATGAAATGTATTGATTAATTGGTTTGAGTCATTTTTTTGAAGAAAAAAAAAATTATTTTGTTTCAGCTTCTTACATGAATATTCTCTGGTCTCTTTACTCCTCTATGACAGAAAACTAAATATTTTTAGGTTATAGCCGAAAAAGACATTTTGGACGTCAAATTGAAACATTTATTGACATTTTCCACAATTTTCTGACATTTTTTAGATCAAACAACTAATCGATTAATCGACAAAATAATCGACAGTAGACTATGAACATAATAGTTAGTTGCAGTTTTAAATCAATTTGCAGACACATTTTGTAAAAACGGGGATTATTTAGCAGGATTACAATTTTAAAATACATTTTAAGATGAAGGTTGATACACATGCACATTACAACACCTGACAAGTCTCATAACACCACCAACATGATTTTGTCTTTGAATCAGAAAAGATGAACAACACCACTGTACAGTGACAGTTCTGCTTCAGCTGGGAAAATACTGTCATCATTCAAGAACTCAACATCTAATGTTAGATACACAGACCAACCGCTGACGTTAGATACACAGACCAACCGCTGACGTTAGATACACAGTCCAACCGCTAACGTTAGATACACAGTCCAACCGCTAACGTTAGATACACAGACCAACCGCTAACGTTAGATACACAGACCAACCGCTAACGTTAGATACACAGACCAACTGCTGACGTTAGATACACAGACCAACCGCTAACGTTAGATACACAGACCAACCGCTGACGTTAGATACACAGACCAACCACTGACGTTAGATACACAGACCAGCCGCTAACATTAGATACACAGACCAACCGCTAACGTTAGATACACAGACCAACCGCTAACGTTAGCTACACAGACCAACTGCTGACGTTAGCTACACAGACCAACCGCTAACGTTAGATACACAGACCAACCGCTAACGTTAGCTACACAGACCAACTGCTGACGTTAGCTACACAGACCAACTGCTAACGTTAGCTACACAGACCAACTGCTGACGTTATCTGCACAGACCAACCGCTAACGTTAGCTACACAGACCAACTGCTGACGTTAGATACACAGACCAACTGCTAACGTTATCTACACAGACCAACTGCTGACATTATCTGCACAGACCAACCGCTAACGTTAGCTACACAGACCAACCGCTAACGTTAGCTACACAGACCAACCGCTGACGTTAGATACACAGACCAACTGCTAACGTTATCTGCACAGACCAACCGCTAACGTTAGCTACACAGACCAACCGCTAACGTTAGATACACAGACCAACTGCTGACGTTATCTGCACAGACCAACCGCTAACGTTAGCTACACAGACCAACCGCTAACGTTAGATACACAGACCAACCGCTAACGTTAGATACACAGTCCAACCGCTAACGTTAGATACACAGACCAACCGCTAACGTTAGATACACAGACCAACCGCTAACGTTAGCTACACAGACCAACCGCTAACGTTAGATACACAGTCCAACCGCTAACGTTAGCTACACAGACCAACCGCTAACGTTAGATACACAGACCAACCGCTAACGTTAGCTACACAGACCAACCGCTAACGTTAGATACACAGTCCAACCGCTAACGTTAGCTACACAGACCAACGGCTAACGTTAGATACACAGACCAACCGCTAACGTTAGCTACACAGACCAACCGCTAACGTTATCTGCACAGACCAACCGCTGACGTTAGCTACACAGACCAACGGCTAACGTTATCTGCACAGACCAACCGCTAACGTTAGCTACACAGACCAACTAACACTTAAAACTAACAATTTAAGCTAACGTTAATAATTATTTAGGCTTATACTTCAGGGTTAAATTGTCTAGGATCTTAGTGACATTTCATAGGAAATCTGGTCTACATGAAGACAAATTTCAAATCTTCTAGGACATCATAATGGAAAGTTCATACTGTAAAATAAAGAGAACTTCCAAAGGTATACACACTGGGACATAGTATATAGAGCGACAAACAATCCAGCCCTCATCATATTCTTGCATCGTATTCTTGGTATAGTGTTGTATGCATGTGTGATGTGTCAGTCAAGCAGCTTGTTGTATAGCATGAGTGTCCAGTGTCTTGGACCGTCCTGAGCAGCAGGGACGGGTCAACACATTTGAAACCGATGTCCATTATGAATGGGTATGTGTATGGACTATTTCTACAGTGTAGTTGTCAGTTTATGTTTGATATCCACATTTAAAGTGATGTTTTTTTAAAATGTTTAATAGTAGTTAATAGCGATCATTTGTTTTGTTTACTCTGTTACCTGCTTAGGGATCTACAGATGTAAATGAGCATTTTTGCTAACTCTGGCATACTTACATCATGTGTTATGCACTGAAGTTCATTAATATGTTCTGTCCCTGTTAAATAAATAAATAAATAAATAAAGACACAGTGGGGATTAGATGTGGGGCGGTTCAGTGGTTAGGCTAAAGATTGAGCACTGTGGCGTCTCAGGTTTAAGACCTACCTGTGCCAAAAGATTTTTCTGGCTTTCAACTGAGAAATTTTGGTGTATTTTCCAAACTAGGGTCCAATGTGCAAAACCCTGTGAAATATGGTCTATATGTGAACGTACAATCAACATCTTCAAATACTTGTCAAATAAACTTTCACTTTTGAACCATTTCTGAACGTCTTTTCACCGATCACCACGATATCTGTTTAGGGATGTCTCTACTATAATTCATACTTTTTTCACCAGAGACAAATGCACTGCAGCGCTGCAAGACTTTTAAGTGTGTGTGCAGGACAGCAGAGCTGCAGAGGTAGATGTTTACACCTCAGAAGAGAAGAATGTCAGGGCCTGTGTTTAAGCCTGAGACTGATAATGAGTGTGGTCAGTTTGCTGAGGCCTGTCATTAACCTGAACCGAGCTGGGAGAGAGCTGCAGGTTTGCTTGTTGGCAAAAGGTGGGAGGAAAAGGAAGGGAGGAGGGAGGGAATGGGGGAGGGAAGAGGAGGGTGGGAAAGGTGCTGCAGGAGGAGAGGGAAGAAGAAGCGCAGGAGGATGGAAAGTGAGAGGTGTTGGAGGAGGAGGAGGAGGAGGAGGGGTGAGAGATAGAAACAGGAGGAGGAGTGAGACAAGACAGATAAGATGATAAATGTTGGGAGAATAAACGTGAGGTCTATCTATGATTTAAAAAGTATTCTGAAGCCTTACAGCGGCCTCTGTGGTGCTTTAAATGTCCAACATGAGTAACTGCTCTGTTGAAATTACCTTTTGAATCTGAATTATTACAAGATAACAATAAAAACTACGGTGAATGCAGTTATTTATAAAGTTTTAAACACTCCCATTTTACACCACTTTTCTGTTTTCCAGGAACAGAGTCAAAGGTTTAGAAATGTGGAGATTCTCCCTCTTTTATTTATAGGACGACATCCCAGCTGTGCACTCTGAGGAATGAAAGTGATAACTAGAACCATGTAGGGTTCCTCAGCTTGTCCCCATAGAACAACCCTTTTTGATTCCTGGTAGAAACTTTTATTAGAGGTTGCACTTGGATCCAATTCAGAGAGTTCTACCTACCTACAACCCAACATAAAGGGTTATACCTAGAACTATCTGAGAAAGGTTTCACCCTGAATCCCCTATAAGATGTTCTACAGAGAACGCTTTTAATGTGTAACCATTCTACCAAGAATCTTTGGGGGGGTTCCATCCAGAACCTTTCCACCTTTTGAAGGTGCTAATAAGCACCCAGGGGGTTCTCTCAAGAAACTTTTTATATTTCCAGAGATATATCTAGAAGACACTCGGGGGGTTTTACTGAGAACCCTTTTATCCATGGATTTTATCTAGACCCACCCACAGGGTTCTACCAAGAATCTTTTTATATTCCCAGGGTTTTACCAAGAACATAGTCAGGAGGTTCTACCAGGAACCCTGTTATATCCAAGATTTTCATCTAGAGCGCACCCAGGGAGTTCTAAAGAGAACCCTTTTTTATTCAAAGGCTTCTAATGTAAAACCCACCCAAGGGTTCTATCGAGAACCATTTCATATTCCAAGGGTTTTACATAGAACCCACCCAGGGGGTGACTTAAGGGTTTCACCCATAACCCTCGTCTTTTAAAGGTTCTACAGAGAACCCTATCGTGTTCTGCAGATGAGACAGATTTAAAAAATAATTTACATTGAGAAATTAGCTGCTTTCAACAATCCTTCTTGAACGCTTTCTTCCAAAAACATTAATTTGGATGTAAAAGGTTCTTAATGGAACCCCTAGTCTTACAAAGAATGCTTAATGAATCCTTTCTTTAAAAAAGAGTTCTACAGAAGCAAATGGTTCTGGGTGGAACCTCAGCCCTACAGGAAGAACCTCTTTGAAACCCTTATTTGTAAGAGTGTAGTTGTAAAATGGGACCGAAATAGTGAGGCACTACTTTAAACAAAAGTGTGAGGCCTACTCGACCGGATGGGAGTCGACAGAGGTCCCCTTTGTTAAACATTTGGGGCAGCAGAGGAGCAGATAAGGCAATATTTAACACACTCATACTTGACTCCTCGTGCTCGCCAATAATTTGTCCTTGTCTCCTTTTGTACACACGGAGATCTGCCACGCTGACACCAATCTGCAGCGACTGACCCAGATTTACACACAAGCTCCTGTGCTGTTTGATGGGAGTCTTTTTTTTATTATTTGAAGGGGATTGGTGGGGGGGGGGGGGGGGGGGGGGGGTTAGATGCCAAAACGTGGGGAAGCCAAGTTAGACCTCGGCAGAGACAACAACAGCGGGGATTTGAAATGTCTGGTGGGGATGATATCACTGAACCACCTAATCACTTACATCACCGCAGCTGCATGCTCAGCAGTGTGTCAGCAGCGTGTGTGTGTGTGTGCACGTGTGTCTGTTTCCAATCTATTTCTGTGTGTATCTCCCATCTGTGTCTGTCTGTGCTCTGGTAAGAGAGCGCTGAAAATTTACGACTGGCCGGGGAGTGTGTGTGTGTGTGTGTGTGTTTGAATACGTGGTGATGGAGGAGGTTTGAGTGAATGCATGGACTGACTTAAGGCTTGTGCTGCTTGCATCCTCTACAGCAGTGTTTCCTAAAATTTTTGAATCATGACCCCCAGAATAATCAGGTCCCCAACTAGGGATGTTCCTGGCGACGAATTTCCCTTTCGACTAAACACAAATTTAATTTAGACTAGTTGACTAGTCTAACAGTGAGAAAACACTCAGCAGTTAAAATGAGTAGAATGTATTAATTGAAAATGTGAAACACTGTCTGAAAAAATACTGTGTATATTAAGAACCATTTGAAGCTGTTAATCACAGTCTTCAATCGCCAAATCATATTTTAAATGCTGCTGGAATGTGTTGCAGTTTGCGTCGAGCAATACGGACACTGCACACCTACAAACCTACAAAACATGAGTTAGTAACTGCTTCATCTTTTCAGACCCGAAAGGATCACAGTGTCTTTTTCTGCATCAAAATACTGACAAATTGTGCTGTTTTTACGAGCTGTCATCTGTCTCACTTTAATGATAACAACATCCGGAGTTGGGTGGGCCATCGGGGCATTTGCTCTGGGTGAGAGGGGCTGCCATCTGACGGGACCACAGCCCTGACTAGTGGTGAGCGGCTGCATAACACCATTGAGGCAGCAGCCAACTGACATTGTACATCAGTAAAATATTGCTGAATAGTTTAGCTAACTAGTATTTCTGGTGCCAACTAGGTTAGGATGGCAAGGTTTAATCTTGTAGTCGACTAATCGTGCACATCCCTAACTCCCCACTAAACAAATCCATATTGTAGAAAATTGGGTTGATCTTTTTGAAGGTTGGTGGGGGCTCGGGGCTCTTTTGGAAATGCTTGCACCTTGCATTTCTCAGGTGACCCACCTTAAGATACTGACGACCCCCAGAAATCATCTTGCGACTCCCTTCGGGTCCCAATCCCTAGGATGAGAACCACAAGAGCAGCACACACCCCCGCAAACCTTTAACTGCATGACTTCTAGGAAAAGATGCAGTCAGGCAGCCAGACAGAAGCACAGCACACACAAAATCCTGTCCAGCAGTTTGATAATGATCTCTGATAGCTTCCACATTTTGAATAAAAACTCTCTTTGCTGGATATCAGATCTCACTCAGACTGAGGAATAATGCTGTATAACTGTCAGTGCAGTCAGTGGAAAGCAGTTGTCGGCGATGGCAGCAGTAGAAACGATCCTGCTGGGATAGTTGTGGTGGCGTTTCCATTCAGTCGTCTTCCCCAGTGTTTGCTCTGGCCATGGCTGCGTGCAACTTCTCGCAGCTAGATGGAAGTAGAGAAGCTTTCAGGGCCTTTGTGTCTGTCTGCAGCCAGGAGAGGACTCACCATACTGGGCTTCCTCCTCACCCACCCACCCATCCGCCCGCTCTGGGTGGCCCGTGTGTTACCAAACATGGATCTACCATGCAGATCCCGGAAACTTGCTTTCTGTTGTCTTGGCTTTCTCCCACCTGAATGTCGCCAGCACTGGCATAATATACCAGACAGAGAAGATGCTGCGGAAGAGGGTAGTATTTATCTGATCGTATATAACAGGATACTCAGTGGAAAACTGTCCTCTACGTTTCTATAAACCATCCCACAATGGAGGGTTATACTCATGCAAAAGGAGAAAATGACACCAGTTTAAATCTTAGCTGCAACAAAAGCTACATTACTCCCACACACACACCACACACACACACACACACACACACACACACACAGTGAAAATGACCTCATTCTGGACAGGCTGGTGATGTGAGGTTGATTTCATCCTTATGCACAACAGCTCAGACAGGAGATATGGCCTTTGCAACCCCTTCCCTCCTTCCTTCTTTCTTTCCTCTACATATTTTTCCTTTTCCTTGTTTTGGTGTGACTTACTAACTTTTTGAGATATTGACCGTAAAGATGTCTGCCTTCTCTTGAATATAGTGCAACTAGGTGACACTCAGCTTGTGGTGCTCAAAGCCCCCCCAAAACCACTGGAAAGACTCAACAACAGTGTCTCTTTTCCAAAAATCATGACCCTGTTTTTCTAGATAATTCGCAGACCTTGTTGCCAACCATGTCACTTTGCAGAAAGAAGCATACATTCACTCATGGACGAGAGGCTTGTGATTGTGACAGTTTGGGAGGTAAACATTAATGCTGTCCTCCTCGGCTGAGCTGTGACCTCTCCTCCATGAGTAGATACACGCTTCCTTCTGCACGATGATACGTTTTGGCAGGTGTACTTCAGTAGAAAGAAAATAGCCACTTCATGAAACCGCTCACAACGAGGTCTGTGGATTATCTTGAGTAATTGAGTCATGATTTCTGGACAGAGACACTGATGTTGAGCTTTTCAAATGTATTTTTTGGTGCTTTGAGCACCGCAAGCCGAGCATCGTTTAGTTCCATTATATTAAAGAGAAGGCAGACATCTCTACAGCCGATATATCCAAACTCACATGGCATTTTTCATTCAAAGCAATTATACAGCATATAGAACAAACAACAACCTGGAGATTCACTCCAAAGGTATCGAAATTTGGTATCAAATGACAAGACATTTTTTGATACTCGGTAGTATTGAAGTAATTCGGTCAGAGCCATAAATGTATCAAAATTTCGGTACCCAGACCCATATTCAAGAGAAGGCTGACATCTCAAGAGCCGATAGCCAAAACTTGGCAACTCACACCAAAACAATCTAGATGATAAATAGAACTACAGGTAAGAGAAAGAATATGTGCCTTTGATTTGGGGGTGAGCTGTCCCTTTATTTTCACTCTTGCTGATTGTTTAGTTGGGTTCCTAACACCAGCTAGCATGGCCTGTGACACCTACCTTATGTCCAACAAGCAGGGAGTGCTAAAGGAGTTGTTCCAGGGAGAATTAGCATGGCAGTGCTGAGAGTGTTTAACCATCAATGGCTTGTTTGCACCCAGCTGTTAGCTGGAGGAGGGCCTGGCCTGGTCTGTGTGTCCTGGCCTGGTCTGTCTGTCCTGGCCTCATCTGTTCTGGTCTGGTCTGTCTTGGCCTGGGCTGTCCTGGCCTGGTCTGTCCTGGCCCCGCCTGTCCTGGCTTGCCCCAGTGTGGTGCAGCAGGGTTCATTCAAGCAGTCTGACTTCCCCTCTTCCCCACGCCGGCGTCCTGCTTTACTTGACCTTGATATTCTCCCATCTGTCCCGCAGAGAGAGAGAGAGAGAGAGTGAGACGTTGGTAGCTGGACGTTGACTGTCCGGCCTGGGTACAGCGGTCGGCTGGAGAAACCTCCACATGCATGACTTCTGTAATTTGTTTGCGAGGCCTGTATTTATGAGCATGCTAATTGTAGGGAGTGCCATGGTGCAGTTATAGTCGCTGGACTTTGAACGTCTACTGTTCTGCTGACGGTGTCTGGCTGCGCTCTGAGTCTGTCTGTCTTTCTGTCTGAATACTGCTTAAAGGGTATTTTTTCAACCTGGATCCTTTCCCATGTTTTTGTGTCTAAGTGACTAATGTGGACAACAATTTTTGAAATTGTTGAGGGAGAGCGCTGCAGTGAAGTGAAACTAAGCTACAACATAATCTATGCAGGCAACTAGGGCTGGGTATCTTTTAAAAATATATGATACCAGTCCAAATATCAGTGCCATTAAAGTGATACTTGTACCAATAGAGTACGTCATTTGATACCTTTTTTTTAAACTTCCATACTTTTGAACATTTTGGTGTCATCTTAGCAGGCTGAAATGCCAGCTTTGTGAAATACACCATGCTCGACTCCACCACAAACTATATGTAGCAGCTAGCCTTAGCTACGGTAGTGGGTCAATCACACATCACATTAAATCGAAGAACACTTACGGTGATGGAGAAGTTCTGATACAGCCTGGTACCTTATACGTCTTTCCACTGCTCCAACAATCACAAAATTTACAACATAATAATAATATTAATATTTTTAGTAATGCACCAGATTGGAGGGTTTAGAGGTTCTCTGAGAATCTCTTTCATATCCAAGCAAAATTGATATTGTAACTGAAATGTCCCTAATCAAATCAATATTGATATCAAATCAAATCAGGACCTTGTGAATTGAATCACTTTGAGAAACTTGAATTGATACCCAGCCCTACTGCCATATTTCCGTGATGTCTGTTCATGTTGGCTAACTCAGGATAGATCGATCTTGCCCAAGAGTCCAACTTGGAATTCTGACTTGAATGACAGTTTCACTGCACTTTTGTGTGTTGGAGGTCAATTTTTTCCAATTACAGTCGATTACAGGATTAGTTTGGTGAGAGCAACAAAACATCTTTTTCTGGTTGAACAAAATATATCTTACTCTTTAAAAAAAGGAATATATCTGTAGTGATCCTTTTGATAATGTTGTCAGACACTGAGAATAACAATCTGAGCCTGTCAGTAGCAAAAACAAGCTTTTAGTCGACTTAAATTTGACAGTGTGGAGTGCTCTTGCTCAATACTGGTCCAGGCTGAAAAATACCAAAGTTACCTTCTAACTTTTAAACACATTTCATCATGTTTACTTAAAGGCATGATATGCAACATTTTCCTTAAAAAAAGAACAATGTGTAGACTAACGTAATCCCTCTTAATCATCAATTATGATCTACTATAGGTGTGTGGTGGTGGCTGTTTCTGCAGAGACTCTGCCCTCTGCCTGCATTTTCTTATTTTCTCATTATTTTGTTGTGCTCTGGATACTTGACCAACTCAAGACGTCTGTGTTTGATGTCCTAAGAATGAGACAATAACTTATCTGTCTAATGCATTTACACATAGCTCGGATAAATCCTACCGATTCTACCTTTACTGATCTGCAAACTTTCACCATCTCAGCATCATCCCATGGCTCTTATGAGTTCTAACCCCATAGCTGATTGGTATGGCTACTTTTATCTTCAGATAATCAGACTTTTATTGAGTTTGCACCGTAGGGCTTTAACCTTTGCGAACAAGTATCTGTTCAGAGAAAAATAGCCACTCGTCAATCCTCCTCAGGTAAAAATAACCTCAGCGCCCCAGATTCCCACATTCAGCGCTCGGGCCATTCATCCTCACACATTCTTTCCTCCTTTCTTTGCCGCGGCGAGCTGACGGCCCCCCTCTTCTAGCTGTGATGGGACTGTCATGCAGAAAGACACTATTGTGCTGCGCAGGATCCCGTTTCACTCTTGCCTTGTAATTAAGAGGGGATTGCATGGCGAGGGAGTTGTGGGTAGGAGGGTGGGGAGGTGGAGGTGGGGAGAGACCAGGGGGATTGGGTTAGTAGGTAATTTGGCTAAAAAGCAGAGCGCTGACCTGCTTTGTAGCTCACAGGCCTGAGAGCCGCCACTCATGAACCCAACTCCCCCACTGACACACAGCCTCCCTGCTGAGGTTTTGTTCAGTGTGTGTGGGCATGTGGAGAGACTGCGGACAAAAAGGAAAGAAAGGTTACCGGCTCTGACAGTTTCTCAAAGCTGTGTGTCATGTATTTGGACCAAGGTTGGGAGGGTTACTTTAAAAGTGTATTCCGATACAATTACTGATTACCTGATAACCTAATCCAAGTATCACAATACTAAAGCAAGGCAACTTGATTAAGTTGCATTACCTTTGATTACCCCAATACCATTAGGTATTTGTTTTGTTTGTTTTTGTGTTTTACGGTTTTTTGTAGGTTCATAAATTGTTTGTCTAGACATTCCTTCTTTTGTTATGCACAAATGCATTATTAGCTGTAATTGTGGACATTTAAAGGTACTTTGTTAAGTTTGCCATTCACTCATCCCACTCTTACTGAAAGTAAACTGCCATAAGTAGTAGAGAAGTAGTAGCAGTATTGACAGGTGAGCTAGCTCTAACTGGATTTCTGTGTAGCTAATGTTAGTTTTTGGCCTGTATAGTTAACCTTAGCGGTTGGTCTGTGCAGCTAACGTTAGAGGATGGTCTGTGTAGCTAACCTCAGCAGTTATCTGTATAGTTAACATTAGAGGTTGGTATGTGTAGGTAACGTTGGTGGTTTTCTGTGTAACTAATGTCAGCGGTTAGTCTATGAAACTAATGATAGTGGTTGGTCTATGTAGCCAGTGTTAGTGGTCGGTTTGTGTAGCTAACGTTAGTGGTTGGTCTGTGTGACTACCATCAACAGTTGGTTTGTGTAGCTAATGATAGTGAACGGTTTGTGTTGCCAACATTAGTGGTTGGTCTGTTTCGCTAACGTTAGTCGTTGGTCTGTGTAGCTAAACTTAGTGTTTGGTCTTGTTTGTAGCTATGTGGTTGGTTTGTTGTAGCTAACGTTAGTGGTTTGGTCTGTGTGGTTAACTTCAACAGTTGGTCTGTGTAGCTAAACTTAGTGTTGGTCTTTGTAGCTAACGATAGTGATTCATTTGTGTATCTAACGTTAGTGTGTGCGTTAGTGCTGTCAGTTCTTGGATGATGACAGCATTTTCACAACTGGAGGCAGAACTGTCACTGTACTGTGATGTTGTTCCACTTTTCTGATTTAAAGACAAAATAATGTTTAAATTTCCACACAATGAAGAGTTTCTTTCACTAGAGACCATGATGATGAACTAACTGTCAGATTAGCTGGTTTCACTCACGTGTAATCCTTTACTCCTCAAGCCTGATTTACAGGTATGTTTCTTTAACATTACATGTCACAGAAAGTGAGAGGAAGCTTTCATTAAACTCGTCCTGGTGGACTCATCATTAGTGTTTGCTTTAGTCACATTTCCACAGTGAATCATGGGAAGTGCGGTCAGTAAAGAGCATATGTAGAGGTTAAGTCACTTTTCTCTCCTCTAAATGAAAACAGAAGCTGCTGCTTGAGGAAATACCATCACAGGGTTATTTGCCTGTGATGGTGTTCATGCGCTCTCTTTAGGCAGATATTTGCTTCCTTATTAACAGATTCAAGTTAAATATGACTAATAACTAAGGACAAAGTTATTGTTTTTTTGTCTTGACAGCAAAATCAAATCATACAAACCATATATATGAGCATTACGTGCTGAGTAGACTTGTGATTTCTGTCCTTCAGTGCAGTCTGAGTCCAGAGGCAGAGCTCTGAATCCTCGCCATGGCCGACGTGTTGGAGAGCGGCGGCGCTTCAGGAGCCGTTAGGGTGGCCAGCGTGGATTGGCAGAAACGCTGCATCGGTCTGGAGATGCAGCTGCTGAGGTTCCGGCTCCAGGCGGGGAAAATCCGAGAGCTGCTGGCAGAGAAGGTAAGAGAGAAGATCATCCTGCGTACACAGAGTTCTCCTGATAAGGATTTTAGTCATCTGGATTGGGTTGTACCAGCTGTTCATAAGTCCATTACTCCTATATTCTTGCTAGTTTCAAATTAGTAATGTATTGAAGCAGTTTGCACCATTAAAGCTTATAAAATGTCTTTAGTAGTTGTAGTATGGTCAGGTGAAACATCAATAGCACTGAAACTGTAATCAGGGAGTCACTGTAGCATCAAAAGCTAGCATAATGTCCAAAATCTTACGGTTTCAGAGATGCAAAAGAAATGTAATTTATGTAATATGTAATGTAATTTAATATCTTCAAGATTTCCATCATTATTAAATCAGGTTTATCAAGTTTAAGGTCAGATATGTTGACCGTATTCCATCTCTTTCTTCTTTAATCTTTGTTTAGCCCTCATTCATTAGGAAGCTAATGTTAGCTTTGTCAGTTGGTTGAGTTAGCTAACCTGCACAACAGCTGCTAAATAAAGTGATGCAATAAAACGCCTGTTTACATGCCGTAACGCATTAATCAGAGCATAACCTTTTTGACACACGCAAGTGGCTCCACCCGCTGTGAAGCATCTGATCTGCCAGAAATAGGACAGAAGAAGAAGAAGTGGTTCTGCCTAGAAATTTTCAACATGGACCTGCTTCATATCCTGGGAACAATATAAGCATCTTTAAATCTTTTAAGATTCCTAATAGAAAAGTTGTATCCACTTCTGACCAGTTCTGTTTTGCTGCCGCCATGTAAAAAAATGTACCAATGCCCGCCTGAAGCTCATTCATGACACATCACTTACCCTCATGTTGGGCAACCATGGACAGAAACAATGGGCTGTATTTATTCCAAAAAGAGAGAAACAATTGGAATCAGTGTTTACATGATTATTATTTTCCTATTGAACAGATAATCAAACACCAGCCTTCTCAACCCGATTGAAAGTTCCTTCCAATCCGGCCAGATGTGTACGGTCTCTTTCGATTTAAATCACTCGTATTGTGTGTTAAGAGTCAGAACAGTGAATTTAAAGCCTTTTCTTTGTTGCCATGGTAACAGAAAACCAAATACACCTCAAATGTTTAAGTGAAGACGGCAGGTTTATCACAAAACACTAAAATAACAAGGTAGAGGTCCAGAAACGAGGACAGAAGGGTAAGAGTTAACTGTATTTTGAGTACGATTTTTGCCCTCTTTGTTCATCTTAAACTACAGCATGTGTCGCATGTTTGAACTGATGATGTGACCTGACTCTGATTTGGCATAAATATTGTAAAATGAACGGAGCCTGTGGCTGTTTAAACTTGTCGTTCCTCTTTCATCTTCAAAAGGAGCCATGCCACAAGATATTTCGACCAAACACTGTGCAGATTTCACTGCTTTGTCATCCCTCTTCTTCTTCTGGCAGTGTTTTTTAAGGGTTTGATGCATGAGGAGACAATTAAAGCATGTGATTCAGTTAGAAATACAGGTGTGGGTGATTGTGTGTTTATGTGTGTGCGTAAAGACAGATGAGATTACTCAGCTTATTTGGTAAACATTCGGTCCACTCACTCTGTGTCATCAGAGGTTGGCTACACTTGCAGCCAAGATGAATATTTAACATTTAACTCATCACTTCTGGTGCTTCCCCCTCAAGTTCGGGAAATAACCGCCAGCCGCCGGCCAAATGCTTGTAAAGTTGTGGCTGTTGTAAAGCCTGACTACCAGACACTTTGGAAAGTAATCAGCTGTCATCAGGAGGTTCGGCTCTGCTCTGAAGATTTGTTGGTAAAAGAGTGGAAGTGTTTGGATTAGAGGGAGGAGGAGTGAGTGCAGTAGCAGAAAAACTGCTCTGCTGTCTTCACTTTTCTGCAGTTTTCAGCTGATTTCTTTTGTAGCTTTACAAGTGCCCGGTCTTTATAGACTCAGATATTTTGGAGCTGCCTTTGTTTGGAGTGTCACAGTTGAACTCTTTCTGCATCATCTCTAATTCTGGAGATCAAGAGGGGTTCATTCAGTCAGTCAGCAGGATGTTTACAGTCCAAACATGACCCGGTGTCTGATAAGAGCAAGACGGCTCCCTGCTGTGTCCTCTGTCAGGTTCTGTCAGACCTCCAGCTCGTCTCTGCGATCCTATGTAACACACAAACACACTCTTATTAACATTTATAAGTGTGAGAAAGGTTTTTACTACAATAATCCTGGAGGAGGAGCTACATCAGCTGAAGTCAGCAATCTGAAAGTTCATATTTTATTAAAGGATACATCTAGTGATATTGCATAAAAAGACTAAAAACCAACAAAGAATTGATCATACAAGCAAGTATTGTTTGCGTAGACTGTCATAGCTTATTATTTTGTGCTTTATACATCAATTTTGAGCGATTCTCCATTGAAAGATTAATAATTGATGCAGAAAAGTCAATAATCTGAGTTCATTTGTGGATAAATGAATGTTTCTGACCAATTTTGCTGCCATTTTGGCATCACCCTATATTATCCTGATGCTTCATTGAAAACATATACACATGTTAAGACTTTATAAATGAGAAATAAATTCATTTAGACTTAGTAAACAGGCCATCTCATTGTTTTTATTTCCTCTTATCAGGAAAACAACATAGGACATTTTAGCCTGCTTCATAAATGAGACAAAATAAGTACATTTAGACAGAATTAACAGGCTTTTGGTTTTTTCCCCTCATCAATAAACAATATACGCATTTTAAATGCTTTATAAAAGGTGTGCTGCAGATATAAATCTTAAAGTTGCAGAATTTCTTCCATAGTTTTTTATTTATTTGCAGACCCAGATAAAGTCTCTTGTGACCCACCTGTGGGTCCCAACCCAGTCTTTGGGAGTGACTGCTTTACATTATGATCACCTATAGGCTAACAGCTTTGTAAGACTGGGCTCTACGTTCCCTCAGATGGTGAAACATAATGTATGTAAACATGTGAGTCATGTTTATGTTCTAAACTAGGCTACCTGTTGAGTTTTGGTCAGGATGGCAGAGCATGAGCAACTGCAGATGGATACAATCTGACCGGCACCCCCGGGCTGAAAAGCTAACGTATGGAAGCATTTTGGCTTTTAATGAAGGTGAGGGGAAAAGAGAGCTGGACAAGAGCCACACTATGTGCAACTAAGCTAACTAAACTAACTATGAGTCAATACAAATACACTATGTTTTAAAAGTACCAAGTGGTTACCCAGTGAGAAAAAATAAATCCTGTATCCAATCAAACATTTTGATGCATCAAGATGTATCATTGATTTGCTTTATAATCGTGTCATAGCTCTCTGAATCTGAATAAAATTGTAAGGTGCTTAGAGATTCCCATCCTATTCCCAAAACTATTAAAAACACACCAGTGGTCCACACTGTTGCAGTGGATGACATGTTCCCTCACCAGGATGAACATTTATCCTGATTTCAGACCTCAAAATCATCTCCCACACAGGGATAGATGCTAGTATGTTCAAAAGCTTGACCCACGGGCTGCTAAGCCCCTACATTTGGTGGCCTAAGTACATTTTTGGTGGCCCAAATGTAAACTTATGTAAAAACAACGCAGAATATGCAATTTAACACAACTTAACATAGCATAACATAAGATAGATTTCTCGGCTAGTTGAGGAAACTAGCGGCACACATCACAGTACCTTACGTCCTGAGATGTATCACTTGTGAGACCACTTAAATTTCTGTTTCTATTCCATTCAATTTTTGCTGCCATTTTGTTTCTTCATTGTCCGGCTTTTGTGTTTCTGTTTTTTCTGTAAGGATTGCATCAGCAGTTTGAGCAGCTTTAGTAGCTTTAGTTCGCTGTTTTTGTACAATGTTGAACTAAAAGGTGCAAATATATCTGGATGTTTGTGAACTCTGTAACAACAGGAGGCCACTTGCATGGAATATTTATTGGCCACACGTCATGGTTATTTTTAAACTCTGCCACATCTCCACTTTATTCAGCAAATATTGTAAGTCTGGTTCGACAGGTTGGAGAACCAATCAATCAATCAGAACTCTGCAGGCATGATTAAAAATGGGGATATAATTTTTCTCCATGGCTAGCTGGCTACCTCGCTACAGCCATGAAAAATAGCGAGGAGAAAATGGCAACAAGCTGGATGACATTTATGCAGCTTTGCAGATTTCAGCAATTTAATTAAGGATGTAGTCTAACCAAAGAAAATCACCCACTTTTAGCCAGAAATAATAGCTCTGAAATCAGCATATTTCTATGATTATTGTGAAAAAATATGAAATTAAATACTCTTATAGTAATAACCACTGATGACTGAAAATGAATGAAACTGAAGTACCCAGGATGAACACATCACTTGTTATTGATTGATCAATTGTAAATTTGTTAGATGATGTCAAACTGAATGAATGAAGTGAAACGAAATGCAATTCACCCTAATTATCAGGCTAATGAACATGGGGAGATCAGTTTATTTTGGATCGGTCCTGTTGTACATGTGTGCAAATGTGTATTAATCTGCGGCCGAAAATAGCCCCCAATTTTTCCTGTTTGAGTAACATTTAGTGGAAAATACAGTACCCATCTTACTCAGCCTTTTATTAAAATGAAAGTACGTATTTGTGACCTGTTATTAAAGATTTACATCCTCAGTCGGACAGAGAAGGGCTGATGCTGAGTTTTGAATTCAGCATGTAGTGAAAAGTGGATTGACTCTGAACATGTTGTTTGTTTTAGTTGGTTTTCATTGAATTTTACTGATGATATGTAAAATAAAGAATAATGCCAGCCTTATCCCTTAACCCTTGTTAAAGCCATTAGTTGCAACTTACCTTCCCTTATTAAAAAGTGGTACCCACATTCACACAAACACACACACTGTCTGCATGTACTGTTAGCTTCAAGCTTTCTGAAAATGGACTAATTACTGTCCTCTTTCTCTCATAAAAACACTGAAGTTAATACCCAGCTTACACAGTATTTATTGTCAAATGTTCTTTTTGGCTACGCTGCAAAGAAAATGAGCTCCTTCTCATTTTTTAAATTTGAAAACAAGCTAATTAATCTCTCACTTTTTCTTTCACTCTTCTCTTATAAACATGCATGCATAAACACACTCTGACACACACACACATGCAGCAGTGAGCGGGTTTTAAGTGGAGGCCCATGCTGCTGAGTGTGTTTTTCTGAGTGAGTTTTTCTGGAGGGGGAGGGTGCTGAGTGACTACCATTCCGTCATGTTATTGCTGTTTGGAAAGTCTGCTTCACGCTCTTCATCTCCTCTCTTGCCAAGTTAGGAGTGTTTTACGCATTGACCCACTTTGGTATGGAAAAACATGAGAAAAAAAAAAAAAGTTGACGTGGTTGCCTGTGACATGGCATTTATCCCCAGAGGTTGACTGTGAGTGCAGGAGAAGAGAGAGGGGAGGAGATGCCCCATTTGCCTTGTGAGGAGTGTAACAGGATGGGTACTCCATTTAGGAGTTTTTTTTTAAAGTTTTTACCGTGGATTAGGAAAGTGCAATCGACAGCTGTCAGCTGGTGGCCTGTAAAAACAGAAACTTCTCCATGCAGAGAGAGCTGGACCAGACCGGAAAGTGACTATGAGAGAATATAGTATCTATTCTGGTGCCAAAGTGACACAATTTTATAATTAAAAAAGAAAAATTGGTCCCAAAAAAGCAACTCAGTACGCTTCAATTTGAATAGCTGACGGCTTTTACATTTGTTGACATCATAAATTTGAGTTTTAGTTTCAGAGTTTTGGTTTTGAGCTTGGAAAAGTAGAGACTCACTTCAGATTAGAGGTCTGTTTTCCAGTCTTGAGTGCTTTATTGGACTGAAACCAGCAAGGTTTTGACCCTCCTGGGTCCTCTTCAGACAAATGGCTAACATGAATTAATCATAGTCAACTGATTGCGAATACAGCAATTATACAGCAACCCTAAGGGTCGGGTTATGCTAGAAGAGAGTTAGTTTGTACGTGTTGTCGAAATACTTTGGAAATCAAATATGTTCATAGCTTGTCCAAAGGGCCACAGGGGCATGATGCTGTCATAGTGTTGCACTCAGTTGTTGACGTTAATAGTGAAAAATACTCTAGTTTTCTCACCTCTGCACAGCTGACCAATCATGGTATGAAATTTTGAGTTGCTGGTTTCAGAGAAGTTACAGAAATGGTTGGACAAATACCTCCCCCAAATGTTGGAAATATAACTACTGCCTTTATAGTGACAATACAGGATAAATATTGTACAAATCAAACTATCCAGAATCCAATAAACCATGAATCAAGTCTTGTCAGGGAATAATCTTCAAGAGAAGAGGTTTACAACAACAGCTGGATTTCAAAATCCTCACTGAGGCCGTTGGGGAAACAGCATTGAAGAAGTATGTCCAGAACATTTTGTATAGAGTCTCAAATGTATTAACCAGGCTTTCCCAGAATATAGAAATACCTCATTCAGAGGAATTTTTAAATTGGGTGGTATTCCCACTTCAAGGTTTCCTTTCATTACTCAGATAATCTAATACTGGACAAATTAGATTAATCTCTTCCATAAGCCTCACGTGGCTCAACGAGCAAAACACCGTTACTTGAGTCAGAGCGACGGTATCAGCCAACAAGGACAACGGCAGAAAGGGTCATCGGGTCCACATTTGTGTGTATAAACATTTATTTTCAGGAGAGGGTTTGTTTGGATCAGCTCTTTCTAATAGTTCATCTGCCTTAGTCTGTTTTTCATGTTAGGGTTGGTTCATCTTTTTGTAGCGTGTGTTTAACCCTGTGAGGAGCAGAGTCCTCTCTGATTTAAAAAGATACCCTGATACCCTGCTGATGTATTCCTACTGTGTGATTCGGTTATTTTTCTCTTCCTCTACCTGTGCCCTATTTCTTTTCCTCTTATCTGTCCACTCTCCCTCCCATCTTTTGTTCAGAGGTTTTAACGTTTAATGATTGAGCTGCAGTCATCACTAACTGTCAGCTGTGCACAAGGGTTAATGATTTAAGCCGAGTGGCAGGTATCCTCTGCAGCCAGGCCAACTAGGAGAACACAAAGACCAGTTTTACCAACAATTTTTCAGATCCTGATCACATGAATGGTATAAAATAGGGAGGAAAAGTGAGGAAAATGATGGATTTACATAGCCAGGAAAATCCAGTCTATCGGATCAGATCTCAAATCTCTTGTCAGCTAGTTTCTGGCAGTAACAGTAAACAGATATTTAGCCGTGACAGATCTGTTGGCTGTCTGAGAAGCAGATGATCTGGTGTCTGTAGCCTCTTATCTCCACCTCCCTGGATATTATCTGTCCCTCTGGAATCCATACTAAAGGAGTGGGGGGCAGCGCTCTGATTCCTACAAGATTATTCTGCAAAATGTTCTGCAAGAACAAAATTAAACTCTGTCATTTTCAGATCAGTAAAGGATAAGGCTGGTGATATTTAAATCTCGTGAAAAGACAAAACCATCAACACTCTCACTACATTCAGGGATGTGTATGAGTTTTTGATAGTCCAAATGCATTAGCAGTTTTCCAGCGTCTTCCCTCGTCACTCAGGTAATACAACGTGCTACCTTTGTAAGTAGCTCTGTTAGCCATGCTGTGGTGTCCACACGATGGCTGGCAGTGGCTCAAAACTGTCAGAACCAGGCCCAGCTATTCCAAGAATAATGCCAAACTGTTGCCACAGAATGGATGAATGTCTCTTTTCTTACTGAAACACCAACAACTGTAGATATAAATCTCACTGGCTGCTGTGGCTGTTGACTTGGTTGACAGCAAAGTCCAGTCTAGGATAATCGACGCACAGATTAAAAGGCAGATGAAGTTCAGTTACGAACTAGACATCGAGACTATGGTTGGGCGATGTAGCTTACTAGTTGATTCCACTGGGCACAATTAAAAGGAGCATTAAAACTAAAGTGATAAAGCAACAGTCGGGTCGTGAGATAGCGGTGTGACGAACCGGGGAATGATAAATCATGACATGACAAGACCCAAACAGGAAGTGAGCATAGGTGTCTCAGTTTGTTTCCAAAAGTCTCTGTTTCTGCTTGTACAGACTAAAACACAACCCCAGGGTTTTAAAACTGAAACAGAGCCCAGCAGTGTTTCCAAACATCTCCGTTTTAGTGGCTCAAGAACACCAGATTAGTGTAGATGCAAGGTGTAAATGTTGTAAAACCACAAAACCTAAAACTATAAAAACCTCAAAACCAGTCATTCTGAGTTAAGATTTTAATATTGAAAAATGTCTAAATTTCTTAAACCAGCCAAACTCTTTAGTTTTAAGCAAAAGTTAGTTAAACAAGGATAAATTTATTGGGGACTATTTTTAGCCACAGATTTGGAGCAGGAGGACATATTGACTGCCCATGTTCACGGTAATAAAGGAACATGTCACTGTGGGAAAATGTGTGACATGTGTCTTTTAATGTGATTTGCTGAAAGCCAGAAAAAAAATACAGATAGTCACAAGACTCATCCTGAAAGTCTGGTGATATGTGCAGCTCAAACTGCTAATAAAAAGCTTTACGAAACACGACTCCCACCTCATCCATTTTCAGCCCTCTCAGCAGCAGGAGTTTTAGTGTGTTGCACTGTGGGCTGACAGATGCTGGATTGCAGACATAGTTGTCTCACGCCTGCTCAGCGACTCAGGCCTCAACAGTTGGACTCTGCAGTAACTAATCACACAGAGAGAGACAGAGAGATAAACTGACAGCACTACCTTACACAGTCTGCATCCATATCTGATAGCCTTAAGGTTACAAAAGCCAGTTTGTTAACAACAGGTCACCCGTTTGAGAAGGAACTCAAGGCAGGGATGACATGTAACAGAGATTTCCAACCAGGGGTACTCACAAGAAGGAACTTCTACAATTACAAGCGTGTACATACAAATATTTTCAAGGAACTTATTTGAAAACATAGAAATTCAATATTGATATCAACATGTTGAGTCAGCTATAACCTGAATGTGTTGTGGTTGAGAGTTTTAAAGCAGTTAGTTAAAAGAAAAGATATACAGTTGAAAATAATTGATAAGGATAGTTAGCTAAAAGTAAAGGATAAATAGGTAGCTAAATAATGGATAAATTGGGAAATATCTAAAATGAAAGATTGACAGAGTTAGCTAAAAGTAATGGATACACAGTTTATTTATCTAAAGGAATGGTGAAATAGCTAAAAGTAAAGAATATACAGTTCAAAACGGTTAGCTAAAGTAAAGGATAACAGATATCTATACCAAAAATGACAGATTGCAAGACTTAGCAGTATGCTGATGGGTAAATGCTAAAATAGCTAAACCAGATAAATGTTAAAAGAGTTAGTTAGTAATAGATAGAAATACTTAAAGATAGAACAGTTAAAAAGTAAGCTAAGCATATGGGGATAGCGAAAAATAAAGAATATATAGCTTGAATAGTTCGAAAAGCTAGCATCCATTAGCCAAATGAATGGTAATGGATGAACAGTTAAGCTAGCTAAAATTATTGGATAAATGTAGGAGCTAATGTAGCAGAGATATGGTTGAAAGAGTTAGCGGTTGAAGCATCTGGCCTCTGCCGTTATAGTACAAATGCAAACTTGCAACCAAACCAGCAAATATCATGGGCAGTCCAGTTTGTTTGCATTGTGTGAAAAAACAAACAAACAACTAACAACTGTATGGAAAAACTTAGGCCTGGGGAACAACATCCTTTAAAAATCTACCTAAAATCAATTTGAACATGATGGGAAATGCGGATGAAGGTGTTTTTGATTTAGTTTGAGAGGGCTTTGTTGGTATGTCTTCAAAAAATCGGTTGGGAACCACAGATATTTGGTGTCCTCTTTCTACCCGGCTGCCAAAAAATGCCCAGAGGAAAGCTTCTTAAACCCCCAGTTGTGATGCTAAAGCTGTTACACTGCTAGATCAAACTTCAATCCCATGACTCATCATCCCACCACCTCCACCTCCTGATGTCAAACACATCTTCTAAATGGATGCAGCAACAAAAAAGAAGTCTATCTGATGGCTTCCTCTGATGACCAAATCTCACATATGTCCTTCATCGTGACTTCTTCTTCGACTTTATATTCATCTAAAGTGCTTGCGTGTCTCTTCTATTTTAGTTTTTTGAATGGAGGACAAAGAGCTGTTTGCTCTGTGGCTCAAGCTCGGTAAAGCCTTTGACTCACGACGAAGGCTTCTGACCTTGAGGTGAAGAGTCATCCAACCACTAACCATCAGCATGCGCTCTGGCTTTAGTGAGTGTTAATCTGGCTGCGAGGAAGCGTTCAAATGTTGTGAGGAGTGGATTCTGGGAATCAGGAGGGCCTTTATGAAGGTGACAAGAAGGGAGAAAGAAAGAAGCAAAGGGAAGGGAAACAAAGATGACGGGAGGAATTCAAATGCATCTCTCAAGCAGAGTGAATCCAGTAGTACGTTTGTTCTCCTTTCACCTGGGTCACTGAACTCAGAAGAAAGGGAATCCTGTGTTCAACTTGTGTGTGTGTGCACAAGCATTTAGGGGTATTTTGTGCATGCACTTGTGTATGTGTGAGAGGGTTTCTAAGAGAGAGGGCACTTGCAGATGTGTGCATACTTGCAGGATGGACAGTGTTTGCCTTTGAAAGCATGAGTATGCATGCTTGCACAAAAGGTGACGCAAGCTTGTGCACACACACGGTGGCATTCTTCTATCACTCTGTTGTTTAACCGGCGGTAGTGTTGTGAAAAATGTTCAGCCTCCTCTGAGGGCCGCTCTGCTGGTTCTACAAAATGTCTATTCCCTTCTGCTTAAAGGGATAGTTCAGATTATTTGAATTGGGGTTATGTGATGTATTTGTCGATAGTCAGTGTATTATTTACGATAGATGGCGGTCTGCAGTCCCCCAGTTTGGAGAAGTGGGGAGAGGCGCCAGCACGGAAGTTGGATTGGATAAATGGGGAAATAGCTAAAATGATCATTGATAGCATTAGCTGAAAGTAATGGATAAACAATAACTAAAAGTATTGGATAAATGGAGAAATAGCTAAAAAAAGTAACATTTATGGTGAAAGGGTTAGCTAAAAGCAGTGGATTTAAATAGTTAACTAAAAGTGAATGAATTAACAGACTGCTAAATATTGGATAAATGGGGATGTAGCTAAAACGACAGATTGAAATAGTGTCTCGTAATAATGGATAAACATTTTATTTATCTAAAAGTATTGGATAAATGGTGAAATAGCTTAACATATGTTGTTGAAAGAGTTAGCTAAAAGTAATGGATTATAATAGTTAGCCTACAGTAAAGAACAAATAGATAAGTAGCTACTGGATGAAGGGGGATGTACTAAAATTGGCAGGGTGCAAAAGTTAGCTAGGTAATGGATGAAAGAGCTAGCTAGTGATGAATAAAAATAGTTAAAGGTAATGGATAAATGGTTAAAATAGTGAGCAAGCAATGAACTGCTGTGGACGAGCTCAGTAACAAAAGGTAGCCCCTAAAAAAGGTCGATCGTCTACGCTATATTTTGAACATTTTCACCACTTTACTCTGCTGTCAGACAGTCTTCATCAACAATACACTGCAGTTACAGAAGCCAAATATCGTTCTCTTCAAACCAACCAAACTCCATAGGTGAAATCAGTAATTTTACCTTGCAGAACACAAGAGTTGTTGGTCTACTGCTGCCTCAACTGGTCAGTTTGTTTGTGACTTCTGTGCTTTAAAAGAAGATTATCCTCCTTCTCTGCGTCTCTCTGACTTGGCTGAGGCTTGACCTTATTTCATGCGTGCTGAATTCATTTTTCTTTCTTAAGCACTTTTATTGTTACACTGCTGATTCAGAAATATTTTCCTGATTAGGAATGTTTTCCTAACACACTTGTTCTGTAAAAGCTTCCCGCTACATTAATCTTTTAAATGTCTTCCCTATGGCAAAAGTGATTATGAAGGATTAAGTGTGTCTGCTGTGTGAGTCTGTGAAGGCAGACTTGTAGCTTGGTGGTCTATCTGTCTAATCAGGCCCTTTGTGGCAGGTTATGAGGTGTGTCTTGCCAGAACCTGTTGTTCTTTACATTAGATGTAACTCCTGAGGGTTGTCTGACCTGTCTTCACAACCATTATAACTTTTTTTTTTTTGTCTCTATTCCAGATGCAGGAGCTGGAGCAGAGGGTGACGGAGGCTGACCAGCGGGCTGAGAGTGCTGAGAAACAGGTAGATGGCAGTTATCATCCTTTTGACAGCAGCTTGTAAAAATCGTAATCATAATATTAAAGAATAATTCCACCTTCCACTTGCCTTTTTTGCCGGCAACATGATCAAAAAGAAGTCCATCAGGGCCAGAGACATGAGCAGTCATGATCACACAAGTTTGAAACAAACCCCCAGGTTAGCTAAACTTATGAAGGTGAATTATAAAATCATTTCTGCACTTTCTGTTGTTGCAGACCAACTTCATGGTTCAGTTTTGAAAGCCTTAAGCACGTGCTCCAAAAGTCTGAACATGCTTCTATCTGTGTTTAGGAAAGTTGCAATTTTGATGAGTTTGAATGCACTTTTTGTCACTTTGGACTGAAGTAAATGAATGGAACGTAATCTAAAATCTACCGTTCTTGCTGTTGTGCCTGACACAGATTTTTTTATTTTTCAACTTAATTGTTTTTTTAACAAATAGAAACCGACAAAACACCATATTTCACTTAAATACCAACACAAGCACCTTTACAACATGAAAAGTGAAATGAAAGAAAAAGGCAATAAAAGAAATAATATAGAGGGATTATGTGTTGCTTAGTGAGATGAGAGTCAACAAAAGCTATAGTTTAAACCCTATATGATGGAGTAATAAATAAGGGAAACATGGACCGGTTATGCTGCGTATATATGCCTCAAGATTCTGGTGAAGTTCAGTATTTTGAAAACAATGTCCATTATAACTTTCCACAGTTGTTGTTCTTCATTGTAAAGTTCACGTTGGATGCAGCTCCCTTCATGAAATCATCTCCAGGAATGACTGAAGCCACAGTCCCTCTTTCAGTTGATCTGCATCCTTCCAATTCGTTGCTATCAGTTTTTTTTAGCTGTCATGCATCTCAGTTGTTACAACTTGTTTGTTGGGTTTGGACCAGATTCCCTCAACAGTGTAATTCAAAAGGGACAATGCTGGATCACAATGAACAGTATGGCCAATAATCTTACCCAACGATTGTGTAACATTTTCCCAGAAAAATTTACTTGCCTCACACAGGATTATTATTGGAGGCTTGCTTTTGGTTTTCCCCTCAAAAAGGTGGTTTAAATAATTTGCCTGAACTGTTGGCTTGTTTGCAACCTTTGTAAATCTGTCTACTTGTGTTTTTTGCCCCGTGGGACTATGTTGTTGCAAGTGTGCTAAATTGTTGGGCCTCTGCAATAACTTTCGTGATAACAGTATTACTCTAACTTTAGAACTTATGACCAAAACTATGTATATAAGACTCAGGTTATAATAAACCAGAATTGTCATTTAAGAAGCAGAAAACATTGTTAATTTACTCAAATGAACAATTTACCCATCTTAAGTCCCACCCCTTTTCACTTCATGCTCCAATGACAGTTGAGAAAGCTTGGTACCTCAGCGAACTTTCTCTTATCCTGTTTCCTGTTCTTAGATATGCTATGTGCTCGGCTCGTCTATGCTGAAAATAAAACCAAATTGTGAAGAGATTAAAAGACGTTACTGGAGGACCTGTAAAAGTGACATATTCTCACGGTGTACTTTGTTAATGTTAGCAAAATGCTAGTTAATTAGCTAGGTTATCTGCATCAGCTAGCTAGTTTGCTGACATTAGTACACTTAAGATGTGACCCTGTATGTTGTTTTACAGAAAAAGGAGAAAGTTGACTGAGCTTCCAAATTTGCTCAATTGTTATAGGAGCACAGATCAAAAAGGGGTGGGGCTTAGGACAGGTTAATATAACTGACAGTTGTTATAAACTGGAATTGACCTTTAAAAAGTAGAAAACATACCTGAACAATGGACTTAAATAAACAATTAAATATATGTAATCTGTAATATTTACAAGGTCATCTTTCCTCAGCAATTAAATTTATATTTAAAATTTACTGCATTCCACACATTGAGTGATTTGACAAAGCAGCTTACCTCAAAATCCGCTTGCAAACTGTTTCCTGCACTTTCAGACAGCATCACATGGTCTTTCTCTGGGATTACAGTTTTCAGTTTGTATGAGGGCTGAACTATATGCAAAGAAATGAATAATGAGATTATTTTGACTGATATTGTGATTGCAATATAAGTCAGAATTTTAGTATGAATGGTAATTGTTGCATTTCATTTCCACCGAATGAAATATAAAAATGATTATGTGATTTTTGCAGGGGCCTGTACCAAACAAGCATGATCCTTTAAATCTGGAGAATATGATTTGTAGGTTGGGGCATCTCTGCAGCACGACAATAGTTCATTTATAATAAGATATTGTGACACATTTTACTTTCATCAAAAAATTGCAGCTCTTGCGATTTGGATGTTGCACTTGGACATTGTGATTTTGATAATACTTCAATTAATTGTTCACCCCCAGTTTGTATCTGAGAAAAACTGCTCTGGAACAAGCTAGTATCTGTCTAGTCAGATTTTCTTTTTAGTTTTCAAGATCAAGAAATGTATGAACTTTCATGCTGAACATGGAGAAGAAATCCTAAAATTAGGATCATAAAGTCATGCAGTCAGTGGGATTTAGTGTTCTTTGTTGGACTCGTAACCACTAAGTACAGTAGGAGTCGACCTTTGATGGGACTTAACAAAAGGAGCGTGTGGTTTGAGGATAAGAAACCTCATACAGTACGCATGACACATACTCTGTCTCTCTTTCTGTTGTGTTTAATCTCAGATTTGCTGTCATTACTGGCTGCTCCAGGTGTTTCTCTAGGTGGTAATTTAATGCTGCCCTTTCTTTAAAAACAAGAAATACCTCAGGGCTGAGACGCTTTTTTCTCGTCAGAGCTGGCAAAAAAGTATCCTCTGTGTTTTCTTCTTGGCTTTGTGTGGTGCCCATCGAAACTAAACGAACCATGCAGATTTGAGCCGTCTTTTGGCCGTGCTTGTGTGTTCACTCCTCTAATTATGCATTTCAGATCCATGTCATGGAAGAAAAGCTGAAGTCTGCAAACATACAAACCAGCGAATCGGAGAGTTCGTTGTACAAAAAGTATCAAGACCTGACCACTCAGGTTCAAGAGAAAGATGCTGTGATAAAGAGATTAGAGATGCAGCTGGAAAAACAGGTATGGACGGAGACATCAGATAAAAAACAGAAATGTCCATTTATGTTCACAAAATGTAGTTTGAAATAATCCACAAACCTGTTTTCTCTGACTACAGATCCTCGTCAGAGCCCAGGAGGCAAAAATTATTGAGGAGAAGGCTGCCAAGATTAAAGACTGGGTCACCTTTAAGCTCAGAGAGGTAAGCTCACACATGTACAGATACACGCCTGACTGAGGTAACAGCCTCTGGGAAAACCCTCGCCCTGCTGAGACACATTATATCTGTGGAAACAAGAGATGCTTCTGATTAAAGGTGTTTTATCTCCAGCTGTTTATACACTGTTGTTTTATCTGCAGAGAATTTAAAAATGTTTATTTATAAATGACGTCTTGTGTAAAGCATTGCGCTTACTTGAAAATTCCTGTCGTAACAGACCCTTTTTGGGGCGATGTCATGATTACATCATGGTGTTACTGGAGGCAAAAGGAAGGAAAAACTGGGAGCAAACACGGAGTACAAGGCTACATAATCAAACTAAAATATCAGCCTGTTGTGCTGTCGGTGCCAGAGTCGAAGTCGTAATGGCTCAGAATTTAAGTTTTTTTGTGTACTATCTGCCACTGCCAGTCAAAAAAAAAATTTTTTGAAGGTAACTGTGGTTAACACAATAAGACATAAACTGTTAAATGTGTGTGAGCTTCGACAAAATAAACGAAATGGACTCAGAAAATGTCAAGAAAGGAAATAATGACACACTAATTTTCCTTACTAAACAGAAAAAATACAGCCACACACCTTCTGAATTCAAATTTCTTTCTTTCGCCAAACTAATATGAGCTATAATTGCGTTTTTAACTTTTTAACACATCATTTAAACTCAACAGACAGAAACAAAATAAAACTCAACAAAAAAATCTTGGTCAGTCTTTCCTCTCTTACAACAACTCTGATTTTGTCAAAATAAATCCTTCATTCACTGTGTCAGACGTGAAAACAGTTTGGCCCTACAGGCTGTTTTACTCATGCAGCTGTTACTCTGCGGACCATTAAATTACCAAAATAAAATGCTAAAAATTGCCTTCAAAAAACTGCCAGTTTTTATTTAATTGTCAGTGTATTTGTCCAGCCCTGTGCAGTTGAAGGAAACTTGTCCATCCATTGAGCAAATGGCCAGCTCAGTCCAGCAACATAATATAGACTCTCTGGTCTGTTCCCATTGTTTAATGTTAAGTTTTGTTAAGTTTTTCAACCATGCGCTCCTGGAGAGTGAGTGAACTGTACATATTAAAAATTTTTTTTTCCAGCTATTGTTAAAAAAACAAGGCAACAAAAGTGTAAGTGAATGTGTTAAAGGAATTTTCTGTCTCCAGTTAAGCTCCACCCACAAAAAATGTAATTAATGTTTACCAACATAAAAGGGGTCTATGTCGCTAAAAGTTCTTATAAGATATTTATTGCTTTGTTGCAGATGGAGCAAGAGAACCAGCAGCTGAAAATGGCCAACCTGAACCAGACAGAGCAGATAATGATGCTGCAGGACAAATTACAAGGTGAATGATTGCTGTACATGTTGCACTAAGTTGTTCTGCCAAGAAAAGCAGTGACGTTTAGAAAAAATGAAAGGCTGTATTGTCTTCATTTCATGTCCTTTAAGGCTAGCTATTTTATCCCCAAAACATCACTACCACAGTTCATACAAAATACCTAAAAAAAAAAGGCAGATACTGCACTCAAAAAGCAGCATCTAAATGTGCTCTCTCAGCTTTTTTGTCCATTTTCACTAGTTTGTTCAAGAAAATAAACTCTGATTATAATAGTCCATAACTGTCTGACTGCTGTTGACATTTACTGATTTCAGTGTACAAATTAATACTTTTAAATGTGTTACTAAATTAATACTTTTAAACCGCTAGCCCTATTGGGGCCATTGTAGGTTAAAAAAAAATTAAGATTTTCTGAGATTAAAGTTATGAAAAAAATTGAATAATCTCTGAGACTAACCTGGTAAATTTACACGAAAAAATGACAAAATTCATGAGAAAAGGATCCTTAAATAAGATCTGAGATCATAAAGTCAGAAAAAACTCAAAAACTCCTTATTGTTTTTGTCAAGGCCCGATTATCTGATATCTAGTTGTTATTGTCATTGTCATTTTGCATCAATTTGGGACTCAATTCGAGTTTTTATCTGGGAAGATTTTAATATTTTATTGGAAATGGGAATATTTTATAACAGTTAGGCAAACTCAGTGAGTAAATCTTGCTTTTGTTAGCAGTAGTGCAGTAAAAGGTCATATAGACGTGTTGGGAGTTGATGTATCTGTTAGAAAATATTCACAGAGTGAAGCTCTGGGACAGAGTTTGACTTATTGATGTTGTCTTTCCTCTCCAGCTCTTTTAGAGAAACCTGCATCCTCTGGATCTCCTGCCACCTCCCCTGTAATGGACACCCACCTGGTGCCCAGCAGTCCACTGTTTCCTCCCAGCTGCCCCGGCACACCACCTGCCCAAGATGACAGCTGGAGACAGACGGGTCCCCGTGGAGCCGCCTCTAATATCAAGACCTCGCCAACAGGTGCGCTGTCCTTAATTTATATTTTCTTGTGATGGTGAGCAGGAAGCTTCAAGTCTGGCTGACAGACCACGGACAGACGCTGCAAGAAACTGTCTGCTGGACAACATACAGGATACTTCGGCATTGCAAAGCCATGTCACCAGCATGTGTAGTAACTGTGCCTACGTGATTATCACATTAACCATGCAGAAGGTGATGTCTGGACACAAATTCAATCTGATCACTTGCAAAAAACAGTGCAGACAGTCTGTCTTTGAGAAACAAATCAAATTTGCTTGTAGTCTGAACAAGACACTACCTCTTTTAATTCCTTTAACATCAGTCCCTCCGTGTTTGTCGGCTTTCTCAGATGTTATCAATCTGTCTCCTCAGATGTGAAAAGGACTCCTGAACAGTCCAGTAAAGGGATTTGTCTCGGAGACCTCGCAGCCCACGACGCTCTCTCTCAGGGTTGGAGCAGGGAGCGTCCCAGCAGCCCTGTTTCCATCAGCGGACCAGAGCTCCCAGTGGGCTCGGAGGGTCAGGCAGGCGGCTCTGACAGAGACAACTCCTCTGACGAGCTCAACAGCAAGTTCCGCTCTCAGTGCCTTCACTCGTCCTCTTCCTCTTCCTCTTCATCCTCAGCCTACGAGATGGCCCACGGACCAAGCTCCCCAGAGTCGACCATCGGACTAACACCCAAAAGTCCGCTGCTGTCGCGCTCCCCCTCCACCAACAACCCATTCCCCCATCCTCCACTCCATCAGTCTGGCACCAGCATGACGTTACCCAAAGTACGGACTCCACTCACCCCGAGAGACAGCATCCAGCTGGTGAAGAAGCACTACAGCCAGCCGCAGCCCAGCCTGGACAGACTGCACCACCTCAACGTTAACATAGACATCATGACTCCATCCTCCACGTCCTCCACCCTCAAGAGCACAGGCACCGCCACTTTGCCCTTCTCGCAGCTTGTGGAAGAAACAGACATCGATGACGGGCTTCCTGACAGCATGGACGGCGTGGTGGAGGGATCGGGATCAGAAGACCAGTCCCACGATGGAGTGTCCTTTGTGGGACTCGCAGAAGAACTGGAGCGGCTTGATCCAGAAGTCCTGAAGCCACCAACGCCGCCTTTGCACCGCTTCCCTTCATGGGTATGACAGACCAGTGTTATCATTTCAACATCTGGATGATTCCTGTGTTGTTTTATGCTGTTAAAATCCTACCTGCAACCATTAGCATTTTAATTGACCATTCCCAAATACCTCTGTGCTCCAATAACAGTCGAGGAAACTTGGCACCTCGGTCAACTTTCTCATTTCCTGTTTCCTGATATCTGCCAGGCTCGTCTATGTTTAAAAGAAAACCACATTTTGAAAATGGTTAAAAGATGTGCTGACCTGTAAAAGCAAGTTACCTTTCATAACAAATATTAGCAAAACCTGTTTAAATCAGTTGTTAGCTAGTTATTTGCTAACATTAGCTAACTCGAGAAGAACAGATGAGGAGAAAAGTGACCGAAGTTCGACTGAGTACCAAGCTTGCTCAACTGTTACTGGAGCACAGCACAAAAAGGGCGGGGTTTTAAAAGGGTCCATTGAAATGCTAATGCTTGCAGGTCACATTTTAACAGCATGAAACAAACAAGATATAACAGGTTAATATGTTATTAATATTAATATTGATATTAATATTATCATTATTATTATTATTAGCTTTTGAAGTGCTACCTTTGGACATAGCCAGGCTCGCTGTTTCCCTCTGTTTCCAGTCTTTTTGCTAGGCTAAACTAACCGATTGCTGGCTGCATAACAAACAGATATGAGAGTGGTATTGATCTTCTCATCTCTTGGCAAAAAGCGACGCGTGTTTCCCAGAAGTCAAACTATTCCTTTAAAGATTATTAAACAAAGATCACAGTGCCAAAATGTTTTCACTTCATGATCTAATGAAGGTGCTTACAATGAATGTTAAAGTGAAATAAAGAGGAATATTTCTGACTTTGTTGGTCTTTGCAGGAGAGTCGTATCTACGCTGTGGCAAAGTCAGGAATGAGAGTATCAGAGCTGAGTCCCGGAGCCAGGGGCCCCGGACGAGGTGAGTCCCCTGCAGCCAGAAACAAGAGACTAATCATCCTCTTCTTCTTTCGCTAACATCCACCGTTCTACTACGGCAGTAAAGCTGTGTCTAGCTTTGTGTGGGTGGTGTGGGAGAAGAGCCAGCACTGTCAGGTGTCATTCAGCTGATGCTAAAGCTGCTGTGAAGGTGTGCGGTTGGTTTGGATCTGTCATTGCCGTCTTTGATGTCACTTCCTCTGGCCTGAGGCCCCACACACCTGCACAGGTGTGGGCTCCTCTTCTGGGAGGCTGTTCAGATCCCCACCTCCTTTTTTTCTTTCTCTAAGAGCCGAGGAAGAGAGCAGAAGAGGGGGGAGCTTTAGAGAAGCTGAGGGAGAGGCTGCTTTTTAATCAGCTGCGATGAAAGGACGAGGACTGTGTGTAATTACTGCTGTGTTTTCTGTCCCGACATCTTCCATTTTGTCAGGATGCAGACAGTGAGGTTTGACAGCACTATTGAACATCCTGACTGCCAGGTACATGCAGCTCACTGCCAAGCGGCTGTTGTGGATTAAGTCATAGCTTGCTCAGCTTATTCAGCTTCCTCTCATGTTTGTGCCTTAAGGTGCATCTGTTGTTGGAATGTTTTGATCTCCGGCAAAATTAATACCATGATGGACCAGTTGTATTTTGTTTTAATGCAAATCTGTTTTAACTTTTTTAACACCAGCATATGGTCCTGCTGTAAATATGTGAAAATTATATAGAAATTATCTACTGTATATCATGACTAAGGATGCAATATTTTCATCCTTTGCAACTATAAGACTTTATTCTTATTTTGATTTGAACTGTCAGTAAACTTCTTTTACTGCTTTATGATTTTTTATATTATCATTGCTCATGCTTTGTTTTGTTCTGCATGTGCTTTCCTATTGAGTTGTGTGTATTTGTATATAGGACAAAGTAAAGATGGTTGACAAAATAGCAATAATCATTTTACAAATGAAAACTGAAAGGTGTTTTTTTTTTTTTTTTCAACTTTTATGTCTGAATGAGTAATGGGGACATGTTTTGTAAAAAGGTCCAATGTACTGTAATCCCTCCAGGTCATCTGTACACCGTCAAAGCGTGTCCACTAAAAGTGCATGTTTTTGCCACTGAAAACTAGTGTCTGACAGCATTATGAACAGGTTTGCCACAGAGATTAGATTTTTTTTTTTTAAAGAGTAAGGTACGTTTTGTTTAAAACAGAACAGCTTCTATATCTCCCTGTTCAAAGACAGCAGACTCATCTACAGACACTGTAATTTTACGTCTGTGGTCCACCACTGCCTTGACCAGTTTTTAAACCCTTAAAAACATCAAAAGTCACACAATAACAGAAACAAACACAAACACCAAACTCACACAAAACTAACTAACCGATAGATCAGAGAGGCAAAATTACTGTTTCTGTAAATGAAGTCTGGTCACTTTGAACAGAGCGATGTGGCGGCGGTTTCTTTTTAAACAAAAAGGATTTTATTCTTTTAGAAAAAAAATTCTTTTAAAAAGTCTATCTCTGTATCGATCCTTTCCATAATGTTGTCAGATACTTAGAATAAAAATCTGAGCCTGTCACTGGCAAAGATGAGCACTTTTAGTGGACGTACTTGGATTGTGTTCAGTTGCCTGGAGGGTTTACGCTGCAGCTCAGCTTCACTGTCAGCTGCAGTGCTCTTGCTCAGTATACTGGGTCAGTTTAAAAAGTTGTTGTCCTCATTAGTCATTTAGACACAAAAAATAAGAAAATTAGTTCCAGGTCGAAAAATACCAAAGTTACCCTTCAATTTTATAAGCAATATAATGCACAATTCAACACACTCACAGGTTTTGCTGCTACCAGCTGCGACCAGTAGCTTATGGTGACTAATGTTAACTTATTTATGGATATTGTCAGTCAGTCAGTTTACAGACTTTATGACTCTTCACCTCTTTTGTTACTGTTACACCATGTTTTAATCTTAACTAATTTACTGTTCTCTCACTTTAAGCTACAAATGAAGTGCTATGTGTCATGTCATGTACATGTCCATGAAAAAAAAACATTAAATCAGATACATCTTTAATATTTTTTTTTATCATGTGTGTGTTCCAGTGTCCAACTTACCACAGTATCCAGCGGCAGGTCCGTTCACACAGCTGATCTACAAAAATATCAATGTACCAGTCTACACCACACTGAAAGGGGTGAGAGAAATGTTCTTTATTGTTGAGGTTTGCAATATACGGCGGGATGTGTACTTTTCTTCTGATGCAACTTGTTTTAAGAGCAGACTAGTTTTCATCATTAGGTGGGGTTTTACCTCACATGACCCTTTGATTTGTTTGTTTCAGAAAGCCACTCAGATCAGCAGTGTACCTCTGCCCGATGATGACTCTGGGTCGAGGACGACAGCAGCTCTCTGGCCAGTTTACGCACCTCCATCCTGAGCCCGGACAGAAAGGGCAGCGTCCCCGGGAGCCCGCGTGCCGTCAAGAGAGGTGAGGATTGATGGTTACAGAGCAGACAGGACCATGAAACAATATAATATCATCATCTCAGAACTAGGAAGAGGTTTCCTCTCAACTTGATGCATGGTGATCAGTGTACAGCAACACATTTTCCTGTAAGTAAAAATACCCCCAAAGAAAAATGTTAGAAAACACACCATTCTGCCCCAACATTTACCGTTCGTACAGGGAAAAGCAGCAGTTTTTTACTCACCAGAATGGTATGCAGTTGCAAGATGCTGCATTGTAAGTATGGAAAGTACCAAGATACTTTTGAAATCACTAACTGAAGTAGAAGTAGAGCGGCTACAGATATTCACCACTTAAACTCAATGCAAAACAACTACTGGAATGCACTGAGCATCTTGTACTGATGATATCTAATAGTGGTCTCAGAGTCTGGATTTTCCATTTTAGAGCCGTCTGTCTTCAGTGGCCTGTTGTTGCTTGTTTTTCTCCCTTCAACAGCTTCTAATTTTCCTTTCTGACTGTACCTAATGAATGTGGTGTGTCTCCTGTTTTCCTAGGTGTCTCCATGTCCTCCATCAGCTCAGAGAGTGATTATGCCATTCCTCCTGATGCCTACTCCCTGGACAGTGACTACTCCGAACCAGAACATAAAGTCCAGCGAACCTCCTCCTACTCTTGTGAGAGCACGGGACCTGTGAGTGGAGTCCTTCTTACTTTACCATCAAGATGCCTGAAAACACAAATAACTTGTTAGTTTAAATCAACAGGGGGATATTTTGGATTATTTAAAGCAGGGTTGTATGAGTTTCTTATCCATAGTCGGCACTTTACCTTCAGTAGATGGCAGTCAACACGCCCTCAGTTTGGAGAAGCAGCAGGAGTACTGGTGTAGGAAGGTAACCAATGTTCTACTGTGGACAGAAAAAAACAGCAAATGTATTTTAGCCACTTAGCCACCTAAAAAAATCTATAGAAGTTTAAGTGTACACTATATTTAGACCATATATATATATATATATATTATTATTTTTATTTTTTTCACCACTTTACACTGCTGTCAGACAGTTTTTTCTGACAGGAAACCACCATTATACCATTATATAAGATTAATGCCAATTTCGCTTGCTCAACGAGACTCCATTGGGAAAAAGAGTAATTTTACTTTACAGAACATGGGAGTTGCTGGTCTATTACTACCTTTATTGGTTCATTTGCTTGTGTTACTATGTGACTTTGGTAAATCCAACCTAACCTTCTAAAGCACCGAAGCCGCACAATAACACAAACAAACTAACTGATTGAGGCAGCGGGTAGACCAGAAACCTGCATGTTTTGCATGGTAAAATTACTGATTTTGCCAGTGGAGTCTGGTTGAGTGAGACAAATCAATATTTGTCTTACATAACGTTGGTTTACCATTGCAAAAGCCAGTCTTATGGTAAGGTCAAGCAGTGAAAATATTATCAATATAGCATGCACTTGAACAGATATTTGTTTTTAACAGATAGAGATTTTTTTAGACCTTGTCCTGACCTGATCTTGTCCACAGAAGTCAATTGCTTACCTTCCATGCTGGTTCCCTGCTTCTCTAAACTGGGGGCATGCCACCCACCATCTACTGTAGGGAATACACTGACTATACCTTAAATGACACTACTTCAAATAATCCAAACTATGCCTTTTAAATTAGTCAGATACAGTAAAACCACTCAGCTGGGTTTAAATCACTCCTGTGCTGTTTGTGTCTGTAGGAGATGCTGGAGAAGTCTGGGTACCTGCTGAAGATGGGCAGTCAGGTGAAAGCCTGGAAACGTCGCTGGTTCATCCTGAGGAACGGAGAGATCCTCTACTATAAATCTCCTGTGAGTGTGTCTCGCTGTGAGCCTGCACGTCTGCTTCCTTCTAAGGTTTTGCTGTCCGCACAGAAAGCATTGCAAGAATATTTCAACATTTTGTGTGTTTATGAGCAGGAGGGCTGCAGTTGAAGGCACAAGCAACATCTTAACAACTCATCAATAATGTTGTCAGAGAAAACAGTGTGAAATATTGTGATGTAATTCATAATTATAATTTTGGACAGAAATTAAGATTCTCGTGTGTGTATATATGTGTGTTTTTGGTGTGTGTTTTCAGAGTGACGTGATCAGGAAACCTCAGGGTCAGATTGAGCTGAACTCGTCCTGCCGTATAGTACGTGGAGAAGGAGCGCAGACGTTTCAAGTAAGTGGAAAACATCTGAAATCCTTAGCAAAGGATCACAGTAGTGCATAAAGGCATAGTTTGGATTATATGAGTGGGGTTGTATGAAGTACTTATCAATAGTCAGTGTGTTACCGTGTATTACTAGTAGATGGCGGTTGACACTCCTCCAGTTTGGAGAAGCAAAGAGGAGCACCAGCAGCCTCCACTTGCAAAATCAGAAATTTTACCTCACAGAACACAGGAGTTGCTGGTCTACTGCTGCCTTGATCAGTTAATTTGCTTGTGTTATAATGCAAATTTGGTGTTTTAAAAGGTTGGTTCGGATACACCGAAGTCCCACAATGACACAAACAAACTAAAACCGATTGAGGCAGCAGTAGACCTGCAACTCCCTGGTTCTATGAGGTAAAAATATTGTTTTTGCCAGTGGATTCTGATAGAACTTTATTTACCCCAAGTAAATTCTTGTGCCTGATTGCTCCAGAAATTACAGTTACATAAGAATAACAACAATGGATTGTTAAATAAAGTGAAATGTAGAATTTAAAGTGTATAAGGATTAAATGGAAAGAAACCTAGTGGAATAACAATTGAAGTAAAACAAGTTAAATACAAAAGCAAGCTAAAATAGAAAAAGTAGTATTGGCAATTGCATTGAAAATTATGATACCAGCAGTGATAACTGAGAAGTAATAAAATGTTATATTGCACCAAATAATGACCAGAAAAATAGCATACATAATAATATCAAAAAGTAATATTTTACATGATGTTAAAACTTAACATTAAATGTAATAGAAAAGTAATACTGGCCATGATAATGAAAAATATTATCCCACATGATGCTGAAAAAGTAATACTGCACATTGGATTGGTATTAATGTTTTCAGTCTGATGCTTCAGTGTTCCTTCCTGCAGAATGGGGAATTATAGTGGCGAAAATACTCTAGATATTCTAAATGTAGTGCGCACATCTTTTTAGATTAGCCTTTTTTAAGAGGCTACAATACATTTTTTTTGCTGATCCTGTCAACAGCAGCACATTGCTTAGCTTCCGTGCTGGTACTCCTCTCTGCTTCTTCAAACTGGAGGTGTGCAGACTGCCAGCTACTGTAGGTAATACACTGACTAAGGATAAGTACCTCATGCAGCCCTACTTTAGATTATCTCAATTATCCCTCAAATACATACACGTTGTACACCTGTACAGGCTGTACAAAGAAAAGACTTTGGCATGAACAAAAAATAGTAAAACTTAAAATAAAGACAGTTGTTGGAGGGCACATGCAGCTCCACACACACACCAACACTCTTATTATAGCCCAGCATCACAGTAGAGCTTTACTGCTGCATACCAGAGAAGCAGCTTAAAATGACATCAGGTATAGTATTGGTCTGGAATGTTTTCCTGGCTCTTCACAGGCTGATTCTGATCTGCTCTGACACGATGATGCTATCTGTCTCAGTCGGCTTGGCTTTGCATTTTTCCCATATGTCTCCCCTTTCTGTCTAATCAGTTGATTACAGAGAAGAAGACCTTCTATCTGACCGCCGATTCACCCAACATCCTGGAGGAGTGGATCAGGGTTCTGCAGAACATTCTCAAAGTCCAGGCCAGCAGCCCGGTTACAGTGGAGACCACCGTCAAGTCCACCGTGAGAGGCTGGCTTACAAAGGTCAGGAGACAGAAGTCACGATACATCAGCTAAAGTACTTGGAAACTTGGGTTTGCTTATTTTTCTGCAAGGAGACTTTGTATAAAGACAGGAAAAAGGGAACAGCTAAGCTAATTGGCTGCTGTACAGACATGAGAGTTGTATTAATCTTCTCATCTGTCTCTCAGCAAAAAAGCAAGGTATTTATGTTTAATGTTTAGGTTTCGGTATTGTTTAAAAGATTACAATACCAGTGCCATTACCACTTTCCTTAAAGTGATTTGGATACCAGTGGAATACTTTATTATCATGTGATCGCTTGCATGTGCGTGTGTGCATGATCAGTGGATCTGGAGCTTGTCAGCAACTAATCTCACATAAAACTGAACCGATCAGCCTAATTTTTTGTGGGCACATTCATGACTGTGTGCTGAATGACCTCTGTGATTCACAAAAACCTTGAAAAACCTTTTTTTTACGGCTTCATGTTGGTAACAGCTGCAGCCAGTGGCATTAAGTTTTCTGGTCATCCCGTTCTTGTGAGCACAATATCTCAAGAATGCTTTGTCTATAAAATATCAGAAAACAGCAAAAAATGCCCAAACAAATCCCCAGCATGCAATTCAACATCTTAAAATTCCTTGTCCTGTCTGACAAACAGTCAAAAACTAAATAAATATTCAGCTTACTATATTAGAAAACTAAGAAAAAAAAAAGCTTCTAATATTCAGTTAATTTGAAGCTGGAAAAATGACTTGATTAATAAAATTATTAATAAATTATCAATGCTGTTTTTTCTGCCAGTCGATTAATTGGCAAGTTGTTTCAGGTTAAAGGGAAAATTCGTCACTTCTTGTGTGTATATCTAGTCAGTGTTGACTGAGAAAGATGAGTCTTCATGCTCGCAGAGCTCTGCAGCAGTGCCTACATGTACCAGGATGCATTGCTTGTACTTGTGACTCTCACGCCCATGTTGCTGTGCTCGCGCCTATAGCTATTACTTTGTTGGCCAAAACATAGCGTTAGTTGATGAAAATACTCATCTAGCTGCCCAGAGCTGACTAGAGACCAGAAATCCATGCTGAAATTACTTGTAGTTCATCATTACATCCAGTGACATCACTGTGACATCACTGGATGCAGGAAGAACCACAGATTTTGCAGCAAAACTCAGTTTTTTGTCAGTATACTGTTGCACATTCAAAGGAATATAGTGCTTCAACTGACTACATTTCCCATCAACACTAACTGAACAGCCACATGAACAGTATTGAATTTTCCCTTCGAGTTTCTGTAGCATATGGAATCACACTAAAAAGCTATATACATTTTTTATATTCACTGAAATAATGTAGTTGCTTTTATTTGGTTTTAAGTGGTATTTCTTTCTAGGTGACATACCAGCCCCTACCCCACTTCCATTGCATAGTTTCAAGAGGTATAGATTAGCCAGGCTTTCTCCCTGAAGAGGATGCCAGAAATAACTCATTTTGAGGCTTAACGTCCTCTTTGAGACAGATATAGAGTGTCTGTCACTGGGCTGGGGAAGGTTGGACAGAGCACGTTGGGACATGGCTGTAAGGCCTGAGCTGCTGGAATGTATGAGATCTCCTTTCCTCTTCCACCCTTCTCTTTTTTTCTGCCTTTTCTCAGCAGAGGCCCGTCTGCTGGTAAAGTTAAGACACTCAAACATCTGATGGGTGTGTGTGACGGGTCTCTGACAGATGACTGACAGCCCACGTCCTCTCGCCAGCCCCCCAGTCCCCTCTTGAGAGTCGTCTTTGATCTGCCGGTTATGGCGTGATCCCAGTTCAGGCAGAGGCTGTCTGCCTCTCAGCGCAGTTAACCCCGGTGACCCCTTCTGAGGGATGCACAGCTGGCTTTGTGTTGATGGCATCCTCCACTTACATCATTGCTCCTTTCACATTTTTAAAACTCTCTGGAAGAAGTCTGAGGAAAGTGATGTGTAATTATCATCTGCAGCTGTAAAATGAAGTTGAATGCAGGAATTTAATCAACACCTGAAAGTTCCATTTCCTGCAATATAGAGCCTTCAGTTAATACCAAATAAAGCCACTCTTTCACTTTATTGCACAGCTGTGTGGAATACTTGATTCTGATTGGTCAATTGCAGCATTCTATGGTTTGTTATTTCTGAATAATAGACCATTACTATAGATGCAGTTCTGATCAAGAAGCAAGAAGTCATGTTTAAATCAATTAAATCAGTTAAAAATCAATATTTTGTGTTGAATTATTTATTTGTTTAGTATGTAGCTGTGTAATAAGCTGGACAGTGTACTGTGAGCGGGTCATTTTTGTGAAATAAACCCCTAAAAAACCTGTCAGGAGTTTATTTTGCAATCCACTCAGTGTACTATTATGTATACAAATCTAACTTAGCTGATTATTACATTAGCTGATAATTAGCCTAATCAGCCACCATCAGTAATTAATAGAACAGACACACAAACCATAACTAACAGCAGTCAACCCTAGACAACATTAACATGCTTTAGCAGCAGCCGTGTGTCTGTAGTGGTGACAAGATGTTAAACAATATATACATTTTAACAGTTTGAATTAAACTAAATTTCTCACTGGTAAAAATTACACCAAAATCCCTTTAAAAATATGAAATATTAACAATTCCTTAAGTGCCCGTAAAAATACATAACTCTAGAAACACAAGATAGAAGGCACTGTATGTCAGCAGTTTTCTTGTCAATGCGGCATCAATATAATCTATAGATAAACTGTATTTCTGTATAAACTTTATGTTTTCGATTTTGCCACCTCAGTTCAGTAATCATGTGCCTATGTGGCAGTACTTGAGTAGTTTTTTCGGCCATTACTAGGCTAAATAACCCGGTTTGCTGCTTCCTGTTTAGTGCTGGAGAGAGTGCACTGTAGTTGCCGGGTCTGTGTGACCAAATCCGCCTAGTGGCAGATCAAAACCAGTCCAAAACCACCCCGACAGCCAATAAAACTGTCCGAAAAACCAGCCCAATACCAGAACTCAAAATATACCCCCTGCCAAACCATATGCTGCGCTTTTAAAGTTCACCAGAATTGCTATCATTGCCAAATGTTTTGTAATATCAACAAAGCAAGACAATGAAAGTTTAGTGTGCCAGCATTAAAAGCAGGCTTTGTGTCATTTGATACAGTATATAGTTCAATAATATAGTTCAGTGAACATGTAGACCAATTTAATGACACACAACTGACATGAGGCTTTGTCTTTTCGTTCTCTCTTCCTCTTTCCTCCTCTTGTCCTCCCTGCTTGAGCATGTCTGCGTGTGTGTGTGTTACGTCCATGTCCATGTATGTGCATGCTGATTTGGGTCATATCCCTTATTTCAATTACATTATGGATTTTAGAATATGGATTTATAGATATCATTCATGTAATTTGCATGTGAAAGAGGTCTACTCAACCAGTGGGCAAAAATTCAACATCACTTCAAAGGAAGTGCAGCTCTGCAGGAAAACTGTGACCTTTTGTGATGTCTTTTTTTATGGTTTCAAAGATTTTGCCTTGGCATTGCTCAAATCTTTAAAAATAGCAAAGTTGCATGATCAAAAAGTGGAGAAGCAAAAGTGCACATTTGCTCCTCCAAGTCTAATAGTGGGAACCAGCTGCTCTGTTTGCTCTGTTGCTCAGGCAGCTGTGCACCCACCTACACACTCCTGGGACATCTGCTGGTCAGATGTAGAAATTCCCTGACTACCATGTGCCAAGCTGTTGAAAACCTCTTTGGTCTGAGTATCAAAGAACACAAAAAAATGTACAGTCTTAAAGTATATGTAATACGGTTTAAGCAGCCAGATAGCCCTGATGCTTTTTATGTCAATTTTTTTTTCTTGTTTCAGGTCAAACATGGACACTCTAAGCTGGTGTGGTGTTCTTTGGTTGGAAAAGTCTTCTACTACTATCGCAACCAGGAAGACAAGGTTCATAAAACTATCCACTCCCTTCTACTAACATGTCCTCTCCTGCTTTTAATTTAGTCTTTTGTTAGTGATTGTTAACACCAGCCTCAAAAAGGTTTTGTAAATACATGCTCCTTAGCAGCTGTCTGAATCTGTACAAAATGAAAGGGCTTGTGACAAATAAAGGATGGGTAACATCTGTTGCTTAGATAAGAAAAAGAAGGTGTAATTTTGTCAATTTAGTATGTTTGTGTAATTAAATACTCTTAAATTTATCTGTAAGGAGCTGTGTCTTCTACTTGTGACCATATTTTGTTTGATTCCCTGTTTACTGACTCTGTCGTTGTCCTAGTTGCCTCTGGGGCAGCTGCAGATGCGGGAGGCCTCGGTACAGGAGGTGGATCGCTCCTGTGATTCAGATGAGGACTATGAAACAGGCGAGTCGGGGTTTCCTCTCCTCCCACTGCACCTTAGTGGTCCAACCGAGAGACCAGAGTCCTACATACCTGCTCATCGGCACCAAGCAGGAGAAGGTACTGAAACAGACAAGGTCTTAATAAAACTGTAATTTATCCTTCAAACATTTTTCTGTTCATTCATTAAAACAGTATACTCTTTTCCTCACAGGACACGTGGTTGTATCACCTGACTGTGGCAGCGGGCAGCAGTGCAAACTTCAAAGTGGGCACAGAGTACGAGCAGCTTATTGGCAAACTGCTGGATGCAGAAGGAGACCCAGGTGAGAAATCAGTGTTCTACAGCAAAGAAGCATCATTATTAGTAACTGCAACAGTCGTCTTTGGTGTTTATTTAGGGTCAGATATTCAGCATTTTTATGATAATCATAAACTATGTTTTTTATCCAATTGCCAATAAGATAAATCAATTTGGCTCTGATGCAGCCACCTCTCTTTCTGCAGTCACCATTCTGTGGTCTCACCTGTGACTAAATAGTCATGTGTGAGACTTTTCCATCAGCACTTTGTGCAGGAGAGCAGAGAGATAGTGTTTTTAAAAGTCTCTTTATGTTCAGCTCTCAGTGCCTTTGTACCATCTTAACTGAATCTCTGTGCTCTGAAATTTAGTTTTTCTCTGCTATTGCTGTTTGTACTTTCAGGTATCTACATTATTTTACCGTTTCATATTCACTTTCAGCTGTAGGAGTCGTGTCAAGTTACTGCTGATGAACCACCGAATGAAAACATTTCCTGATTGTGCTGCTTCATAATAAAAGGGTTTAAATAACAAAACAATAGGAGACTTTAATTGTGGAAAGGAAACAGCGTGTTTATCCCAAAGACGTACATGAATGGTTTATCCACCGCTTTAAAGCGCTCATACTTAATCAAGCTCAGCTTCAGTTTAAAGACACACCTTCAAGCAGGTAGCCCTGTTGTAATGGAATTGCAGACCCTGTCATGCTGGGCTGATTGGCCAAGTTCAAACCGAGTCAAGCTAGGCCAGCTTATGTGTATTCAAAAGGGATAATTCAACCTGGGTGCAAATAGCCATATTAGCAATTCCAACTTGGGTGTAAATAGTATCTGCTAAATAGTATCTACCTAAACATAAGCTTCAAGGCATTTCAGTGATGGAGTTTGTGTTATTTGTTATTTGTGTTACTCTATTTTGGTTACGCACACAGCATATTCTTTGCTGACAATACTGGAGATATATTTGTAACACATACAGTAGATCTATAACCTACTGAAAGGTTTCATTTACGCAGTAGCATGCTACATGTTATTTTGATCAACAGTGTCTGACAGCTTTAATCCGCACTGCAGACTGTGTTTACGGCTGGAGCGCTGTGTGGGAATTTCTGTCAGCTGTTGAGTCATTACAGCTTTGAAACTCAATCTTTATGTTTGTCTGTGCATGTGTTTACGTGGGTTGATGTCTGTCTGTGTGTGTGCTTCTTTTCCCAGAATGTGCCTTGTGGAAGAGCGAGGCCTTGAGCTTCTGTAAAGAGGGTCTGCGCTCGCCTCTCACCACGCTGCCCTCTGAAGCTCTGCAGACTGAAGCACTCAAGCTTTTCAAGGTCAGTCTCTCCACCTCTCACCCCTCTGTCTGTCTCTTTTTGTTCTTACTTTCCTTCTCTTCCTTTCACCCCTTTCTTTCCTTCCTTTCTGTCCGGTTCTCACTGGGAGCGTCTGTTCAAGGCATCATCCATCCTACTCCAGCCCCCCATTATCCCCTCCTACTCCTGGATGCGCTCCGTGGCCCTCGTCTCTTTCTCCCTCCTGCCTCTAAACCAGATCAAAGGCTCGAGGACGAGGGCCCCACTCATTAAAAGTGTGGAAGAGAGATAATGGCTTTGATTATCTGCTCTGATTGAGGCTAACCGCTCCTCTGGTTTACAGCCAGTGTGAAAGGAGCCCCTTTAAAGAGGAGACATGGGAGGTCAGGGCCTTCAGAGAGTGGCAGCAATGGATATGGAAGCCACAGGACGGGGGAGGAGAAAAGGGATCAGAGCTGAACAGGGACCTTGTAGAAAGATGGCAGATCCTTTTCCTCTCTTTTCAACTCTGTAGCCCTCAGCGTGCCCACCCAGAAGCCCCCTCCCACGCCTGACTCATGCTTCACAGCCCCGTCCACTACAGTCACTACACTGCAGGATTGAAAGTTGAATAGATCGGCTCTCTTTGACCAGCCAGCCTTGAAAAAACAGTCCCAAACACACACAAAGAGACAGGATGAATGGAAGTGACACACTTTTCAAGCTCTACTTCGTGCCTTTGAAGTATTAATGAATCTGACTAGACTGATGAAAACTGATAAATTGGTTCTTTGTTTTCAACTGTCCCTGTGGATGAGAACAAAGATTACTTCACAATAATAATGACACAAACATTTGTGCTCTTAACAACGTCCGGCCATCTATTTTTGATGTTTTTTATTTCCTCTGACCTGAATAATATGATCACCTGGAGTTCTGTCAGGCTGACTGTACATGGTGAAACTTTCATGCAACTTCAGTTGCTTGAAACTCAGGTGAAATTAAGTTGTTGTTGCAGTTGAGTTGCATATGCATGTGAAGCCCTCTGCAACACACCTGAAACATGTTTGAAACTCAGCTGCAACAGTTGCAAAAACTCTGCAAAAAAACTCTCACTGATATCGTGTCACATGATGACATCAAACATTCAATATTCAAAACATAAATGATTTTAACTGACTGATTTCAATTTGACAACAGCTTTTTATCACAGAATTGAACAAACCAATAAAGCAGAAGATGGAACTTTGAAAGTTTTCAGAATAAAGTCAACAAACATGAGTGAGGCAATGTTTGTTTAAATCGCTGGGAGCAGGTGACTAACGTTGCTTCCAACTTAGTAGTAGCTCTGCATTAATGTAAGGGTTTTGATGAGAATCAGAGCTAAAATACAATCGTATCAAACTACAATTTCATACTGATGTCAGAAGGGGCAACAAAACTGTTCATTGGAGAGGAGAGGAGGAGAGGAGAGGAGAGGAGAGGAGAGGAGAGGAGAGGAGAGGAGAGGAGAGGAGTACCAACACTGAAGCGAAGCAATGTGCTGATGTGGACAGGGTCAGCAGAAAAACATATTTCAGCCATTTAATAAAATGTTCAACTAAAGAAAATCAGTCAGTTTAAGTGTACACTATATTTCAAATATTTTCACTGCTTTACTTTGCTGTTGCTTTACTTTTCTGACAGAATATCGCTATTATATAAGCCAAATATCACTCTCTTCAAAGCCACCAGACTCCACCGAAATGAGTCTCTGGTGTGTGTTTGCCTCCACCTGCTGGTGGTGCAGTGGATACAGCTGCAGATTGAAAAGTCTTTCCTCTTCTGCAGTCCTGTCAGCTCTTCATCAACGTGCTGGTCGAGTCTCCGTCTGTCGATTACCACACCTCGCTGGCCCAGAATGCTTTGCAAGTGTGCCTGACCCACCCGGAGCTGCAGAATGAAATGTACTGTCAGCTCATCAAGCAGACGAACCGCCGGACGCCACACAACTACTCCCTCACACAGGTCAGCCCGGTGCATGCGAAAGAAAAAACAGATGCATATGAGAGAAAATGTGGATATATTTGTTTAATTTTCACTTCATAAGGAACATGTCAGAAAACCAGAGTAGTTATAATAGAAGTTAAGCTGCATTCTTGGCAAAAGTTTTCCTTTAAAGAAAAATGTCACATAGAATGATCTCTCTTTCTTTCTTCTTGCCTCCTTATCCTGTAGTGCTGGCAGCTGTTGTCTCTGTGTGTGGCTCTGTTCCTTCCTCAGCAACATTTCCTTTGGTATCTGAGACAGTACCTGCAACGCAATGCTGATCCAAGGTGAGGTGCCTGCATCCTGTAGCTGACCCCTGATTCCTCAAAGTGTTGCAGAAAAACTCTAAAGTAATTTAAATGAGCAGTTTTTAGTGTTTCGTTTACACCTCTATCCCTTTTTTCCGCGCAGGAGTGAGGTGGGAAAGTACGCAGTGTACTGTCAGAGGTCTGTGGAGCGAACGCTGCAGAATGGCGAGCGAGAGGCCAAACCTTCACGTATGGAGATTGTCTCCATCCTGCTGAGAAACCCCTACCACCATTCGCTTCCATTCAGCATCCCAGTACACTTCATGAACAACACCTACCAGGTAACTCAGCGTCACAAAAATACAACAGCACACTGTCACTGTCTTTGTGGTGACTCAAGCTTTGTCTACCTTTTTAGTCTTCTCTTATTAATATCTTAAAGACACCTTTACACTGAACCCCCATTTTGAATTAGCTTGGAATTCTCTCACTTCCTGCAGCAGATTTTCTTTAAAAACAAGCAGTTTTTTCTCATATACAATGCTATACTTTGTATTACTAAATCTGTCTTCAAATACTGTATTTTTGTGATTTTGCTGTTCTGTTCTGTTCTGTTTTGCTGATCTATTGCACACCTGTCCCTCCTGGGAGGGGGGTCCCTCTTCTGTGGCTGTCCCTGAGGTTTCTTCCATTTTTCCCTGTTAAGAGTTCTTCTGGGGGAGTTTCTCCCGACTCTTCTGACTCTGTTGCACACTATACAGATTGTAAAGCCCCCTGTGGCAAATTGTGATTTTGGGCTATACAAATAAAACTTGACTTGACTTATGTATTTTGGTCCACTTCCACACATTACAACCTGTAGGAAAACAAAGTAATAGCAGCATCATTTGACACCTGCAGATGTGAGGACAAGATGGTGTTGCCACCTACAGGCAGATTAAGTAATAGCTGTTTCAATATTGGCAGGTGACAGTGCCAACACAGAGGCATCTGACAAAAGAGCTTTACCTGGTTGAGCTTTTGCCAGAATGAAATGCAAAGTCATCTGGCAGGAAGCTGCACTGGTCAATCAAATATGTGCAAGTGGACATTCGTGAACGCTGCCTTCCATTAGGGCTGTACTGAATAGTTTGAAGCTTTGAAGCTTCATTCATAATGTTGACATTCGGGTTCTAAATCAACATTCGAATGCTGTGCACCTATTTTTATTTTTGCATTTCTGATCACTCTGTTTAAACCGAGATGTCTGCACAATTTCACACTTGCCAGAGTTATGATGCTAATAAGCCTTCAAACTCATGGATCAGTTACTCAGACTTGACTTGTTAGATCATTGTTAATAATCTCACTAGTACCTAATGTGACTGTTTTTCAGTCTCAACTTCCTCTTCCAGCTGTAGAATATAGCACATCTGCTGTTCTAATCTGCTACTGTAACTGCTAATAAGTGGCACACTTTGGACTGAAACCACTGATGCTGCGGCTCTGCCATCAGTGCTTCTCAACAGTAAGTATAAGAATGTGCCCTTTGTTTTCTCATGTAGGTGGTGGGTTTCGACGGCTCCACCACAGTGGAAGAGTTTCTCAACACGCTGAACCAGAGGATTGGCGTGAGGAAGCCTCAGCTGTCTGGGTTTGCCCTCTTCACTGATGATCCATCTGGCAAAGACTTGGAGCACTGCCTGCAGCCGTCTGCCAAGGTACGAGCACGGGTCACTGAACATAAGTGGATGGAAGAAACCCTCCAACACCACTGAGGCTTTTGTGGTGTATTTATTCAAATTTGTCTCGTGTTACTTAATATTTTAAATGGTCAGTAGTGGGTAGTAGGAGACTATTTTGACAAATTAAAGCTGTCCAAACATTTTGTGTGACTTTTTGATTTGTAAATGTAGCCATACTACAGCATAACATTGCTTCCCTATGTAATTTAATTCCACTCAATCAGGATAAAAGAGGTGCTTCTACTTGCTTTTCATTTTGGTCACTGAAACGGTTCCATTGTGTATAACCAGCCCACCAGTCTGGCTCACACAGTGCAGAACATTTCTGAGCAGATCAGTGTCTTTGTCTCTGTAACTGATGCCACCTGCTGACAGAACTAGAAATAAGGTAAACGCTTCCATATGTCTGACTTTTATCCCTTTTGCCAGATCTGTGATGTCATTTCCAAGTGGGAGCAGGCCCTGAAGGAACTGCATCCTGGGAAAAATGAGGGGACACGGATCGTCCGTCTAACATACAAGAGCAGGTAGGATTTCTATGGTCACATCTGGGTCCATCTCACGCACATATACACACATGCCCTCAGCATCTTTGTTTTCTGTCATGGAGCAAATTTGCATATTTTACGGATATTTCATATTATATTCAATACATAACTGTAACAGTACATAAACAAATTGATAAATTGGGCACTGACATCTGTAAAACCACTGTGGCCCAGATCCATATGGCATATCGCTTTGAAACCTTGTACTATGACCTGAGCGTCATCCAGCAGAGCTCGATGACGCAACGCTCTCAAATTTGACCTAGGCCCGCTCAAAACTCATCTCTTTTGTGACGTTGAAGTTTTGATGTGTGCTTTTTCACAGAAACTCTTAAAAAAACAAAAACAAAACAGAACCTTAAAGAAACAGACTTTTAACACACTTAATATTCTCGCTTATGAAGAAAAAGCTTTTTGATGTTTGTCTTCACTCTTTATCATCTGCACATCTTATCCACTCTTGGATAAAACAATCAAATGGGCTTTTTTTTTTGACAAATTCAGTGTTTTCTTCTCCCTGACATTTGGCCATTGTTCTGTTAGCTCCTTGGTTGTTTAAGCTGATTACTTTTCTAATGCAGGACGAGGCTGTTTGGTGGAAATGAATAAAATACTGAGATTTTTTAAAAAGTTAACACCCCTTTCAACTCGATCCCTAGTTGGGGTCAGGACCCCCAGGTTGGGAACCAGTTGTCCAAAGAAAAAGCCCCCTAAAACCAAGCGTGTACCACAGAATAAAAGATGCTGATGTGGTATTTGTTCTGCTATTCTCACTTTTCACAGGAATTTTTTAAATGTGGGGTTTAGATTTCCTGCATCTTAGACCTGTAAGTGAAGTGTGCATAATTCCCAGCCTCTCCCAGGAAAACAAGTTTCATCAGAACCCTTTCTTCATCTGTGCACGTACAGGTTGTGTTTCAGATCTCAGGTGAAAGGAGAGACGGAGCGAGAGCGCCTCCTGCTGGCATACCAGGTGAATGATGAAGTTCAACAAGGCCACTTCCCTGTGAACAAAGAGCTGGCTCTTGAGGTGGCTGCCCTCATGGCACAGGTCAGTGAAGATCAACATTGGGTCAGAATACTTTGAAATATAATCAGTTACTAAAAACAAATTACACTGCAGTTTTTGTAATGTAAGAATGTATCTAATCTGAATACTTTTGGATTACTTCACAATCAAATGGGAAATATTCTAACGTATACCAGTAAAATGGACGCAGACAAAAACAATGAGCTCTACAAATCTTTTTTTTTTTTTTTTTTTTAATCTTTAAACATCTCAAAACATTTTCAATGCAAATAAAATGTATCTTTGCATAGGGTTCACAGAGTGGAGCCCTGGCCTAATACAAGTCATATGTCAGATGTGTTTTTCATGAGTGAAAAACATACAAACAGTGACGCAAATGAATGGCACAAAATTGTAAATATTTTAGCGCAAAATTTTGGTGTGCCTGATTATTCACATCAAGCATGGCAAGATTTTGTAAATAAATGATGAAACCTGTGAAATAAATTGCACCTCGACAAAATAGATGTTATCAACATCAGGTAAAAACACCAGGTGCTCCTTTTACTGAATAAAAAGAAGAATAAATGACATTCCTGGGTTCACCCCAAATAGAGAAAGAGAAGAAAACTTCATGAGTTTCAGTGCTCGATTCAGGAGCTGAAAATGTAACACAGCTGTTTCAGGACATATTTCAGGATGACACAAGTTTTTTAAAGCACAGGAGTAGTTTCAGTGAGCCGAATGACCTGGAACAGCAGCTGTCTGTTGGTAAGATGTGTATTATATGATTTGTAAACAGTTCCAGCTGTGCATAGTGTGCATGTGGTTCATTCATACTCTGACAGGACCAGATCGCCTGGTTTTAAGTTTAAACAAAGAGGTTTTTGTTGACTGGTGACATACACACTCATTTGCTATTCCTCTCCACTAGTCGTCTTTGAAATTGTTGTCTCTGTAGTTTTTCCCCTTTTAATGCATAAAACGGAGTTTGGTGAAACGTGTGAAACAAGTGATCCACCATGTTGAATGTTTTGAATTTAACGTTGTCAACAACATGCACTTTGTTTGGTCAGATTTGTTCATGTCAGAAGCAAAACTCCAGAAAAATCCACCTCAGTCTGAAAATATAAAATCCAAAAGTCCGTCCATCGGTGTGAAAACATGCATTAACTGCAGACAGGGGTGAAAAATATTTTAACATAAGATATAATTGCATTTGTTATCATGAATAAAAGTTTCAGAAATTTGAAATGGACATGTTTTAAAGATGTAATCAAGTAATCTTTGACAATGTAACTATCTGATTACCTAATCGCTAATCAATTATCATGTAATCCATTACTGCCTTACCATGGTAAAGATTATGTTAAGCTACAATATAAACTGGAATCAGACTTATTGGAATAAAAGCTTTTAAACCGTCTCCCACTGTCTAACCTTCTCTCTTCATTTGTTTTTTCTATTTCCAGGTTGAACACGGTGATTTGGAGAGGCCGGCTGCCTCGTCTCCCAGCAGCTCTCCTCAGCCTAAATCTCAGCTGATTCTCCTGCAGGCCTTAGAGCGTTTCTACCCCAAACGCTACAAACAGGACTGCAGCTCAGAACAGCTCAGGTACAACAAACAAACAAAGGCGTACATCAACATCAGAACCTAATGTCGTCATACAGATTTATTTAATGTGTTTTGCAATATTCTCTTGCAACGAAAACAGTCTGGCAAACAAAGTGGTGGCACTTCGTCATAAACTGATCAATGAAATTGATCATGTCAGGCAAGATCAGACAGGATGTTCTTGTTTTCTAAAAAAAAAAAAAAAAAAAAAAAACAAACAAAAGAAAAGGAACTCCAAACTAAAGAAAACCTGGCTGACTAGTCGTAATTGCCAAGAGAGAGACTTGGCTGGCACCCTTAACAAAATAATACCAATAGAAGCTGCACCAAAGGTCAAACTGTTACAGATTGTTCCTGTGATTTGGCTCAGATGAGATTTAAACTTTAACCAATGTTCTTTTTCTTCTGCAGAGATCTTACTGAGCGTCTGGCCACTAAGTGGTCTATGCTACGTGGGTGCAGTGCACCCGAGTGTGTGAGAATATACCTGACTGTGGCTCGGAAATGGCCCCTGTTCGGAGCCAAACTCTTCAGTGCCAAGGTGAAAATTCACTCCACTTTGTTTTGTGATTAATGTTGTTAATGTTGTACTCTGTGGCTACATCCTCACTATGTTCATTTAAAACATGTTTTAAAATGAAAACAATCTCCATCCGCACAAGCATTTTTTTTAGCACAGTTTCAGAAATAATCTCCTTTGATATGAACACACTTGGGCATGCAAATGCCAGTGTAAACAGGAAGCAGAATGTCTGCTCTGTGGCTGGTTGCTTACAGGGCTGCCCCCTTAAAGTTGAAGACTTGAATCATCAGTCAGAGACCCTCAGTTGACTGAGATTCTTCCAGTCATTGTTGTTTTTTTGTTAGTCAGTGTGCATTACAATAACAGGATAAAACAGATAGAACTTACAAAAATGCACAGCGAAAACGTAGTATGAGTAATTATGATTAAGGGGAGCCATAGTTTTATATTAGCTGGTGCACTTATTAAAAAAAAAATCTTGCTACAACATGTGCTGGTGGTAAACTGGTGAGAGACGGTGAAACACGTGGGTGGTCAACAAGTTTAATTCTCATTTTTTAGTTGCATTCTTTTACACAGAGCAATGCAACAGCATGGTAGGCTGTTAACTTTACAAATCATGTCTCCAAATCCCCACAAACGGCAAAACATGCTGTGATGGAAGTCGAGAGGAGTTATAGAAACAGAGCACAGGTGATGCACTGACAGTCACTTCACCCCAGCACACGCCATAGCGTGCAGGGTGGGTGACGCTGACAGAATGTCACCTGCTCTGCACGCTCTGTGGTGCGTTTGGATTATAGACCCGATCTATGATCCTGAAGTCATGTATTTAGCTTGATATACAACGTCAGGTGCACAGCAGTTTGTGATCTCTCTTGTCGTATTTTGTGCTTCATAATGCACCACATATTTTCAACTGGAGACAGGTCTGGACTGCAGGCAGGCCCGTCTAGTACCTGAACTCTTTAACTATGAAGTTACGCTGTTGTAACTCATGCAGAACATGTTTTGGCATTGTCTTGCTGAAGAGAGTGCCAAGAACATCTCTGAACAAGACGTTCGTCTGGATGGCAGCATTTGTTGCTCCAAAACCTGTTTGTACCTTTCAGCATTAATGGAGCCTTAAACTTGAATGTACCGTCACTTATTACCAATTAACCTGTTTACCTTTTGAATATCTCAAACAAGTGTTTTTGAGCATTACACAACTTTCCCAGTCTTTTGTTGCCCCTTGCTACAGGCATCAAATTCAGAATGAGTTATATTTACAAAATAGTTCATCGGTTTTGAACATCAAAGACCTTGTCTCACTCGTGTAGATGTGGACTGTATGACCTTATGTCAGTCATTGCTTTGAAGTCAAGCTTTCAGCACAGGTTGGACCAGTTTGAGACCCAGAAGAAGACCCAAAGAGGACACTGTAATGTTTACCTAGATGGATTACATCTGTAACACGACCTGTCTTTGTTTTCCCTGTCCACAGCCTGTCCCGCCCTCTCCTGTTGAGCAGAGCCAGGTGTGGCTGGCAGTCAATGAAGATGGATTATGTGTGCTGGACTATACAATGGTGAGATTCAAACTGTGCAGAGTAAATGCCTCCAACAACACTGTTTTTGTCCTTTGTTGTTAATTAAACATGGAAAAAGAGAGAATGACATAACATTTAAAATTTTAGAAAATCTGTTACATTTGCTTCAGTTTATACTTCAAAAAGTGAGATTCCTTCTCCGGCTGCAGTGCTCAGCTGGCTGGGCTGCAGATACAGAGCTTTGTCGGCCCAGTGGTCTGGAATGATCTTCATTCTGTGGTGTTTAAAACAGCAGAGATCCACAGGAAAATAAAATAGCCGGCCTTTGATTTGACATTGTTGACCCTGACAGGCAGCAGTTCCAACATGTAAATGATGTTAGCTCGAGCTCTGTAATTTTCAGCAGCCCATGTTGATCCATTTCATTCTTGGTCTGGTGGGAAGCGCCGCTCATGCACGTTCAGAGAGTCAGCGAGAGAAACAAAGTGAAAATCACAAGAAGTTGCTGGAAATTATGTCCTGCTTCTTCACACTCAATTTGCCCCTCAGAAAAGCAGAAACCGAAATGATTTCCCAAATGAATGTCAGGCTCTATTTTGGGATCAGCAATAAAATCGGATCATGCTCCCTGTTTATATCCGTTTCACTGCAACATTTCACAACATCACTGCTTTCATTTTTCAGCACACACTGGTCACATACTCCTACCAGTCTGTGATTACCTTTGGTGGTTGCCGTGACGATTTTATGGTGGTCACGAGCCAGCAGAGGGAGCCTGGAGTCGGGAAGAAGAGCGTGGAGAAGCTGGTCTTTGCAATGGCTAAACCAAAGGTGAGTGTTATGAGTGCATCCGCACAAATGTTCAGTCTGATTGATTCTGCTTTACTTAGTAATCATTTTTTAGATGATCTAAAGCAGGATTCCTAACCAGGGATACTTGTACCCTAGGAGCAGCTGTGCAAGTTCACACTTCACAAGATCTAGCTCAACAGAGAATTTTTAATTTTGAGTTCCCAGTCCCAAAATGAACTAGTTCACATTCATTTCCTCTGTTTTTTTTGTTGTTTTTGTTTTTTTTTTTTAATTTTATTTTATTTTAAATAGAACCTCCTCCTGTGGGGGACACTGAAAGTCAGTATTACTACAGCAGATAGCAAACTTTTAACACTAACACAGCCTAGTGTATGTCAAAGCAGCCATAGTAACTCACAGTCAACAACACAGAGTCAACGCATGAGAACTGCAAGAAGATGAAGACAGAGATGAGACAGACACATAAATCTTCTGGTTTTCACTGTAAAGAGACTCCAGTCTGCAGTGCAGTTCATAACACTTCAGGCTTCATTATCAAAAGAAAGTTTTTATATCATGTGAACACTTCTGTCCGTATTCTCTCTCTCTCTGTCTCTCTCTCTGCTGTGAGTTGCATCACACTTTTTTTTACCAGTTGACTGTGAGTGTCGTTAACTCTCTCAGGAGTTAATTAGTTGCAAAATCATGTGTTCAGTTCACTGTTCATCACAAACAGTCTTTTAGTGTTTTCATGCACAACACTGGACGGGGGCTAATGTAGTTTTGCGGTTACTGGGGGAACATGGAAATATTGTGGAGAAGTTAATCTAATTTGAAAAATTTGAAATTAATATTCAATTATAGAAAACATATATTGACAATTGAGTCAGCTGTAACCTGAAGTTCATGAAAATAAAGTATGGCAATAGCAGAAAAGTCTAGCTGAACAGTTAAATAAATGTACATGTGAATGTGCAATTTAAATACTTACTGCAGCTAAAAGTTACAGAAAATATTTAAAATATTAAAATTTTTAGCTGAAAGTATTAAATAAATGGTGAAATACATAGCTTAAATGGATAAATACTATAGTTGAAATAGTTAGCTAGACATCATGAATAAATTGCTTAAATAGTTAGCTAAAAGTAACAGAAAAAAATGAAAAAAGTGACAACTAAAGTAATGGGTAAATAATTAAAATAGTTAGCTAAATGTAACAATAATATAGCTAGCTAAACGGAACAGATAAAATAGCTGAAGTAATGAAAAATAGTGAGCTAAACAAGACAAAATAAACTAGTTAGTTAAAAGTATTGGAGAAATGTTGAAATAGATCACTAATATGAAAAACTATTTTAAAAAGTCACAGATAAAATATTAAACTAAAAGTAATTGATACATGTTTAAATAGATAGCTATAATGGATGGACACTGTAGGTGAAATAGCCAAAATTAATGGTTAAATAGTTAAAATAGTTCTCTAAAAGAAAAGGATAAAATAGTTTGCTAAAAGTAATAAATAAATAAATAGATGAAATACATCAGTAATGATGTAGTAGATAAATGGTAAAAATGTCTTGTTTCTGCCATCATCTAACCTAAGAGATTATTTGTATAAAAAAAATAATATAACAATATCCACTCTTGCATAGTTAATAGTGTCAAAAACCGCCCAGTTTAAAATAAATTCATAGTCAGATGTGGAACATGACAGGTGTTGTTGATGAAGGGGTATTTGAGTTCATCTGATAGGGCTGTTTGTTTATGTGTTATTAAAATAAGGCTGGAAACCACAGATCCAAACCAGCAGCAGCAACTGAGGTGTGACGGAAATGTGGGCAGATGGATTGAAGTGTTGAAGTGCTATACAGGAGCCGTGAAGATAAGGGAGGGAACGTTTAGCCCTGATTTATATTCACCTGTTTTTACATGAGAGCTGATGGAGAAAACAGCTTGTTTCTCTTATTTTATGTGCAGAATCTCGATGGAGCTTTAACACAGAGTCGTATTACTACTGCGGGTGCAGCTTAATGAGAGTAACTTCAGTCTTGGTTGCCGATCAGTTAGGTTTCCCAGGTTTTCACGTCTTCTGTGAGGCGCTGTGGGCCTCCAGCTCCCCGAAATCAAATGAAACACAATCATATCATCATGTTAAAGCCATCAGTCCCGCTCCGATCTGACCCATTTCTGCCCTCGTCCCAGATACTGGAGCTGACTCTGCTCATGGCCAGCTACATGAACCACTGGAACCCCAGCCTCCCGCCCGCCTCGCACCAGCCCCTCGGCCACTGGGACGTCGACAGCAGGCACTTCCCCGCAATGAACTACACCACCAAGGGCCCCACACTACTGTGAACTGCGCAAGAAACAAGAACAACAAAGACTGTTGGACTACAGGGAGGCTTCATGACAAGTTAGTCTGCATTCATGTGGAGTGCGTTGGGTTGCATGTCTGGGTTTTTACATTTTTTACACAACAGGTACTAGGAGATTATTTTTTTTCATGTTTTTTTTTAAAATGAAGATTTAGATTTAGAAATGTCAGGATCAGTCGTCTTAGACTATTTATTTCTACAACAAAAGAGTGTTTAAACTCTGCTTTATTTAGATGTAAGGTCACGTTCCAATTCCTTGTTAAAAATTGGACGTTGGAATTATTTCTGAGGACTCGTCACCACTCGTCACGTTTCCACCTGCAGTGTCATCAGACTGATTTTATTCTGACCTTTGTGTTTTCCAGTCTTTCAGACCTCGTAAAAAACAAATCTGTTGCCTTCTGAGAGCTGGTCGACTGGAATACAGTGTCACTGAATGATCACTCGTACTTGACAAAGAAATATAGTTTAAATTCATTTATGAGGTACTGTGCAATTAGAAAGGGACTGATACAGCAGGTGAGACTTCAGTTTTATAGTTTTTAGGGTAACACTTAAACCATCATTAATAAATGATAAATTGATAGTTAATTTAACTTGAGCTAATATTTTTTACTGTCAAACATTCAAATAACAGTTCACTCCAATATCATATCATACAGATTTTCCTCTGGCCTGTAGTGCTGTTTATCTGTCTATACTGTTTTGGTGTGGATTGCAGAGTTTTGGAGATATCAGCGGTAGAGATTTTTGCCTTTTCTCCAATATAATGGAACTAAATAGCACTCAAATGGCGCCAAAAACATACATTTAAAAAAAAAAACTCAGCAGCAGTGTCTCTTTCCAGAAATCATGACCTGTTTACTCAAGATAATCGACAGATCTTGTTGTGAGCAGCTTCATGCAGGAACTATTTTTCTTTCTGCAGTAGAATCTACTAGAACTACTTTATTTCTAATAGAAAGAGAGAGAAGATATCTCCAAAACTCACACCATAACAATCTAGATCGGTAAATAGCTCCACAGGTAAGAAGAAAAGTATGTTTTATTGATTTGGGGGTGAACTCTCCTTTAATTATTAGCCATTAACAAAGCATTGCAAATATCTGTTCCATTTCTCTTAAATTATTAGAGGCTTAAAAATCATGATCAAAATCAATCATCTCATTAATTACTTTATATTACACAAGCTAATGATAAAATAACATAAATTATTGAATTACTTATAATTGGTAAACATAATTATAATTAGATTGTTTAACAGTGAAATAAACATAAACTACAGTTGAATTACTTCAAATCATCAATTTACCACTTATTAATGATGGTTACTATGAAGTGTTATTGTTTTTACTATCTTAATTTGTTATAATCCTGTAATATTACTCTAATTTAGAGCTGCAATGAACAATTATTTTCATTTTAGATTATTCTGATTATTTGTCCATGTCAGAAAATAGAAACACATGTCAGAAAATAGAAACAAATATCTCATCACGTTTCCAGATCCCAAGTTGACATGTGAGATGATGAAATATTATGTTTAAAAATTAAGAAAGAAAGAATATTTACATTTGAGCTGCTGGATCGACTGAATAATTGTTTAAATGAATCAAATGATGAACTGATTATCAAAATTAGCAGACCAGTCAATTAATCAACTATTTGTTTCAACTGTTTTTTAATACAGTTTGGTTTTCCTAATAAAACAAAAGGGTAGGACCGCTTCTCCCAAAGAAATCCTGGTCATATTTAAGGAGCCTTTTATAATCCTTTTGTGTCATACTTCATATTTAGCTCCCTTCGTTAACATAAATCGGGTCAAATAAAAGTGAAGTATGTGAACAATGTGGTCCAGATGTTACTGAGGTACATAACATGTGGGATGGGATATAAAAAGGTTTATAACAGTGATAAACTGTACCTATAATGCATCTGTGAAATTTTAGCAGTGCAGCGTCTTTGTATGTTCATTTTTCTGATGGTCCTCTAATAACATAAATATCTCTAAAACTTTCACGACACACAGCAGATTCACAATCAGGTCACTTAGTGTTTTAATAATCAACAAACAAAAGGAAAGAGGACACATTTTTAAAATAAAGAGCTACCGAAATATTTTAATGACTTGAACTGTTTTGGATCAAACCACTGTCTTGCTTGTGTCCATATTAGTTATTTATTTTATTTCCAACTTTTTTTTTTCTTTTTTGGCTTTTGCTTAAAAGGTGATTTTTTTCCACAACTGTCACATTTATCTTGGAAGACTTTAGTTTTCTTTTTGTAGCAGAGTAATTTAAGAGCAGAGTATGTTTGGTTAGTGTTTCTGTACTAGAATGTTAGAAATGTTTGAAAGATGGTGTCTTTATGTTGCTTCATGTTGTATGAGTGTGTGATAAATAAATAAACGGTACAATCCTGTGGTCCCGTGTGTTTCCTTATATCTGAACCCTCTACAGTACACATTATGTTGCCAGTTGGTAAAAAAAGAAATGTAATGTTCTTGTCAAGATCAAGTAAACATTATTTTAAGACACAGGCGTATTTCAGCAAAGTTTACATCAACAGTCTATCAAACCAAAATATCAAAATCCTCCTCAAAACAATATAATTCCAGAGTTTAATCATTTGTGTTACATTTAAATGCTTGTTTTCAGTTTCCTCCCGTGTGTCTCGTCTGATACATGTTGTTGTGTTGCTGCCATCTTTGACTCACTGTTGATGAGATAAAATAAAACTTTTTTTTTTAAAGTTATTGATGCATTTTACGTCTTATCACAGTCATTCCTAGGAGACTGTGTCGCGGTGGGTCACAGGAGATTTTGTTTGTGCCACCAAATAAATAAAAGTCCGTGGAAGTAATTTAAGATTAATATCTGCAGCACACCTTTTATTAAGCATTTTAAATGTGTATATTGTTTTACTGATGAGAGGGAAAAAAGAAAAAAGAAAATTCACCTAAATGCAAATTAAAAAAAACTGCGATGGCCTGTTAACTCAACCTTAATGCATTTATTTCTCATTTATGAAGTATTTATATGAAATGTGATGTGGAAATGGCAGTAAAATGATCAGGAACATTGATTTTTGCACAAATTAAGTCTTCTCAAGATATATGTATTTAAGTCCTATTGTGAATCAGGTTGTGATGGTTTGTCATTTTTAAAAAGTGGGTCCCCAGGAAAAAAGTTTGGGAAACACTGCTGAATCTTATATTTGTTGAACAGTATATGAACCTAAATACACAATACCAAAAATGTCATGGTGGCAATTCATGATGGTGCAGTCTTACTTCAAGGCAACATTTATATTTTAACAGTATTATATGACTTAATTATCAAATAAGTTATATTTAACAATTAAAAATTATTAAATCATTTTTATGGCGGAGATGATGGAGTTGAACATGGACATGTGACTAATTAAAAAACTGTTACCAGTTTCCTGAGGGTCCTGCCTCTTTTTTGAGGTATTGCGCCATAATTGAAGATGTATTGTGTGAGTGTCAACAATGGTATGTTACCTAGGCAACACCATACCATAGAAATAATACATATAAAGTCATTATGGTCAGGCATTAGAGTCAGAGAGTCAATTTATTTGCCATTTGGAGTAGATTTTACATTGGAAATTGTTTGCAAGAGCCCATAAAAAAAAAAACAAAAAAAAAAAAAAAAAAAAAAAAAAAAAAAAAAACAACACCACATAAATCACACAGACAGCATTTGGGACAATAAAAAAAAAGAGTACAAGAAAAAACACAGGATAAAAGGAAAAAGAAACAAATGCAAATGCAACATGGATAGGTCCATTAAACAACCCAGCTCAGAAGTAAAGCACACAAATAATAGTGCACTAATTAAAGTGCACATGCTTTGATGGTTTATAAAGCATTTAGTTTTTAAGTGCATTTGTATATGTGACACAAAGGACAGTTAATGTGAGTAAAAACAGGAAGAACAAGGGCTTAAAAGTAGAAGTGCATGATATTTAAAGTGCGCAAGTTTTAAAGTGCACTCTAAATTTTGCTGTTATGTCTCTATTTTTGGGGTTAAGATAGTTTTTAGTCAGTACAAAAAGTTCTGCAGCATTTTTATAACCCCTCTAAACTTTAAAGTGTCAAGATAATGTCTGCTCTTGAAACATCACTCATTTTCTTGTCCTGCAGCAAAACCGTTCACTGACTTTCTCTCACAGAACACGTTTTACCAGCCCCTGTGTGATTTATTCAGGAAACACAGGGTACATGCAATAGTAAGAAAAATCATATTTTGGTCAAAGCTCCTCTTGGAAAGTCCAAACACTGTTTCTACACACTATACCAGTAAAAACCTTCTTCTCTCATTCGACACATCCATAACTTATATACTTACCCTGTGTGCTGGTTGTACACAGCCTACTCAGTCTGCATGTTTTACTGGAGTTGAGGTTAGGGGTGGAAGCTGTTCTGCTTTTTCTTATCCAAGGGGGTCAAAGTGGTAATGGCGTTTTCCTGCCAAATATATGCTGTAAATCCCATGTTTTTATGGCTTGTCTGAAGCTCTTGTTGTTCCATAGCTGCTCTTATGCAGAATGAAATGCTCGTTATAGGCCTCACTGCTGAAGTTCTGCATGCCTTCAATGCTCATCAAAAAAGAAAATAACTTCTCTAATTTTTCCATGGTGCAACGCAACGCAGGCCGCATGCTTTATAAGAGTTTAAATCAAATTGAATTTAAAGTAAAAGATTCCAGTGTTGTTGAATAGATGTTGCCCTGACTGTAAACCCTTAACACTTTTTTTTACAGGCTGACTGTGTCACTGTGAGTGTTGTGTGAATTATGACAGAGGCACGATTTGAAAAACAATATTTAGCTGGAAATAAGAGGGATGTATGTGCATAGTTTAAAGCTTATTTTAAATAACAAGAAGCCTTGTGTTCTTTCATATAAGCATGTCATTTCTCCTTCTATAAAAAACGCCAAAACAAACATCTTTCATTCATATATGGTTGTAATACTTGCATAGAGATTAGTTTTATTATAAATGAATGTGCCAATTATTTGTCAGTTAACTGCAAATTAAATGGGTTTGTCTATAAATACCAGAAAATAGTGATTATTTTTTTAAGCGCAATTAATCACCTCTCATAATTAGTCCAAAACCTTAAGATATTCAGTTTAATATCACAGAAAACACAGAAAAGTATACGTGTCAATACCCCACTGCAAACGTACTCTCTAAAAAGTGCAGAAAATACCAGCAACATGTACTTTCAGTAAAAAGTACAAAGTAAAAATATTCATTTTGCAAAACAGCAGCATGTAAACTACAAGTACTTGAGTAAATGTACTTTGTTTCTTTCTATCATTGCAGAAAAGCAGCAGATCTTCTGATGTAAGAAACATTGGCAGCATTGGTAAATTTGCTCTTTGCTGGAAACTGACTTAAACAATTATTTGATTATCAGTTAAACTAATCCATTAACTGACTGATCATGTCAGTCTGACTTTATCTTGACCTGACATTCTGTTTGTGATGACACGTCATCTTTATTAGGGGCCGGGCAGCCTAAGCTGCCAGGACCCTATTGTAATCCTGCATGTTCTTCTTTCTTCTTTCTTTCTTTCTTTCTTTCTTTCTTTCTTCTTCCGAGGAAATCCTACTTCCCATGCACGAAAAATGACCAAACTTTGCACAAAGGTCCAGTCCCATGTCAGATTGCCTCAGCTGCAAAAAACAGGCCAATAGTCCTGATGGTGGCGCTACAGCAAGCCTCTAAAGTTCAAAATTTTGAAAATTCATAACAAATCAACCATATGTGCTACAGATTTACAACTTTCACCACAATGTAGCCCCGATACTGAAGAAACTTTTGTACATTTAAACCTATTGCAAATTATGAAGTCCATCACTCTGTTTTTTTTCAAAAACTGTAAAACTTATTAAACCTATCTCCTGCCACAATTTTTGCTCAATTGGCACCAAACTTGCTACAGAGCATCTTCAGACTGTCCTACACAAACGACCCACACAGCTTTTTGATTTATCAAAAATTGAGCCTACAGTGCATCAAAATGTTTGACTGTAAATGGTATTATAAACATATAATTGCAAATTCTTGCTAAATACATTTTCAATGTTCATGAAAAAAAATGGAGCCAATAAATCATTGTTAAAAACTAATGACCAACATCTCCATGCTGTCTAGATGCAATTTGTGTATTTTGGGATTTTTGTCTCAATAACTGAATTTTTGACAGCCATTTGAAATCTGCCTTTACATGCTAACAGCTGCTGTCTTGCACACAGGTGACTGACTTAGTCAATTTGTGAAGCTACGAGCAGTGTTTCCATTTGCCAATTAGCTCAGTGAGATAGAGGATGGTTCTTGGTGTTGAAGGTTGTGAGTTCAAGCCTCAGCTTGTACAACATTTCCATATGAGAAATCTACCCAAACTTTTCACAAAGGTCCAGTCCCATGCCAGATGTCCTCAACTGGAAACACAAGACAATAGTCCTGATGGTGGCGCTACAGCAAGCCTCTAAATTTCAAAACTTTGAAAATTCACAACAAATCAACCATATGTGCTACAGATTTGGAACTTTCACTTTGAAATTTGCTTTTCCATGGCATGGATGGCTGCTGCCTGGCACCCTGATCTTTGGCTTAGTCAATTTGTGAAACCACACATGAAACTGTCACTTGCCAATTAGCTCAGTGAGATAAAAGATGGACTTCAGTGTCAGAAGTTGTGAGTTCAAGCTTCAGCTAAGGCAGGATGGACTTTCAAATGTGAAAGTCTTATGTTCAGGTATCATGCTATGTGGATTAGAGACTGCTAAGATTTAAATAATTATGATTCAGGGAGTTTTGGGAAGAGACAAATACTCTTTATCAACACGTTTCCCTGTTATCCCTTGTCTCTTTTCCCTGTTTATTTGGCTTAGCTATCAGTCAATATGCAGAGTCTCTTGTGCCAGAAATTGTGAGTTCAAGCCTCAACTGATGTAAAATGCACATTAGAATGCCACCTTTTTTTTCATCTTCCTACACTCTGCTTGTTGCTCAGAATTGCCTAATTTTGCCTAAAATTGCCCGGCCCTGACCATTGCTGCGCAGCAGCTATAATTATAACTTTGACCTTTAACTTCCACACTGATCTTGAACACGTTGAAGCTCTAACGTAAAAATCAGTCTAGTATTGTTTTACTGTAGGTGAACTGTCCCTTTAATTATCCTGTAACTTGTTTATTACTCCTGTATTGCAGTTAACTATTCACTTCAGTTCACTGTAACAAGTGTAAAACCCACAGAGACGCCGCTTTTATATAACAGGTTTGTGATGTCACATCTCAAAGTGCAGCAGATCTTTCAGGCATGATTTAGAGTAAAACTTGTTGAGCCGCGTCAGTAAACCCAACAGTGACATTCCCACGTTATACTCCTCTGATTTCACACAATAGTCAGCCGGTAAAGGAGCAGGAATCTATATGTGTTTAAAACCTGAGATTCACATTACAAAAGCGAGACGGGTGAGACGGGGGACAAAGGCCGTATGTGGTTTATGTGAGGAGCCTCGTACTGTAAATGTCTCTTACACAAACCTGCCAGCCCCGGGCCATTTTTAGAAATTTTGTTCAAGGGCAAATTCCTCTTACATAAAAATTCACAAGCCTGTGCTCCTTGTAGTTGCTCTATATAATCTGCTTTAGAAATGTGCTCTCAAATCTCCATTGATTATCAATATTTGATAAATTGCATGCTGATACGAGTTGTGGCTTTGAATTATTTAGCCAGGCTTCACTCTTTTCTTAAAGAGACACTCTTAAAAGGGATCAAACACTTAATTACCGGTTTTTATTATATTATTAAAGGCATTTAGCAAGAAATCTTCAAAATGTTTCCTGCTTCAAACTTCTCAGAAATGAAAACTTGCTGCTCTTCTCTCTTTTGTGAGAATGTAAGCTGGGTGTCTTTGGGTTTGCTCAGACAAACCAAGTTCACAATGTCACCTTCAGCTTTGGGAACTTGTGACAGTATGGAAGCCCATTTCTGCCGACGTGGTGAAAAATAAAAGATCCTCGAATTCACTGTACCAAGAAACTTCCTTGAAATAGTGAGTTGGTATCTCCAAATAATGACTTTGATACTAAGCCATTATTTTTCATGTTTTAAATCATTATTTTGAGTAGGTTTCTCATTATTTGGAGACACTAAGCCATTATTTTGAAATATTGACTGATTATTTTGAGATACCAAGAAAATATTTCAAGATTTAGAGATAAATAATTCATTATGTTGAGATTTTGAGATAAGTAGGTCATTATTTTGAGTTTTTCTTTACTTTGAGACACTAAGTGATTATTTTAAGATACTAACTCAGTATTTCTGAAAGTTGTTCATTATTTTGAGATTTTGAGACAAGTAATTAATTATTTTGAGCTAAGTAAGTCATTATTTATTAAATGTTAATGCCATTTTTTGAGAGGTTATTTCATTATTTTGAGTGTTTCTCAGTAATTTGAGACAGTTTTTTTTTAATACTAAGTCAATATTTGGGGGGATTTTGAGATAAGTAAGTCATTACTTTTTTCTATTTTCTGATACTAACTTATTATTTCATTAAAGTTTTTCTTTATTTTGTGATACTAAGTCATTATTTCGAGATACGAACTCATTATTCTGAGCTATTAAGTAATTTAAAGAAAGTTTCTCATTATTAAGACTTACGCAGTCTTTTTTTCATCGCACTGGCAGAAACTGACTTCCATATAATAAGCATTTATCGCTGCTTTCTAATATTTTACGGACTTAATTAAGTAATTCATCATAACAATAATCAAAACCTTAATCAATAATGAAAATAATTCTTAATGGACACTTACAAACCATATAACAAATCATCTAGTCTGGGCTTCAAATGATGAAACAAGTAAGACAGAAAGTTTTATTTGATGAATCAGACTGTGTAACATGCTGGAACCTGAACCTGGGAACATGGGATAATCCTGTTTTACCCTCTCTGTCTCTCTGGGCTGAAAAGGCTGTCAAATGTATGTGTGTGGTAAATATACATTTAGACAATGTCCAGACTAAACTGTAAATGTACATCCACGAGGATAAAATGACCTTTGTGCTCATTATGTGATTGTTTGCCTTATATCGATTACTGGTAGGGAAGGGGTCATGGCTTATCATTTTTTTTTTATTTACAATATTCAAGCTCTTCATGGCTGTGACTGTGTGAGGCAATGGGAGGGTAAATGTGAACCAGCAGTTTGGTGGTAATTGATTCCATATTAGCCTAGCCTAGCCTGAGAGCAGCACTCCCAGAGACATCACTGCTGCTGCTGCTGCTGCTACAAGAGACACTCTGAGCTAACTGGCCCCTGAGGACAAGATACAGCCAAGACACCGCACTGCAGAGCAGGACAGGGACAAGCAGGTAGGCTCACTGTTACAGCAACTTATGACACATGATGAATGAATTCACGCGAGGCTACAAGTACAGATAACTTCTAACGGGTTTCTCCCTTATGTCTGCTTTGATAAGACACCTGAAAGAGTGAAAATGACAGCCGCAAAGCCGCGCAGCATGCTCCGGGAGGCTTCTCATCAGATTATTGCCGGTGGATCCGCTGGTAAGTCCAACAATTGTTTCGGCTTCAGCTTTATTTTTGAAACGACTCGTGAAGATTACGCAACAGTTTACAGTAGACAGCGAGCACGCCGCTGCTAAAAAACATGTAGCATTAAGTTAGCTTCCATGCTACCCGTTAAACTGTACAGCAGCGACGCCCTCCTCATTTGCATTCTCACGGAAAAGATGGTACAAAATGTTTCTGGAGGGGATCGCACATGCGTCGTTAATCGACGAGAGAATAAATAGTCTTCAGCGGAGGGTCTGTAGTTCACACAGACAAAGATTATGCGTGTCAGACCAAGATAGTTATGGATCTCACGTGTGTTCACGGCGGAGCTGCCTGTATGCGCATGCGTACAGCTGGGTAGCGAGACCCTTGAAAGATCTCGCGAGAGTGATCGTTTTAACCCGCAGCATGTTCTTTCCCAAAAGTTTCTCGTTAATAAACCTACCCAGATTTTAACCGCAGCCTTGTCACATAATACAGCATAGATGCACAGTGAAGAAATAGGGTGAACAAATATCACGAGAGTTTCTCAGATCTAGGGATCCCACCTAGACATGACAAATTTAGTTTTCATTTAATTAATTAATTTTATTTTATTTTTTTAAATTGATATATTGAAGTTTCATCCAGTGGCTCTAACAGGTTTATTTTTGTCTTCTTGTGTATTTTTGTGTATGGAAATTATTCCAATATTAATTTTTCAAATGTTACACTTTGAAGCTGGTCTTCAGGGTCGGTGGAGAAAATGTTTTATTTGCCATCATCAGGCTTTTATTGATACTGATATCATCACTGCTTATTGATACTGATACTTATCAATACTCTTAATGATACAGCTTTGCAGAAGTAACAAGCTAAAATGTTTCCTGAGTTATTGCATTTAGATGCATTTTCATCAAATTTAGTAAAGCAAACCCACGCTTTTGAATGTTTCGCCCTGTGAGCTGTTAATGTAATGTCACATGCAGTATTGTTTGTCCAGGAGCTTATCGATATCTTGGTTCTGACCTGTCGAGAATGGGTACCAGTTTAGTACTGGTTCTCAATACCAGTCCCTATTAGGTGATATTGACTGACTGACTCTCTATTTTGTAACCACTACAGGACGTATTGCTCTGTCTCAGACCACAAGATGTATGCCTGTATCCTACATAAAGGATGTGATGTGAAATCTCGAAGGATACTTCATTCACTTTTTATTACTGCAATACAAGCACAATACAAGCTTTTTTCCGATTGGAAATTGCTGACAATAGAAGACCAAAATAATTTTTCTGCAGGAAGTATAACAAGAACAAAACAAAAGCCCAAGAAATGTGTTTATGGCTGTTTCTTCAACTATGGGCATTTTTGACTCCCCAAAATTAGTAAAAATCAGCCTCTATGATTTTTAATCTTAAAAATCAGAGATTATAATTTATATAAATAGGTACCCCAAATTACATGTAGTTGTTAAGATTTTATCTGGATCATCTTTACTTTTTTAACCATTTGTTCTTATACGTTTGTCCTTACTGCAACGTAATGTTGCAGAAATTTACATTACAAAAATCATAGAAATGATGAGTAAACAAAATATGATTTTTGGCATGGTGTAAAGTAATATTTATATAAAACTATGTCATTCGAAATAATGTCATAATGTAATTTTACTAACTTATTTCATGCATCTGAATATTGAGATCACAGGACATGAACAAAAGTGGTGTTTGGATCCATAAAATGCTTCACTAAATCACATTATTTAGTTTTTTTTTTTTGTCAAGATGTTTAATAACACTGTGTATATATTTATCAAGAATCATTTGAGGAATTTTAACATAAATCCAAAATGTCACTGCTTGGATTTAAAAGTGCCCGTTGTTGGAGAAACACCCGCATCCTACTATTTTCTAATAATATGGCCGCCTTGCTGTTTTTACTACTATTGCTGCAATTCAGATTACTGCCACCAGTGGCAGCACTGAGCACACAGTCAGTGACTCCGGTCAGTAAGCGAAAGAAGAAATTCCGCGCCATATTTGATTTTTTATTTTGGTTTATTTTCACTTTAATGTAAAGTTACTGAAGTCAACCCCTCCTCTGTTCACGGATTAATAATATCTCTTGTTTCTTTGCACCCACCCGACATCGTTTTTTTCATCCTCATAAGTCGTCAAAAAGTTTCCTTCTGTCCGGTGAGTTTAGTTTTAAAATATTCTTCCCCTGACAACTTCCATGAAATGCTGAGTCATTGAACCGTTAGAAGAGGACCTGCTATGCTAAAAAAAATTAGCCTAATGACAACAACATTTGTGGCTCGTGCAGGCTTCCGGATTTATCTGGCAAGGATATTAGACTTGTGAGATGTTCTCATGATAAAGTTACTAAACAAAATGGCGACAGGCAGCGACACTTGACCGTGTGTGCTACGCTGTTGGTTTCCACCCGTTTTAACGTCACTGCTAGCTTAAGCTAATCATTGTTTCATTGTTTTTTGTGTGATTTATTGAATGTTGATTGGTGTTTGTACTGCTGCTGGCTGTGCAGCACACCGCCCCTCAGGGCTAATAAATATTACCTTTTGATAGTGTTATTAAATGACTAGCTGTCATCATAGCACCTGTTGGTTAGCTAACTAAGCTACGTAAGCGGCGCAGCAGTGGAACAGGTAATCATTATTTTTTTACAGAGCAAGCTTTGTGAAATTAGTTTAATCATGAGTGCAAACATCTCTAATTTAATTTGAATCCATCCATCTGGATGTAGGCGAGAGTGAAGGCAAAACAGGTCCAACCCGGAAGTGAGCACAGGTGAACCCTCTCGCTTCTTTGCCTTTCTTCAGGCCTTTAAACCTTACGTAAAAACTGCTCCACCCCGCTTCACATTGTCTGTAGTGACTGAAAATTGCATAAGACGGCTGACACGTTGCCAACTCATGCTTCCTAAAGCAAAAGGGCAAAGTAAAGTCAGTGTACGTTCAGTGTAACTTAAATAGTAGGCTGGCTTCCAAAATGATACACAAGGAAGGCACATGCATTAGATAGATAGATAGATAGATAGAGGATAGTACTTTATTGATCCCAAACTGGGAAATTCTTTTGTTACAGCAGCTGTCATCAGACAGACAGAAAAAGTAGATGAAAAACACATGAATGAACGCCTATCTTGAAATATAACTGATTTATGAATTAGGTTTTGGTTGCAGTGCCAGAAATTTACCTCCTTCCTGGATTTATAATCCATATTATTTACTACAGTTTACTATTTTACTGTACTATCTACTGAATAGTAACCATGTCACAATAACTATGACATGTTAAGCCAAAAATGTACCATACTGGTAAACTGTCTAGAGGATGACTGAATTACAGCCATGTTGGCCATATCGCAATTTTGGTAAAGTTTAAATGAATTATTTATTGATATTTATCTTCTTATCGATACTGCTTGCCATAATTTGACGCAAAATGAGACGTACTGAAAAGTTGTGAACATTTCAAGTTATTATTTTTTGCTGAAGTAACAAGTTAAATTCATGAGTTTTTGCACTTAGCTGCATTTTGATCAAATTTAGTCAAGTGAGCCCACACTTCTGAGCATTTTGTCCTGTCAGCTGTTTAACATTACATAAATACCCATAGCAGTATCATTTGTCCAGGAGCCTATTAATATTTTGGTACCGACCAGTAGGGAACCTTTAGTATTTGCTTAATATCGCATCTTGATACTCCTCTCTATTAAGGAGGATGTCATTTGCAGGAAAGATAGTAAATTTTCTTTTGTGCTAAACGTTTGTCATACACGTTATGTAAAAAACCAAAGTTGTGCAAAATAACTGTCTGCAAGTTGTTATAAGAGGTGTATTTCTGGAAATGCAGTAGTTTTCATTTTGCTTGTATTGTAAGGTTATATAGGTGGCAAATGAATCCAAAAACACTTTGAACGACTGCAGTAGGCAACTGAGATGTTTCTGCTGTTGTCAGAGGTTCTGCAGGGGTGTGGACAGGATATAAGATTAACTTTTTTATCCACCAGTCAAAGGCAAGTTATGCTTTAATTTACTCGGCACTTAATAGATTACAATTCTTTCTTTTAGGCTGGTGAGCGAGCCAAACCCACCAGCCATTTGCATGTACTACCAGCGGTTGGCTGATGGCTGTGTGCCATGAGTATGGAAGATCACTGTGATCTGTGATAGTGTGAATTAATGTGTATTAATTATCCGTCATAAACAGCTACTGTGTATCTCTCAGTTCTCTATTGCTCTTTGCATGTGGAGCTCTGTGACCAGCAGTCAAGGATTGCGGTTGTGTCTGTATTTGTGGAATGAATGTCATGCATTCACATGACGTGGCTGCTCAGAATAAGACTTATGTTGCATAATCGTTTGAGGATACATAAATCATTCTCGTGGAAATCATGTTGTACAAGTTGCTTTCACTTATAATAGCCTCTTACTGCTTTGTTTCGCTATCTCACATGAGCCTTAGCATGAATCTATGAATCTATTCTATAAGTTTTACATTTCATTGAGTTCTTATTTGACACTAAATTGTATCTTATGCTTGAGTCATGATGTTCTGCTCTTCATTTGTCGAGTCACATGCTCACTTTTGCCAGATTTGGTGTCAAGCACTAAATGTTCCATGAAGAAAATATAATTTGCCACTACAGTATCATGTTCCTCTCATCTTATTTGTGAATGAGTAACAATGCAAAGTTATCAAATGAGCATGCCTGTGAAGGATTATTAAGAATAAGAGAAGGGTAGACTGTCTCATTATGGTGTCAGTTTTTTTTTTTTGCAGCACATCAGGCCAACAGCTGTAAACAATAAGGAGCACAAAACTCTTTCCTCATGTTTGTACTCTTGGTGTTGTTTCTGTGCTCACTCACCACACTGATCAACACTGAAGGGCGTTTTTCATCTTTCTGTCCACAGTGTCTTTAGCAAAGTCTGTCTAACTTTGGGATGTATTGTTAGTTTTCATTTTCTGAAATCACAATAATGCAATGTTACTGTTCCGCCGTCTTCGATCCCAAAAAGTGTTTTTTTTTTGTTTTTTTTTTTTTTTTTTCTCAGGTGGCTTCATTATAGGAGTATTGTTAGTAATATAGTTTCATTTTATATAGTTAGATTTCCCTGTATAAATTAGCCTGAAGTATCACACAAAATGACTATAATCAGGACAAGTGACTCATCAGATGCTAAAGAATCTCTTTCCCAGCTTGGTTTGTGGTGAACACTGTGTTCTTTTCCCTCCTTCTATTAACAGATTTTCAGCTGTGGCCTTGAAATGAATCCCAAAACATTTACTCTGTTTCTTACTCCTCTCCTACATTTCTTCTGGATCTCTGTAGTCTGTAGCTTGCTTGTCTGCTGTGAAAATGTGACTGTTAAGGAGTTTAAGTGCTGTTTCAGGTGTCATTGTTGTTGCAATTCCTGTGGCTACTGATAGAGGTTGGTAGAGGTCCTACATTTCTTTTTAAAGTTTTTTTTTTTTTGGGCATTTTTGCCTTTATTAGATAGGACAGCCAGAGATTAGACAGGAAACGGGGCAGAGAGAGGGGGGATGACACGCAGCAAAGGGCCGAAGGCGGGAGTCGAACCAGCGGCCACTGCAGAGGACTAACAGCCTCCATACATGGGTTGGACGCTCTACCCACTGAGCTAAACGTCCGCCCCCGAGGTCCTACATTTCTTAAAACAAAGGTTCACTTCTTAACCAGAATTTATCTACTTAGAAGTGCAGTGCTTGTTCCAAACGTACCTGTTCACAATGGGTGGATCTTGTGGCCTCTGCTGCTGCTTGCAGCTTGAGAACCACTCATCCAAACGCATTCAACACTGACTGTGTAGGGTTATCAGAACATTAACATTAAAACGCAAATTAGCTCTGTAGGATTCCTTTCTGATTAATCGACTAATCTATTGTCGGATTTATTGATTATTCTATAGATCATGTTTTTATTACTCTTTTAATATAACATTTACTCAAAATAAATATCAGAAACTTTTCTTCAATCATCTAATCATAATGATCTAATTTCCACCTCACTGCTGTGTAGTAATCATAATGATCATAATAATAAGAGACTCTATTATCTATTTTATCTATCTATTTGTCAGATACCTGATTAGAAAAATACTAATAATAAAGGCTGTTTGTAAAAGTATAGCCAAAGGTAGACAGGAGACGGGGGAGACAGAGGGGGGGTGACTTTCAGAGTTACCACGACGCCCCAGACACTTAGATGACTTTAGTAACTTTATGCTAGTGCAACACTTTCCATGAACTGAAGAATCAGTATTTTTAATGAAGTACTTGACTTAAAACTTGTCAATCACTGGAGTAATTTACAGTTAAGATAATAACTAGGAAATGTATTTTTGCAACAGTTTGAGTGTGTGCATCAAACAAAATAACTGAAAAGGTTTACAGACTGTAACAAGCATCTGTAACATTAGTTTAACCCATTTTCTCATTCATGCATGGCTGATAAAGTAAACACAAAATATAAAATGGCCAGATAAACATTAGATGACGCATGGTGTAACATTAACATACAAACAGCAGTGCAGACATTACTTTTAACATGGGAGTGGATCATGAAGAAACATAAGTGACAACTGTAGACAGGAACACCGTCTGCCTGTTAATAATCCTGATATACTGTATCATTCGTGGCAGCTGACAAAAGTAAACAGCATGCTGCTGCTCGACCACTCCGGTGCTTTTACAAAGTGTTCATGCAGAGCAGTTGTCAAGCTATGATGACATTTCCACTTTGCAGAGCTTACAGAACCCAAACCCTAACCACACTGTTGGGTCTCTGTCTAAAATACTCCCATACTTTAGATGATCAAGATTTGAGACATGCAGCTGCTGTTCGCCTGTTTATTCAAAATGTATTAATATTGATTGTGTTGTGTGTTCAAATTGCACTTCCTTGGGTCCCCAGAAATACACATGCCAAGTTTGAAGTAGATAAGATGAACGGTTCAAGAGATAGGCAAGTTACATACATAGAGATTTCTTGCTTTATAGTTAGATTAGTTAATCCATTATACAGCCAGTAGAAATGTGTATGACACCCACTACCAAGTTGCCACTCCAAGGCTGTTAACTTTAATGATGTAATCTTTTTACTGCTCCAAAAAAATCATGCAATGTCAAAAGTTTCTCCTAACAGTTTGTGCAGTATATTGCAGGTGTTTTACAGTGGAATGATTGCCCTTTGATTAAAAAAGTCCAATATTTACCTCATTTTCTCCAACACTTTTCTCACTTACAGTACAGTGGTTTATTTAAAAAGGAACTAACAGTGGCTCCAAACCGTAGTAAGTGCAGTGTACTGGATTTTCTACTGTTGGAAAAAAAACAGACTTCAGACCAAGAGCGTACTTGTTTGGCGCTTGCTTTGCTTTTTGTATTTTAGGTGCTCTGCAAAGATGGCTGCATTACCATCAGCAGTATATGCTGGGTCTGTGTGTGTCAGTCCTGTGAACTTAAGTTGACTTGTAGTTGATAATGACTTTTAAATTGGCAATGAACACTTCTTTTCATTATGAAGTACTCAGGGTGCGGCTTGTCTCGGGTGATGTTTTTATGAGAAAAGAGGTGTCACACTGAATGTATTCTAGCTTTGTTGCTTGTCTCTCCTTGTTTACACCTCACTGGCCCCCTGGGTCTGACAACCTGCTGTCATCGACGTCCAACCAGAGGCTGAGGGGGTCCATCTGTCCTCACCAAGAATGATGGGACAGAGGTTTTAACCCTGAGCAGAATGACCACAGTGTTTCTCCCCACCTTCCCTCCACAACCCCTCCAGATGCTTTTTTTCTCTGTTAACAAGGATGCAGACAGATTGATGTTAATTTATGTGCAAGCTGAGCCTGTAAGTTAAATGTTAATCAAGTGGTTTTTTCCACTTGCATTAGTATTCTTTTAAGTCATCTGAGCACAGTTCTGCAGTGCATCAGTTATTTTACTGTGTTTAGTGCCTGATGGAATACAGTGCACGGTTTTAGTGATATTAGTAAGCATTTTGCTGTGTGCATTCTTAAGAGCTGACACAATTAGTCGATTAATCAATAAGTTAGTCAACAGAAATTTTGATAATTAATAAATCGATTTAGTCTCTTTATTTAAATCAACACCATGCAACTGTTACACTGCACAGTTGTAATAGAGACTGGCGCCTTTTCATTCCCTGAAATGGGAATGAGGTTTTCAAGGCACTGTTTTTATTCACCATAGTGGTGCAAAAGTGAATTGCATTGAAACTGTGGGAGGGCTTCAAGTTGCAAAAAATACCAATTTTTGTATAACAGGGCTTTTACCAAAAATGCAGAAATTACTCTAATGAGTAACAGAATAAATCTGAAGGGTTTACAAAATGCCTAGATTAGGGAGAAAAGAACAACTAAGTACTCTCACATGAATTTTCACTCTTACTTTTTGATTTGTTAAATACTGGATGGTTTTAGCTCTTTGGACCTTGTAAAAATATTAAAATGAGACAATATAGGAAGTGAAGGGATCAAAATTTCTAACTTGTACCTCTGATACCTACAATGAGGACTCTCAATTAGACACTGCTGTATTTTTAGGGATCACAAGCAAAAAAAAGGAGTATTGTCTAGCGGAATAGTACAGTGGTCCTTGAGTAGTTTGTGGGGTCCGCAGCAATAGGACCAATAAAATATTTTAACTTTAATCAGATTATTTGGAAGTTGGAGCAACAATGAAAGAAATAGGGTTAGCTGTTTTGATTGATTGTAATTTATACTGATCCTAGTTTGACTTTTGATTGACTTAATTATTGTCACACCTAAAAATTAAAAAAACAAAACAAAAAACAAGTGCAGATGTGTGCATGTGGGAATGAAGCTCTTAAGTTTATACCTCAAAAGACATTTCACATTTTGCCCACAAGGTGGTAGTAGTTGCATACTGTTTCACTTTTCCTAGTAAAGGGATGTTCTAACTTTTTAGTGGTTTGGTTTCACTCAAAACTTTTGGATACAGGCAGACAGAAGTGATATATGGCTGGTCTGCAGGACAGCTTATAAGGATTTGTAAGCTTATCTGAAAAAACTCAGTGAAATTCATGTTTTTTATGAAAAAAGTCAATTAATAAATGGAAGTAGGGCAGAACAAAATTAAAATAATAATGTCATTATGATTAAATACATAGTAAACCAAACTAAAAAACAGAAACTGGAAATCTCTCTAGTTACATGCATGTTGCTGTAATGTTTTCTCTAAGTCCTTTGTTATTTCCTCAGTGGAAGCGTTTTTTAAACTCCATGAGTAAATCGATCCGTCTCCAGCAAATGGACTGTGACGACATGAGACAGACGCCCCGCGTGTGATTACTGCAGCTTTGCCTCCAGACTGTCAGAGCCTCGCTCAGACTCTCCTCATTTTAAACAGTGAACCTGAAATCAGTCGGGAAAGAACAAATAAAGCCACTTAGCCTAAATGAAGGAGAGGAAGAAAAGAGGAGAGGGGGAATCAAATAAATAAAGTCAAACAGTGTGTGTGCGTGTGTGTGTGTTATCCATCGACTGAGGCTGCAGTTAGCAATGATTCCCGAGTGGCTGCACCAATCACAGCCGAATTAGGCCTAATATTTATTTCCAGAAACAATTGTACATGTTTCAGCGGGGCTTTGATTGAACTCCCGGTGGACATGTTGTAGACAGATGTTTAGATGACCTCATGTTTGAAGTAATGTTGATTCTGGATGGGGTGCCTGTGCCTCTAAATCAGCTCCCTCTGCCTCCCATCTCTCTCTTTTTTTTTTTTTTTTCCCAGTTTTTGTGTCTCAGTCTGGGAGGGCATGTGGAGCCTCACGTCCTTCATATTTAATGTGTGCTTTGGCTCACATTAAACAGCACACATTAACATTTTTTTGTTCCATCCTTGACAGACAGATGTCCACGCATGGAGGTCGTGGATGGCTTGGTTAAAATGAGCCATGATGGTGCTGAAGGATGGCTACTTAACCGGACACATCTGTCTTTTGTTCTCAATGCTTCTCTTTATATACGTGTCTGCTTCAGGACGAGGCTGGGATTTACCGTGATGGCAGCATTTCTGACAAGCTTGTGAACATTAGATGAAGTACTGATAATCAATTTTTTGATAGACGTGACTCAGACATTAATTTGAGTGAATTCCTCCTATTACATTGCACGCTGCAGGCAGGGTGTGCAGGTAATAATTAAAGTAACCCCCCATTTAATATGGAGAAATTACACCAACATTCCTAAAATAAACACGAAAGATTTATTATCTCTGTCAAATAATTACCGTCCTCCGCAAACGTGAATGATCACAATGTCATAAGAAATTAGTTGAATGTGAACAGGCATTAAGTCTAATGGTAGTCTAATTAATGCATTGCTAATCTCTGGTATCCCAAAATAGACCTATGAAAGTTCACTGGCACAAAAATGCCTATGATAAATGCTTTTGCGCAATTTCTGTAGCATTGTTATAGATATTTTAAACCATAATTAAATGATTAGGCCTCAATTATTTGTCATATAGCTCAAATTAGGGCTGCAACAAGGATTATTTTCATTATTGATTAAACTGAAGATAATTTTCCTAATTAATCGATCAGTTGTTTGTCCATAAAATGTCCGACGATGATGGAAAACGTTGATCACTGTTTCCCAAAGCCAAGCTGACATCCTCAAATGTCTTGTTTTGTCCACAACCCAAATATATTCCATTTGTATGGAGCAGTTAATGGGAAATGTAAGGTGCCCCTACATAAATCCTCATTTGGACAAACAGCTTTTTCTGTTCAGGGATCAACATGTGGAATTCCTCACCTCCCGAGCTCAAACTGGATCCTCATCTGGATCATTTTAAACTCAAACTGAAACAGTTTTTGAAAAGCGATCAGTTGTATAGTCATGAATAATCTGGTGCTACTTGTTTTATGGTGCTATAGTTTGGGTCTATTTGTATTTTTGTGTTCTTAATGTACATATTTATTATTGAGTGTGTGTTTTGTACTGTCTCTTGTGTATTTGTGGTTGAGTTTTATGTAATTTAGAGGCACAGCTATGGACAGGCATTCCAAATGAGCTTGTTGTAAATGCTGTGGTGTGTGGCATTGGTTTATGCTAATTGTTCCTACACTAATATATATTAAATAAATAAGTACATAGAGGGAAAAAAAGTAACCAGAAAGTATTACCATTTGAGAAGCTGAAATCAGAGAACAGAGATCAGACATTTTTTTTCTTAAATTACTAGAAACAGTTAATCCATTATCAGAATAGTTGCTGATTAATTTAACAGCGACAAACTAATCAATTAATTGACTGATCTTTGCAGCTCTAGCTTAAATGAAATTAGGTTATATTTTTTATATAGAGGGGCCCACTATAAACTTACTTGTTACAGAATACTACTAATACTAATCATGATTGTAATAATACTACTACTTTCAGGCTGTGGGTAAAGCCAGAGCTCGGGGTCAGCTTCATCTCTGTAACTTAGTGTTCTGTTGTCCCACTGTGGAACCGGACCTTAAAGTGGACTGACTATGAACGTGTTTCACTGATGACCCACTAGAAGTATGTGGTGGTGGCTGTATCTGCAGAGACCCTGCCCACTGCCTGTATTCTCAATGTTTTGCTGTGTTCAGGACGTTTCACCAACCCAAAATGGTGGTATTTGACATCCTGATGCATTTAGGAACAGCTCAGACAAATCCTACTCTACCCTTAACAATCGCTAACACTACAGGCAAGTTGCACCATATTCTGTTGTTCCTAATCTAAATTAAGGAGCAAAATACAATTTATATTAGGGCTGCCTTATTTGATTAAAAAAAAATCATATTGTGATTATTTGGACTGATATTGCAATTGTGGTATGATTAGTGGGAGTGATCATTTTTGCATCACAATTTTTATTTTTTACTGAAAGAACTGTTAAACTCATAATGATGTTACAATTCTTGGGGTCTGTACCAAACAAAACATGTTTTCTTACATCTGGAGAACAAGATCTGTGGGCCGGGGCATCTCTGTAGCACTGCAGTACTTCATTGTATTGCTGTTTTGTCACACATTTTTCCTTTGCAGCTTCATGCAATTTGGCCATATTGTGATTTCAAAAATATTTGGATTCATTGTGCAGCCCTAATAGATATGTAGTTACCATTAGATAAATCATACAGATTCTTTCCAGAAACCTGAGATCTAAATCCAATCTAAAAGTATATCTTTACAAAAAAGAATCTCATCTTAGAATATCTCCAGAGGCAAAAATGCCATTGGTCATTGCTAATGTGCACTAAACACACATTATCACTGGGCTCGGTGGAGTTATTTTTCGTCAGGGACAGATGTTAATAACTTCAGCTCATGCTTTACTTTTAAAGACTGTGGGTGCTGGCAGTCGTGTGCCATTTGGCTGACTCCCTGCACTTCAATCAGCGTAGCTAATGACTGCATTTTGACAGCAATATGCCTATGAAGATTCTCAGTCATCCAGGTCGGATAAAGTCAAACAACAAATCCCTAATGGCTGCCTGTTATATCAGCAGTGTCTATCTTAAAGTCCTGTAAATACTTATACTAATTACATTAAAAAAAATCTAAACATTTTTTTTTTTTTTTTTTAAATAAACCAAAACAGTTACAGCAGACATAGAGACTCCGTGTGATGGCATGGCCTCCCTGATTTACCTATTAAATCCAGTTTTTAGCATTATGTAATGCCAGCAACAAAATCAAAAACATGCATGAGGATCTTTGTTTGACTAGTGTCAGTTTCAGCTGTGTCTACAGGTGAGGCCTCTCACAGGCTCCAGGCTGCATGTGAATCATCGTTATTTGACAAGTGCCATCAATTTTCACTGAAAGCCTCAGACTGAGATCTGTCTCTGTCACATTGCTGGATGTAATAAGCCAAGAGAAAGGTAACCGAATCCCCGAAAAACACAGCAAGACCTGGTAAATAGTCTCTAAGGTGTAAATTTGGCTTTCGAAATAGTCCTTGTTGTAAGTTTGCAACATGTTCAGCCAGTTTGTTTTCCCAGTAATGATATTTTTAAGACATTCATCCAAATTTAATGCACATAGTGTATATAGAGTATAACAGAACCATGCATTAGATAGGCACTGAAAGTCTGGGCAGAAATAAAGACGTGTGTCCCAGTGTAGGGCCTCTGTGCTGTGATGTATGAGCCCCAGTCGTGCTCTCGACGTTATCTTAATGACATGATTTATGAAAACGGTTCACTGGAGGGGTTTGGAGGACTGGAGGAGGCCAGCCGGTGGGGAGGGAGGGAGGGAGACTTTCTCTCTCATTGTAACGCACAATTACCGGATTGTACTCGCTCGAGCTCTCACGTACACGCGCATGGCTCAACTTGGAGCCAAGGATAGGCCACGTGCACTGCAGTGACTGTGAATCAGCTGTTGCTAGTCAAGGAGAGAGTCCAGTGGGTTATTAGTTTTAGGTGACACACTACTGCATCATTAATGACATGATTGCATTATTACATAACATATAATATTACATTATTGCATCCCTAATTTGAGCTAATGTCATGAAAAAGCTAACAGACTTACAAATGTTCAATAAATCTTATTGTATTAACTAGGGCCAATAATAATTGGCCCTAGCTAATACTTAAATATTATTTTCCCACCGACAAACAGTAGCATAGTATTACCACTGGTGGCTCAGTACGTACAGCTGAATGTAATGCTGTTTAGGTCTTATTGATATACATTAAAAATAAAAAAAGTATGTAATGGGTGTTAAAATACAACAAAGATTTGCTGGAGTGATGTAACAGTTTTCACAAATTAATTCATTACATGAGAATGATGATGTAAGGTTTCATAATGTCAGCAGTCCAGGGTCCAACTGATCACAAAGATAATGAATATTGCATGTTGTATTGGTCTTGTTAATTACTGGTTGTGTCAGATCAGGGCTGCCCAAAGTGGGGTCCACTGGTCAAAGCTGGCCAGCCAACTTTGGCCTGTGGAGAGGCCACAGGCCAAAGAGGGAGAGAAAAAAAATGACATTAAAAAAAAGATAACTTGATGCTGTTTTATCTTGGTGAGGCAGAGTGACACTTTTCACAGGAGGATAGACAGTTATTGAAACTTGGGGTCCTAGCAGCATTTTGTATTTTTACAATACAATAGATGTGTGTTTTTGGCTCTTAAAAAACACATACAAATGAGTCAAGCAAAAGCAATGTAAGAAAACATTTTCATCAATTTGTCAGCACATGCACAGCAGTTAGAAAACATGCTGCAAATAACATGCTGCAAATACACAAAATGACAATGGAAGTGTTTCCAGAGTGCTGAACACAGCTTGGATATGCTTACTTTTGCCATGGTTTGTGACTCATGAATTCGGGTCTGTGTATCATCTATTTATTGTTTTTCTGTTATTTTGTTTTGTACTTTCTCCACGTTGTGCATGCAGTCTGATTTAAAGCTGCAACTAATGATTGTTTTCATTACCAATTAGGCTGTTGATCATTTTCTCGATTAATTGATTAGTTGTTTGGTCCATCAAACTGTCAGAAAATACTGAAAAATTGTTCAGTGTTTCCCAAAGCCCAAGATGACATCTTCAAATGTCTTTTTTTGTCCCCAACCCAAAGATATTCTGTTTACTGTACAGGACAAAAGTAACAAGAAAATATTCATATTTAAGAAGCTGGAATCAGAAAATTTGAACTTTTTTTTTCTTAAGAAATGACCCAAAGCAACTGATCGATTATAAGAATAACTGGCGATTAATTTAATAGTCGATCAATAATTGACTTATTGCTAAATCAGCTCTAGTCTGATCTGCAGTATGCATGTACCTCCCGGGAGCATGCAGATTTAAAGAAAAAGTGTGTAAAGCATTTTTTAAATTGAAAATTGGGGTGAATTTCAAGGAATTACAAAAAAAAAAAAAACTGGTTGGAAAACTACTGTTAAGATCAGAGATAATAATCGGGTTCATCAGTGCACATTTGTGTATTTAGTTGTGTTGTGTATATTTTCAGCATGTTTTCTAAATGCTGTGCATGTGTTGTCAAACTGAAGATGTTTTCTTTGCTTGTGTTTTGTCTATTTGCAATTTTTTTTGTGCCGCCATATTGTGGATATTCTAGTGAGTTAATAATGACTGGTTAGTCAGTAAGTAACAGTAATTTGATGATGGTTTAGAGCATTCATATCAACAGCATGGAGGTACATTTTTAGTTGTTTTAGCTGGTCAGAACTAAGAACCTGCACTTTTTTCTGTAACAGCCTATGGTGAATATCATGGTCAGGCATGGCAGCAAACACAGAACATTTATCATGCATGCGAGTTCCTAGAATAATAATAATAATTATACTGTTATGGTAAGAGCGGATTCAGTCAGATAATTATGATTGCTCAACATGGGAGGCTTTCTCTGCATCATTGCCTCCTATTTAGAAGTACCAATTATTAAAACCAGGAACACTGCACTGCAGGACGCACAGTGGAGCTGATTTTTAGTATTTCATCACATCATTGCATGATTTCATACTGAAAATGAGATGATCACACACCTTACGCCACACGACGCTTGACACATTACAGCAGTATGAGTCTTTACTATGGGAGCAGAGTGGTATATTCAGCATAAAAGAAGCATGCTAAACAGGGAAGAAGACAGATGTACAGCACTCAGATCACTCACAAATTCCAAAAGTGAAAAGTGTAGGCCAACACAGTACAGCACATGGCAACAATAATAAAACTGGGAGGAAAATCAGCTAAACAAGCTATGCTTAATTGAGCACTTAGACTAAGTAGTCAAGGGGCAACGAGAGAGTGACCCTGTAAGAAAATGAAAGTTTACAGTTGTGAGACTGGAACGTGTGTGTGTGTGTTTGTATTTTTGAATAAATCTGGGTTATGTATTCGTGCAAAGGAAAATGACTGCGTGCGTGGGCTGTGTTTTCATGCCACGAGATGGTCAAGTGTATGTGTTTGTTTGTTTGTTTTGTGTGTGTGTGCATCCAAGTGAGAAATTTATGCCGGGAAATTGGATATAATTGCGTGTGTTTTTGCGAGACATGCGTGCACAAACATGCATCCGAGGAAATAGATATATTTAAGCGTGTGTGTGTTCTGCATGCGTCTGGATTATGTTTTCAGATGTGTGTGTGTGTGTGTGTGTGTATTTTTGATCCCGTCTGTCTTCAACCTCCTAATTAAGTCACAGTAAGAACAAGCTCTTCCTGTGCAGAGCTACTGTCTGTCATCCCAGCAGACTTATTATCTCACTGAATGATTTTGGTAGTTCTTTGATTGGTGAAGTTGTTGTCTTTACTGTTTTAAAGGGATAGCCCACCTCAAAATCAAAAATACATGTGGTCCTCCTACCTGTAGTGCTGTTTAGCCATCTAGACTGTTTTGGTGTGACTTGCTGAGTTTTGGAGATATCAGCCTCAATGTCTGCCTTCTTTCCAGTATAATAGAAACAAATGTCACTCGGCTTGTGGTGCTCAAAGCACTAAAAAATACTCAATTTACTTTAGTTACTCAATATAATCCACAGTCCTTGTTGTGAACAGTTCATGGAGAAACTGTTTTCTTTGCATCATTCACACCCACCGAATCACCACAAAGTAGGAAGCATGCATCTACTCATGGACGAGAGGCTCTTCCTTATGACAGTGCGGAGAGTGAACATTAATGGCATCCTCCTTGGCTGAGTTGTGATGTTAGCACCACTGAGGTAGCTAGTGCAGTGTTTTGGTTGTTGGTAGGTGTAGTTTGGTAGAGAGAAACTAGTTCCTACTAGGGGTGCATGATATGGTAAAAAAAAAGGCATATTGCAGTTATTTTTGACTGAAATTGAGATATTCGTGGAAATTATCATCTTTGTATGCATCTGGAGAACAAGAGTTTTAGGCCAGGGCATTTATGCAGCATGACAGGACTTCGTTGTAATGGTATTTTCTTACAGATTTTTCTTTTTTCTGAACATTGGAATTTGGTTCTGGTTCTGCATTTGGATATTGCACTTGGCCATATTGCGATTTTGATAATACTGCGATTAATGGTGCAGCTGTGCTTTGTACAAGAAACTGCTTACAACAAGGTCTGTGGATTATCTTGAGTAATCTGGTCATGATTTCTTGAAAGAGACATTTCTGTAGAGTAGAGCCTGATTGATACTGTATTTTTGGGGCTACTGATGGATACCAATGTTGGGGAGTAAAAATATTCCAATATTGATAGATCACCCAATATGCTTTTGCAGAATATAATATACACATTTTTTGCGATTATCTGTTAAATGTGGTTATCAGACACATTTGAAGATATGTAATGGAGGCAGGATATTTTACAGTTTAAAAACAAACATCATGGTAATAACATCAGGGCACAGAAACAGTAAACTAGTATTTTTAAAAATGCTGATGCTAATTGCACCCAGGTTGCAAAAGACAATGTGGCTATTTACACCTGAGATAGAATAAACAATGTGGCTATTTACATCCAGGTATATGGAGCCTGGCATGGGAGAAACAAACAACCAGGTGTATGTACAATGCTATTTGCACTCGGGGTGTAAATGAAAAAAAAAATGTAAAAAAAAATGTAAAAAAAACCAGTGTGGCTATTGGCACCCGCATGGCAGAGACAAACCATGATCTTCTTCTAAACATATCCAAGTACTTTTGCTGCCTAACCCAAACCAAACTGAAAATAATGATAGAAAACTCTAAATAACAGGTACCACTGACATGTAATTTCACCCTAATATCAAATCTTTGTATCTCAGGGCAGGGGTCACACCCCAGTAGAGTTGGGGCGATCTTGCCCACAGTCAGATCGTCCTATCGTCACTCTGTGGGATCGCCAATACACGATTCCATCGTGTGGGTGTGTGTGTGGGGGGGGGGGACGACGCGACTCTGCAGCCGCCACATTGTGTGTGCATTTCGCAACACATCATGTACTGAATGTCTGCTCCACCTTAAGGCTCAGAGTACTGTATTATGGAGGTATTATTTTTTTTTAGGCAGAAAATGTTATTTAAGCACTATCAACATTATAATGAACACAATATTGACTGAACAAGCCGCACGTAGCTTGATCTTCGCTAGACTGCCAGGATGATTGATACAAGTTAATTACTTGTGATCTGCCGATGTCTGACTGAACAGCCTCATAGAAATGATATTTTACCATTCTTCATATTTTATTCTAACGAAATTCGTTAAGGTAAGTAATTCAGTGCTTTTAAAGTCATGATATTAAGCTGACACGGATCCCTTATTTTGTTTGCGGTCAGACGCTGGTGCTGCGTCTCTGGCACGGTGCGTGTCGTGGTGTTAGTTAGATACAGTCGGCTTAATAAAGTCAGTGATCACAAGTTAGAATTATATATTTATTTAAAAAAACAACAACAGCCTTTTATTCACCGATTTTTGGATTGGATTCTTCGGGAGATTTTAGCGTCTTTTTTCTGTGACAGACGCATTTCACTACTGCCAACTGTTGGAGGTAAATCCGTCCGTATGCTGCCATCTGACAGTATTTAACCCAGAAGTAATTTGGAAAAGTATGAATCTAGTGCATTAAGGGTCAGAAGTGTTTGAATTCATGGTGCTTTGTTATTGTTAATCAATTAATTATAGCCACAGTAAGCTACACCGTCATATGCAGGCAGACACACACACACACACACACACAACACACACACAACACACCACACACACACACACACACACACACACACACACACACACACACGCTCTCTCTCTCTCCCTCTCCCTCTGTCTCCCTCTCTCTCTGTCTCTCTGCCTATCTGTCTGTCTGTCTCTGTCTGTCTCTCTGTCTCTCTGCCTGTCTGTCTCTCCCTCCCTCTCTTAACTGCGCATTTGCCACAACCTCTGGTAATATCGCCAAGGGAAAAAAACAATCGTCGTTCATCCCTTCAATCGCCAATATACGATCGGATCGCCAGTCGGCACAACCCTACACCCCAGCCTTCTATTCATCATTCATCTACCACAGCCCCTTATCAACAATGATTTTTGTTGCTCTTCATAGATAAAATTAAGGGGTTTGCTGTGAATAACCTAATAGCTGTTGTGTGTCTGTTTGTACGGAGGTACTCTTTTTTAATAATTATAAATATCAGACAACATATACATTGATATTGCTGTGATAGGCCAATATCCAATAATAGTGGTCAGCCAATATATGAATCTGACTCTGCTTTCAAGTTTTTGAAATTGATTTTTTTGGCACTTTGAGCATCACAGAGTCCCATTTGGTTCCATCATATTTGAGAGAAGGCAGATATCTTTACTGCTGATATCCCCACACTCACACCAAAACAATCAAGATGGATAAATAGCACTACAGGCCAGAGTGAAAATATGTGTTTTTGATTTTGATGTCAACTGATCCTTTAAAACGGTATAGAAAACAGCAAAAATGAACTTTCTTTAAAATTTTGACTTTGAACCTCAAGAGCCTCAACCAGCCCTCTGTTTATCCTCCACCACCTTGTTCCTCATGAACACTGACATGTGTGTTGAAAAGTCTTGAATTGGGCATTTAACCTCCTGCCCCTGTAGCTCGTAGCCACAGTTGGTAGCAGGTCAGACATGTGGGCCTGCTGCTGCTCTGCGGTAGAAGAAGTAACCACTGGATGTGTTCCTAATGCTGATTTTTCAGCCTCACCGGTTTTTGATCTCTTGTTTAATAGTTTTTGTTTTGTTTGAGGAAATCTTCAAAAAAAAAGGCCAAGGCCAAGACAAACCTCATGTTATTTCAACTGAATTTGATACACGATTCAAGAGTTCAGATACAGTAATTACAACCCCTCCGTGCTCCTGCTGTAAGCGCTGAAATATAAATAAACATAATAAGTACTGTCAAAAAAACAAAAACAAAACCGGACAAACTAAAAACCCTGAATTACATGCCTGTTTCCGTGTGTATGTATTTGTGTGTATGTGTGTGCGTGGATGTGTGCATTGTGTGCGTCTGCCCTGTGATTCTCTGGATGAGCTGGAAATTTATAACACAGGTTTTTACAGTAAGCCCTGGCCAAAAACTGTAATTCTTTCTCCCCTTTTAGCTCTGTAGTTGGGAGACAGGCCTGCCCACTTTGGGTTAACTCTATCAAGATGAACAGCATTTGGGCCAGTGCAGTAATCATAATGTAATTTGTTGTGCTCATGGGCCAATTTGTGTCGTTTGAGAGGAAATATCCCGTGCCTGGTGGCCATGGGAGAGCATGTCCCGGGGCAAGGCTTTAATTAGGGAAGTTCAAATTTATAGACACTTTGTATTATTTCTGATCTTGAGTGGTTGGAGGATGACATACTTAAGAGGAGGGATGCTGGCAGAGGACGAGGAAAAATTTGATAATGAGAAACAAAACTGAATGAAAGGTCATGTTAGGAATTTGTTTACCATTTCATTATCATTGTGAAATCAAAGAGTCCTGCAGTGAAATCAAAGCAGACATAAATGTCACAGTCTGGAAAGAGCTTATAAAGAACGACGAGAGGTATATACACCAGCTCTGTTTTAGTTTGTTTGAAGTAAGAGCAAGGGATGGAGACGTGAAGGAAGCTGCAGGGTTGTGGAAAAGAGCAGTGTGTTAGTGTGTTAATGTTCATCTCGTGGTGAGGCAGCTATCCAGTAGAGCTGTAACTATTAGTCTAGGGGTTTTCGAAACCTGAGATTGTAGGCCTCCCCTCAGACAAAACCCCCCACCCCCGAGTTTACTTGATTAGTTTTGCTCAATTTCTGGATGTCTCTGGGCTCATGATTATATTATTTGATCCCATTGACAGTCAACAGTTGGGCCAAGATAACCTAATATTGCTGTTTTCTATAACTTCTGACTAAACCAAACACGTAAGAAAGGTCTATCAGAAGGCATTTAATAGTTTCTGGCTCTGGGAAAGTGGAAGAAATTCCCCAACTTTATCTCTGAACTATCTCTTTAATTAAATTACACACGTTTAGGCTAATTTATTTGATCTCGTTTTCATAACTAACATAATAATAAATGTAAAAAACAATTTCACTTCCATACACTGAGCCTTCCCTGAGGACTCCCTGTCTGGAGTCCTCCTTGGAAGGCCTGCATCCCGCTTTGGAAACCTCTGAATTAGTCGATCGAAAGAAAATTAGTTGCCGATAGGGATGGGTGTTGTTTAGATTTTATTGATACTGGTATTGATATGGATAATCCTTATTGATATGATATTACCGACACTTTAATTGATATGCCTCATCATAATTTTTGTCCAAAAAATAGATATGACACGAAGTCTCTCGATACCCATCCCTCGTTGAAAACTATTTCGACAAGCGATTCATCAATTCACTTTTGAAGCAAAAATGTCAAAACAATTGGCGGAGACTTTTGGTTGGACAAAAGAAGCAATTTAAAGATGCCACTTTCGACTCTAATTGTGATGAATATTTTATTTGCTTGTTTGTTTTTTACATTTTATAGAATGAACTAGTATGATTAATCAAGAAATAGTACAATCGATAATAAAAATAGGGTTGGGCAATATGGACAAAATCAAATATCCCAATATTTTTGACCAAATACCTTGATATTGTGCCAATATTGAAGGGATGGATCTTGGTGCTTTCACAAAATATTAACACAATGAGATAATTATTTGATAAATAATTATCAGTAATGTGGATCTAATGGCTTAATGTGTGAAGGCAAATAATAGAACAGCTAACAGCTTTCTGAACAGTCTAGAAAGTTCAGAAAATCATTTTGCTGTAATGCAGCCTTGAAAACCAGGAAAAGACAACATTTGTGTCATATCATGATATAACATTATCCAAAATCTAAGACAACATCTAGTCTCATATCAATATGTCGATCTGATATTGATATATTACCCAGCCCCCTAATCCTGAGATGATGCAGGTGTTCTAAAGTGATCTGGTTTAGAATTTATATTAGAGACACTGAGAGTAAAACATGTGTGCAGGAGAAAATAACAGGCTTTTCAAATTGACATAAATTTGCTGTACAGCTATTTAATGAGGATTAAATGTTCTGCCTTTAGAAGAGAATCTGATCCAGATATTTCATGAATATGATGACTCACAGAGTGACTAGAGGGCAGAAGAGAGCCATATTGCTGCTTTTTAATCCACCTCGGTAATGTAGTGAGTTAAGAGTTTGTACTGTTCCCAGAGGATGGATTTTAAGGTAATATGAAGATGGATAACTTTGCTGATCCTTTCACATGTATGCGCAAATGATTTCACTTAACCGAGACATGCAGCTCTCAAAATATGAGATAATCCCTTCACATCTGTGTTTAGTTTGCCGCAGGTATCATTGGAAATGTTAATATTACCAGGACGGAATACTTATTTATCCTGAAAGGCCTCCAAGCTTTCATTCAGCATGCAGAGATCCAAATCATGACTCAGATATGATGACACAGGCCGTATTTTCTATGGCCTGTGCACGTTTTAAAACAAGGTTCACACTGAGATGAGTTTAGTAGAACGGAGACCACACAGGGCGCTGGCCAAGCTGCTCTGCAGCAGTGGCCGAGGAAGGGGACGGCGAGGAGGGTTAAGTTATCAACGGTCTGACAGGGCAAGCAGCGAGCTCTCAGCTGGGCAGCTCTGTAATCAGAGGCTCTGACAGATGCTTTCTCGATAAGAATCCCCCAGAAGCTTTGGAGGAACACGCGCACACACACAGGCGGCCAGCTGTTTCCATAGTGAAGCATTGATGTTAGCGTCTTCAAAAGGAGAATGTGAATCCAACAATAACTGTAGCAGAAGTCTGTCTCTTTTCAAGACATGGCACAAGTCTCCTTCTCGTCTGGTGTATTTAGAGCAGGTGATCTTTTTTTTTACTTTCTTGAACTTGGAGGTTTCTTTTTCCGGCCTGACTTTGTGTTTTCCAAGTTTGCACTCGGTGTGTGTAACGGTTGGAGGGGAATTATCAGTCAAAAAATTTTCCTCCTGTCTTTGCCTGTACCGCACAAGAAGAAATCTTTTGAGAGCTCCATTGGTGTTCTGGTCTTTTCCTGAATTGCGGTACTCTCGGGTGTGTTTCATAATGGTACTTGGAGCGTTGCAGCTTGATGTATCGCACCCAGGGGAGAATCTGCACTCTGCACCAATCTATCAGTCCCCAGCTGGAGGAAGGCAGAATGACACACTCAGGCCCCCCATCATATTCAAAATTTACTTTAAATTGATGTTTTTTTCCCAATCACGGAAATGTCTTGAATGATCATATGCAGGCCTTTGCGGTTTTGCAGATGTTGTTTTTATTGTGATTACTTGAGGAAATGTTTTGTTAGTAAAATTTAGGGTTATTTAATTGTAGTTCTTCAGGCATTTTGTAAGTAGCTGGATAGAGCCTGACTGATATATCGGTTGACTGATATATCGGGCTGATATTGGCCCATCACAGCTATATTAGTCTATATCTGTATCTGTCTATATATGTTGTCCGATATGCGCCTGTATTAGGGCTGCACAATATGGCTAAAAAAAAGTCATATTTCGATATTTTGACTGAATGCAATACAGTGGGAATTAGTTGTAACATTTGTTGGGCTCTGTACCAAAAAAAGTTGTTTTCATGTTTTCATCTGGAGATCAAGATTTGGAGGCAAGAGCATTTCTGCAGCACTGCAGTGCTTCATTCTAATCCTGTTTTGTCACACATTTTTCCTTCCATCAAAAAAGTGCACTTGCTGTGATTTGGATATTGTTATTTGGCCATATTGTGATTTCAATAATCTTGTGATTAATTGTGCAGCCCTAGCCTACATGAAACCTTTTTTTAGTTAACAGAACAAAATGCAGATTGTTTTTATTTGTTAGCTCTATACAGCTCTATATTGCTTATGATTATGGCTTAAAATGACTGATGTCACAGCAGCTTTAAAAAAAAAAAGGGATTTGCACTTTATGCAATGAAAGTTATGATTTTGTCTTTTTTGTCTTTATTTCATCTTCTTTTTTGCAGTAATTATATAAATCAAAAATCAAAGGTAACTTCTGGTGAGAAATAAGACCGCACATATGAGTGTCCTGAGTAACCTTACCAAAAGGACTCATGATGATAAAAATTCAAGCAAAATATGCCTCATTTGTATATGAAGAAGTGAACCTGGGGGGTATTGCACAAAGAAGCAAAATCTTTTTGGAGCTTGTTACTTACAAGCAAAATTGAAAGCATAAAAATGCACAGAGCATTGATGCCAATGAAAATGACAATGTTTTCAGTACCTGTGACAAAGATAGTATATAAAAATACCCAAAAAGTAAATAAGAAAACATTAACTGAGTTCATTGGCACGTATGGGTATGATGTTTGTGTGGGGGTCTTCTATGATTGGTGAGCTCATGGGAAGCTATGATGATTGGTTAAATTTGTAGAAATGTTGCAGTGATTGGACAAAATTGCAAAGCTGTACAGAATTCAAGGGGATTGATTGAATTTGCATTAATTGTTAGATGTGGCATTTTATGTATCTTTGATCCATTTTCTTAATTCAAGTTTAATATGTACATATATTTTGTTCTGTTTGTGTTTTTTATTTATATTTATTTATAATTATTTAAAAAAGGGTGAAACATTGGTTTCATTGCCTGATGTCAGTTTGGACAGAGAGGTTTGTTCTTAAACTGTAAAATCTCCTGCCTCCATTACATATTTTTGCCATATACTTATGTATATTATATTCTGTATAACTAGTATTAGCTGATATATTAATACTGAATTTTTTTACTCCCTAATATCATTATTGGCTCCAAAAATCCACTATCGGTGGGGCCCTACTGCTGTATAAACAAGAGCAATCTGTTATTAAACCAGCAGTTGTTGGCTCACTTTATTTTAATAGTTTATTAATATTTGCATCACCTCCACTCTCGGACTTAATACATTTATTATTATAACTCTAATAAAGATAATAAAAATATGACTCCTGCTAATTTTAGCAAACTTTACTTTCTATTTGATACAATAACACCACAGCTCTTGGTTTTTCTTAAGTGGAAAGGAGACAAGGTAATTACCCTTGGGGCAATTAGAGAAAGGGGCTGAGGGAGTAGGAAAGTCATTTTCTAACCCAAACATCCTGGTCCGAGGGGCCGGAGTGGCTGGACAGCCTCCTGGAGGCCGCTGGCTGGCTCGTGGGGAGCCATTCGTGCGTGGGGAAGTGGATCAGGGTTTGTTTTCTTTCTCCGGAGGCAGGCCTCTGAAACTTCTGCCAGATGAACAGCACCTGAAACGCTGCAGCAGCAGCTCTCCCACCGCCGACCGTCAGCAGAGGGAGTGATTTACTGTACTCGGCTAGGCGTGCTCGTGTGCATGAAATCCTTTAGTCAGCTTCATCACACTGGAAGCAACACAGAAGTGGATCAGGGAGGAGGGAGTTTGTTGAAGGTTGAGGCCCCCCGAATGTTATTTTTCTGCAGTCTCTTTAAGGCGGCTTGATAATGTTTGTGTGGACCTATAAACATGCACAAGCCACATAATATTGCCAGATTATTACACACACGTGAAATAAGCTGGCAGTAGTATACAAAAAAATTGCAACCTAATGAGGACATGTGAATGTGAAAAGCAAATGTGGTTGCTGTGGCTTGATTTTATTTTAGCAAATCATTACCTGTGCTGTAATCTTAAATATTGCATTTTAAAACCGCATAAATCAGAGTTTCCATTCTTGTCATCTACTATTCAAACAATTTAAATCATTTGTCTTTTACACAAGGAAACATACAGTACCAATCCCAGAAATAAAGGAAAAATCTCTAGTTTAGTTTAGCTGACATTATATGAGAAAGAGAACAAATCCAAAAGTGTTAGTGGTAACACAATAAAGTTCAAGATTTATTTCCATTATGGCCCTTGATGAGTTCACAAGTAGCAAGGCAACATCATAATACCAACAAACTAACACAATGAATAGACTACCTACTGTATATCACCATCATTAGAAATCACTCAATAGTCAAACATCTAAAAATGCATCATAATATAATTACATGCAAATTATAATTAGAAAGGTAGGCACTTCCTAATTTCCCATAAGGCATAATTGAGCTGCAGTGATTAGATGATTAACAGAAAATTAAGTGGCAACTATTGTCATAAGTTACTATGCCAACCATCAAATATTATCTTGTTCCAGCTCTCAAATTTGGTAATTTGCTGTTTTTGTTTGTCTTACATGATAGAAAACTGAATATATTTTGGTTTTTGACTGTTCGTTGTAGGGGTAGGTGATCTGTTCAAAAAATTATATTACAATTTATTTAAACGCAATCACAGTGCCCAATCTAAATTGCGATCTTTTTTGAAATTTTGAATCTCCCTAAGACTATGAATTTCTCAGATTTCGCCATTAAAACACAATATCACATTAAAGATACAACACATGTGGTGATTAAAACCTGGGTTTAATTTGAAGTTGTAAACAGAAGCTAAAAGATAAAATAATCATGAAATAATACAACTCAATTGCACTGTTTACAATACATCACCCAAGGAAGAGCCACATGAAGTAATTCATCAAATAGTAGTTGCAGTTACATGATCTTTAGGATGCTCACAGCCTCTGTTGTCATACACATTATGTACAACACTGAGTTTAACTTGTACAGTATGGCTCTATACTGGATGGAATAGTAACTAACTGAGGAAGGTTATCTCCTTGTTTGCCAGAGACACACAAGCTTTTAAAGTCAGTAGTCTGTTTCCAAATACATGGACAGTTGAAGTTTAGAGAGCAGCTGAAATCATTGTTGGAGCTAAATTTGAAACAGTTTGTCAATCAAGTTTCCAAAATTTGAATATTTGCTGTTTTTTTTGTCTGCCATGATAGCAAACTGAGCATTTTTGGGTTTTGGTCTGTTGGACATTTTAAAAACAAAACAAATAATTGAGAAAATCATTGGCAGACTAATCGATGAATAAAATTGTCATTAGTTGCAGCCCTAGTTGGGATTGTTAAGATGTCAGTGAGTGCACAAACATATATGCGTGATGTAGCTTGTTTGCTCATCAACGCTGTGCCTGCCTTGTCTACAAAGAGTGTAGACAAACTGATGTGGTCATCGAAAAGAGAACACACAAAAGACAAGCAGAGGGGAGAAGATGAAAAACGAGAGAGCAGAAAGATCTGGGAGTGGCAACAGACGAACAAAAAGAGAGAGTGTCCAGCCCTCCTTCCGATCATTTGTTCATTCGATCTGAGATCACTCTGCGAGCTGAGTCACAGTACTGACAGTAGGGACCAGAGAGCAGTTCAGAAGCTTAACGCCTTGTGAGTGATTCCCATCAGGGAAGAAACGGGGCAGAAAGCTCTGCATGGAGACATGAAAAATTGAGCTTTGTGGGAACGCGAGGAGGGAAATGGGCGTTTTTGCATTAAGGTGAATCAAGCGCCATTTCATCAGAGGCACATGACAAATGTAATCCATTTATTAGTCATTCAGTGAAGCCGATCCCCTCCCTAGTTTCATAGAGTGTACACCCTTACAAATTAAGTGGCTAACTAGAACCATAAATGGTTCTTTGACTAGTTCCCATAAGAGAACCCTTGCTGGTTCCTGGTGGAACCTGTATAAAAGGGTCACAGTTTTACCTAGAACCTAACATAAATGGCCACACCTGTAAAAGGATTCACCCAGAACTCCCTTTCTACAGAGAGCCCTTCTATGATGCAACGGTACCCAAAATATTCTCTGGGGGTTGTATCAAGAACCCTTCCATCCTCTAAAGGTACTAACAAGAACCCACTCAGGGAGTTCTACCGAGAACCCTTTCATGTTCCAAGGGTTTTACCTAGAACCCATCCAAGAGGTTTCACTGAGAACCCTTTCATATTCCAAGGGTTTTATTCTTTTATGGTACAAGGAACCCTTGAAGAACCCTTGATGAAAGCGTTCTTCAAGTATCTCAGCTATCCTTTAAGAACTCATATTCATATTCCAAGAGTTTCATCTAGAACCCACCCAGGACATTCTACTGAGGACCATTTTATATTCCAAGGGTTTTATCTAGAACCCACCCTGGGGGGTTCACTGAAAACACTTTAATAGTAGAATAAACCCTTGAAGAATCCTTGACAAAAGAGTTCTTCAAGGAGCTCCACAATCTCTGACAAACTCTGTATTCCAAAGAGGTTCTTTGAATGAAAAGGGTTCCTAGTAGAACCTTTTTAAAAGGTTCAGAAAAACCCTAGTCTTACAAAGAAGGCTTGACGAATTCTTTCTTCAAAAAGGGTTCTTTACAAGTAAATGGTTCTGGTAGAATCTTTATAAAAGGTTCAGAGAGTTCTACCTATTCCCTTACATAAAGGGTTGTAACTAGAACCACGTGTGATTTCACCCTGAACTCCCTATGAGAGAAGAAACCACCCAGGGAACTTCATATTTTCTAAGGGTTTCACCGAGAACCGTTTCATATGCTAGGGGTTTTGTCTGGAACCTTGAAGAACTCTGTCTTCCAAAAGGGTTCTTTGAATGAAAAGGATTCTTAATGGCAACGTTACAGTCTTACAAAGACCCCTTTAATAAACCCATTCTTCAAAAAGGGTTCTTGACAAGTAGATGGTTCTGTGTAGTACCTCAGCTCTTAAGGAAGAACCCCTCCAGAGCCCTTATTTCTGTGAGTGTAGCTGTTTAAATTTGTCCTGTGTGAGAAGAGAGAAGAAGAAGCTGGAGCTCATATTTGCATTCACGACTGAATGAGAATTAGTGTTGGCCTCCTGACAAGAATCTCTAATGAGCAAACAGTGGATGACATCATTTTGAGGTTTGGAGGGAATTAGCTTGATTAGAATAACCCTCCACTCTCACCTTGGCTCAGCCATCCGACTGCTCTGCAATCTGCCTGTCAAAGCCTCCCTCAACTCCTATGGTTTTGGTTTGAGACTTTCCCCCCACACTGTGGTGTGTTTAATGTGGAAGAAGTACATTTAAGGAGGAAAGAAAAATGAGCGCTGGTGCTGACGTTTCGTTTAGCTCCATTTTGTTATTTTGTTGAGTGTTTTTAGCTGTTAACAGAGAGGCGAGGTGGTAGTGGTGGAGGAGGGGGGTCTGGTTTATTTGTCATTGTGAGTTTGCACAGTTCCCTCTTTGCTGGGATGAGTGAGGCTTGCCATCAGTGCTCTAAAAACAACAAGCCTCGCCTGCCAAACTTCCTAGATAATTAGCGAAGCATTTCACACTCTGCAGAACATCAAAAAGGAAATGGAAAATTGACAAATTAAGCATGGTCCGTGAAGAGCGGGAGGGGTTTTTCTGGAGTGGAGAGTTGGTGGAGCTCCAATCCAGCACATGGTCACTCTAAAACAAGCTCGCCGTAGTCCAATTTACACCAATCAGCAGTGCTGTGGTTTTTTTAATGCCCTGTTTTCATTCTTACAAGAGATTTCTTTATCCTGAATACATTAGCTAATTTATTTACTGTTGTTTATCATAGTGGCCTCATAACTGATTTTAAGCACGAGAAGAATTTGCTAAATTGTGTTTTAATGCAGCCGCAGCATGTCTTGAATGGGATTTTTAGTATAGAAAGAATGTTTTTAAGTTTGGTTACCGCATTTCCTGGGTGGGTTGGACAGGCTCTTAAAACACAATCAAACACAAACCCTGAAATGTGATCAAAAAGTGTTTGGTTTTGTTAAGTGCTGATTGTTTAAAATACCAGTTTGTGTAGTCTGTGCCTACAATGACTGCCAGACAATTTACGTTCTCATTATTAGCTCCTTCATAAATATTGTTGTTGCTGAAGAAAATCCTGAGCATGTATTGTACTTGGCGTTTAAGGGGATACTGATTAAGAAAAAAATATTTCCAAGCATTACTCAGTATCAAAGCTTGAAAGATGAAAACAACTTTATATTGCAGTAAAATGAGATTTTTCACACATGAAAATAGATGCCAGGTAAGTCTCCATTCAAAGGTAGCACAGAAACATCATCTGAAAAAACAAAAAACAAAATCTGTAAATAAAATGTCCAGTGTGTGACTGTCAGTGCGCCCATCACACCCCTTGAAGTTGAAGATTTAAATCAAGTTGAAGACACCTCAATGGACTGAAACTCGACTTGAGGAATCTCAGTCGTTATACATTACAGTAACAACATAAAATGGATAGAAGCTCACAAAATTGCACAGGGATAACACTTCAATGAGGAATTATAAATAAGAGGAACCATAAGTAGGGTTGGGCTAATGGACAATGCCATTGTCCATCACGATGGCTGACAGTCATCAACCACTGAGCCCTCTACCATCGTAACATTATTTCAAAGCTTCTGTATTTGAGGTAGTGTGTCCCCTCACAGTTGCTGTAGAGTGGTTGCCTAAGCTCCCTTTTTGACATTGGGAGAGAAAATAAAAAGAAGCTGTTGCTGCTGTTCATTACACTGCGTCTCCATGTGGTGTTTATTATTTTCTTTTTAAACACAACTATGTTATGGACATGTGGTGCTGAGAAGAATACCCAGCAACGATATCATCCTCCATCGCAAGGTTTCACTGTGGACATAGTCATATATGCCATTTTGGTAGACATGGTCCAACCCTAATCATAAAAATGTTTTTACATTAGCTGGTGTAGTTCACAAACCGAGTCTCTAAGTCACCACAAACCACAAAACTAACTGTGATGCAAGTGGAGAAGAGTGATAGAAATGGAGCACAGGTGACGTGCTGCATTGGCTGAGCCTGGTGGGATTTTCTGGTTGAACTATAAGCAGGAGAACGGACACTTTTTCTTTCTCTGACTGTGTGGAAGTCTCATGTTCTCACATCACAGATGATGATGATGAAAGGCGTTAAGACACTGGTGTTATTGGTAAAACATACTCATGTAGGGTGATGTAGGAGTTGAGTGTGGTGCTGAACTGAAGAAAAGGAACAAACCATTGATCATACATATTACAGCCAAATTGACTGATTAAAATTCTGAGTCAGGTACAGTACTGGTATACAGTTGTTGAGTGCAAAAAATCAAATAGAGGGGAAATACTGTGCTTCATTTAAACAAAGTCATAATCCTTTATCTGGTGCTAAATCATTATCAGTTTTTTGTCAAATTTTCTTGACTTTTTGTTGTTGAAGTTTTGTTTACTGAAGTCTATACAAGATAAAAACACCAGCATTTTTTATGGTCTTGTTGCACTGTTGTTAACTGCTGATGTTTACATAGTAATTGCCATTTATAGTACGGTCCAAAAAATCTACTTTTTGGGTCAAAATCATGTGGCAAAAACATGCCTAAATCAAGTTTTTGTAATTCTTATTTGTGCACACACATGCTTATACAAAGACACTGCAAACACACACAACTGCAAGATGATTGCACATACATAAATACATACACACCCTTGTATACACTGATCCTGGGCACCACACCCCATTCAGTCAGTCCTGCATCCCCAGCCCATCAGAGCCGAGCCAACAGAGGAAACTGTCACTGTGTCCACCGTGGCACTCTGGAGAGTTGAACTTGACTGAAACATATGTCTTCAATTTTAATAGCTCTCCATTCCCCCAGATGGCCTGAAGGGGGGGAAGGTTGCCTGAGAAGCTGCTGCGTTTCATGTAAGAATAATTTGTGCTAAGTAGCTGGGCGATCTGTTTGTTACGCTAGAGCTGACAGTTTGTTTATGTTTCTTGAGGAGTATGATGGATGGGGCAGGAGTTGATGCTAATTAGACTAAATTGTTGCGAAGAATGCTGAGGGTCTGCACCGCACTGCTGAGGCCAGTTTTCCATTGTTCCTGCGTCTTCGCACTTTGGGCGTAATTGAATGGAGCTTGGGCCCATTCATCATGGCAGTGTGCGTCCAGGGCAGGAAACAAATGGCTGGACCAGGATGGAGACGTTTGGGGAAAGAAACTGTGGGTGACAGAGGGAGAGCAGGCCATCAGAGAGAGAAGATGTCACTTTTTTTCCTCCAGGTCAATTAGAACAGACACAACCTGAGTCCAACTGGCCATGAAATTAATGTTTACTTAGCGAGTCTTGACCAGGGAAGATTAGCAGCTCTTAAACTTCTTCCTTTCGGCCTGACAGACATGGTCAACTGCAAAAGATGGCCATTAGGGAAAGTGTCATTGCATGCACTTTCCTCTGGAAACCTTGTCATGTTCACTCTCCTCTTGCTGCTGCCTTAGATTTCACTTCCAAATAGAGAAATTACCCTTGATCTTACTATAATTCAAAGAAAATTTATCATTAAGAGTTCAATGAGATATAAAATCTGAGTTTCCATCAAGACAGTTGTGCATTGTTTTCTCCTTAGAATCATCCAAATTGAAACAGATTTGAAACCAAATTTAATCGATCACTGGTTGAGTCTTGATAAAGAGTAAGAAACTGAGAACTTGGCTGATGTCTTCCCATCTATCCTTGTCTCTCATTTGACTCCTGCTTTTATTAACGGCACAGTATATAAGTAAATGACCGCAAATTTTAGGAAAGAATGGTAGATGGTGTTGTCCCCTCCTTTTCTCAGACTGAGTGTTACTCAGTACGTATGACTAGTAAACTGAACTTGATGTGTAAAATTGGTGTGTGAGTACCCCTTTAAGATGAAGTAATTTCAACTTTAAATCAACTCCAATGCATAGTGGCATCCAAAACGGCAAAAAATGTTAGTATCTTTGTCAGCTGAAGTCTACATCTGCCTGTGTGTAGTTTTTATGTTTCTCAGGTCAGGACTTAGGCTGTTCCTTCCCTCTATGTCGCTCACGTTAATTTGTTTTTGCCTCTTGCTCCCCGGTGTTTATTTTTTCTCATTTGCTGTTTTTCCTGTATCAGGGATACTTTGAAATAGTTAGGCCTGTAAAGCCTGCCAGCTCTGCACTGGTGCTTGCCCTGACCAGTGCATGAAACTAACACAGTTATACCTACAGGTGACTGAGAATATTTCAGTTTAGGAAAAATGAGATTATTCCTGCATCAGAGCCAAGTGAACACATGTGTAAATCCCACATTGGACCTTGTACTCAGTGCCTGGCATGTTGCTCCGAGTCTGACAATACAACATGTCCAGTGTTTAACACCCTCACCCTGCTACAAACCTGACACTGCATCTGCAAGTCATTAACCCTTAAACATGTGCAGTACAACAATGCTGTAAACAAAATGGCATTGTCACAGTTTCTACAAGTAAATGTGTGAAGTCGTAGCTAACAGTGAACAGAGCCGGGTCGAGCAGGGTGGAGCCAGCACATGTTCAACCTCACACAGGCACACAGGCTTGACAAGGATTTGGTCCCCCCCACTTGTGGCCTAGTTCAGCTTGAGTTAACCTCTGAGTACCTCCAGTGGTCGGGCCTGTAAGCCAAACACGATTGAAATATACTGTAAAATGTAAGGAACAAGTTTCCTCTTATCCAAGTGTCACCCTGTCCAATCTGTTTTCCTTTGTCCTTCATCATTATATTTCTTGTTGAATCCAGAATATCGGTGTCCAGGTGTACATCATGCATTTCTATTCTGTATCCTGTTAATCGCCCAATATCCATTGGGCAAGAGACGGGCAACACCCTGGAAACCTTTACACAGGGCGGAGCCAGACCAACAAATTCACACCTATGGTCAATTTAGAGTTTGTTGTTTACCTGACCTGCTTGTCTTTGGATTATGGAAGGAAACATCAGCACTCATGGGAAACCTTTGTGACCATGGGAAAAAGGTGAAGCCTACATTGTACACAGAGATGCTCCAGACAGGTCAGACCTCGGTGCTGGTTACAGTGCTAACCAGTGAGCAATGCATTTTCCTACAAATAGCTTTTAATGCATATATTGGGCCTTCTTGGAGGAAATTTTTTTTTCTTCCAATTATTTCCATATTTTGCAAATAGCCTGAAATGGCAATCCACCTTAGCTAACATAGAGCTTCGCAAAATCTAAAATGTTATTTGTTGTTTAATTTGAAAAGTCACTACATCACAACACAACCAGCTTTAAAGAATATGCCACTAAAATAAATGAGCCAAAAAATGAAAAAGTGAGTCTGTGCACTAGTGTAATGCTCTCATGATCATTTCTTAATATGCCACCATGTGAGCGCATGTTCAGACATGAAACACATTCAGAGACACGTTATAAGATCTCACCTGTGGTCATGTTATTACAAAATGGTTAGCCAAAAAAGAAAAAGAAATGCATAAATTAGTAAACACTGTACGTACAATAAATATATTGAACCCTGTCAGTATGATTCATATGTACACTATATTCTAAACCACCTAAATATTACCATAGCAGAGTCATCAGGTAAAAACAATTGTCATATTGAGAGCAGAAAGTTAGTTACAAAAACATATTTCATGGTAAAAATACACACTAAAATCTCCCCAAAAGATACCATACATGCATATATGAGCACAGCCAAGAAATGTAAAGAGTACCATACTACACAAAATATTCACTTATCTGTTCGGTCAAAGACATTGTGCAGTACCAAGGCCTATCACAGCAACTTCAGTGTTACTTGACTAGAACATCAGGTATGGACCATCGTAATGTAATGCAATAACCAAGAAGAAAATGGAAAAAGGAAAGTGACCTAACAAAATTAGAGGTGCCTCTGCTAATCTAAAAAGGTGTTAATATTGGATGGCAGTAAAACAATACCAGAGCAATTAGAGCAAAAGAAGAGGTAAATAACCCACAAGCTGAGGCAGGGCTCAACAAAAAGGATTTCCCGTTGTCCTGGGGCAAGTAAAATGCCATTTCGGGCAAGTAAATGCGACAACTCGCATGCCTGACCGGGCAAATTGTAAAAATATAATTAAACTATTAAACTACTTGGGTAATCAATCATACAAAATGGCATAAAATATTGTTTTTATTTGTTTCTCAAATATGGAGAGTTCCCACTTTTCTTAATTTGTTATGAAAATATTTGGCACACATTTATATGAGACAAAATATTAATTTTAAAATGATTTTATGGCGTTATTTCACAATAGAGACCTGCTCACTGTATATTTGCCTGCTTGGTACATGGCTATGTGCCAAAAAAGTAATAATTTGATACAAAATATTAATTTTAAAATGATTTTAGTGATTTAACAATGATTTTATTGTTCCTTCTCAGTCTAAGATCAGAACTAACATAGCAACAGTCTGTTCTTCATAATAAAAGTCTGTTATACATAACAACATCAACATCAGAGCAATCATAAAAAACCCCAGGCATATCATAAATCCATGCGCACACACACATACACACATACAAAGAGACTGACAAGAGAGAGCCTGCACAAGAGAATTACTCCAGAAAGTAAAACTTAAATGTAGATAAAACGTCCATTGCTAGGCTACCTATTTCAAGCAAGTTTTCATGCCATACTTAAAAATAAAATCTAAACAATTGTGTCAACAATGAAGTACTTGTTTTAAATCAGCTAAAAAAAAAACATGGTCCTTAAATCTGCTGATTTTGGAGGCCCCTGTGTACAAAGCCGGTAGTGTTTCCACCATAATAACCAAAAACTACTCTTGCTTCTTTTTAACTGGCTAACATGCTGCTCACTGTAAGTGTAACTCTGCCTGGGAAAACGTAAACACAGGCTCATCAGTAATACATTTTATGAAAATTGTTTCATAACCATTTAAAATCTCCTGGTAGTAGCTTTCAGTTAGTAATTTACCTGCACTTCTGAAACTGACCTTTTACGACTCATACACAGTATGCCTAAACTTGCATTCAGCTATGATTCAGATGTTTATGTATTTTTATTTTTATTTTTATTTATTTATTTTTTTTTATTTTTTATTTTTTTAGAAATGGCAATATAAAGTAGCAACTTCCAGTTTGATAACAGTGAGTGACTATTGCATACAGAAAAAGAAAGCAAAATCTGTTACTATGAACAGGCTATAAAAGGCCAGCCCACCTAATGCTCACTGAGAGGAAAACTTCTGTGTGTGTGTGGATGCCAAAACTGGTCAGGGAGTTTGTGTTTTCTTGGCATGTTGAGAAGACAAGTCGGTGTCTCTTGTGGCTGCAATGCATTGTGGTTTATTGAGGCTGCTGTCAGTGGGTTGAGGAAGAGCTCTTCCTCCTCTGCGATGGATTTCTCCCTGTTACATTCTTATATGTCAGAGCAAAATGAAGCCCCTAGAAAAGATGCTCTTGCTCTTTAATTGTGGTGAACTGACACTAAAGTCTGACATTTGACGCTTTAAGTAGCTGAACTGAATTTCCTCTCAGACTTGGCAAATGCTTGCAGTAGCCACACTGGAAATAGCTCGACACGACTTCATGTTTGTGGTATTTTGGCACTTTCACTGGAATATGACAAATATACAACCAAACAATGAAATGGAGAAGCGCAAGGTGAATTGCCAGTGCTTATTTTTCTTTAGCAGTGTCAGAGTGATTTAGGGAGGATTTTTCCTTTAACCATGTTCATGGAGAATTCACTGTTTAGGACTACTGTCTCTGAAGCAGCTACACATGTGTCCTCGTTGGCCTGGCACTGAATATCCTGCCAAAAATTACTCTCCTCTGTCTCTACTTTTGTTTTCAACTGTTTGAACATATACAGAGAAGAATTAGTGGAAGCTATAGGCTGCTCCTTATTCTAAAGTATACACTAATATTATTTTTATTTTTACATTTAAGTTTTGGGATAGTTTGGATTATTTGAAGTGGAGTTGTATGAGGTTCTTATACATATTCAGTCTATTGCCCTACAGTGGATGACCATTGACATGCCCCCACTTTAGAGCAGCAGCAGGAGGCAGCCAAGCAATGCACTGGTGAAAGGTTATCAAAAATCAAAGTATAGATACATTTTCAATACCCCATGTTTAAAATGACACAGTGTCCTTTAATTATAGTATTGAAAGTAAAAGAAAAAAACGATCTAAATGCTCATTCAAGACCTCAGTTCAGTTCAGATTTTATTGTCCCGTCTTAAATTTAGCTTGCAGCAAAACCAGACAGTGATCAGTAACTTTTTCTGTACCAGCACTGTGTGCAGGTTGTTAATAAGAAAAAAAGAAGAAAATTATCCTGTTTTGTGTGCCCGGGACCTTTTTTCTTTTAGCCAGGAAATTGACTTGAGGTACAGTATTGGTATTGAGTATCGAGTTTTTTTTTTTTGTTTGTTTGTTTGTTTGTTTTTTTCAATGCTAGTATTCTATTGAAGTTTAAAGTTTCTGGTATTTTGATAACTACATGCTGCTGTGGACAGACCAGGGTCAGCAGCAAAGCGTATTTTAGCCACCTAAAAAAAAAAAAAGGCCCACCAAAAAAGCCAATATTGTTTAAATGTATGGTATATTTTGAATCGCTCTGTCTTGCTCAACCAGACGCCTCGTGCAAACACAGTAATTTTACCTTGCAGAACACATGAGCTGCTGGTCAGCTGCCTTGATCGGTTAGGTGGTTTGGGTTACTTTGTGACTTTGGAGAATCTAAACAACCTTTTAAAACATCAAAGTCCCATAATAAGGGTCTGTGTCTTCAAATTTTTTTTCTGGTAGTGTGCTGGGCTGACTATTGAGCTAGCAACAGGCCTACAGTGTATAGCGTGATAAAAGACACTCATCAGCAACATTCAGTGTTCGACCAATCTGCATCCACAAGTGGGCTTTTTGTACCTCTGTTATGATTTCTGTCTGACACTGACAAAACCACATTTTCTAAGTTACCAAGGTAATCCCCATCTAATATGATTTGTTGCCTCAGAGAAAGTACACAGATTTTATCAACTAGAAGCACTTGGAGCAGCTGCACAAAAAAAAAGGCAGAGTGCTCGATGAAAAAGCTGCTGGGCACAGCGCCTTTTGTCAAACACTCTCTTCTCATTAGGAACAATTGAAACAAGACGCTGGCACTCAAAAAAGGGAAAAAAACACTGTAGAAATGAACACAAACTAACTGAACAAGGCAGCAGTAAACCAGCAACTCCTGTGTTTTGCGAGGTAAACTGTTTTTGCCAAAGGAGTCTAGTTGCTCTGGAGAGAGTGACATTTGGCTTATGTAACAGCGGTTTCCCGATGGAACAGGCTTTCTGATGGCAATGTAAAATGGTAAAAATATTCTAATAATAGTGCACAGTTAAACTGATAATGACTGACCCTGTCCACAGCAGTACATTGCTTAGCTTCCTACACCAGGACTCCTGCTGCTTCTTCAAACTGGGGGCATGTTGGCCAACATCGATAGTCAGTGTATTACCTACAGTAGATAAGTATCTCATACAACCTCACTTCAAATAATCCGTGCTATCCCGTTAAATATTTTAAAAAGCCTTTTTGTTACGTGCATGTATGTTGGGCTAAGAAAAGATACTATATGGGTGGGATGTGGGTTAAGGATTTTAAGGATGGGGGCGTAGTGTGAGGGGATAGAGAGAGGAAGCGAGTTAGCCTCGGATGGGCGAGAGTGAAACCCGAGCATGATTGAGTTAGGGGAAAAGGAGACAGGAGCCCTGAGGCTGCCAGTCGGATGCTGTGTGTGTGTTTTGTGTGTGTATACACAGCTCTCTTGTCATGCTGCCCTGTTAGCTTGGGGAGATTGTGATGGAGTTATCTGGCCTGGCCCTAAAAACGGCTTGTCATCTTGTGTATACACAAGGAGGTAGCGTTAGTCTGTGTGTATGCTTGTACGGTGCCAGCAACATTACTCACAGGCCTTTTGGGACACAAGCAAAGCCTCGCCTGGTTCCTTTCCCCTCTCCGTGGAAATATACTCACTGCATCCTCTGAATTCTCAAAAGATGAAGGTTATACAAACAGTGATGGAAATTAGGTCTTAGAGGGTTAAACTATTACCTTTCTTGTGGGATTCATCCTCACCTGCTTTCCAAATGGTCTGTGACATAGTTGAAAATGGGAGCAAATTAAACTGCCCTCCATAAAAACAAGCCTTTTCTCTTACGAAGCTTCATTAATGTCATTTTGTTATTAGTAATAACATGTTCCTTAGGCTCGGGACACTTTTTTTCATTCACAGTGTGCGAGATGCCGCTTAAACTGTGGGAAAAAATGTCCCAAACTGAACACAGTATGGAGCCCCTGCTTCACACTGCAGCAGCACTAAGCAAAAGCAGATGTTATAAAGTTTACAGAAATCAGAACATTATTTTCCTGTTTCCATTGCATTCTTCTAAACACTTAGTGAACAAGCTTTGAAGTCACCCAAGAAATCTAGTCTGCGGGAGAAATGATAGGATCTCCTGGAGCAGTGGAGCCAAGGAGGGAGGTAGAAGGGGGTCTGAGCAAGGGGAAGGGGAGGATGAGGAGAGGAGGAGCCTTGAAGCCAGAGAGGGAGGGTTTGATGAAAAATTAGAGGTGCTTGTCAGGTCTAGATTTTGCTTTCTTGTCTGACTTCAGGTTGAATCATCTGATTGGGATTTGTTCGCACATCTTGAGCGTTCTTTCAAACTTTCTTCTCCCTGTTGGCTGGATGTGATCTGGGATGCAGGAGGGGGAGATAAGCTGTGTTTAGGCAGGTCTGCTGTGGGTCTGATCATAACAGCAGATAAATCCCACTGACTGTGTTAGATAGCCTTACCGCAGGCGGTGTGCAATACTGCCAGGAGCGCACATTAGATCCCTGTAATGCATAGCCAATTTTATAATAGACCTTCCAACTACATGAGTAATGTGGCTGCCTGGCAGGCATGTCCACTGGAAGCCTTCACAGAAGTCCCCTATCATCCATCCATCTTTCACCTATCCGCATGAGTGCTGCCATATAGAGCCTTTATATGGAGGACTGAAATGGCTAAAATAAAAGATAAAAGCAATGAAGAAGTGAATTAAAATGACATTAATTGCCATTAATAATATCAAAAAATAAATGGAAGCATTATAAAATTACAGAAATTGTATTTACTTGTTTACCTTTGTATTAATACATTAAATGTATTAATATATTAACTGTCCCATTTGATTTTTTATTTTATTTATTTGTTAATTCTTTCAAATGTATGTTTATTTCTGTATTATTTTCCCATGTTTAGGCATGTGTAGTCAATCTGTGCACTCAGATATCAACAACAAAAAGGCAAAAAGTTGATCTCATGACATATTTTGATGACAGATGAGAAATGCATAAAGAATTTCAACAAAATATATAACATATGCATTTTGACATTTTAATGCAGAAATATTACATATTATAGCTTTAATATGGTAATAAATAAGTTAGGGAGTTAGGAAAGTAAGGGAAACAAATATGGGGAAAATGCAATGGGAAATAATACAGAAATAAATGCTGAAATAAATTTAAAAAATGAATTAATAAATAAAATGAAAATAGTGGAATCAGTTCAAAAGTAACTCTAAGGAACATTTTAAAATAAAAAATGAAAACAGAAATATCAGTTTGTCACATTTCATAAATTAATGCCTACATTTATTTTCAATATTAACTTTGGTGCATTTGAAGCTATAGTATGTAACATTTCTCTATAAAAATTTTAAGAATGCCAGACATACAGTATGTTATTACTTTATCACAAATAGTCAGTGAAATCAGTAATTTATTCAAGGTTATGGTGCTGCTAGTTGCTACAACTTACAGGAAAATAGTGGATGTGTCTGATATGTCAGAGTGAGAAAGGAAGTCGGTGGAAATGTAACGTGAATAAAACTTAAATATTACCTCGTCCATGAGCATGAGCATGGAGCATGATTTCAGCCTGTGTAATGTCGATTTTCATCTGAATTTTTTTTTTAACAGTAAAGATCACAAATCCTGTGATCCTACGCCATTGTAAATGCCATCAAACTGTGTCTTTTGCTGTTGTTTTAATGTGAGAGGGAGACCTGTAGCTGCAGAACCTATATATTGTGTTTTTAATAGCTTGTTAATCTATTGTGGCATTTATTTCTTTAGTTTTGATTTTAGCATTTGCATTCCTCCATACCTTGCAGCCTGTTCTATCTTAAATGTTCTCAAATAACCAAACAGTCATGTCATAACGCAAAACGCGTGACCTGATCAAAGTGTTTGCAGCATCATTCCTTACATCCCTTGGATAAATCGATACAGTTCTTCTTTTCTAAACATTTCCTTTAAGGGATGGAGAGGCAGAGAAGCAGCCAACTTTCAATAAAATGTGTGACTTCTAAGATGGCGACATCTGCAGCGCATTAGGGTTCAAGCACGCTCTCGCAGGTTAACTAACTCGTCATGTTACCTCGAGTGACTGAGTCTCCTGAGAAGCAAATGGATTGCAGCGGGCTTCTATGTGAAACACACAGAGGAGGAGCTTCATCATCTTAAGATGCGTTAGACTTCAATGTCACCATCACTTGGTTTTGATTTAGCTGTGCAAATCACCCTTGTTACCATGTATTACCAGCGCAGAAGAATACAAATGCCTTGTCCCTCTCCTACAGCGTTCCAAGCCAATCTGCCTCCTCTCAGCCCTTGTTGTACACTAATGCACTGTGGCATATGAATCATACACACAATGCATGTCTTCATCCGACCTCTACAGACAGGACCTCACAGGACAGCCACTTTGGCATTTCCTGCTCTCTCATCTTCAAGGCTTAGCAGAGACATGCATTCCCGCTCTCTTCGCATAATTCAATAGAGAGTTTGACAATCACAATTAGGGCGAAGGCAGAGTAGCCTGGCAGCGTTCCCTTTTGTAATATGGAATTACAAAACTGTGCCCAGTTATCCACCCACACGCGGTGGGTCCACGCAGTGATGCATCTTAGCTGGGCTCAACCCAAAAGACCCCCCTCCGCAAAACAAAGTGCCTGCAGAGAGCTTTGGAAGATCGCCAGGTTGGATTGCCACTGAAAACCCCTGAGAACTTTTCTTAAAGATTTCTACATGTGTGTGAGTAGGTAAGGGGTCTACCTCCAAGTCTGATGGGAAGGGAAAGGATGATGTATATGTATAAAGTAGACCTGCAGGTATTTCCGTCCAAGAAGCCTTTTTTTCCCTCTTTGTTTGCCTTGTTTCTTCTCCACACGCTCCATTGTTTTCATTGGCTGCGCAGCCGATGATGCTGCAACGCTGGAAAACGGCTGGTGTGATTTTTACAGGAGGACAGGGAACATGGGTCATAAAACTCGCCTCCATTTTCCACAGGCAGAAAAAAAACTTGCCCCCCCCTTTCACCTTCCCTGTCAAAGCACAAGACCTCTGTGGGAAGTCTGTATCGTATGGAGGAGTGTGTGGGAGAGCGAAGATGTGCACACACATGCACACCACAAGAAAACACGCAGGCTGCTGGTTTCTGATGTGATGTCATGATCTGGATATTTTTCAGTGATTTTAGTCATTTTGGTGCTGTGATAGGCAGTGAGGGGAATCTCAGGGGGCTGTAGAACAACAAGCAGACGTTCTGGTCTCAGGTCCCCAGGGAGGGGTGAACCCACAGCATTCCTCCCCCAGCAGTAAGCTGCCTCACCCACCCAGACAGATGGGGAGGCTGTCCATCTTCCTGCCCTCCAAAAGCCCTGTGTCCACTTTTTTTATGGCCTTTGCTGTTGTCTGATTCAAATATGGATTGTGCTTTTTATAAACGGAGGCTGCTTTAAGTAAACTAGTTGGTACTAGAGCTGCAATGATTAATCAATTATTAAATTAATCACCAATTATTTTGATAATCAATTAATTAGTTTCTTTTTATAAGAAAAAAAAGTCAAAATTCTCTGATTCCAACTTCTTAAATGTGAATATTTTCTGGTTTATTTACTCTTTTATGACAGTAAACTGATATTGGAGCACTGTAATGTGCAAACTGCTAATTTCTTTATTTCATTTATTTCAAAGCTGCCATCATAGAGAAAAGCATGAAGTGATAATAAATGAAATGACGAAACGGCACACACTTTTGGACTGTCTCTTCTTGAAAGAATTCATAATATTTCACTCAATCAAAGTAGTTTGTGTGAAGAATGAAAAAAGAGAACTTTAGAGAGACTTTGAAAACCTGCATACTGTCTCACCTCTGCAGACTTGGCTAATCACTGCATGTGAAGAGGGCTTGCTTGTCAAATTGTCTGTTTTGGAGATTTTGGAAAAAATTGTGGTTGTTGCAATGAGCCCTCCAAATTAAACAACAAAATATGTCATTGGTCAATGCCTACCAAAACAACTAGGTTAAAATCATACCTGCCAAGATCTGGGTTTCAAACAATTTCAAAACAATTTTTTTTTTTTTTTTTTTTTTAAATTAAATTGATTGATTAAAATCAACCCTGCAGACTTTGCAAAAGGCATGACCACTCTCCTGGTGACTATATATTTAAATTGAGACAGCTGGTTGGTCTGCCTATGCAAAGAGGAAGTGTGCATGTGCCCCTTAAATCAGGTTGTTGATTTCCTGGTTGCAGTGACAGATGGAATGAAATTGTATGGATGTGTCGATTGTGTTCCATCGACGATCTGGGAACCTTGGCGGACAAACAGACAAAACTTTTGGATTCATGGATGATGATTATTCATAATAAAGTTTGAAGGCCATGCAAATTACAGGAGTTTTCCGGGAGAGCCAGGAGATGGCCTCAAAATACAGGAGAAACTCAGAGAAAACAGGAGTGTTGACAGGTCTGGTTAAAATTATTACTTGATTCTGGTTAGGGAAAGATTATGGTTTGTGTTAAAATTTGTTAAGGGTAGTGAATGACCATGGTCATGGTTAAAAGAAACCAAAACTGAATGTTGGTAGGAAATGGCAGAGATCTTCCATGTCACACTCGGATTATTTCCACCATTGCTCTCATCATAATTACTACAGCTGCTAGAGGTCTTTGTCACATGAATGTTAACATTGGTTTTGGGGCATTTGCTGAGATTAATAACATTCTCGTTTTTCTTGGAAGGAAGGTCTCCTTTAGTGGCACAGCACAGTATGCAGCCATAAAGTTAGTTTTGGTTTTATCTGGCCAGGTTTTGTTGAATTAGTCTGCTTCTGCTTCCTTTCCAATACAAGGAAGGTGAATGAAATTTCATTTTTTGGAGTCACAGCATTGAAAATTTATATTTAAAAAATGTAACTGCTTTCAAATAAAATAAAACAAAATAAACATTGCACTATTGGAAACTTAAAAAGGGAAACCTTGATCCACTACAATAGGATGGCAGCGGCTTGCACTCCACTATGGCAAACATTCCCCTTTGCTTGACCTTACCCACAGGTCAGACTGACCACGGAGGATTATTTACCTCCCATTTTGTGCGTGTGTGTGTGCGCATGTGCTGCCGGCCTGTTTAGGATGTACATGTTAGTCAGACGACTGCTGCAGGAAACCTCTTGCGCTGCATGCTGTTTCTGGGTGTGAAGGAGGGGAAAACACAGGGTGAAAGATGGCCCTAGAGGACCTGAGCCAAACCATGAAAGTTTAAGTAAATACGGAGGGAGGGGGATAACCCTGGTGGTCTGGGTTCCCCCCTTCTCAGTTGATGTTTTCTCTCTCCTCTGCCCTTGTTTGGACAACAGTGCGCAGTGTTGTGCCATTTCCCCAGTGGCCTGCTTTCGTAGTTTTCATTGATTGAGAATACACTACCGTATATTCATGATGCACGGGTATAAATTCAGGCTATATTCATGCTGTCACAGCAGCTCCCTATAGATACACTCAGAGAGGAGGGGTGAGTCAGGAAAACATACGCTAATGAAGCAATGTACACGCTTGTTTCCATAGAGATGATCCAACTAAAACAAGTACATACATATATTTGTACTATACTTTCTTTAACCAAGTGAAGACTTTGGTGAATGAAAGCTTTATAGTGGCCAGGGGAGGATTACTAGTATTTTGATACAGTTACTAATTACTTTCAGTAACCCAATCCATGTATTACAGTATTAAAGGAACGTATCTGGATTACCTTCAGTTACTTCTGGATTACCTCAAAACCAAATATGGTGAAACTGTTTTGCCTATAATGTTTTATGTTTGTTGTAGGTTTATTAATTTGTCCAGATATTTCTTCCTTCATTATGCATGAATGCATGTTTAGATTAATAACAGTAATCATGCACATTTAAATGCACTTTGTTAAGTATGATATTCACACGCAAACGTAAAGTAAACTGACTGAAACTTTTTCAGTTTTTACCGAATCACCATCTAGTCACCAGCATCGCCATCTAGAGTTAGCAGTTGGTCTGTTTAGCTTATGTTAGCGGTTTGTCTTACTTGTAAGTGTTTCTTTAAATTAGATGTCTAGTTCTTGGATGACAACAGTATTTTCATGGCTGAAGACAGAACTGTCACTGTACTGTGATGTTGTTCCTTTTTTCTGATTTGAAAAACAAAATAATGTTGAAATTTCAACCCAGTGATGCACTTTTTTTTTACAGGCCATGATAATGAATTGACAGTGAGATTAGCTGGTTTGATTTATTGGTGTTGTGAAACTCATGAAAATCGTAATTCTGCTAATAATCCCCATTTATACTAAATGTATCTGTAATTTCATTGCATCTTTTTTATCTGTAACTTGTAATGGAATGCAGTTACCGTATTTTGTACCCTAATTATGTAATTCTGATAAATGCAATGCTCCTCAAGCCTGATAGCACCACAGTAACACAAATTAAAAGAGAGTGTGTTACAGAACAATGGCTGTGTAGTTTGTATATTTATAGCAGTTTGCCAAATGATCAGTGTCAAACATAACTCATTTCTTGTCTGTCTTCATCTCTAAAACGACAATGTTTAGTTATGTTTTGCACCATTTTCCAACTTTTAAAACAGCTCATGCGTGGTAAACATCTGAAATTAGTTGCTGCTGAAGAATCCATTCACACCCTGCATTCCAGCCTTAATGTCCAACTGTTTCTCTACGTAATTAAAAGCAGACCAATTTGCTTCTCAAAAACTTCACACCATGTTTTTTGCTGTGTGTAATTTGGGCCTCAGGATCTGCGCCCGTGCTACACAAGGCTGAGAATCATCTCATGCATCCCCATCTCACTCATTAGCACTGTGTGACGGTATGCTGTTCTATTATGTTGGACGAATCACTGAGGCTTCCCATGTGTTTTGCTATGCAACAGAAAGCAATGTCAGTACAGATGCTGCAGATTCAATGATGGATAAAAGTGACTCGGATTACTTCTTAAGCAGTGCAGTGGTATAATAATAGCAAGGTTTGTTTGAGTGTGTGAGTTTAAACTGCTGAGGCTGGAGCGGTGATGAGTTTGATGTGGTGTGATGTTAATTATCTGACTGAGGAGGATCAGTTGGTTTCATTGCATCAATCCTAGTCTTGGCTCTGTGTTTGAACCAGGTGTAGTGCTCTTGATTTAATGAGGACAAAGTTGTAAAATCAGTATTCTTTTAAAATATTTGGGGTGGGGGTGGGGGGGCTGCAGAGGACTTGCAGTACATCAGTACGGGCGTGAATGCTTGACCACCTGGGTTACCAAATCACCGGTAACAGAATTGTAATGATATCTTCCCTCTTATTTATTACCATAGGGCAGGAGAGGTTTTTGAAAGAAGGCAGGCTGACTTTTCCAAACATGGAAAATGTCTCAGCTTTGTGTTTTTGGATAATGTTTGGATTATTCAAAATAATCAAATTCAAGTCACTTGTGTGATGGAATTTAGATTAAAAAGTAAAAGAAATTTAAACATTATGAAAACCACATTTGAACTAAAACTTTTGACTTTGTTCTTAATCTCTGAGCCATTAGAAATGTATGCCTTTAACACCTGACTACAAGCAGCAAAGAGTTTTGAAAGCCAGTAAGCCATTTGAATTATTAATAGGCCTACAACTAGAAAAGCAGTCATAGTGCAGACCTCCACAAAGCCCAATAGTCCAGTCTGCTATGATATGCAAATCTGAGGGCGCAACCACCTGGAAAAGGATAATTCAGACATTGCTTATTTCTTATATACCCACTGTATTTGTTTGTATAGTGATGTTTCAGGTTGTTGTGTTTTGTTTTATCTTAAGTTGCATCACACCGTTCATTTTCATTACAACAGATGGGTGCAGGCATCATAAATTCAGTTCACTTTCAATTAACCTGTTGTGCAATGTTAACAGAAGTGAAAAATAATTCATTCATCCCCCTCAACCCACCATGATTTGGAACCTAAATTTGATGGGTTCTTCCTTGGCTCATCTTGTGCCCTTCCAGCTTTAATGAAGATTGGGCCAGTAGTTTTTCCATAATCCTGCTGACAGCCAAATAAAAAACAACAACAACAACAACAAAAAAACAACAACAACAAACGGAAACAAACTGAAATCACACCTCTTGGGCGAAGGTAATAATGATCTTACTAAAAAGATTGTTTCTCAAACAATTTGGAACCTGTTTGGAGGTGATATCAGAAAGATATTTTTGTCACAATGTCATCCAACAAGAACAGCAGCATGACAGCTACAGATGTTGTTTAAACATATGCAGTGACACAATAGGTTATTTTATAAGTGTTGAAATTAACCCAAAAAAAGTTGGGGTGTTGTGGAAAACATTAATAAAAAAAGAATGCAATGATTTGCAAATAATCTTTGACTTTTATTCAATTGAATACTGTACAAGGGCAAGATATTTAATATTCAAACTGATAAACTTTATTCTTTTTTTGTAAATATACGCTCATTCTGAACTTGATGCCTGCAACATGTTTCAGAAAAGTTAGGATGGGGCAACAAAAGGCTTGGAAAGTTATGGAATGCTCAAAAACATCTGAATAAAAGGTACATACAGGTTTTGGAGAAACATGCTGCCATCTAGATGGCGTCGCATTATGAAGCACAAAATATGACAATGGAGACCCCGGACTGTCAAAAAACAAAGTTTATCAGCTTGAACATTAAATCTTGTTTCTGTACAGTACTCAATTGAATATAGGTTGAAAGGTTTTTGCTAATCATTGCATTATGTTTTTTATTTATCTTTTAAACAATGTCCCAACCTTTTTAGAATCAGGGTTGTAATTTCCACATTATGCACGTTTGTATATTTGGGGAATAAATGATAAGAAGTGTAAATACATTTGGGGTAAAACATTAAAAAACGATAGGGATTCTTTTCTGCCAATACTCAGAACTGATAATATCCTGCTTCTCTCTTTCACATTTTTGTGTTTTAAAAAGCCTGCTCTATTTATTAGCTATAATTTAATTATCAGAATGATGCAAAATAATAAAAATATTCCAATATTGGCCTGGTATGTATTGTGCATCCCTAATTAAAACAGATGTAAATGTCTGGAGGATAAAGTACAGTATTTTTAAGAAGACTTGTTTTTTTTTAGTTGACTTACACTGGTCTGAACTGTGAGATTTGTATTTTAAAAACACAATTTCGCTTCTGACTTCAATATTGTTGCAGGCCTGCAGTGTTAAAAATTAGCTGAATAGTTTGTGTTTTAAGCTGTGAATGAACTACTGATAAAACTTGAGAAAGATTTCAAGCTGTCTGCTTTGTGTCGCTGTGTATTGTTTTAACAGGAGTGTAACATGGTAGCATGAAGCCTAACATACTGTATTTAGTTACATCTTCTAGAGATCTTTATTGTAATAATCTAATAATAGCAATAGTAATTGTAATAGCATCTGTTCAGTTGCTCAGCTGTGTTTCAGATCATTAACATAATTCATATATATTTCCATAGATTAAACTATTTTTGGCTTTGACAGTTACTTTGCATTCTGTCCGCTGCAGCCACATGATTAAAATTCATTGTTGGACTTGTGAAATATCACTCCCGTGTGGAAATGCTGCGTGGAGCAGGTGTGCAGGGCTTGTTGAATCTTTCCCACCGTGATTAAATTGGTATGTTTTAGATTATAGTGTGTTTTTTGGCTCCCCGCCGTTCTGAGGTTCTGTGTGTGTGTGTATTCATTTTGAACTCGTTGCTGTTTCTCTTTTCATGTGCTTCTGGGCCGAGTATCTTAGCTGGGAGCTGTGCGGCCTGAAATAGGCCACGTTCAGCCAGCCAAAGCTGGACTGCAGCTGTTTGCTCATTATCTACAAATGTGAACTCAGGACACCTTGAATTCATAACGATAGGAACATCTGATAGGGTGCTGGGTAAATTAACAAAATATTCTGCTGTTGATTCTAAGAAGGAGATAGGGAAATGTTTTGGGATTCTACGAGTGGCACGACATAATATCCTAAAAACACCACAGATAAACGGATATGCTTCTTACTGCTGGCTAAAAATGTTGCATAAAAACTACTGTCCTATTGGCTTGTTATGATTGGACTTTCAAGGTGTAGTATGGCTTTCATTTCAGGCCTGGAAAAGTAATGGAAACTGGGAAACATCAAAAACATTTCAGGTAAAGTATTCATGATGTTTATAGATTTTCCTTTAAACCAGCTGAGTACTTTAACATTAGTTTTTGGCTTTTGAAAGGTCAGGTAACCTTTTGAGGCCACAATAAACCAAAGTCACAATTTTCATTATTCTTACATGAGTCACAAATCAAAATCTGAGCAATCTGAACCAAATATCTGTCAGAAAAATAACATTTTAGCAAAAGCGCAGACATGGAAACTGCACTGTCTCTCCAGAAATAGCAAATCAGAAAGGAAGAGAGAGTATGAATAGCAACCCATAACCCATCCTGAACTCTACCCAATTTTCAGGGTGTTCCTAATGCAGCGAAGGCCCCGAGTCTCTGTAGCGGAGGCCCTGAAACCTCAGCCCTAAATCTGATGGGTGGATGTAAGACGAGACGGACGGTAGAATAACAGAACGTGCACTTTGTTCACCCCCAGCCTGCAGTAAAAAGCTCTGAGAATTACAGAGTGAGAGACAGTTTAACTCCGGGTCGTAAATATGTGTTTGGAACGTTTTCCCTTTTTCCCTCCCTCCACGCTTCTCCTGTAACGTCCCTGTTACTATTCTGTGTGGAGCCTTTACTGTGTGTTGCTGCAGTTTTGGTGATATCAAAAGTATGTTTGCTACTATACTATTTTTTCTCATGAGGTCTATTTGTCTCTTTCATTTCTTTTCTTTCACTCTCACTAAGTGTGTTTCCATCCACCTGTTTTTATGCACGTTTTCACTACACACACTAAAAAAAACCAAGTGGAAATGCCAGAAAGGTAAAAGTGGAAAAGTTGGTTTATCCATAAAAAAGAAGAATGCAGAAAGGTCCAATGAAAACAGATTTTGAGAATAAATCATGACACATATGAAGCGTTATGTGAGTTATTTGTTAATTCAAGCCTCTGATGCACTAAAGCAGCATTTCCCAAATGTTTTCTTTGCAGCTCTAATACCGAATCTTGGTACCCGTCCCTACATGCGAAATGTAGTGCACTGAAAAGTTGCCTGGATTTAAAGAAAGACTAGAGGCAAATAATTTTAAGTAATTGAGTTACTTGACCCATTTTAGGTCACGACTCTAAGTTTTGGAAATGATGCACAGAAGAGAAAAAAGTAGAAGCAGATGAAAACATCAGACCTCTGTGGAGCAATGAGGAGAAAGTTCCTCAAATTGAAGCATGAAACAAACAAAAATGCTGTATTTCCATCACGTTTCTCACATGGTTTTCCAGTGTTTAGTGTCTGACTCTTTAAATTATGTCATCCCGTTGTGCTGTCTTCTTCTGCAAAAGTTTAATGACATTTGAGAATTGGCGCCACCAGCTGTTTATCTCAATGCACCCATCTCCTAATATTTGCATTACTGTAGTGTAAGGAAACGCACATTAATTCACTTTTTCTTTGCCGATTTTCTGTGTATTTGAAGAAAATTTGTTAAATTTGGATACGCTAAAGTCATGCTCTCTCTCTCTCTCTCTCTCTCTCTCTCTCTCTCTCTCTCTCTCTCTCTCTCTCTCCTCTCTCTCTCTCTCTCTCTCCTCTCTCTCTCTCTCTCTCTCTCGCACGCACGCACGCACGCACGCACGCACTCACACACATATATTTCTCTGATGTCTGTCTTTTTGTCATGTGTGTTTACAGTCATCTTTTCCCCCAAGGCTGTCTTTCTCTTTCTGTCCTTCTCTCTTAGATACACACCTAAACAGACAGTGTGTGTGTGAATGTGTGTCTGTGTGTGTTGAAGAGGGAGAGGTCTCCCTCCTTCCCTGTTTCCAGCCTGTGGGAGAGTCCCTACCCAAACCGCAGCAGGGTAATAATCACTTAACCCAAATCAGCCGCAATCAGGACGAGCCGGGCTGCAGCTGGGAGGCAACCAACCCATGGGGGCGAGGGGTGGCAGCGGGTGAGCGGGTGGGCGAGTGAGAAGCGGGTGGTGGGGGGTTGGTCAGGGATGACGATGTGGACACTGATGACCAGGAGGAAGATCAAGAGCGCCAGCCTTTGTTGTGCCATCCTCGTCCTCATCTGGCTCCAGCAGGGAGTGAATCAACGGGGGGAAATTGGGGAAATCAGAGATGAGATTCCCCCTACAGAGTGAAGGTTAAATGCTGCTCCTGTCGTGTATGTGTGTGTGTGTGTGTGTGTGTGTGTGTGTGTGTGTGTGTGTGTTTTGTCTAGTCTACATGTGATTGTTTCGTTAGTGCTCCCCAGGCCCCTGCTGAGTCACTGAATCTGATCTTGTGTGATCCAGTGATTGTGTTCTGAGCTGTTTGTGTTGTGATGTAGGTCCTGTCACAGCTGCAGGCCCCACAGGAAGACGCACACACATATATAAGACACTTTGAGGCACACACATATAGTATACTCATATATGCGGGGGTTTGTCAGAGTTGTACGCTTATTGGCAGCAGTGGGAAGCAACTAAGTACAAATTCTTACTACTTACTGTACTTAAGTAGAGTTTTCAGGTATCTGTACTTTACTTGAGGATTTATTTTTCTGACAACTTTTTACTTTTACTCCCTAAATTTTAACACAATTGTCTGTACTTTCTACTCTTTACGTTTTCAAAACAGGGTTGTTACTTCAGTTTCAATGCATTTGAGGGAAATTTTGGATTATTTTCATTTTGCGTCATTGCGCGCCACCTTCCCAACATGAAGAATGATTTCAATCTGAATGAATGGGACAGTAACAAATTGAAAACAAGACAGAAAATGGCATAACAAGATGAAAAATTAAACAAAATGAAAAATGAACCAGATGTAAATGACAATACGAAAAACGATGTATCAAGATGAAAAATGATGTAAAAAGATAAAATGACAAAACAAGACGGAAATCACAGCAAAGATGCATCAGATATAATAGACGAGACGAAGAACAACGTAAAAGACGTAACAATACAAAATAGAAAAGGACATTTGGCAGCGTGGAAAAAAGGTGATTCGACATTTTTTCATCATAACTAGATGAAAAAAATGTAACTAGAGAAAAAATCATGGAACAAGACTAAAAATGACAAAAAAGACAGAACGAGAAGAAAAATGATCTAACAGGATGATAAATGACGTATCAAGACGAAAAAGAAGTATCAAGACAATAAATGATTTAAAAAACTGATATAAGACAAAAAAGAGAGACATAACAAGATATGATAGACGTCACAAGACAAAAAAGACGCAACAAGACGAAGGACACCAAACAGAGGCACTCGGCCGTGGAGAAAAGGTGATGTTCAGTTCACTTTACACAGAAACAGCCAGTAGAAATGTATTTCAGAGGGCGACTTCTTACTTCCGAGACCTGTACTTTTTCACTTTTACTTGTAAAGAGTTTGAATCAGTATTTCAACTTTTACTAGTCTTTTTTTTACACAAGTATCTGTACTTGCGTAAAGAATGTGTGCACTTTTGCCACCTCTGCCTACTAGGGAGACATCTGCAAATAGGCCTTGACATGCACACCCACACACATGCATATATACATACAGGGCTGGGTGGAACCATGACAGAGCCTGAAATCCAGGCGATTTATTGGGCTCTGCTCCAGCCAAGACCTACAGCATGTCAGAGCTGTCTCAGTTTCCTCGTCTTTCCGCCCCTCGGAGCTTATCTCCTTGCAGCTTGCTCCTCAGTGACTCAGGCCTGCTCCTAATCAGACGGAGATTGCCACAACACTGTATCGCAGAGATAAATCTGAACCGTGTATGTGCTATTTGTTGTAGTGGCCTTGGTGTTGTTAGTAGCCCACCTTGTAGCATCTGCCATTCATTTGGAGTGGAAGACAAACACACTGATGAAAATGACTCAGACCACAGGAGCATTTCTGTCTGGATTTGTCTTTCTCTTTATTTCCTGATTCTATTTCTTCTTCTCTTGCTCCCTCTTTCTTTCTCTTTCTTGGGGGGTAACAAAAGTAGCAAACATGCATTCCCACTCTGTTGTATACGTACATATCTACTGCATTTTAAACATATGTTTGCACAGCACATGGAGCAAATTTCAAACTCCAGCTACATCTCCACAATTGAATTTTACTTTGTTTAAACACACTCTCAGTGCTGCCTCGCCGATGTCGCCAATCTGCAGCAAACCCCACTGAAGACTCAGATGTACGAGTGTATTTGTAGTGCATCTGTGTTTGATTTTTCTACATTTCACATGTGGAAACTTAAGGGAGCAGAGATCATAATGCAACTTAAAAGGCATTTAACGGTGACTTTCCAAAGCTCTCTTATTGTCCAAAAAATGTTTGATAACTTTTACTGTTTTTATGCTTGCCACATTATACTTCTGACAGGGTGGCCTGATGGTCCAAGAGATCAAGATGCTGTTGGAAAAGCATAGGTTCAATTCCACCAACAGCCTTATATTAAAGTAAAGTTTATTTTTTAGAACTTGGGTCTTATTTTTAACTCAACAACTTCATGTCTGGGGTCACAGCTTCATCTCTAAACACACTTATAGGAATCCATTAGGGCAGAGATCAGGAGTGGTCAGACTTTCAGACAGGTTGTAAACAAATCCCCAGTTTAACTATGTTACACAAACGAAATTATCATCTGTTCGTCTGACTGCTCCTGTTACTTTCCTTAAAACTATAGTTTGTATTATTTGAAGTGGGGCTGTATGAGGTTCTTGGCCATAGTCGGTGTGTTTTTTAAAGTAGATGGCAGTCTGCACACCTGCAGTTTGGATAAGGAGCAGCAGTGCTGCTGTGGGAAGCTAAGCACTAAACTACTTGAAAAAAAATCTACCAGTTTAAGTCCACCCATCTATTGTCCGTAACCCTTTATCCTGCAACTCCCATGTTAAACAAGGTAATATTACTGCTTTTGCCAAAGAAGTCTGGTTGAGGGAGAGGGAGCGATATTTGCCTTATATAATGGTGGTTTCCTGTTGGGAAAGGCTGACTGACAGCCAGGTAAAGCTGTTAAATATTCTAACTACGGTGTACACTTACACCGATACTTACATTTTTGTGGCAAAAATTTTGTCTGACCACAGTGAAAAAGCAACCGATTCCCGTGTGTGATGGTGGTTTACCGTGATTGCCCAAATAATTATGTTTTAGTGGACTTTACTGAAGTATACTCTCAAGAGAGTAGTGCAGCTCCTTTAGGGAATAAGGCAGCATGTAATGTGTTTTGTGCAAGTGAGGTAGAATGAGCAGCAGTGAGTGACGTTGCTGCTTGTAGTGGAGCAGAAAATTAAACTTAGCAGTAAGCAGTCAGTCTGGCAGTAAATGTACAGTATAGGTTACATTGTGTCAGTTAATAAAAGCTGCAGCTTCTCAAGAACAACAATCGTCTTGTCTGTTATTCCCCAACTGCTGGAAAAGTGAAGGGTAAGCCTGCAGTAAGCTGAGCAAAAAAGGCTAATGTTAAGCTAATGCTAACGCTATACCTTGACAGCATTGGCCTGGTGTGATCAAGTTCCTTTCAGAAGCTCAGTAATCCAGGCTTGAGCTACAGCGTCTTCTCAGACACTTTTTAAAATAAATCCATCGTGATAAGATGTAGTTCTACTTTTCTGTCTTGAAAACCATGATTGTTGTTAATGTGTTGTTTGCCATCCACTGGCAATTCCATGATTCCTTGGGTTGAGTGTCAACCAATCAGAGGCTGTGTTCCTGACTTGTCATGTGACAGTGCTGATCCATAGATGTATTAAAAGAGTCCTGTGCTGACCTTGACTTGAGATTGACCCTTCAAAGTAAAATTTGCTGGGGGCATGCCGACAGCCAACTACTGTAGATGACTGACTATGGATAAATACCCCATACAAATCCACTTCAAAAAAACCTGAACTATCCCTTTCATTAATGCACTCCATCATAAAATGTGTCTGGTGAGTGAAAAGTTGGCCGAATCCATGAAAAGACGCAGGTTTTCCTTGAAACAATGCAACGCCTCCTTCTGAACTGTAAACACCTTCATCTCTGCCAGATGTAGATGAGGAAGTTCACATTACTAATTACACCCAGTGTGACATGGGAGTTGAAGTACTATAAATTCCTAGGAAAAGAGACAGATTTCTTACTTGAATTCTTTGATGACATGATGGAATGGAGAGTGGGTGGAGAGTTTGGAGGAAGCTTTGGGGGGTTTGGTGACAAGGTGTTGAAGTGTAACAGCCCACAGATCAGCAAGGTGGCCACCTGCCCCTCTTTAACAAGCAACCCAGAACCTTCAAAGTCCTTCCTCAAACAATGGAGGGTTATATATACACATATATTTTTGATCAATAAATTAATCAATAAAAATTCCTTCTAAAACAACATGCTACTGGCTAAGATAGCCATGTATAGTAGACTGTGATATGCATGGAATAATGGGATTATACATGACATTTCTTTGTTTTAAAATCAAATTTACATATTGGCCATCGGCCAGCCTGCTAAATATCTGCATCAACCATTGAGAAACCCATTACTGGTCGACCACGAGACCTTTTATACTAAAATCTGTTTTGTTTTTCAGGGCCTTTAAAATGATTAGCAGCTGACAGAAAATTGTAAATAACATGTTTGATAATGAGTTAATTATTGAAGTCATTTATCAAGCAAAGATAGGATTTATTGCTTTTCTGTTTTGTATCACTATCAATTGAAGATTTTTGGCTTAGGGAAATGAAAAATAATAAGCATTTTGAATACATCAGAGTAATTTTTCATGCAAAAATGGCAGAAAATGCTGTTTTCAGCCTCTCATATGTAGATATGTAGATCTCATGTATAGCTATGGAGATCTGCCACTTTTCTCTGTTTATTATCATATTAATCTAAATATCTTTGGGTTTGAGACTGATGACACAAGGCATTTAAAGACTTTGAGAAATTGGGATGGACACGTTTCACTATTTTACTGACATTTTATACACATTGCAGCTCTAGATTAAACATGACAGTTAACTCTGATCCACTAGCCCGACTGGGCAAGTGGCAAAAAAAACAAAACCTGTTCAACTGATTTGCTTTCTTGCCAAGAGTTAGACTATGTGACCATGGATTTTTTTTTAATTTAGTGGGTCTGAAAAATGTTTATTTAGCCTTCAAAGTACAATAATTGTATCAGCCCATAAAATATCACTGAAAGGATTGCTTCACATGTTTTCTTTCCTCTTTCTTAATACAATACTGACATGTCCATATGTACATTTAAATGATTTCTTTGCTCAGCTGTGGTGGAGGAATATTTAAAAGAAGCCATAACTCTGAAAAATATCCACTTGAACTTGTCAGGACTCAGACTGCTGAAGCCTCATACTAGCTGAAGCTGAAAAATGTGAATACATTTTTGCACAGGAGCATTTTGACCCCCATCATTTATAGTCGATTTAAATTGCTTTAATAAGGAAGGTCTTTGCGACCAGAATGAACAGTAGGAACAAGTAAAACAACTAACAATGTACACATAGAAATGTGAGTATTTTGAAAAACGTAAACCTATCATTTACCCTCAGTTTAAAAATCAAAGTATATTAATGGATACATGCTATTTAATGGACTGCACGTCACAGTTTTCAGAACTGCAAGGTGATTTCCCCTCTGTGTTTACTTCTCAGTGCGGGCTTTGATAAGATAATGGCAGCAGTTGCACAGTGAGTGTGTTCTGAAGCACCTGACCCTTAAATAGGTGCTGAGTGGAAGGCCTAGGCCGAGCTGCTGAGACGTGCTCATGCTCTGTTGACTTAAGCATTCAGACTGAGCCATCAATCATCCGAGTGTGACGGCTCTGCCCCTGAACCCCAGCGTACTTTATCTGCCAGCAAAGCCTCCCTGCTCAGTGTGTGCATGTAAAAACCAGCCCCGCTTTGAAAGAAGTCGCTCACAGCATTTTTATCTTTCGTCCGTCTCACCGTCGTCTTGCAAAATTCACTTCTTCTCACAGGCGCACACAGACATACACCTCCCGTTTCTCTCTCCAAAAAAGCTGGGAATTGGTTTTAAATCCTTCCTTCCTACTTCTTCAAAACCGCCGAGGCATTTGGAAAAGGTTCTTTGCAATTACATTTAATCATATGCGGCCGTCCCAATCAAGGCCAGCTCTGCTGATCACATTTGCATGGGTTTCAGGTTCTGCCCTTCAAGTCAGTGTAGTGCCCATGCAGGCTCCGGGGGTAAGGACCACCTGGATGATCCACAGATCCCCTCTCAGCCTTTCTTTTTCTTCATGTTCTGCCTTTTTCCCCCAGTGTGCTTTGCTTAGACTGGGTTAATTAATCTAAGACTAGTTCTAATCAGAGTTTGGCAAAAACAAGTTTAGTGATTCAATTAGTTTAGTCAGTATGGGAATGCTTGCTTACCCAGATTGAAATGTCGTTGATGTCAGGACTAGCTAGTAAGTAAAAGAAGGAGGGGTTGCAGTTGCATTGTTTGCTAGCTAGCTAAAAAGTTATCAAAAAAGCCAGGTTGTTTGCTAGCTAGGTAAAAAATTTACAAAACATTACACTATTTACTAGCTAGCTACCCGGTAAAAAAAAAACAAAAAAACATTACATTATTGGCTAGCTAGCTAAAAAAAATTTAATGCTACATTGTTAGCTAGCTATCTACAGCACAGCTACAGCAGAAGTTGGCTAACCTAGCGAGCCTATTGGTGATGACTCAGCAGAGAATTATGCTGCTTAATCCATCTAAAAAAGGCAGCCATTTTAAAAGTTAAACCTCAAATGTAAGTTTAAAACAAATACTGGGTCACAGTTTAAATTGGAGTTTAAAGTTTTGGTGTAATGTATTCCTTAATAAAACATTGCATTCTTTGTAAGCTAGCTAAAAGGTTAACAAAACATTTCATTGTTTTCTAGCTAGCTAAGATGTTAAATGGTACACTGTTTGCTAGCTAGCAACAGTTGGTTAGCCTAGTTAGCCTACTCATGATGGCGCAGCAGAGAACTATTTTTCAGTCCATCTCAAAAAGGCATTTTAAAAGTTAAACCTCCTCATGTGTGAGTTTAAATTTAATGCTGGATCACAGTCTAAATTGGAGTCTAAATTTTGGTCCAACAGAGTTAACTTTAATCAAGGTTTAGAGTAAAAACTAAACTGAGGTTTGAAGAGAGGTTTAAATTTAATCTTTCAAAATTTTAAGCTGGTTTAAACGTTTGATACAACAGAATTTCAAGTTAAACCATGATTTAAGCAGGTTTGAAAATGAATCCTTGTTGGCGCAATTCTGTCTCACTGTTTTAACTTCACATTGAAAAAGTGGATTTTTTTTTATTGGTGATTTTTTTTCTTTTGTTTTTACCCTAGTTTTTTTTTTTTTTTTTTTTTTTTTTTTGGCTTTTCAGTTTGTCTTTCAGCACGTATAGGAAGTGGAACCAAGTTTCTATGAAATTATGAAACTAGTATAGTGAACGTGTGTGTATTTGCATGTGTGTGTAAAGCGTTTTAGCAGAATTCCCAGATGCACTGCCCCACTAAGTCCAGCTGACCAGCCCACCCACCCTGTGAGAGAGTGGGCTTCCATTTTTCTTCTCTCTGTGGACCGTAGAGGTCAGTGTGACTGTGTGTGTGTGTGTGTGTGTGTGTGTGGTGTGAGCGTATCAGGTCGTCATATGTTTGCCTGCCTGTTTTTGTGTGTTTTTGAGGCCGCAGAGCTTGTGTGTGTGTGTTTAAGTGCGTGTACACATGCTCAGATGTGTCACAGGAAAGCAACTTCTGTCTGTGATCCCCTGCTCCTCTCATTTTCCCTGGTGAAAGGCGGCATTATAACTGATTTCCATGACCTCAAGCCAGGGCCTTCACTCCCTTCACGGCCCACGTGTGTGTGTGTGTGTGTATATATATATTTGTGTGTGTGTATGTGTTTGTGTGCGTATTATAACTGCTTTCCATGACCTCCAGCCAGGACCCTCCTCTGCGGCCTGCCTCGCAGCGCTTGTTTAGACAACAGTGGTGCACATGTTGGCTGAAATATGGCTGCTGTGCTCGTTTGCTCGGGTGAATTAAGCTACGGCATGTGTGCTTAAACCCAGACAGCTCGCTGATTTATCCATATATTTAAATGATTGATTTAAGAGTCGTCCAGCCAACACTTGCTGAAGCCGCGGATGGAGGCGGGTTCGCAGAGATGAGAGAGAAGAAGGACAGAATTCAAATCAGAGCATACACACTCCCTCTCACACAGGTAGTGATATTTACGCCATCCACGGCGTGGCTGAGGGACATTATTCACAGAGCTGAAGTAAATTATTCACAAGTAAAGCTTTACTTTGCACAAGATGGATACTTTTAACGATGTACTGATTGCTTTTTAACATACTCCATTTTCAAATGAGCTATAAAATTTTGTTTATTATGGTTCAGAACATGACATAGGCAATCTATTTTAATGTCAGGAGAGCCTGGAAGAAAACGTATGAAAACACGTCCTCCCATTTGCCGTGATATGTGTGTACGTGTGTGTGTATGAGGGTGCGTGTGCCAGTGTGTTTTATTACCTGTCTCATTATTAAATGTGTTGGAGGCCGGCTGAGCTGGGACAAAACATTCCAGCTCCTTTAATGTCTCCCTCTCGTCTCCCCCGTCCCCCTCGCTCCTCTCTTTGATAATACTTTTCCTTATGAGCCCATAAAACCAGACGCTTTCTCAGAGAACCACCTTTTTCCTCTGTGCACTGCAAAAAATGTGCGTCTTAAGTTAGTTCAGTATTCAGTCTTGAAATCTAGTTTTTCTTAAAGGGAGTAAAAAAGATTCTCAGAACTAGTTTCACTTGTTTGCAAAGCAATTGCACCTGAGGAATTTATTAAATAAGTAGCAATATCGTGAAATGAGGCAAATTTCTCCAACTAATACCAAAATAATGTCACTGGTAGAAAAAGTAGGATTTGCTGTATTCAGTTTTTGTAAACACACCAGAAGGAGAGTTGATTGTTGGATCTCCTTCTTAGGACATCAACTACCAATATTTTGGGTTTGCAAAGTGTCCCGAGCACAGCAAAATAATGAAAAAATAAGAAAGTATGGGTGGAGGATGGGGTCTAATTGAGAAGGATTATTTTTGAACGAGCCTTGTTTTTTGGGACAATCCTGCATAATTTGCCTTTAAATTAAGTTTTCTATTGACATCTAGTATTAGCATGCAGCCAAATAAAATTTTACAACTGTATATGTGTTTACATAGCTGGTTTAAAATGGATATTTCTTCCAGGTGTACACATTTTAATCCTTTTCAACATGCTTTAGGGATGTAATGATATAAAAATCTCATGGTATGATAATACCATGATAAAAAGTCCACAATAAGATATTTAATGTGATATTTGAAACAAAGACAAATGACGACTTCAAAAAATCTCCTTTATTAAATAATGAATCTCATGTGTACAGCATTTTTTATTTGTATAAATTTGTATTTCCTTTTAACTTAAAGTGCTTCTTCCTTCCTTCATTAATGAAAGAAAATGAAGCAGCCAGCCATGGTCTGAGCATGTGAAATAATGTATTTTTCCTGATTGTCTTTGACAATGAATAGTTGAGTGGGGTGGTGTAAACCATTGATAATCTGTTCAATAGGAAAACACTGACCATGTAAACGCTTATCTGAATTGTTTCTCTCTAGTATTACTTCTGTGCATGTCTGCCCTCTGTGTGGGTAGGTGACATGTCACAAAAGAGTTTTTGGAGGGACTAGAACATGGCAGCAGCAAAACAGAACTGATCAGAAGTGGATACAACTTCTCTATTAGAAACCTTAAAGAGACAGTAAACCCAAAAATGAAAATTCTGTCATTATCTACTCACCTTCATGCCAGGCGGGTTTAGTTTTTTAGTCCACAAAACACTGCTGGAGTTTGGCAGGAAAACAGTGTTGCAGAATCTCCCAAATAATTGAAGTGAAACATTCAAACATAAAAATACTACTGAAAAAAAAACATAAAATGCCTCCATAGTTCTCGTCTGGTGTAATCCAAGTCTCCTAAAGCCCCAACATGCTGTTCACTTGCACGCACACACCCAGTTCAGATGTGCACATGCACGTGAATGTGGCTCCAAACTAAGGACCTACAGTAAAGATTTAGGCTAAAACATCGTGTAAATTACATCTTTCAAGTCAGCTTGACATGCTGGGGCTTAAGGAAACTTGGATTGCACCAGACAAGCAGTATGGAGGCTGTTTTTTTTTTTTTTTTTTTTTTTTTTTTTGGTTGCTTTTTTACATTTGAAAACTGGTCACCATTCACTTACTCCAACAGTGTTTTGTGGACTAAAAAACTAAACCTGACCTTCAGTCGGCATGACGGTGAGTAGATAATGATTGAATTTTCATTCTTTGGGTGAACTATCCCTTTAAAAGATTTAAAGATGCTAATATTGTTCTCAGGATATGATGCAGGTCCATCTTGAAAATTACTGGGCGGATATACTTCTTTTTTGCTTACTGGTGGTTGGCAAACCAGAACGTTTTCTTCTTCTGTGATCTTTTCAGCAGATGAGACGCTTCGCAGTTGGTGGAACTAGTATGTACATTTCATTGAAGTTTTATTGTGACTAATGGAGGTGTAAGAAAACATTGATACACTTGAGTATCGCAATATTGTGTTTTGTGATACTGTATCCATTCTCCAAAACACTGTATCGTGATATCATGATACCTGCAAAGGCTTGTGGCAGTGGTTCGTTTTGTGTCAGCAGTGTTGTTACCTTCATATTGTGGTGTGTTTTTTATACTATTTAAAATTAGATTAAAAATAAGTAATATAGCACCTCGCTTGTAGTATCGCAATATATTGAATCGTAACCCGTGTATCATGATTCGTATGGTATCGGCAGATTCGTGCCACTACACAGCTCAAGTGGTTAATGCTTTGGGGCAGGTAAACACACGTTTTATCTGATCAGTCTATTTAGCGTCCATGTAGATGCTTGAGTTGGAATTTCTAATCAGAACGATTTCTGAAAGAAATATTGCCCATGTAAACAAAGGTAATGTTTGAATTGTGTGTTCAAGATAGAATTGCAAAACAAAAACAATGCATCAGTCTGTAGGAGTGCTTTTATAAAATAAAATAAGATAAAAATAATAAAATAAGATAATTAACCATGTTATATAACAGTATTGTCACAGTCCAGTGCTGTATCATGGCATTTTTTAATCGTGATATTCGATATATTGTTACATCCTTTACATGCTTACTGATGAAACTGTGTATGAACCTGTTCCCATGACTAAAAGAAACATGCTCTCAGTCTAATTTGTCCCTTTATTTCCTGTCTATTTTTTCTGCCTTTATCTCAATATTTCTGTTTCTTTCCTCCTCCTCCTCTCTCCTCTCTTTCCATCCGTCTCCCCTCTCTCCAGCCCTCCCCGTCTCTCTCAACAGGGTCGGGTAAGGCATAAGCGAATAATTAGGTAATTGCCCCCTTGATTGAGCTCAATAGGAAACATTTCAATTAGGCTAAAACTGCGCGAGGAGGAAGTAGGCTCTTACAAAGGGAAACATTCCTTGTCATGCAACTGTCAGCCCCCGAGCCCACACCACGAGCCAGGATTAACTGGATACTAGAGGAGGAAACGCTGGGGAAGAGGGGAGGCAGTTCTGAAAAGCCAGGGGGAAAAACGTCGGGGAATTGTGGAGGGGGGGAGCTGGAGATCCGATGGGGAGACTGGAGAAAGTTAGGGGGAACAGAGAGGGTGGGGCCTTTAAAGCGGGAGGTGGAGGGGGTTGAAGAGACAGCAAGAAATGATTGCTGCAATTACGGCTATATTTAAACACGCCTTCCCTCTGATATGATTTTCCTGGTGATCCCCTGTCCAGATAAGAGGGAGACCTCTCTGCCTGCCCAGCCGCCTGTAACAAATTACAACCTCCCAGCCATGGAAGAGACATAGTTCCTGTGTGAGAGGGAGGGAGGGAGGGGAAAAAGAGGAGAGCCTAGAGAGTCTGATAGCCAAAGAGAACAACTCAATACCTCTGAGAGAAAGAGAGCGGAGTGGGTAAAAAGAGGGAAAAAACAGAAAGCAGAGATTGTCACGTAAAGAAGCGAGCAAGAATAGATGTTGAGGAAGAAATTGTTGACGAATGATGATGAACCTTAGTGATCGTGTGATAGGTTGGGTGTGCTTATGTCCATAGCTGATCTTGCATGCTACTGGACCCATCAGCCCATTATTTTTTGTGCACATTTATGAGTGTATGCCCAAGGACCTTTCATGGTTTCTGTAATTCAGAATTTTTGGAAAACCTTGAAAAACCCATTTTATTAATATTTTGATATTATTGACTGCTCTGTTTTATACCGACTGCTAACTCATGACTCCTATTAACGTTCCAGTTGGCGCTGCAAGTCACCAACAACTGCTAGGCTAAAAGTAAGGCTTTCCTACTCTGTTGCAGGTTGATGGCCCTTGTTGTGACTGAAAAACTGACATCCATAAAAAGTTTCATCTCATCTTAAATGATCCACTAAAATAAGACACAATATGGGGTGAATAAATTACTGTTTTATTTTGTTTCTGCTGCTTCTGTTATGTGTCTGTGCAGTGGCCATGTTGGAGCATTTGGAGATCAGCATAATCACTGACTGTGTGAATACCAAGCAACTGTTGTAGTAACCATGTACCCAGCTAGGTAGCTAGCTAGGTAGCTGTGCTAGCCATTTAGCTGATCACTTGGCCAGGCTAATTTCTAAACAGGCTAATTACTTTAACGAAATTACAGCGGTACTATAAGTACACTTAACATCAACTGCACAAGTTTTTCTGCAACATGAACCTGACAGTACATTGTCAGTTAAATTATTTAGTGTGTTAGAACCCCTGCGAAATGACTTGTTTTGCTATCATGATTAAATCCATCCTGTCCAGTGACATTTGGAAAGTCTAGAAGAGTCGTGATGGAATCGTTTTATCCTATTCAAGTTAGCAGAGGCTAAGCAGAGGTTAGCCGCTTCAGCTCAAGGAATTCTCTACTGCTCTTGCTCTATGGGCCTCTGACACCGAAGTTGGCTTCATGACCCACTGAGCAGCTCTCATAGGAATGAACAGACTGCCTCTGTTTGTCTGGTTCTCTGCATTACATCTATGGTCTGAACGTGAAGAACATTAAAAATTAAAATATTGTGTTTCTTTAAAGGGGGGCAGGGGGTCCTGTTGGGGAAGCGGGTTACCACCATCACACACCATCACACTATTCTATGCATCTTACAGAAAACTGAGTCTATCATGTACAATATACAAAAAACTTTGTAAATCTCAGCTGGTTGCATCTGTCATTTGTGGTGGCATTGCACTAGGTGCTTCACCATCTGTTCCCTGGTGAAGAACTGCACTCCTCTTCTGTTTTTTTCCTTTATCTAAATGATTTATTCTGCAGACTGAGGTTTTCTTCTTGCTGTCTCTGTTGTATTTCAGAGTCTCCATTTGACCCATATTTTGTGTTTTATTTGAAAACCTGCTGCTCACAGCTTTAATTGAGATGTAGAGGTGTCTGCATGAAGCAGTTTCATGCACATCTGCCGGCCGTGTGAGTTAGTGTGTGTATTAGTGAGTGATAGTCCGTCTGCAGCCATGTAGCTCGCCTGCCCCTCTGTCATCACAGTCACCTTTGCCGCCCTCATACATGGGCCATGAAATTGAGGAGCTGGGCGCTGACCTCTAATAGAATACGGGTGCCTGTAGGTGTTTTATGTAGGTGTTAATGGATAGTGTGTGAATGTCTCTGTTGACAGGTGTTAACGTGGAGAGGTGGAGAAAACCGATGCCTGTCTCTGTCTGTGAGAGTGTCAGTGTGTGTGTGAGATGTTTATGTCTGGATATGAGCAAGTGTGTGTATGCATGCATAAATCTGTGGGTGTTTGTATGTTTAAATATTTTAATTTATGTTTGAATTCGGGTTCATTTGTGGTACTATGTGTGAGAGTGCGTCTCTGTGCATTTTTATGTCTCAATTTTTGCAGCATATATTAAAATTATTGTGTGACTGTCTGTGTAACTGTCTAGTATATCTTAATTTATATGTTTGTATATATGTGTGTGTGTTTCTGTGTGTGTCTGTGTTTGAAGAGACTCTGGCTTGAGCTTTTTATCCATGTCCCTGTGGGACACAGTGTGGTTAGGAGAGTAAACGGCGGTCCATGTTAATACGTTTCCTGTGTCTGGCCCACCATACCTGTGTGGTTCACCTCGACACACACTCGCTGTACAACAGAGCAAGTCAGTCGCATACCAGTGAGTCTCTGAGTAACACTGGGGATTTAGTTTGTGCAGAATGGATACAGATGGCTGACACATTTTGTCCCGTGCAGAACTAATGTGGTCATTGTTGCTTGACTAAATGTAACAATTAAACATAAGTCAATCTTTAAATCTTTAGTTTTAGATTATTAGTAGACCCCAATTATGGTTACATTGCTGAGAGGGTAGCCAGCCATTGCATTTTAGTTTGCATGTGTGGGGATTTGTGGCAAATGGGATGTGATATATGACAGGTAGGTTATAACATAAAATGTAAGGACGCTGGTCTTCTCACTTCTAAAATTAGTTATAGTTTCGAAAGAAATTAAATGTCAGAAAATAGTGAGAAATACTCCTCATAATTTCCCACAATTATCTATTGCTACTGTTTCATTTAACTCGACCATCAGTTTATTATCAAATTTGGGGGGAAAAACAAAAACAACAAAAAAAAAAACTTTAGCAAATCCTAATATTTGAGAAGCTGGAATCAGAAAATGAAAAAATGTTTGAAACAATTAATCGATTATCAAAATAGTTGTCAATTTATTCTGGTTGTAATAAGTAAAAAGACAATGGAAATGTCACCTCCAACTTGTATCTATAAAATCTCAGAAAATATTTCCCAGAGACCAAGGTGGTAGAGCGATAACCGATTAATTGGCCAGGCTTATATATTGGCTGATATTGTCTTATTGAAGATATATCTGTATTGGAGTATATATCAGCCGATAAGTAAGTATAAATATCCTGCTTTGTTTGTATCTTGGTCACAATTGTTAAAAAAAAAGACAAAACACAAAGAGATCTATTCTACTCTCTATTCTCTGTTGTTATCAGATTTTTTTCAACTACCAAGTATTGCCATCAGTATTGGCCCTAAAATATCCAGTATCAGTTGGACTGTACAATGTAGCATCTTCAAATGTCTTGTTTTGTCTGACCAACAGTCCTAAAGTCAAAAAACACATTTACAGTGATATAAATGAAAACAAGCAGCAAATCCTCCTATGAAGCTGGAACTAGTGAGCGTTTGGCAATTTTGCCTGAAATACCACTTAAATCATTATTCAATTTCCCAAATAACTGCGGCATAATTTGCTTTCAGTTCACTCAATAATTAATCAACCATTTGTCTCAATCCAATTTGTTCATTCATCTGTAATACATTTTATTCCCTTTAGTAAATGTTTCAGCAAAGAACCAACATCATGTTTTTGACAGAAAACAGGAATGTTTGTGTGTGACAAAGGCTACTGGTTGTCTACATTTTGGGTTCATTTGTTACAGTTAAGGTGAAGGTGAGGTATTGCTGTTTCAAATGCTAACAAGGCTCAACAATAAGGATTGCCTGCTTGCCCAGGGCAAGTAAACTTCCATGTTGTCCTAGCAAATCTAACAACTCACTTGGTTATTGTGATGCAAAAATGATCATCACCCCTAATTGTGAATCATATTGCATTCACAATATCTGTCAAAATAATCACAATTTGATATTTTTACATATTGTGCAGCCCTTGCATGAAATAATTAAACTATTAAATCATTTTTATTATTGATTAATCATTGAAGTAATTTTTCATGGGAAAGTCAGAGGTGTTTTCAGCCTCTCAAACATGGGGATTTCCTGCTTTTCTCTGTTTATATCATGTTAAACTGAATATCTTTAGTTTTAGATTGACAAAACAAGAAATTTAAAGACATCACCTTGGACTTTGAAAAACTGCAATGGACATTTTTCACTATTTCCTGACATTTTAAAGATGTTGCAGCCCTAAGACATGACAATTAACTTTAGTTTTTGTTGTTGTTTGTGTATTCAATAACTGCTAATAGATAAGACAGTTTGCACAGGAGTAAGTAAAAATTAAGATGATTTCTGACCCACTTTCCCAACCAGACAAGTGGAAAAATAAAAAACATTTACACTGAACCCCGGCTAATTGTAGCACCTTTACTATGCATCAAGATGTTTAATTTCAGTGTATAAATGACAGTCGTAATAGACTAAAATACTCTGGAATATTACATTTCTGTCGCTTTATTTCCCACTACCTCAATATTTGCTTATTTTCTATTTGTCCCCCTTCTCCCATGTCAGTCAGTCATGCATTCACATTGTGTTTATCCACATAAACAGCTAACATCTAACACAGGAATCACAAAAACCTACTCCTCCCCCACGGTGGCCCAGACACCCACCTCTGTTATGACAGCTCCCAGCGCTGTCTTGATTTAGCCAAGGCAGGACACACACATCCGCAGTTATAATTCAGTAATTTGTGTTTGTGCATTCTGTGACAATTGTGACAAATGACTGGCCTGGGGTGAAATGCCAACCTGCCCCCTCCCCCGCCTTGTTTCCTGCCCGGGCTGAGGTATGCTTACACTGCTCAGGTGTGCGCTCAGAGGGCTTGCGTGCTGAGCATGAATAGGCCAGCTGACAAGGGAAATGATTACATGGACGTGTTTATTTAAAATGTGATTTTTATTGATGAATCATATCAACTCAGGCCTGTATGATCACGTTTTGCAAAGGGGTGGCTTTTTTTTTGCTCTTGTGGTGCAATGAATCCTTAAACGACTCGAGCACACAGTTTGTATCCCTGTCAAGTGGCGTGCTCCGCCTGTCCCAACACACGTGCTTACTCATATGCAGCAATCATTTCATCTGGCCAGCTCCCTCATTTACATTTTCCGGGGCATTTTTCATCATAAGCGCGTTCTGTCATCGATATTTGCAGGGAAATTGAGGGTTCGCATCGGCGCGGGCCTCAGCAGAACACGGAACCTATTATGGGAGCCAGGCAGCAACAGGAGGAATCCTGGTAATGTTTTACCCACGAAATGAGTTCCATGCCCTTGGAAGTCCTGTGCAGAGTTAGGGATGTAATACTCATATGGAGCAGTTTATGAGGATTAAGAGGTTTTATTTAGTCTATGAGGCCAGCGGGCGTCCTCTCTGCAACCCTCCTCCATCACATCCCAGCCTCTCCCTGCTGCCGGGTGGATGACCAGCCACTTAAAGGGAGAGTTCTGATTATTTGAAGTGGGGTTGTATGAGGTACTTTTCCATAGTCGGTGTATTAGCTACGGTAGATGCTGGTCGACATGCCCCCAATTAGGAGAAGCAGAGAGGGGCACCAGCTCTGAGGGGTACCAGCTCTGAAGCTAAGCAATGTACTGCTGTGGACAGAGTCAGCAAAAGGTATTTTAGCCACTTAAAAAAAGTGTATGCTATATTTAGAATAGTTTCACCACTTTACATTGCAGTTAGGCAGCTTGTTTTGATGGGAAAACCCTCATTATACACCCATTATAAGCCCAATATTGCTTTCTCCAAACCAGCATATCTAAGGCCTGTTATTTCTGTGTAGCAGACCGTTGCTATGAAGAACAGACTGTTGCTATGGACACAGTTTTGATTGTAGACTCTGGAGGGGCAATAAAATATATTTTTAGATCCATAAAATCATTTTTAAATTAATATTTTGTGCCAAATTATTGATTTTTTTATTTATTTATTTTTTTTTTGGTAAATAACCATGTAATGAGTAATAATGTACAGTGCAGTGAGCAGGTCATTATTGCAAAACAAACCCATTCAGGATCATTCAAGACCCTTACTTGAATTACCCTGTCTGGGTTTATTTTGCGATAATGACCTGCTCACTGTACATTATCCCTTACAAAGCAACTACAAGGAGTTTTTAACTGGTTATGAAACAGTCTCAGTTTAATACTGATGCCTCTATATGACCTACATATGTTAATGAGACCATCAGAAAGAAATCAGGATTTGAGAGTACTCGCAACGGGTCGGATTCTCTCTGAAATCCATTGATACAAACCTGTGTTGACATTTTCTCAGGTAAACTTACTGTGAGTAGTATGTTAGCCAGTTTAAAAGAAGCAGGAGAAGAATTTCCTTTAGATAATTTTATTTTTTATGTTATATTTGGTGGTTATTACCTTGAAAACACTACTACTGTATTCCACAAGGCCCAAATTCAACAAAATATGAAAGTTCTTTGAACTAGCTTTAAACTGATTTTTTTTATTGGACCTTTTTATGTAACTAAAAACCCTTTTCTTTGCTAATACACTGACAACGGCTAAGTACCTCATACAACCCCACATCAAATAATCCTAACTATCCCCTTAACATGTGGAATGGCAGTGGAGGGTGTGGTTTCTGGTGGTGACAGTGTCTGACTTTGCCCAGTCCTGTGTGCCAGCTACTCTGTTTTCCACGGACAGCAGAGAGTCTGCAGGCCTGAGCTTTAACACCTGTGGCAGGTGGACTTGTGTAGGTTTTGGGTCTGCTGTTGACTTCTGGCCTCTTTCCAGATTAGTTCTACATTTTTTTGTTCTCACTTTTTTACTCTTGATGCATAATGCTGAAATAACAGGTTCTTCTTTAAGTATGTTTTTTTTTTCTTTTGTACTATTAAAGTGATTTTGTGTTTTTTTTATGTTTGCTTTTCATCTGTTGATTTGCATTTTGTATGCGTGTGTGCTTTTAGAGTCTGTGTACGTGTGTGGCTTTTCTCCATCTTTTCCCCAGAAGGAAAAGTTTCATGTTCACTCTCTAACTCGTCCTGGTAGAGGGTCAATTGCAACCAGTTGGCCGCCAGTCTGGTCCAAAGTAAACATTTGGAGAGAGGCGACTGTACAGGCAGGTACCTGGGGGCTCTGTTAGTTGCTCAGCTTTCCCTTCCTCCCCCTCCCTTCTCTCTCTCTCTACCTCTCTACCTCTGTGCCGTCTTCATGTGCAGCGGCGGTGGGCCGGCTCCGCTAAGGGCCAGAGATTTCCAGGTTTGCTGCTCTTGGATCCAGCCGGCTGGTTGGCTGGGCTCTGTGAGATGGTCCGTCGTCTCTTGGGACAGGCTCTCAGGAGAGTCTGCTTCATTGGCCTGCTCAACTCGGTCCTGCCTGCCTGCCTGCTGTGGTCTGGCTAGTTTAAGAGCACTGGAGGATCACAGACAGAGACAAGCCAGCCCAGGTCTATTTGATATGTATATACATGAACACAAAACACAAAGCACATCTCCCTCATTGTGTAAGCTATCAGGAATATGGTTTTCATTTAGGGCTCCGTGTGTGCCAGCTAGATTTATTCAGGTCCAGGCAGGGGCCACTTTTGTTTTGTGTGGCAGGCAGGCAGGAGGAGGAAGGTCTGCAGCAGATTTGCTGTGAAGTGTCGGGCAGCAGCGGTGCAGGCCGGAGAGGCCGCCGCTCTGCAGCTTGCAGTCTTTTGAGCCTGATGGCAGGCGACTCCTTTAACTGGGGCTGGGGAGCGGTCTGCACAGCTCAATTTTGCCCACATTAATCAAACTCACATTTCCTCACATCAGCCCGTGTGCCTATCAGCAGGGCCGGCTTGTTAGCATAATGAATTCAGGTGGTTTTACACAGAGGGCCACAGTCTTCGAAAAGTGAATTCAGTGTGTTGGAAGATGAATAAAACAAGAACTTTATTTTTGCTACTATATTTAGGTTAAAAACTGAATTTCCATTTGTCACCAGGGGAATATGCAGAAATTTCCTATCTAAAGTTTTGAGATAGTAAGAATCTAAGATAGGATTTTTTCCAAATTTGGGAAAAGTTTGTTTCGATTAGATTTTTATGTTGACACGAAGTAAAAAAAAAAACATGCATGTCTTCCATTCCATATGCATTCAGTATATTATTTTAAACATTTGTTTAAACTTATTTGTTGTTGAACATGTTTTCATTTCGTCATTACAGTTATTCTACAGAATGACTACTTTGATTGTAATGCAGTAACTTTCAGGTTCGTCTCAGAAAGGCCTCTTCCGCCAACATGGAACCAGCCTTGTTCTGTTTCGTGCACCAGATTTTGAGCTATTCTGAGGTTCAGACCCTGCAAAGTTAGTTCCCAGCGGAACAAAAAATAGCAGGTTTCTTCTTGGGAACCAAAGGGGGCGTGTCATATTTTACAGGTTATTGTGCATTGTGCAGTACCCTCTGTTGATGATCATTGATAACAGTGGTTCCGCTCAACACTGGTGGAAATGTGGGTTTGGTTCACCAGATAACGCTGTTCTCAGGATCTCTTAACAGAACTGTTTCAAGAACTAGAGCTAATTTGGGGGGAAAAGATTGTGATACATACACTGTAACTAACTTTATGAACCCCACCTTATTTTACTTCTTCCTATCTTATCTTAATCTATCATCACTTATCTACTTTTATGTCTGTTACTTTTCAACTGACATTACTTTTCTCATTTTGCTGAGCTGAACAACTTTGTAACTGTCGTATCTCATTGATTCATATAGAAGCATACATTGAAACTTACAAAAAATTGAGCAAAAATTGGGCACTTAACTTCAAGCAGGTGCATTAGAGGTTTTGGTTACATCTGTAGAGAAATCTAAATTATTTTAGGAAAAACACTTCGCTGAAACACACAGTTTAAGGGTTATCTTATCTTAATCTTAGGTGATTTTACTTAATAATTTGGGAAGTTACGATTCTTGAGTAACACACTTGTTTTGTCTTAAGTGTAGTTGTGACAATACCAGAATTTTAAACTTAGAGTGAGTACTAGAATAAAACTGATACTTGATATCTCTTTTTGATACCACCACAAAAAACAAAAAGTTGTTGGCACACAAAACACAGTATTTTCTTTTCTTTTTAATATTAACACACAAAGTGCTGGTACAGAAAAAGTCACTGAACTGTCTGGCTGGTTTTGCTGCAAGCCAAATTTCGGGCAGGATAGTAAAGACTGAACTGCACTGAAGTCTTAAATGAGCACTTAAATAATGTAGAGATACCCTTTTATTCTGTAGGATACTGTATCACTTTAAACATTTGGTGTTGAAAAAGTATTGACACTACAATATTTTTTACAACCCTAATCTTAGGATAGGATCATTGATTTAACAACTTTTCATCTGTAATGATGTTTTTCCCAAATCATGTCGTAAACTCATTACCATGGCTACCAAACAGTCAAGATAGGATCTGTAAGTTAGAAAGTTTCTGTAATACAGCCACATTTTTTAAAATTCAGCTTTTTTCTAATTAAACCTCTTTTAGACTTTAACCTAAAAGTCAAACAAATACTGAACTGCCTTCATTAATTTCCAAAGCTTTGATATAAAGTTGTGCCACATCCAAGTGTCACATATTTGCTTTGCGTGTAGCTTTTCCGTCACAGCTCCTGTAGGTCGGCTCTGCATAAAACATCAAAATCTATCACTTCATGGAGAGTTTAAGTCAAAATGGCCTTTTGTGTACGTGGTGAGTTATTTCTTTTCAGGCAGACTTCCTCTTGGTACGAGTGAGGGGGGCAGAGGGTCAGCGAGGAGAGAGACGGGGCCAGGGGGTTGGCGGGGGCCAAGGTGGTGGCGGGGCGGCTGTCTGAGAGAGTGAAAGCATGCAGTCAGACAGTGAGAGGGAGAGGGCTTTGCTTTGCCGTTCATTCATACAGGTGCTTATAATTTGCAGCATGTGATTAATCATTGTTGTGTTTGGGGGCGACATCTTGTTTAATGGATCTGTCCATCTCCCTTCTTTCACAGCTCTGGGGAGGTAGGCAGTAAGTAGCATGCATAGCATTATACAACCCCAATTCCAAAAAAGTTGGGATGCTGTGTAAATAAAAACGGAATGCAATGACTCGCAAGTCCTTTTCAGCTTATATTCAATTGAATATAGTACAAAGACAAACTGATAAACGTTATTTTTCTTTTGTAAATATACCCTCATACTGAATTTGGTGCTTGCAACATGTTCCAAAAAAGTTGGGACTGGGGCATGTTTACCACTGTGGTACATTACCTTTTCTTTTAACAACAAGCCTGGGAAATGGGAACATGGGGAGTGAAATTCCCTTTCTTGCTTGATAAATGGCTTCATGTGGTCAACAGTCCGGGGTCTCTGTTGTTGTATTTTGCACTTCATAATGCACCAAACATTTTCAACAGGAGTCTGGACTGCATGTGTCTTGGCATCGTCTTGCTGAAATAAGCAAGGAAGTCTCTGAAAAGATGTCTGGATGGCAGCATATGTTGCGCCAAAACCTGTATGTACCTTTCACCGTTAATGGCGCTGTTACGTCCATGATTTCCAAAAACAATTTGAAATGTGGACTCATCAGACCACAGCACATTTTTCCACATCTTGCAACTCACTTGCCTGGTAGGGATAGTTGTAAAAAAGAATTAAACTATTACAATATTTTGATAATCAATTAATGGTGAAGTAATTGTTCATGCAGAATGGCAGAAAATGCTGTTTTCAGTCTAATAAATATGGGGATTTCCTGCTTTTTCTTAATTTATTAGCATTTTAAACTGAATATCTTTGGGTTTTAGACTGACGTAATGAGACATTTAAAGACATCACCTTGGACTTGAATATGACAATTAACTTCAGTCTTTGTTGTTATTTGATAACTGCTAATACATAAAGCATTTTGTACAAGGGCACATAAAAATTAGATTTGGATAATTAGATTTCTGATCCACTTGCCCATCCAGACAAGTGAAAAAACATTCATACTGAACCCTGATGAATATCTTGTCTTATGTCTTGTGTATATATATATATATGTATAGGTTGAAAGGGATTTACAAATCATTGCATTCTGTTTTTATTTACATTTTACGCAATATCCTAGCTATTTTGAAATTGGGGTTGTGTAATCTAGACAGACATATGCACACACTTTAAAAATTTAATATTATAATTGACTTAATTGTAATTTCAAGCTTGTCTTTTTGCTTCTAAAGCACGTCCATACTTAGTCCTGCACTGATGTTGACGTCAAAAGCTGACCGGGTGTATGCAGTAGCCAAATGCAACATGTGTGCGAGCCCACCAGCTGCCACCACACAGAGGCAGTGGTGTTTTCCGTGTGTGTTTGCTTTGGGTGGAGGGCTCGCTGGCTGGTCAGCATGGCTGTAAATCAGAGTCTTCCTGATGGAACCCTGATGGACAGGAACCTAATCTGTCCCCGGTGTGTCATTACGTTCAACCTCCCAGATAGCTACATATCCTGCTGCTCCTCTCATCTCTGCCTGGCCTCAACAAACACACACACACACGCACCCACACACACCCACACATACCTACGTCCACAGTGAACCAGCCAGGGCAGCCTTCTGGAAACCAGAGACAGTAACGGAGACACACATGTTGAACATAAACCGGTTGAGTCAGTGTCAAGAGTTCATCGCCAGCATCTGTCATAGCAAAGCCGGTGCCCAGAAAGCATTCGCTACTCTCACACCACCGCAGCGCCTCGCTCTTGCTTCAAATGTACACAGGCCATGCAACTACTGTCGCCAAACTGGCCTCAGCGATGGCTAAACATAAGCAAACTGACGGATCCTTTTAGGACATGTTAGGATCTGTCCCACTGCCCGATTGGCTCCTGCACAAGAGCCCCCACACATTGTAGTGAGTCCGAGCCAAGGTGTCATCTGTTCCTTTTATGAACCTTTACATATCCAAATCCAAATGAAAATACTATATTTCCATTTGACGCAAAAATAAAAATGGTCCCTGAAATTTATAACTCAAGACTTAAACAGTGGGTTTAATTGCATTTTTTGAAGATTTTACTGCTTTGTAATTAAATGAAATGGCTTAAAACCTCAGAAATACTCCCATAAAATCATAGTTGGAGTCTTCCAATCTTTTTACTAATCAGATGTTTTTTAAACGATATATGTTACGTTTTGGAACTTCTCAAACACCTCCTTTTGATTTTATTGGTCTGCTTACTGTGTGACTTTTTCCAAAAACTGGCTCTCATTCATAATTCTCTGCTGACAGTCTGGAGTTATTTCAGCTTTTTCTGACAAACAGCAGGATAAAAGCGACCACCACATCCGCGCACGGTTCAGTTGGAGTTTGTCCAACGAGGAGATCTTGACCCCTCAATTACAGGATGATGGAGCTGTTTTCTTTTGCGTGTTGCTGAATTTCATTAACAATTTCACATCCACACATGTGAAATGAACTCAGCGTAGCATTGAATTTTGCTTTTACAGTTTCTACATGTATTTTTTGCCTTAGATGTGCTAACTTTTGCATGTTTCTGACGGTGTGCAGTATCCAAAACTGCTTTAAAGGCAGAATATGCAGGATTTGTCAGACAGATGGTTGATTGTTGAGTCTCATTCCCAGGTTGTCAAGTTTGTAAGGTATCCCGAGCACAGCAAAATAATGAGAAAATAAGTAAATCTAGGCAAAGCACAGGGTCTGCGCAGATACAGACACCACCACACACTTATAGTGGGACATAAGTGCTGATTTAAATTTGATTTTTATACAGAGGTGGCAAAAGTACACACATTGTTGAGTCAAGTAGAAGTATAGATACTTTTGTAAAAAAGACTGTTAAAAGTAGAAGTACTGCTTCAACTTCTTAACTCAAGTAAAAGTCAAAAAGAAATCTTATGAAGGACATTTCTACTGGCCGTTTCTTTGCAGAGCTGACTGGACCTCACATCAAATTAATACGATTCAAAAACTATTAAACTTAAACCATTCTAACTTCAAATAAAATTTTAAAATATACTGAAAATAATGAACATGAACTGTGGTCCAATCTGCAAATCAGTTGTCAGACTATCAGAACATTATGATCAACATGAGAACACGTTTCAGGTTTAATTAAGCCTTTTATGTTTTGTTAGAAATTAGCTCATCTCTACAGAACTATCAAAATCTTTTGTTCAGTCTCAGAAAAAGTTGGTTGTCAAAGTTCTTTGAATCAAGGTGTTAATTTTTGATTCTAAAAATCAGTCCTGCAGTGCTAAAAAGCCTCTCACAGGCAGCTGACAGATTCACCAGATGCCTTTCTCCACGACTCTCCCTCTCTGTCTGTTACATCTTTTATATTGTTTTTGTTTTGATACGTCAGTTGTGTTCATGCGTAATGTACACTAAGCAGTTGTCATGTTATTGTCGCATCCGTCTTGATGTTTGGAAGGTGGCACGCAAAATAAGTAAGGGATAATGTACAGGGTGATGCGTGACCCAGATGCAAAAGAACTATTTAATCATCCTGAGGGTTCACTGTACATTATCTCACATGGTTACTTACCAAAAAATCAATTTGACACAAAATATTGATTTATAAATGATGTTATTGATTTAAAAAATATTTCATTGCTCCTCCAGACTCTGTGATCAGAAGTATGTCCATAACGGCTTGTTCATAGCAATGGTCTGCTACACAGACTTTAGAAAGCTGTAGCTGACCAATCAGAATAATGTATTTAACAAAGCCATGTAAAGAAATAATCAATTGTCCCTTTTAAATTCATTAAAACTAAAGTAAAGAGCCTGAAATTTTCAGAAATAAAAAGTACAGATATTTGTGTTAAAATGTAGGGAGCAGAAATAAAAAGAAGTTCAAAAAGACCAAAAAAAAAAAAAAAAAAGGGGGGAAAAAAAGAAGTAAAAAATAAATAATCAAGTTAAGTGCAGATAACTGAAAAAATCTACTTAAGTATAGAGCTGCAATGATTAATCAATTAATTGATTAGTAATCTACGACTCTTGATAATTGATTAATTATTTTGTCTGATTTTTTGATAAAAAAATAAATCCAAATTCTTTGATTTCAGCTTCTCAAATGTGAATATTTTCTGGTTTCTTTACTCCTCTCTGACAGTAAACTGAACATTTTTGGGTCTTGGACAAAACAAGACGTTTAAGAACATCATCTTGGGCTTTGGGAAACACTGATCACCATTTTCATTATTTTCTGACTGTATATGATCCAAACAACTAATCGCTTTTTTAAGAAAAAAAAAGCGTTTTTTTTTTGTTTTTTTTCCAGATAGTTTCTAAATGCAACGGAGTACATCTGTACTTCTGTGATCTTTGGTTCCTTCCCCTACCTTCTCTCACAAAGCCAGAAACCAGAGAACCGAGGCTATAATCTGATGCCATCCCGAGACAAAACGTGGATCTGCTCCATTGACAATGAATCAGAGACTTATGGACTCAAAGAATGTTTGCTTGACCTCTCTCTGCATCACCTCGGACACTGAGTCAGTCCAGAGAGTCGGCACTCTCATTCAGTGCCAATGGAGCAGCTCCAGGGTTTGTCTCTTTAATGACAACAACCAGAGAGCCGTGCCTCTCATTTCCAGCTTGAGTGACATGTGATCATGTATACAAATCCTGACTTAACTGTCTAAGATTGCAGGAATAATGCCATGTTTGCTCTGGTTTATGCTGGATTTCCCTAGTTTGACCTTTTCTTCCCCTGCAGTTTATGCATACAGTGCATGAAAAGCCAGTTTCTCTGCATCTGTTCCCCTATCTGTAGATCTGTTTGTGTATGACTTAGAAAGCACTGATAGGCAGGCAGAGGGTAAGGCAGTCTCTATTGTGATTAAGCCTGAGTATGGTTTCCCCGGTGCTGCGTGAGCGACGTGGCACACAGCCATCTGCCAAAACAAAAGCCGTCAGAGATGCCCTGTCACACAGTGAGCCATTAAGCCCGCCTGCCTGCGACAATTAATTACCCCAATTCAAATAATGTTGATAAATCATAGACATAACACAAAGCTGTGCTGCTGATTGCATAATTATTGCATCAAACCGCCGCCGTATGTAACATAATCATGGTCTCTCATCAGGCTCAAACCACCGGCGTGCATCTGGAGCGGCGTTATACAATGTTTGAAAAGAGACACAGCAAGCTCGCTAACAATATGTGCCAGGCTGATAGGTTTGTGTAGGGTCTTAACTTGTGCTTAACTTTTAGAAATAAAGGTGCTAACTAGAACCGTAAAGCGTTCTTCAGCCGGTCCCAGTTGGAAAACCCTTTTTGGTTCCTGTCAGAACTTTTGACAAAGGTTCCAGATGGAACCGTTTCAGAGTTCTACCTACACCCAAACATAAAGGGTTATAGCGAGAACCATCTGTTTAAGGTTCCACACAAAACCCCCAGTGAGAGGTTCTACAGAGAAACCTTTTATGGTTCGATCCAGAACCGCCCCAGGGGGTTCTACCAAGAAACTTTTTTATATTCCAAGGGTTTTATTTAGAACATACTCAGGGTTCTACTGAGAACTTTTTTTTATATTCCAAGGGTTTTATTGAGAACATACTCAGGGTTCTACCAAGAACCTTTTCATATTCCATGGATTTTATTAAGAACCCACACAGGGGTTCTACTGAGAACCTTTTTTATATTCCAAAGCTTTTATTTAGAGCACACTCAAGAGGTTCTATCGAGAGCCTTTGTATGTTCCAAGGACTTTTTTGAGAATGTACAAAGGGGATTCTACTAAGAACCTTTTTATGTTCCATGGGTTGTCTATAGAAGCCACACAGGTGGTTCTACCGAGAACCTTTATATGTTCCAAGGGTTTTATTGCAAACACACTCAGGGGCTTCTATGGAGAACATATTTATATTACAAGGGTTTTATCTAGAACCCACCAAGGGTCTTCCACCGAGAACCCTTTTATATTACGGTACAAAAAACCCTTGACAAACTCTTGATGAAAAATTTCAAGGATTTCAACAACTTTCCTCTAAAAAGGGTTCTTTGGATGAAGAAGGTTCTTACTAAAGAACCCTTGACGAACACTTTTCAAAAAAGGGTTCCTCAGAAGCAAATGCCCTTTTGGAACCCTTATTTCTAAGAGTGTAGAGTCTTTTATTTAATGGGGACAACAGAGCCCTGTTGTGTTTGCATGGGACAGACCTCCTCCCACACCCACTTTTTCAAGCGCTGGAACATATTTCGACTGTGTTTAAGCAGTGATGGCTGAGTGCATTTACACTTTGGTAATGGCTTCCTGCCTTTAACTCTCCTGGCTTAGGACAAGAGTGAACCATGCGAGTACTTCCCTTTTGCTACTGCTGCAAGTCCTGCCTCTGCTGCTACTACCACTGTAGCCTCACAGCTCTTCTCCTTTTCCCCACTCGAGCTCGTCAGGCAGCTCAGCACAGAAAGGATGGACCACCCTGTCAGATTATTCACTCTCTCCTCAACTGTATCACTCCTACCATGGATAGTTTGTGGACTGAAAGATCGTATCATTCCTCAGGAATGTCCGCTGGTTCTTTCAGTCCCTGCATCATTTGCATTTATCTACCTTGCAGCCTTTTTCTTTACCCACAAAGGATTGTATGTTTAGAGAATGTCCTTACCGTGATGCATCCCGAAATGTCAGCCAATGAGAGTTTTCTTCCAGGCAGCAAGAAATCAACCTCATCAACCTCAAACTAGGTTTGGGCAATATGACGGGGTACACCATGCAATGGTAAAAATGTGTCCACTGATAGATTTAGCCATATCATTTCCACTGAGGGAGCTATCACTAATACCATTTATACCAAAATCAGTGTGTATATGTGGGTTTGAAAAAATAAGCAATTGACTTGTTTCCCGTTGCCAGTAGAAGCTGCCTGTTCTGTTTTTTTTTCTGATGTGCACCAGAAAGCCTCTGTCTGTGCAGAAGGAGAGCAGAGAGAAAGTTGTTTTTAATAGTCTGTGTTCAACTCTCAGTACTTTAGTAGCTTCTAACTGAATCTCTGTGGCTTGAGGTTTAGTTTCTCTCCTGCATTTCTATTTGTTCAGGTATCTTCTTTATTTTACTGTTTCATTGCATCATTCAGCTGAATAGGAGTCATGTTCAGTTACTGTTGTTGAAAGTCTGATCATTATCATTAGTGTCTCTGCTATATATTCAGGGTACGCTTACTAGAGATGTCACATTACCAGAAATTTAGTCGCTGATACCAGTACCTGTGAAATTCCTCGTAGACCTGAGCAATATGGCTGATAGGTCTATCATGTGAAGTTTGTAGTGAAGTGGTGAAGTTTTGAATTGGTCGATGCCAATAATTATTGATCCTGTAGGTCATGACTGACGAATTGTTGCGCATTCCAAAGGGTGTAAGTGGCTAACGTGATAAAATAAGTTTGTTGTACTACTGGTCTTAGTTGGGAAGTTATTGCTGCACAGTTTATACGCAACAGTGTTCTGATAGTTCTCCATCCATCAGTGTTCTTCCTCTTATCTGGGGTCAGGTTGCGGTCGATAAGCAGGGTGCTCCAGCTGTCCCTCTCCCACACAACACTTTTCAGCTCCTCCAGCTCAGCTGGCTCCTTTTGATGCAAAGGAGCAGTGTTTCAGGCTGTTCACGTGCCGGGGCGTATTTGTTATGTGCTTTCATGGCGGTTTGCATTTAATGCAATTAGGTGAAACTATTAAACATTTTACAGTAGACTGAACATTTTTTTGACCTATGTTTTTTTTAACTCAAGAGTTGGCAGTTGTTTTTGTCAGTTCCAAATTGAAGGAGAAAATAGTCAGAGGTGAAGAAATATGGTGTGGTTATTTTAAACCATTTCTTAATTGAATCAACAAAACAATTTAAAATGGACTTTACATCAGTTGCATCAACCAAACTTAAGCCTAGTCTTTACTACTCATAGTCTCAGCAATACATGTTCATGTGAAGTAGAGTGCCTAGCAGAGCGTGTTGCTAGGATACATTGTTAACAATCTTCCACTTGTCTTGTTGATTTGTAGCTGATCATTTCTAATTTGCGGCAACATTACGGAGGATCCGGGATACAGAAAATGCAATTTCAACTTGTGTTGAGGTAAGAAATTTACCAGATCTGCACAGACAGCACAAGTTGACTGCCAAGCAGTCCAGCGTCATAAAGAAATAAGACCTAGTGATTGCAGTATCCCCAGACTCCCTTAAAAACGTGTTAAATTTTAAGAGTTGTTGAGTCAGGAGAAACTTTATAAACTTTGAAACACTGTCTTTAACAAATTCTTAATTATTTGGGCCTTCTTGTAAATTCGGTAGTTGTTATAAATTTCTTATTCATTTAATTCCATGTGTTAGCAACCCTTTTTTGAATTCTGTTTCTTGATAAATATGCCTTGTTACTGTCACATAAAAGTTAGCTGGACATATCGGGGAAGTATACACGTGTCTGACTAAATATGAATAATTTCCCACCTTTATTGTTTTAATTTTCCCATACAGTTCTTTTGTATAAGTCATTTCTTTGAACATTCATGGCACAGAACAGAAGGTATCTGTGACTTAGGCCGGTTTAGCTTAAGACCAGGCGGAAGTCCTTTTGGTGCAGCCAGCCCCCGGGCTGCAAAGTTACAAGTTAGCTTTCACATGACAGCTTTTGTAGTTTTAAAAGTCTCCCAGCAGCTTTCTATTATGACATACAGGGGCTCGACTGATCTTTTTTCTTTTCAAAGATGAGTCACTTGTGTATGCCTGAATGTCCATCCAGTCCGCTCCAGACAGCAGCTTGCAATGTTGGAAGCTTCAACCTGTACAGATAGACACAGGGTGTTAACAACTAATTAAAGAATTTACAGCCTCACTAAAACTCCATTATTGCTGTTCCCTCCCAATTATTGGCTCTATTATCAGCTTTTATGGACTCAGGTGAGCTTCCGGAGAAAGTTGTGCTTGTTTTGGCTGAGTGGTCAGCTCTGTCCCTCTTTAAAATAACAGGATTCAGAGCAACTGTGAAGCTCAGAGGCTGGAATCTGTGAAGAGATTATTGTTTCTAAAGTGACAGACTGAACTGGTGGATGATTTGCATAGCTATTTTTTCTTGTCACATTTAATGGAATATGCTTCTGCAGCTGCTTTTCTTCTTTCTCCGGCAGAGAGCCATCTTTTGTGTGGCTACCACATGTGCTTTCCATCTCTCTGTCTGGGTCTCACCTCTATGTATTAATCAATCTCTGTCTCCCCTCCGTCCACTAGGTGACAGTAACGACACAGCTCTCCCCTCTGGGGACTGGGGATGGGACGAGGTGTAATCTTTGTTTACACAAGGTGAATTGACTGAAGACTAGAGGTTATAGACTGCGTGGGTGTGTCAGCAGCAGCGGTGATGTTGTAGTGATGTGGTGACGTGGTGGTGAAGTTAATGATGGTGGTGTCTGCAGTGGGAAGTCCACTTACTACCCATTTACTATTCTGCTTCACATCATTCAGCAGCATATAAAGGTTCACCATAATGGCCCGTTCGTTGTGTTCTGCGAAAGCTCACAAACCTATCATAGGACATAGATCCAAAACAATCAAAATAACAAGTTTCTGAGTAGTGGTAGTAGTGGTACTCGTTGTAGGTTTGTTTGACTGACATAATTTCTTGTCAGATGAACTTTGACCGTACCTGTCATGCTGCAGATATTAAAACTGTTAAACTGAATATAATTTAACAATGTTACATGTATAAATGTAGTTTTTTTCTTGAACTGTTAGGGTTAGAGTTTTGTAGGTTTGATCTGTTTGTTTTTTTGTTTTTTGTTTTTTGCAGTAGGTTTGATAAAGTTTACAGTCATACCAGTAACCACTGTGAGTGTTGGGAGCTGAACATTTCAACGGTTTATAGAGTTTTTAGAAAGAGGAGACAATGATACCATTCATGTTTTTCCCTTACTGTATTACCATTTCAATTTTTTCTTGTAAAAGTATCTTCAATGTTACCTAATGTAGATATACAAGACTCTCCCAACGTAACGATCATGTACGTTTGGATGTTATAATGACAATTTTAAATAATTTTTCAACATTGTTTCTGTGAAATCAGGTTCTATCAATCATTTTGACCCTTTGGACAGCTCAATACTACAATACCCATAAGCTTCAACTGCTGTTGCTATGGAGATGAAGCCAGTCAGAGGGCCGCATCAGAGTGTGGTTACTTTGCCATGGTTGCTGAATTCATCCAAAATTGTCCCCGTGTTTCTGCTAGGATGTAAGAAAAAAATTGAGTATCACTACGTTAGTCTTTCTGAGGTTCAATACAGTATCAGAACACCTGTCTCATGATCTCATGATACATGCAAAGGTTCATGGCAGAGGTTCATTTTGTGTTTAGACTCCCTAGTTTCTACAGTAGCCTAAAGTGGACAAACCAAACACTGGCTCTAGAAACGTTTTTTTTTGCCTTTTTCGTGAATTTCACGGCCACCGTAGTTTCTCCTACACGTGTGGAAGGGGAGTGTGAGGTGACTGGTGTTCAGTCCAACCTCACCACTAAGGTGCCACAAAATCCAACGTACTGGTCCTTCAGCATACACGGGACTCGCCCAGATGATGTAAGGATCATAGGTTTATGTTATGACTACCAGTTTTAAAGCCTCTGAACACCTACACAGGTGTTCTCAGTTATTCTGGCTGATTAGATCTCTTCCCGAGTAGAAGATGGGCTGCATCCTCGATGGGAATTTATTCAAATCCAGTCACAAATTGTAATTTGTCCCTCTCTAACAGGTAACAAAGCTAACAGGAGACTCAGGAAGATGTCAGTCAAATGCACGCCCACACAGTCCTGAATAGAGGTCTAATCAGCCAGATTTACTGGAAACACCTGTGTTAGTATTCAGAAGCTGTAATTATTTCTTCTTTGTTTCTGAGAAGTCAGGTTTTGTCCATCATTTTTGCCATGCAGACAGCTCAAAATACCCTTAAGCCTTAGCTACTGTTGTTCTGGAGAAGACACCAGTCAGAAATGCAAATCAGAGTTGTAGCGAATTTGCGTTGCTGTGCTCATCCAAAATTGACCCAGAAATCCAAAATGAACCATTTTTAAGCTGTACATTGTGAAACAGCATAAATTTTAACTCCCATTTGCAGTTAGCAGCGCATGTCACAGGATTACAAAATCTGTGACTGATGATTCTTGCCAAAATACACCTTGGGACTCAACTTCACAATGGAAATTTATATGTGCACAGACCTGTGCCTTTTTATCAGAGAAGCAGATTGTTAATTTGTACTGAAGATTTAACCAGGAGAGTTTTGTGCCCATCCAAGCAGTAGTAGAGCTTCAACTGTGAGTCATGTAATTAGAGATGCACCAATTTCAATTTTCTTGGCCGATTCCAATTTCCGATTTTGGCCGATTCCGATTTTCAGTCTGTCTAAGAACTATAATTGACAGCATTCATAAACATTTTTGCAACTTTTCTTGTAAAAATTAAATTAGATGTTCATAATAAAACTATTAAATATTCATTCAATATTCATTAATTATTCATTCAATACTATTTTACATTTTCTCCAAAGTCCTCCAGGTTACAGCCAGGCCTTATTATAGTTTTATATTAAGATTATGAATAGGGGGAACGGGATCTTGCGGGGCGCGATTTCACGTGATCTCCTTTGGAAGCAGATGTAAACAAACCGGAGACAGATGCGGTGCAACAGTTTGCTGCAGTAAAAATTTTTCCGTGAGAAAAACAGACGCAGAAGTTAAACGAGTCTGGATGAGAAAATATTTGAGGAGACACAGGTTGCTTATTCTTCAGCCAGAACAGGAGGTGAGATTTTAACTGTCCCTCTGTGAACAACATTCTGCTGCTGGCTAACATTAGTCTGAAGAGCTACAATGTTTACGGCTGTTCTGTGACATTGTCAGCTGCTCTGTCTTCTTTTTGTCCTACTCTTGGAATCTGTTGCTGACACCAACTTCATGCAAGCATGTGTCTGAGAGTGTGGCTGTGATCAGCGTTGTGGTGGGTGTGATATGGCCAGTTTGTCATGCTGAACATGTCTCTGGCCGATCGATCGGTGTATCCCTACATGTAATATTGTCTGTGGTAAAAAGTAATGTGACATTTACCTCTGCAAGCAGTGGGTGGTATGGAGGTGCAGAAATATTGATGTTTCGATAAACATTGATGTTTGAAATGCTGTCAGTGCTCTTTCCTTTGCAGTATGGATATTCTGGTAACAGCCACAGTTTCTTGCTCTTTCTTCTCTCAGCCAGCGAGTTGACGCACACCACTGCAGTGTTCACATAATCCATTCTCCTAGCTCTTACTCACAGTGTCATCTTTTTCTCCTCTCCCATCACTTTTATTCATTTTCTATATCCTTAGTTATGTTGCAGCCTCGTTATATATACATATATATATCTTTTAATAAAAATCGAAAATTGTATGCCTTTAGTCAGTTTTTCCCTGTGGTGTTGAAAATTGTATCTAATATCAAAATTTGTATTGTTTCAAAATTAGAAATTCCAGTATCATGACAACACTAATGTATAGTATAGATATGCCAGTGTCCAACAACAAGGATTGCTTATAAAAAGTGTTTGGCCAGTAAATTCAATCAGCCAGTTGCCTGATCAGGCTAGTATAAATAGTAAAAACCAACATCTTTCATTCATCTTGTGTTGGAGAAAAACATACGACTGTTTTGAGAATGATAACACAATACAGTTTGTTTGTTGTGAGTGCTCAACAAAGTCTAATGAGTCAGGACTGCTTTTTAGGATCGGTAAGACTTTTTAAGTAATAGATAATTATCTGAAACAGTCGCTTGAAAGCCAGAAAAAAAGGCAGTAACCTTGTCTGTGTGTGGCACGAAGGATAGACAAAATTGTAATCTGATAATTTGAATGTTCATTTTTGTCATTAGCACAGTCTGAGTATTGGGGATCACTGCCATACACCTTGCTCAATAGTATTTTGTCAGTAATATTTCCTCTTTATTTTCTCCACCAGTATTAGTATCAGAGGACAGTAATGATGTTTTGTAAATATTTAACATGTTCAGACTAGAACAGTGTGAGCTGATAACAACAAAATAAGGTATAATGCCATTTCAATCAGACCTGGTCGCGCACAACCACACACACACACACACACACACACACACACACACAACACACACACAACACACACACACACACACCCCAGCGCAGAAGAATGACTGATTGAGTTGTTTTTCTGATGAATTTATGACTTCTCAACTACAGTGAAATAATGTGACTCATTGAGTGTTTTCCATGTCAACATCGTATCTTTTTCATCAGTTCAAATTACGTTTCACTGCAAATTTCCCGGCCATGCCGGAAAATAAACATTGCTTTTTCTCGGTAACTGTGAGGCTGTTGGATCTCTGATTGCACAATGGATGACAGTAGGAGTACGTCAGGTTCTGGTTACCTGTAATCTCTTCTTCACTCCACTCCACTTAAATGGATTCCAGGTGACAGGATATCTGTCTGCTGCACTTACTGATTTTTATGTTGTAGTTACAATCTTAAAAATACATCTTTGATTAATATTTTAGTGATGTTGCAACAGGGCCATTTATTCTCTTTTGTAAATTTCATGTAATTACAGTCTGCTAATCAAAGCACTGCTGCCAACAGCCAGGAGATATGTACTTAAGTGGTTTTCAGGCTGGATTTGACCTGTAGGTATGTGTAGAGGCTTGATGAGATGGTGCAGACAGGTGAGTTTTAGGGAAAGTACACAAAGCGCTATACAAATAAAATGTATTATTATTTTTTAGAAGCTATTACTTCAGTTTTAGTTGAGTTTACTTAGTTTTAAGCTGCTGATTTAGCAAATGTTATGATGGGCTTGTACAGGCAGTTGAACTGTAAATTAAAAATGTGGTAGGGTATTGATAGAATATGAAAAATCTGCATAATACATCTAAAGTGTTTCATTAAACCCTCTGGAAACTCAAATCCACAATAGCCTTCTAGCTGTGTAATTTAGGGCCTAATGTATAGAATAGTAAGCAACTAAGAAGTATTACAAATTAGTTCTTTACAAATTCAAAATATTGTCATTTGAGTTTTTGTTAATTTTCCTTTATTGGCGTTGAATTGGACGTGCTTGTGCTCAGACTTTTATTACAAAAAATCCGCAATTAAATCCATAATCCAGTCATAAAAAAATTGATGTGAGTTGCTAGGTTGTCGGGAAATAAAACCTCTCTAGTCCTGCTGAACGATCTCAACAACAGGGAGCTGAACCCGTTAGTTATATCGTTCCAGACTCCTTTGACACAAAAAGTAATTTTACTTTGCAGAGATCAGTATCCATCTATGTGAACACTATAATTAGAGCATTTTCACAGATTTATTTTGCCTTTCTGATGGGAAACTGAGGCTGTGGTCTATGCTTTCTTCACACCCGCAACTCCTTTGAAAAAAAAAAAAAACTTTAATTTTTTCCCCACAGGACATGGGAGTTGCTGATCTACTGCCTAGATCCACAACAAGTAGCTTTAGTTCAGATTCAAACCAACCTATTAAAACACCAAAGTCACACAATAAACTAACCAGCTTCTATAAATTAAGTTAAAGGCTCTACAGTGTTTGCATTTACAGTGTATCCAAGTAATTATCCCATCCCCAGTTTGAGAACCACCGGGTGTAGTGAAGCATTTATTATTAAAATGTCCTGAAGGGTTTCTCACTGCAGCTTTTGTTACAGGATTACACAGTTTATTTAGATGGTGACAGGTGTCCTACAGGAGTTGGAGACAATTTGTTTAAAAAGCGATCCTCATGAAAGAATCAGGCTGAGATGACACGGGGCACTTCCTCTCAAACATCAGTTACACCAGATTTTGCATCCATTTTGTCCCCCTTTCTTCTCCTCCCGTCACCAGCTTCCGCGCTGCTGGCGTGTGCATTTGCATCACATTGTCATTGTGTGTGTATAGAAAAAAATGTGACCACAGGTGTCAAGAAGACAGTGACAGTAATGGAGGAGGGAGGCTCTGACACTGACAGCGCTGCACTGTCGGCACGGTCTGTCTGTCAGTCTGTCACTAACTTATCATTAGCCCGTCAGCCCAGGCAGCTCAGGTCCTGACCCAGGCAACACACACACACCTCACACACACACCTTTACACATCCATCAGTATCACAGAGTTCATCTTGAGTTTGACAGACAGGGACATACCCGAGCTGTCTCTGTGTAGCCAGTGGGAAAAAATGCAGCATGATGCATGACTTTCAACGATAAATTCAGACTGGAGACAGCACACTCAGCTGAAAAATCAATATATCACTTAGAAACGGGATGTATTTGTCCTTGTATTGTATGACATAGTGTTTATTTTTTGTTATTTGATAGGAGAGAAATGGAGACATGTTTGATTTTTGAGGGTGTTGACCAACCGGTATGCAAAAAAGGCAAACGTATCAGGTGAAGTAAAGGAATTAATCCTCTCCTCAGCTCACGCATGGACAACCACTGACCTGTAAACAGGATGCGCTGAGGCTCTGCAGGATATACATGTCCTTATTACTGAGAACTAGTTCAGTTTAGTATGGAAACTCATTTCTGACAGTAAAAGTCAGAATTATGAGAGAAAAATTCTGACTTTATATCTGATAATTTCACATTTATGTGTCATCATTTTCATTATCCTCATGATTATGACTTCAAATCTTGTGACTTTTTAATCTCATAATTAATTAATTAATAATTGAATAATAATAATTTTGATTTTTAATAATAAAAAATTATGATCTCACAATTGACTTTTTATCTAATGATTTTGAGTTTTCATCTCATAATTGTGGCTTTTTCTCTCACAGTTCTGACTTTTTAATTACATACTTGTGACTTTTCTCATAATTATGACTTAATCTCATAATTTCGTTCGTTTATCTCACATTTACGACTTTTTTCTCGTAATTATGACTTTGTAACTCATTCTGACTTTTTTAACTCCGATTGTGTCCACTGGAGCCCAACCAGTACTGTTTTAGATTTACTATTTTATTCATTTTTAAACTACATATTATGTGGATAATCCACACCGTGTGCCCGTGGAGGTGATATTATCAGTTGCAGCAGCGGCAGTCGACACAGGCCTCCTGAATGCTGGGGTGCTCGCACCTCTGGTCGGGGGCCCGTCAGTTAAAAACTCCCCCACTGACATTGGAGATGGCCCCGCTTGTTTTTCTAAGCACCCTTTGAGCTTTTTCAAGTGCAGAATTAGGGACTGTTTGGGGAGTTAACCAGGACGCTTCTGTGCTCTCTGGACAGGAAGCCTGATTGGTGATATCTGTGATTAATAGCTCACTCTCTCTCCAGATGTCTCGAGGCATTATCCTCTGTGTTTTTTTAAATATGTAAATTCCTACATAATCAGTTCCTCTACACTGGTGTTTGGTTTAGGAGATAGAGTTGATATAATGTTGTTTTTTTTTCTTTTCCTGCTGGTTATGGTTATTTTTATTCCCACTAATTTGCTGAGAACAGATTCATCCACCTCTGACAGAGGATGTGGAGCATAAATCAATTTTAGTAATGGTTGCCTGCTTCTGCATTAATGACATTTTTTTTTTAAAACTAATTGCCTTTAAAGGGAAAGTTTGGATTTTTTGAAGTGGGGTTGTATGAGGTACTTATCCATAGTAAATGTGTTACATACAGGAGATGGCAGTCAGCACCCCCAATGTACTGCTGTGGACAGCGTCACCAGCAAAATGTATTTTAGCTACCTAAAAAAAAAAATCAATCAGTTTAAGTGTGCGTTATATTGAGAATATTTTCACTGCTTTACATTGTCGTCAGACGGCCTTTTCTGAAGGGTAACCACCATTGTTTAAGCCAAATACCGCTTTCTCAAAACCAACCAATCCCCAATGGCAAAAACAGTAATTTTACAGTGCAGAACATGGAAGGTACTCGTCTGTCACTGCCTTGATCAGTTAACTTGTTTGTGTTTTGGTTTGCCAAAGTCACTTAAGACACATGCTCTGCGACATTAAATCTTTTGTTTTTGCAAAAGGATAGGTGGCTGTTGGAAAACACTGATGGCAAGATAAAGCAGTGAAAATATTGTAAACATAGCATACACTTAAACTGGTATTGTGTTTTTTGTTTTTTTTTTAGGTGGCTAAAATACGTTTTGCTGCTGATCCTGGCCACAACAGTACATTGCTTAGCTTCCTATGCCAGTACTCCTGCTGTTTCTTCAAACTGGGGCATTACTGTCCGCCAAATTAAGCACCCCATACAACCCAGTATTAATTTTAGCTATCGTTGTCGTCAAAGACATTTTTTCACCAGCAAAAACGAGATGATAACTAAATAAAAAGTAAAACTAAGACGAAATCTATTGGCAAATAAAAACGAGATAAAAATGTTACACGTATACGTAGAGAAGAGATCCAATCTCTGAGGCACCAAAGGTGTGTGTTCAGGTCAGCCTCTGACTGAACGGCACACTCAAGACTCTCTGTTATTGCTGCAGTTTCTCTTCTTGTCCCTCTCCTCTCTGTGTGCGTTCATGCACGTGCGAGCAGAATCTGATACGAATCGGGATATTTATTCTTCTGCCCACAACTCTTTCCTCCAGAACTTTCAGGAGCTCAGCAGCTGTCTGTGGGTGAGCAGCAGCTCTGCCTCTCCGCTCCAGGACTAGCCCTCCTCCTGCGATAGATGCAAATTTTTCACTGAATATTCTCAACTCTAGTTTTCAACCTGCACTTAATACAATATCGCCAACAACATTAATGTTAAGTTATAGTTATTTCAGGATTTTGCTTTGGTGCTTTTAAAACTTAATTTAATTTGATGGCTAAAGAGCATGGGGCTATTAGCAATAGCTACATGTAACTTCTAAACTATATATAGTGCCCAACAGAAGACACACTGACTTCCACTGTAAATTTAGAGAACATATGAGTGCCCATAGTGACCTGTTGGTAAAAACATGGTTTGTATTTTTGGAACGATTCTTAAAATAATATATTGGCCTTGTGCAGGGTAGGTCTATAATACACAACATTTGACCCAATAAATATAACCATAGATCTGCAATCTGCCTGTGTGAAACAGGTGTGTAACAAAAAGAACAATGCACGTTTGCAGAAATGTGGAATTCTTAATGTTAGACATATCTTGGGAGAATGTAGCACAAATGTAGTATACTTAATGTTAATATTAGGTTAGTAGATGTTTCCTCCAGGAGTATGAAATTGGAAATTCCAGAGAAATGTTTAAGTAATGCATTACACTTAACTAAACTCTTATGAAATCTTATGATCTTTAGTCAACTAAAACTAGCCTAAAATAACTGGCATGTTATTCAAAAGACTATGACTAAAACTAAATCAAAAATTGCTGTGAAACTCTTACAACCTCATTTCAGAAAATCCAAACTATCCGTTTAATATATAGGAACTAGAGGCATTTCTTTAGCCACAACCACCCTCTCCCCATGAGGTGATTATATGTTCTTATGACAGATGACTTGTGCCAGTATTGTGTGAAAATGGTTTATACTCCATTTCAATTTTAATGTGATCAGGTTGGAATTGTTACACCGCCTGTTTGCTCTAAAAACAAGTTTGGCTCTGCGGCAGTATTTCAATACTACAGTGTGCCTCACTTGGTAGTAACTATAGTTTATTGGCTTCACCTAGCTAAGCAGGCAGGCCTCATGTTATTTGGGAACCTTTATGTTACATTTATTTCACCGACTTCCCTGTTTATTGCGACCACAAGTGTTTTCTTACAAATGCAGTGTAAATTAATTGCTATCTGTCATTGTAGGTTTAAATTTTAATAAACTCACAGAATAAATGTCCATTAAAAATGTAGTCAGGCAGGCTCTGATTGTTTGCTATGAAAGATAAATGCGCCTAAAGTAAACACAACCGAGTCTTGTGTTTGAGGAGTGGCCGAGTATGAAAGAGATACAAGTCTGGAGGTGAAAACGCTCTTGGCAGTCACATAAAACACAATTATTTTAAATTTTTCTATCTCTTGTGGGTTATTTATGTGGTCTAATGATAATAATCCCATCCTGTGCATCTTTTTTCATTTATCGCCGCGTTCATTGGCATGGCATTCTCCATTCTCTCACCTGTATTTCTACCTGAGCGTTAAAAGATCCTGAGATTAATCAGAGTTTCTATATCAGAGTGCCCGGCCCAGTTGTTGATGGATATCACGTTGGCTTTGTTAGTGCAGATGACAAATTGCAGGGGAGCAGCAGCTCCCAGCAGGTTTGTTTAGCATTCCAGATCTGATGTGTTTTGAAAAGTATTAATGGAGGACATGGAGGCATGAGATATCACCATGCAGGTTCAGTCAGGAGCTCATGTCAAAACCAGAGCGGGCCTGTGAGGTGAAACTCTGTCATCATGACACTCTTATGCCTCATCTCACGCCTTGAAAACCCCAGGACGCACTACGATTTTCTGCTCTGACTCCCAGTGAACCAAGAAATATGGCGTAGTAACATGTTTTTAAAACAATTAGCAATACTATAATAAAAAAAAACATAAAAGAAGTCAGAAGTCAGACAGTTATATTGCTAGCTAGCTAAAGAATTAACAAAAAGTTGTTCGCAGGGAAGCTAATGAGTTAACAAAACATTACATTGTTTGCTAGTTAACTAAAAAGTTAAAACATTAAAGTTTTTGCTAGCTAGCTGAAGAGTCCACAAAAAATGTTGTTTGATAGTTAGCTAATAAGTTAATGAAACATTGTAATGTTTGCTAGCTAGCTAATAAGTTAACACAACTTTGTACTGTTTGCTAGCTAGCGAAAAAGTAAACAAAATGTTACAATGTTTGCTAGTTAGCTACAATTTAGTAAGCCTACTTTAGTAAGCCTGTTAGTAAATCTACTAATGATGGTTTGTCTGAGAAAACTTTGTCAGAAAAACTTAAAAAGCTTAAAAAGAGTTTCTAAAATGTAATCTTTCTTAATTTTAAGCTAGTTTTTAAGATTAGTGGAACATAATATAAAGTTAAGACATTAAAAATTATACCTTGTTAATGCAAAGCAGCCATATATCTCTTATTTTGCTATTGTCACTTTCAAACAGTGAATATGGCATTTTATAATGAAAGTTCTACAGACTTTTATGAGAGAAATTAAGAAACTATTGTTATCATATTTAAGAAAGCTGCATGTGAGCTATCATTAGGGACTGTAGCATTTACCGGGTCAAGTAAGCGTGTGAAATGAGCGTCCAGCATGTCTCTCATGTATTAGTCCATTTAACTGGGGGAGCTGTGCTTCCTGTGGCAGTGACCTTCTCCCTGTGGCTGCTGGGAATTACAGTCATTCAGTGTGTGTCTCGGCATGATGGATGACACCTGCACCCGTTGAGCAATCGCTCCCTGGCGCACTATTGTTTTCCTTTCTCACTTTTGCGTGGGAGCAAACTGTGTGCATTCCCGAGCCAAAACCAACTCAGATAATCATCTGCGTGATGTATGATCTTCTCTTGTTGGAAGACAAGTCATCAGACGATCTGGAATGTCTTGCCAGTATGGTGGTGGCAATACTAGTGCTACCAGTGAAGCTACTTGTTGGGTCAGTCCCAGAGAATAAGGGATGATACAGCAGTTTTTAACACCCGTCTTCATTGTTTCTGCCATATGGTCTTCCTATCCAATCCCCTGAAACAAAAGCCAAATTCCACGGCTGTTAAAACGTTGCATATGACGTCAGCTCTGTGCAATAAGAAAACCAGGCGCTGAATCAAAACTATATACTGTCACAGTATAAAATAAGTGTAATATCTTGCTATATCCTTGTAGTTTCCACTGCGCAATAATTAGCCTTGGCTGTCTTGGCTTAAAATGGATTTATGGCAAATAGCAGTGTTGTATGTGTAAGAGTGTGTCTTGATGGCTGTGCTCCAGACACTCCTTTGCCATTACCACTTGTGTGTGAGTGTGTGTGTGTCTGCAAGGCGTTGGATGACAAGCCCTGTCACTACCATTGTGGTCCAGGAAACAAAAGAAGCTTCAAATAAAGGAATCTCCCAATATGTCACTCAATGATGCGTAGCAAAGCCATAAACATCAACCAGATGGCAGGTCACTGTAATATATTACTCTCCTTCTCCTCCTCCTCCTCCTTCTCCTCCTCCCCTTCGCAGCTGGAGGAGGTGGGTGCCTGCAAGAGTGGTTGGATGAGGGCTGAGCTCAGCAGCTCAGTCGCATCATCTCTCTGGTTTGCCCTCACCAGGCTCAGTGACTGCAGTGCATCAGAGGCTGTAGAGGGGTGTGAAGTGCTCCCGGGAGTGTGTGGGTTCACTGCTGCCGCGCTCTATGATTAAACAGTAGTACGTGCTGACAGCTGGAGTAGAAGAGCATGATGCACAGGGGCACAGTGCAGCGAGGAGCTGCCTCTCAGTGGTGTCGACAGAGGTGGCAAAAGTACACACGCTTTACTCAAGTAGAAGTACAGATATTTGTGTGAAAGAAAGACTATGATGAAACTACAAGGACAGACTCAACGTCTTTACTTAAGCAGAAGTGAAAAAGGTGAAGGAGAAATATACTCAATGTATAAAAATAAAAAGTTGTCTGAAAAATAAACACTTGGCAACACATTATAAGATTGTTACGTACAGAGATGGACCAGATATTTGTAACACTTTGTTAATGCTTAATAATTAGTTTGTACATTTTATAAACATTATTTGGATGGCTATTATAAAACACGTAACATATTTATTTTAATGCAAAGCATGATCTTTTCCTAAACCTACTCAGGTAGTTTTGTTTCCAAAACTTAAGGAAGCAATTTTTGTTGCCTAAGCCTACCCAAGTAAGGCTACCCGGACTTAGCATATTTATTATTGCAAACCTGACCGCAGAGCCCTGCACACGCAAACGAAACTACGTTTCAAGCATAGTTTGACCAAACTGTTGTATTCGATGAGTTGGGAGTGAGAATGTGTTGTTTATAAACATTTTCTGGATGATTATTATAAAGTTGCAAATGATGTTTGTAAAACTTTTCTTAACAAATGGATTATAAAACATGCATACACATTAATCGACTGTTTGCTTACAGTAAAATAAGTATTAACTAAAGTTTAACTATCAATTTACTTAACACTCAAGTAGAGTTTTCAGGTACCTGTACTTTTCTTCGGTACAGTAGCAAAGTATTTATACGTCATTACTTCCCATCTCTGGGTGTTGAGGAAATTACAATTTGCGTGTCTTGACTTTGGCCCTGACGCAGAGACTTTTCCATGATGTGTCAAAATAAATGATGATCGCGCTTGGCAGGCTTTGTGTAATATTAAACCATCAAACATTTTCTGAACTGGAGCAGGAAACAAATCATCTCCCGAAAATATCAGCAATTAATTTCTTTCACTAAGAATAGCCTCAGTAGATCAAAATGTTGCACAGCGACAGGTTGAATCTTTTGTGGAGCTGTCAGCAGTTAAATGCCACACCCTGTTCTGCAGCTTTTTTTTTTTTCTTTGACTAATTTGATTGACAGGGCACACAACAACGTTTGTTCTCTCGACTGTCACTTCTGCTTGACTGGAAAAACTTTCACTAATGCTCTTTAATCCTTTAACATGTAGAGCACAGAAGACCCTTGTGACTAGAAGTTCTCAAATGGCATTCTGGGACAATGAAGGAAATCACTAAGTGAAGTGGAAAGACACCAAAAAATAACACCACTTACGATAAAATCACTTATCAATTGGATTAGTCATTACACATTTATTGTTCATTATGTAAGAGCATCTGAGGGTGGATTATTTTGTTGTTTTAGGGCTGCACAATTTTGAAAAAATATCTAATTGTGTTTATTTTGTCTGATATTGCAATGTGATTTCCGATATTGTAGGAAATTATCATTTTTACATTATCATTTTCATTGAAAAATATTAAAATGATTATGGAGCACAGGTTGCAAATTTTGTGTATACTCTTTACCAATCAATGAATCTTTAATAATTAATAAGACTGAAAACATGTCTGTTTTCTTTTCTTAATCTCTTTTTTTTCAGTTCTTACTCAACAAATGGCTCTGCCATACAAAGGTGTCAAATGAGGCACAATGACCGCCATTTCTGTGTTTTTGATTAATTATCGATCGATAGTTTTTTAATCAAATTGTTAACAGCGATTAATTAATTAATTGTAATCATTAACATCCCTGTTCTTGGGTGATTTTTGCAGGGATCTGTGCCAGAAAAAATGTTTTCTAGAGTCTGTAGAATATGATGTGTGGGCCACAACATCTGTGCTGAAATATTTAATTAAAAATGATATTTTGACCCACATTTTCCATTTAATAAATATTGTGCCTGCTGCAATGTGAAAATTGCAGTAGGAAATATTGCAACTTTGATAAAAATTTGATTGATTGCTCAGCCCTAATTTGTTGCATAGAAAACCTTAGATAGTATCAATAGACAGTTGGATATGTGATCATGGGAAGTTTACTATAGCACATAATAGCATATTAATTCTGTCATTTGTGGCAATTCCATCACTAACTGTTTTTAAACAAGAGCCGAACTACGTGTCGAACAAAGGTCAATTCAAGATTATGGTCAAACTCGTTCTCTTTTTTTTAGTTTTTCTTTGAAAACTCCCTCGTCTCATCAGCCAGCAGCTGTTCTTAAGGTATCTCGTCTGCAAGAGCTTTAAACACGTGCTTAAATAAACACAACCTGGTTTTGCATTTACACTTGTCATCACGTAATCCTTCTGCAACTGCCATCTTGGAGGTATAACGTGCATTTGCTAACTGACGCTCACCTCACATTTAAAGATGCTAGTCCATTCTGCACTTACAAAGCGAATACTGACAGCCTGCAAACTGAACGCAACACACTGAACTAATAACTGTATGTGAATGGCTCAGTGGGGCAGGCCTGTTAATTAGTAAAAGTGTTAAGTACTGTTACCTTTCTAAGTTAATGAAGCATTTGGTAACCTGTATCCTTTAGAGTTCCTGTAATCTGAGGTTTACGATGAGGCCCAAAATCTAGCGTGAATCCATTTTAAGTGAGGTATCCAGATGTGCACAGCTGCTTTGGTCACTTGCAGGTACAAATAACCAGAAGCAGTGCACTTATTTCATTTATTTTATAGGCGATGATGGAAAATCAAACACATTACTTCCATCATGAAAATGTTGGATGAGTTTTCTACTGCTGCTGTTGTTTCTCATCCCACCGCTCTACAGTGGTATAATCTGTATTTCTTAGGGCTGTAATCAACCAAAGAAAACTTGGTCCACTGAAATTCTACCTACTCTTCCACCAATCAAATGGTGGATGGAGAACAAATCTGTAGTTTGACAATTTCTTTATCACACCTAGCTATATTGTTAACTTCAGGGCATGTTAATCAAGTAAATTTACATACAGCAACAACATACACGCACACAAGCAACAAGCGTCACACAGGCTTCTATATATAAACAAAGCTTGCACTGCAGTACAAACTTCCACAAAAAGCAACAAGAAAAACACTAGAAATGATTACTTGGAGATTTCAAAAACCTGCTAATACTTACTGACTAACTTTAGGTTTTTGCAAATTGCTTCATTATCTTAGTTTCAGACTATCCCACAGACTCCCCACAGAGAATCCTCTAAAAAGAACTTATTTTTTCCTCTATAAAGTGAACATGGCTTTGTTTTAATGTGTCCCATTCACAACTTGCAGGAGTCTTGGAGATTTTGAGAATTTTGGAAGATGCTATTTTCGTCTTTTGTTTCCCACTTCTCACTTAAGTGTCCAAGTATACAGTTTGGATGAGGCTGCAGAAGTCCTCCTTTTTTTCCAGACTCCTACCACTTCATCTCCTGTTGGAGCATGTTCGGTCACTTCCAGGATCTTCATGTTTGCACAGGCTGATCAAGCAGACAGGCAGTCAGGTTTGGTTTCACCGTGTAATCTGATTACCTGCTGAAAGATTGAAAGCGCCTCATCTTCAGTGCAGATCTATTAATAGCAAGGTCAAGAAAATGACGCATCCAGAGCAGTCTTATATTTATCTTTTCAGTGCGGTATCATTAACAACCACAGTCAGGTCAACTGAGCCGTGACAGATGGAATTTTGTTTGACTCTTACCCGCCGGTAGCTTGGTTCAATAGTTCTTGTTTCTCCCATTCGTACATTAAGATTCAGTCATTTTTCCTGTGGTATTTCACTTGATAATTACTTCCCTGGAAAAACCCCAGAAGACACATTCTTTTATAGACAATATGTTTAATTGAGCAAATTAGAAAGAGTCCATATTGCACAGCAGCTGTGTACACACACAGTGGAATCTGCAGGGGAAGCCCTCAGAGCACCAGGAATGGGATGCAGTGAGAATTGTGAGTTTACAAAAAAAAAACCCTGATTGAGTCAGAAGGCCTCCGTGCCAAAGCAGTGGCTTTTCAACACAGATGCACGTAGTTAGCGTGTGTGTGAAACCTCAGAGTCCCTCACTGATCACCCAGGCTGCATCGATTCTCCAGCTGCTGGCACACTGTTGATGTACTGGGTTTGCGTGGATGATATGGTTGGTGGCTTCAGCCCTTCAAAGTGCAGACGATTATAGTCACTTACAGGAATTTTGGAAAGAAGTCTCATTGGATCACTCACTCAGACCCATGTTCTTGCAAAGATGGCACAAGGCTCAAAACACCAAGAATTACTGAGGTGGTTGGCAGAGTGATAATCAGAGTGATGATAAGGTTCTCATGGAGGGTTGGCAAGCACCAGCAGTGACTGTCTGTCAAAACCATTTGGTGACAACAAGAAGTACATTTGTACAGCACAAAAAATGAAAGAAAAAAATCCCATGGACCAACATCCACCGACTTTTGCCTCAGCAAGCAGTCAGGCAGCTTTCTTATCAGATTATTTTAAGGTGAGCTGTCACACTTGACATACAATATCAGATTTAACACTGTAATCTGATCCCCTAGGGCTTTAACATGAGTTCACATTGGGTGTATACGGTAGATTTGACAGATGTACATTGCGTGCACTGTAAAAAGAAAAGCAGGAAGTGTAAGGAAAAAATGGGTGAAAAAGATTGGACAGGGCAGACCAGGACAGGACAGCCCTCTACTGCTGCGCCTGATGATTATTTTCAATATCGTTTGACCTGGCAATTATTTTATCAGTTGTTTGTGTAATAGCTTAAATATGTTGTTTATTAAAAACATCTTCATATTGCTTGTTTTATCCGATCAACAGGCCCAGGTCAACTGATTTAAGTCAGATTTATGCTTGAATCAAGGGGTTAATGGGAATCCTGCCACAGACACCTATGGTGTAGGTTTTGATTCTTGTAATAAAGAACAATGGTGGTCCACACATGTTTTTATAAATTCATCCCTGTAACTATTTTGCCCTGACTCTTTACTGAATAGGAGACTCCTCTCGAGCATCGCAGTGATTACATTCCTACAGTTAGCGTGATGGAGAACAGTGATTGTAGTAAGCAGACAGTTTGCAGTAGAGATGTCTTTGTTAAGTGTCTGTTACTGAAAAAGAAGACTTCATTGAAGCCTTCTTCACTATCTTCACCAGAAAGAAAAAAATTGCAGGAGAAAACACAAGAAGCCAGTCACAGTTCTTGAAGCCCCAGTGTGGTATCTCCATAGCTGCTGGTGCCACAACTTATAGTTACATTTTTAAGGAGGCTCACATCAGCTAAAGCTTAGCTTTGGTTTTGTAACTATGGTGTGAAGCCTTAATGCACAACTAAAATAATGTATAATAATATAATAGTGCTTTATACAGAGCTGATATCCTGACAACACATTGGGGCTCGCCTTTTTTTTTTTTTTTTTGACTAATTCAGGCATCAGCAACCTGCAGCTTTGGAGCCACATGCAGCTCCTTCGCTTCCCTCCAGGGGCTCCCTGTGGCTTTGACAAAAAAATATACAAAAATGATTAAATTTGTTTTTTTAACATTTTAATTTTCATTTATCATTGTTGTAAACCTAAACTGATTCTCACATTCTCCAGTTGTAAAAACGTGCAGCCTATACACAACATTTTTTTTTTTTAATTGTAATATTTCATCAACTAAAATGTGTGTCAGCCTACATCTACAGCTCGGCACCTTTTCCTCTAAATTTGCCGGTGGCAAAATTGAGAATTGAATAGCTGCAATTCCAGACAGATTTTTTTCTTTCTTTTTGGACAAAAATGTCTCTTTTGAGATTAAAAGTTGCGGACCCCTGCACTAGTTTCTGATTCCAACATACACAGCTGTGTCAAGGCCATGGGAGCTGATCGTGGCCATTCCAGACGATGCTTGTGATTCCACCAGAAGTGCCTGAGTGTGTCCCAGAAGTGTCTGTCTGCTCTTCTCCACAGAGAATACGTGTCTATTTTTGATGGAAGCTGTATCAAGCTTCACAGAGCAAATTGACCATGCAGGAGGTCAGACACAGGAGCAGCATAGAGCGTCTGGACAGTTTTCAAAATAAAATACCCTACACAGACGTCCAATTGTAAAAACTGACAAAAAAGAAACAGTTTAACTGCTTAACCAAGTGACCCATGGTAGAAGTACAAAAATGAAGGAAAATTGAACAAACCAACAAAATCATAGCAATTCAATGAAATGATACGTTGTGACGCAACGTTAGAACTAAACAGGAACTCTGTACAATTCATTTTTTTTTAAATAGGTGCACAAAATGACTGAGGATGTGATCAAAAAGGGTTTAAAAATCATTTAATCTCAACTTCAAGACCTGCAAAAGATTGAAAAATTAATAAAAATGCAATGCAATCAGATCGTGTTTGCTGTAGTTTTCCTTTTTTGTTTTTTGCCCTTATCTGAACTATCTGAACTGGAGTGAAACAGATCACAAACTGTGGAGTAAGGCTTTGGATCTTTGCATAGATACAAATATCAATGGGAATTTAATGAGGTTTTCTAAAGTCTGCAACAGAACCTGAAAGTGCTGGTTTCACTCCAGCTCTCTTTAGTTTAATGAGTTAATTTTATTAGCACTAATTCATTCACTCTATCAGATAGTAGTGAGCAGGGAAATCTCCTAGTAATGAACATTTAGAATATAAAAAGACAGCATTCACCTATACATCCAAGGTAATTAAAATGACTTATTCTGACTGTTTCTGTCTTTTAGGTCTGGTCGAGATCTGTTTGATGCATCCCCTCGATGTTGTGAAGACAAGGTAAGCCACCCGTTTTACCTTAAGAATTCTACATTCACTCATATTTTGTGTAACTTTCATGTATAATCTACTTAAAAGAAAGCAATTTTTAGTCCACATCTGCCTTGAATCCTCTCAGTGGGTATTTGCGTCTGTGTAGTGGAGTGCCGAGCATACCAGCTCTTTTTTCCCAGCTCCGCGGGCCTGGCCAGCTCTGCTCTCATTCTCCACACAAGTGGGCACCAATGCCAAGAGCCTTAGCCATTTTGTGGAAAATGAAATGCACCATTTACCCATTCATTCCCCACACAATGCTAGCGTTAGATCTTTTTATGTTCTCAAATCACTTAAATTTTTTACCTTATTACTTAATTTAAGAAAAAAGAATCTGACTATTTTTTTTTTTTTTTTACTTTCTTGGGTATGGCCTGTGGTTCATGTGAAAGACTGGGACATGCCGGATAAATCAGATGCCACTAAATGCACTGGCTGCTTTTAATAGCTTGTTTTCCGTTACCATCTCCTGTTTGTGTGTTATGCAAGAGCGGCAGCAGTCTTGGGCTGTTGAGTGATCAGGAGCCTCACACCGCAGTGTCTCAGCCAGCCATAAACAGGTCGTGGGCTACTACTAAAGCTTTATAGTCTTTCACAGGCCCAGCCAAGACCTCTGGCTTCGTTCTGAGCCCCCCTACCCCATACTTGTCAGTAAATTGTACTGCTTTTTCTGTCATTTACGGCAGCAGTTTCTTGGTAAATAAATTGCTTGGCGTGCCTTTTAAAAAAGTGAGATGGTTGCACTTTGAAGGCAGTGCCACCACCAGAACACGGAGAAGGAAACGCAGGGATAAAAGCCAGGGGCGAGCGGTGTTGTATTAGTCGATATTTGATACTTTGAAGGCACACCGTGTGATTTATGGTCACGTGTAGAAGCTATGGGGGTTTATTACAGGTAAGTCTTGAGCTTTGCCTGTCCGTCCTCACACAGGGTCAGGGTTAAAAGTGCACGCACTGTTTTCTTTGTAATGCTCTTCCTTAAAAAGTGGTAAAAGCCGCTCTAAAAGTGGACAGGTTTATCTGTTTGTTTTCTCTGTTTGTGTCGCCATGTGTTTGTGTTGATAGGTGTTCTGTTGCTGAGAACAAGTCTTTGTAAATTGAATCCTTTTGGTCTTGGCTCAGGATGTACTTATTTTTTTTCAGAAAATGCAAGAAACAGAGGAGTCTTTCTTTGTTTTAATTGGGAGCTTTAGACAAAGTCAAGAGGGTTTAAACAACAAGCAGGTTGCTGCTCATTCTGAATGCCAGACTCATAGAAACACAAGTGTGGGGAGTAACTAAGTACATATACTTTGTTATTGTACTTAAGTAGATTTCTTAACTGTCTGTGCTTGAGTACTTTTATTCCCTACATTTTAACACAAATATCTACTTTCTATTCCTATTCCTTGTTACTTTAGTTTTAATGCATTTGAGGCGAATTAATTTGTGTCACTGCACTCTGCCTCCCCACTGTGAATCCATCAGTGCATATCACACACAACAGATGTAACAAGAGAAAAAAGTCATTAAAAGACGAAAAAGAGAACATGACAGAAAAGATTTCATAAAGCTAAAAACGATGTAAAACAACGTAAAAGATGTAACGAGACAAATAACGCCAAAAAGACCAAAAACGCCGTAAAAGACACAAAAAGACAGAAAAGACAAAACAAGACAAAAAAACACATGAGATACAACAATAAAAAAAAACTTATAAGATATAAAAGCCATAACAAGAGGACAAATGATGTAAAAGTTGTAACAAGGTGAAAAATGCCATGAAAGACAAGATTTTTGAAAACGCAACCAGCCCGAAAAACTGAAAAGATGAAAAAGACATAACAAGAGGAAAAACAACATAAAAGACATAACAAGACGGAAAAGATTTAACACTACTAAAAATTACGTAAAAAGATGAAAAACGACGTAAAAGATATAACAAGACAAAAAAGATGTAACAAGATGAAACAGACACAGAGGGAGACTCGACCTTGGAGAAAAGGTGAGGTTCAGTTAGCTTTGCACAGAAACAGCCAGGAGAAATGTCTTTCAGAGGACAACTTTTTACTTTGATACTTGACTTACTTTGCTTACTTTGATACTTTACTTACTTTGATACAGAGTTTTTATTTCTTTTCACATAAGTATCTGTACTCCTACTTGAGTACACATTGTATTTACTTTTGCAGTTCTGCAGAAACACACTGTGCACGTATAGATATACATACATACCATCCATGCATGTTCACACACACATCCACACATGAATTCATAGACCAAGTATACATGCCAGCTAATTGGGACACTGAGGGAGCTGAAATCTATTAGCAGGAACCTTGGAGCCGAGAGTCAGACACAGACACACCTCCACTGGGTCTCTCCCTCTCTTGCGCTCAGGCATGGCTCTTATTAGGCACCGGCTCCTGCTTTAATGTCCACCGGTCCAAATTGAACGGCAACTGGAGTAAATTTACTTTTTTCCACCAACTCAGAATCAAAGGGATTTTTTTCTTTCTTTCTCCCTTTTCCTTTTTTTTTTTTTTTTTGCAAGGTAAACTTTACTAAATGCGTACCTGCCTTGGAGCTGATGTTTACCTATTTTCCAAAGGAAGGTTTATCTTTCTTCCTTTTTCTCTGAGGGGGGAGGAGGAGGGGGAAGATTTAGGATTAGCAGCCGTTGGTGTTGAAACACTCCAACAGTAGTGGAGGCGCTATGAATCAAAAAGGAGCATTTGGCAGCCTTTTCCTTTAAACAAATACTGATTCATCTGTTTTGGCAGATTAATGAATAGCTTTGTTCCAGATATTTAAAATAAAAAAAGGTGACAAATAACTTCCAACATGATTGATGGCATAAAATTTGGGCTGCTGATGAAATAATTTTTAAAGTAGAGTAGGGAAGCATGCCCATTATGACAAGATTTTTATTTCAGGATTATGAATACTGATAGGCAAACTTTAGGGTAATGAGTGCAAGTATTTGACTAGACCACACTGGACTTTGCTTTAGAAATGGGACGTAAAAGTGAAAGTCTTGTCAGATGATTCACAGTGTGTCTTTTTGCCTTTGCTGTTGCACTTTGACTCCCCGTTGTGCTGCTCACTGACCAGTCAAGCCATGACCTCCTTCACTCACCTTTGCTAACAAGTACATCTATCTTACATCTGAGGGACTCCTGCAGGGCCCACCCTCCATCAGTGTGACTTACTACCTCTTTCATCATTGTGAAAGAGCTGAATGTGTATAAATGTATATTCACCATTCTGAGAAAAGCACATGAATGCAGCCATGTACAACAGAAATTCCAAAAAAGTTGGGATGCTGTGAAAAGTGTAAATAAAAACAGAATATAATAATTTGCAAATCCTCTGCAACCTATATTTGATTTAGTACAGTAAAAAGACAAGACATTAGAAGTTTGAATTGAGAAACTTTATTGTCTATTGTAAATGTACTGAATTTGATGCCTCCATTCCAAAAAAGTTGTGTCAGGGGCATGTTTACCAACTTGTGAAAACTTTTTTTCTTTAAACAACACTTAGTAAGCGTATGGCAACTGGGGACACTAATTGTTTAAGTTTCAAAAGTTAAATTCTTTCTCATTCTTGCTCAATATATGACTTCAGATGTTCAACGGCCCTGGGTCTCTGTTGATGTATTTTGTACTTCCTAATGCACCACACACTTTCTGTAGGAGACAGGTCTGGACTACAGGAAAGCCAGTCTCCACTATCCAAACTCTTTCACTATGAAGCCACGCTGTTGCAACACAAGCAGAGTGTGTCTTGGCATTGTCTTGCTGAAATAAGCAGAGATGTATCTGATGATGTTGTCTGGATGGCAGCATATGTTGCTCCAAAACCTTTCAGCATTAAAGAAGCCCTATACAGATGTGACATTTAGCCATGTCGTGGGCACTAACACACCCCCATTCCCTCACAGATGTTGGCTTTTGAAGTTAGCCTTGATAACAATCTGGATGGCCCTTTCCCTCTTTAGCCCAGAAGACACAACGTCCATGATTCCCAAAACAATCTGAAATGTGGATTCGTCAGACCACAGCACACTTTTCCACTATCCGTCAGTCCATCTCAGATGAGCTCGGGCCCAAAGAACTTGGCAGCATGTCTGGATGATGTTGATATATGGCTTTCGCTTTGCATGGTAGCTTCTTAATCTGCATTTGCAGATACAGCATGTTGTTAAATTTGTAAATTATGGTCTCATTTAAGCGTAACATTGTTTATTATTTTCACATTCTTCGAAAATTAGGATTTGGCCGTCTTCCATCGTTACATGATCAACTATGATCTGATTTTATGCTGCACACGTTATCCGTCTGTAAACAGCAGGGCACAGGGAAAGGAGCTGGTTTCCTTGGTTTTGTGCTGGCTCTCGCCGCAGCTCTTCACCCAACAGCTAACTGTGGCTGCTCCTTCTTGTTCAATTACTCCCTGCAATATCTCAATCTGATCCACTGTCTGTGTCCGTGTCTGTCTGTTTTGTAGATGCACTTTTGAGGAACAATGCAGTACTGCCAAACACATTTATATTTCCTGTGGCTACTTCAAAATAAAAGTCAACACATGTTTGGCGAATCAAGTGCTTTTACTGTGAAGCTGCAGAAGTAAGGCATGCTCAGTTTACATTTACAATAACTTAACAGTATTTTTTTCTGTGAATCTTGCTAGTTTGTGATGCCAGAAATATTGCAGTACTTTCATTAGTGGCCATATGTTGGAAAAAACGTTGTGTGCCATGATTCGTTTTTATGAACTATTGAAAGTTCAGTACAACTATTTATTACACATGTAACTTCACATCTGCAGCTGTGACTGTCCTGTTTCTTATTCTGTGCTGCGTTAAATACATGCAATCCAGAAATTAAAGTGATTCCAGAAATCGAAACATTTTTCTCATTGTGAGTCACTCTGGATAATAATCAGTCCAAAATGGAAATGTAGCATACTTCACACAAAGTAAACCGTTAATTGCCCCTGACCCTGACCCCCCTCTCTCCTCCACCATCGGTAGGGGCAGGAATGTGGGGGTGAAGTTGGAGGGTTCGATGTGGTGTGGGGAGGGGGGGGCAGTCGTCAGTTTAGCAGAGAGAGACAGTGGGACCGGAGTTACAGCTTTTCATTAACCTGGAAACCACCTAGTTACATGGTTCATGGGCTGGTCTCAGCTCACTTGGAGGTAACAAAGGGTGTCGGGCGGCACTTTCTGCAGGGGGCTGTGCGCTCGGGGCACCCCATCTGACTCTGATCAGGTTCTCCCTCTCATTAGAGAGTTGGACTGAGCCTGCGTTTCCCTTCATGTTGAGATCCTGTTACATGGAGCTCCACCCTTAAACATACTCACGCTCATCTGAAGGCAACTTCCCATCACCCCTTCCACTTCCGCCCAAAGAGTGAAGCCACACCTTCCTCGTGTTTGTGTCTCCCTGAACAACTCCTCCTGTCATCATGAACTTCCTGCATTTTCTATGCCATGCACTTGATCTGATGTGTTCGCCGTAATGAGCCCCGAAGATGTATTTTGTGTAATAACTCATGACTGAGCCACTCCCTCTCTGCCTCCTTTCTCCTTGTTCCTGTCATTTATGCTCTTTTATTCCTCCTTTTTCTCTTACTCGTCGTCTTTTTTCTCCTCTCAGATAACAACGCTTCATGTTTTTTAAACTCCTCCCACCAAACATCAAGGCTGGCTTGCACCAACAAGGATGAATTTTTAAACCAGATTAAATCATGGTTTGACTTAGAATTATGTTGCACCAAACATTTGAACTAAGTGAAGTTTTTTGAAGGAAAGATTAAATTCAAACCTGTCTTGAAACCTCAATTTAGTTTCTACTCTAAATCTAGATTGAATTTAATTCTGTTACACTGAAAACTTTAAATTCCAACTTAAAATGTGATCCAGTGGTATCTTTAAACTTACACTTGAGGGGGTTTAACTTTTAAAATGGTAATAAAATTTGAGCTTCTCTGCCAAGCCATCATGAGTAGGTTATCTACCTTTTTAGCTAGCTTGAAAATAATGTAACATTTTGATAACTTTTCAACTAAAGTTTGCCGGCAAACAATGTAACGTTTTGTTAACTTTTTAGCTAATGTTAGCTAGCAAATAATGTCACAGTTTAACTTCTTAGTTAATGTTGTGATAGCAAACCATATAACGTTTTGTTAAAGAATACAGAGCAGCCAAAAGTTAACAGCTTCCCTCCTTCTCTTTTATACTCAGTAAGTCCTGACCAGCACTCAGATTTATTTATCATTTATTTATCTATTTATCTATTCGTTTCAGTTTTGGTAAGCAAACATTTCTATTAATTAAGCTCTTTTTTTCAGTCATGAAATTAAAAAACTTTGATTTACTAAACTGAGATTAGTTTTTGAATGTGCAACAGAGCTCTGCTGAGTTTTAAATCTTGGTTTTGGTAAAACTCTGATTACACCTAATCTCATATTAAATTAATCTTTGCTGCAACCCAGTCTAACTGTTTCTAGTGTTTTTTACATTCTGTCTTCAGTGGTTTTAGTTTTTCAACAACCATCTCAGTCAGCCTGTTGTTGAATCAGTCACTACTTTTTGTTAATATAAACCATATTATATAACAACATCATCAACATGTTGAATGCATTGTTTAAACTTCTTTCATTCCTTCTGAATTTGCAGCTTGTTGAGCGATTATGTAATGTTTTGTTTTAAATCCCTGTTGTACATGTGTTTTAAAAGATTTGTATTGAATTATGCAATTCTGTAAATTGTATTGTATGACATGGCTGTCAGAGTCATTGCAAACCACTAAGCCTGCCAGTAGCCTGTTTCAAGCCTGATTAGAAAAACCTGGGCACTGGCCCTTGCTCGCGGCAGTATCCATGGCAACACTACCTCCATTTGGTCACAGCACGCATGAAAGTGTGTCCCACTCGGGGGGCTTAAAAGTGATCTTTGATGAGGGCTTTGACAGATGACGTCCAGTCTTTTCAGGGGACGTGTGACAGCGCTGAGGATGGCCCAAAGGCTTCACCCCCACCTCCACCTCCGTTTGCCCCCAACTGTTTGGTGAACCCGGTGCACTTCTGGAGGAATCCCTGACACAACCCTCAAACAGCAGGGCACAAAGCAGCAGCAGCCTGATAGCTGATCTTGCCTTGTAAAGGAGCAGGCAGGTCAGTGGTCGTCAAGCCGGCTCCTAATCCCCCCGGCGCTGTGAGACTGCAGGGCAAGACTTTACTCACAGTGTAAAGCCAATCACATGCCGCGTTCGTGCAGGACAAACCGAGCTCAGTCTGTGCATCGCTTCAGTGCACAAGCATGAGTAAGGGAGAGTGCAGTGCAAAAGGTAGAGAGCAAGTCTTTTCATGAGTACAGCAGAGCAGCATATTTGACCGGATTAAAAATGATGGCTTCACATTCCAGTGATACTCTCTGAGATAATGCCTCAGTCTTGTGTATGAAAAATGTGGCTCAGTTAAATTATTTGTCTAATCAGATTGAATTTTTTTAAAAGTGTGATAATGGTCAAGATGGGCAGATGAATAGACATAACTACTTACCAAAGGAGTGGGCTCAAGTCACATGACTTGGTTTCAAGTTAGACTCAAAGTCACATATTTGATGACTTTAGACTCAACTGGACCGAATAAAAAAAGGCTTGCATCTTGACTTGGACTTCAACATTCCTAAATCATAAATTGACTTGGACTTGAGCTTTTTGACTTGAAAATACAATGACTTGGTTCCACTTCTGCTACTTACCCACTCTTGCGATACCAGACGATGAGTTCTCACCACATACCGATTGTCTGGGGATTTCTAAATGCAAAATATTGCTTGAGGCAGCGAGATCAGCTTCTAACAAGCCTACGTGCCTCAAGTTTTTCAAGGATACACCTTACCAGTCAGGATGCTCTTACTCCTTTCTCCTCTGTGGTAGGCACATGACTTCTGCATGTCAGCGCCCCAATCTGAAGGGCCGCCTTAAAGATTTTAGATTGGTTCTGCGGGGCAGGTTTTTTTTTTTTTTTTTTACTCTCTAATTGTTTCCACACAGTTTCAGAAACAAAAGCTGGGGAGATGGTAGAGAGGGAGATATTCTTCATTCTCTATTAAGTAAAGCATTTAGCGACTGACTTGTGAGTCTACCTCCCCATCAGCCCGGTATCCTTAAGAGTTACACACATAGTAAATGATTCTACAATTCAGTTGCAATTAACACTTGTGTTTTTGTTAACTGTAGCCATGCCATAATAACAGTCTTTCCCTAAAGTGAACCATACTGTAGTTGTTATGAACAGATATTCCAGAAGGCAAGACTTTTAAAGATGTTGGTGTTGGATCATTTAACGTAATCTGGGGCCCTTCTTCCTTCCTTTTGATTTCCTTGATGTTAAGAGTTTCATTCTCATTTTTTATAACTATAGACAACACAAAATAAAACAAAATCGAATGTAGAAAACAAAAACATCAAAAGAAGGGAAAAAACAACATAGATCAAAATGCAGCTCCACATTCAAAGATGGTCGTCAGCCCTTAAATATGTTTTGTTTTATATGTTATGTATTACTTCCCTTCTTCCAAAAGACCCCCCCATCACAAGCTACCAAAAATCACAAACATCTGTCCCCTTTGTCTGTTGAAGATGTTTTTAATTAAACAAATTAAATAAATGGTTTAAATTGGTTGAAAATATTACAGAAAAAAATATGATAGAAAATTATGTCATGCTCTGATTCACATGACAGTTTGGCTTCTCTTCATTTCTCATGAAATTGGGGACCTAAAACTGGGGCATCCAGGTGGTCCCGGCAGTATATGACGCATGTCATGTAACTGCAACGTCATTTCTTCATCAACTATCTAATAAAAGCAAAATGCGTAGAGAGAGAGAAATAAAGTTTAAAAACCTTACCCCATTACTTTTAATGTTGTGACAGATGTTGCTGCAGTTACTCACAGATGTCAGAGATGCAACTCACAGTCGCAAACGGATTACCCAATTAGAGATTTCAGTTATAGATAGAGGCACACATAAAGAGCAGATGTGCATGTCAGCGTGTGTGTGTCGTACCGGAGCACCTGTAATCATTATCAGTGAAGGGGTTCACATTCCAGTACACTAATTACAGAGTGGAGACATTGTGTGCTTTGATTTCACTAGACCCTGACTGTGCTGCAACCGCAGTGCTGCCCCCCTGCTGCCCCATCTTCTCTCTCTTTTTTTTTTGACTCTCAAAAATCACACATGTCTGTACATCTTTTATTCCCCCTCCTTTACCCATTTTCCAACCTCTTGCAAGCAGTTTTTGAGTCACTTATGAAGCCACAAAAAATTGTTGTTGCTGTGTTACTACTACTTGAACTAGTCGATGGTTGCAGTTGCTTGACAACTGACCCTTCCTAAAACCTGCCCATTTTGCTGCCATAACAGAGCAAGCATGGTACCCAGCAGAACCTCAGTCAACTTTCTGCTTTCCTGTTTCCTGTTCTTAGATATACTATGTGCAAACTTGTTTATGATGAAAAGAAAAGCTAATTTTGAAGATGGTTTAAGACGATGCCGGGAGACATGTAGAAGTGGCATATGTAGTCACAACTTAAGTTAGCTAAAGTTGCTAAAATGCCAGCTAACTATCTAGCTAATGATTGATGTAGATTAGCTCGGAAGTTAGCCAGCGATTTGCTAAAGAGCAAAACTAAGTAGCTAACAAGTTAGACAGCGTTTCGCTAACATTAGCTAACTTAAGATGTGACTATATGTGTATGTTGCTTTAACATGTCCCCCAACTTCTTTTAACCATTTTCAAAATTGGTTTTCTCTTCCACACAAACAAATTAATAGAGTAGAATAGAATTAATGCACTTAATGTGAGATGGAAGCACTATTTCAGAACAAGTTTTGATGTAGCAAACATTTCACTCGCACCATCTGTTTCTGCTCCAACAGTCTCCCTGTCGCTCCCATGGCTCTAAAATACATCCATGGTAGCTCCACACAGAACCTCCCTCACATTAATATATGAAACAAGCAGAAATGCCACATTTCTATGTGTTTTCTACCTTATTTTTCACTGTTTGAAGTTCAAGGTGCTCTTTTAATTATGTTATCTTGTTGTGCCCTCTTCCTCTATTGTGTTACAGTGGTATTCCAAATGGAGAATTGGAGGCACACTCTGCTTATCTCGATGAACCAACAATCATCATATAACAAAGGGAAACAAGCATTCATTCGCTTTTTACACAACTAATGGCTGCATGTGACCAGTGCACAGCGTGTTCTTCTTGTCTTTAAAAATACATGGGCTATTTGGTTGGCAGTATGCTTTTTGAAGAAAGACAGAGGAGACAGTGAAAGGGTGCGGAGTCACTATTTACAATCCATAATATCATTAAAGGATTCAGAGAATCTGGAGAAACCTGTATGATGAACCTGTACCTGTATGATGTGTATACTGTAACTGTGGCTCAATAGTAAAAGAGTTTGGATACTCGACTGGCCTGCCTGCAGTTCAGAGCTGTCTCTCATTGAAAATGTGTGGTGCATTATGAAAATATGACATCAGAGACTGTGGATTGTTGAGCACCTGAGGTCATTTATCAAGCAAGAATGGAAAAGAATTTCTCTTTCAAATCTTCAACAGTTAGTGTCCTTACTACCCAAAGGCTTACGGAGTGTTGTTAAAATAAGAGCTGATGAATCACAGTGGTAAACATGACCCTGACCCAACTTTTTTGGAACATGTTGTGGGCATCAAATTTAGAATGAGTGTAATATCTTGTCTTTGTACTGTATATAGCTGAAAAGTATTTGTGAGTCATTGCTTTATTTTTTTTATTCATCTTTTACACAGCATCTCAACTTTTTTAGAATTCTGGTTTGTTGGGCCTCTGCTCATGCAATTTAAGCTTGTTTATGAGTCATTGCATAGTTGCACTGACTGGATCCATAATACTTTGTGTCACTCATGCAACTCTTAAAAGAACTGAATCCAAGGTACAGGATCTGGTTGGCGTCCAGTAAAAGTGGCTATAGTCTGTATTGGCCTTAAGTCCTTAGATGTTACTCAGTAATACCAGTTTGTCCAAGAAAGATGTATATGTCAGATAAATGATGAAAGGAAAGCTAAATGGAGACAGAAGACAGAGAGAAAGATAACAGTAATGAGACCCTTTAACCTCGATCCCTCTTTATCCATGAATGGTTGGGCAGTGGTTTCTCTACGTTTCTCTACATTCTGCTCATCAGTTTCATTTAGTCATCAGTCATTATTATATTGTTCCAGTCTAAATAAGTGTCCCCAAACAGTTGAACTCATGAAATGACCAAAGTTTAAATAGAATAAAGACTGTTTCAGGGAGTTGAAATTACCCATTTTAAAGCAACAATAAAGGCCTCTGTAAAATCTCATTTGTTTTTAGCATCTGTGGGGCGCTTAGTGGCGCCCACAGCAGAGTTCTGTGTCTCGGCGTCTCAAGACAGGGCTGAGACAAGATGCAGTGTAGTAATAGTGACTCTCGGGTTTCCCTCTGGAAGCATGCAGGGCAGTTGTTTTCTGTCTGGGGCACACTGTGTTACAGCCAGTGGTTACCTGCTGTCAGGGGAGTCTCCAAAATCCTGCAGCATCTCTTCACATCAAAGTGCCTGCTATTATCACCGGGTTGTCCTGACATAGCTTGTCTGGCCTAAAATCATCTGTCATGGCTTCTGTTTTCCTCTGGCTCTTCCAGCCAGATTTGCATCTTTCTGCGTCATTGAAACTGCAAACCAATCTGGGTCGGTTCTTGTGAAAGAGATAGTTCAGATTATTTGCTGTGTTTGTATGAGGTACTTATTGATAGTCATTGTAGGCGCTACAGTAAATTCCAGTTAGCATGCCTCCAGTTTGGAGAAGCAGTAGGAGTACCAGCATGGAAGCCAAGCAATGTGCTGCTGTGGACAGGTTCGCCTGCAAAAGGTATTTTAACCACAGTTGCCGGTCTACTGCTGCCTCAATCTGTTTGTTTGCGTTATTGTGTGACTTCAGCAAAATCCAAAATATGCTTTTCAAACACAAAAGTCACACAATAATGCAAACTAACTAACAGGTCAAAGCAATGGCAGACCAGCAACAATTGTGCTCTCCTATGGAGTTTGGCTGGTTTGGAAAGAGTGATACTTGGCTTATATAACAGCCGCTTCCCGTCAGAAAGGGCAGTTTTAATGACTAAAATACCCTCTGTTGCTGACCCCGTCCACAGCAGTACATTGCTTAGCTTCCAAAGTGTTAACCCTCTCGTGCCGTCCAGCATCTACTGTAGCGAATACACTAACTATTAATAAGTACCTCGTATAATCCCACATTAAATAATTTGAACTGTACTATACCTTTAAAGAGAGTTTCTTGAGGAACACTTGCAGAACTGCTGAAAAATGAGTTTTTGTTACTTTTACTTTTATATGTTACACTGCCATGTATGTGCTATAATTAACATTATCGCTCAAACATTAGCGCCATAATTTCAGTTAACAGCGTTTGGCAGGGGTTAAGAGATCCCAGTTTAAAACACCCAAGAAATCCTTTCTGTTATGCAACCTCTTACTGGAAATGTCAGTAAGACTACTCATTTTTTCCACCTATCTGCTCCACTTCAGCATTAGTGGCTTTTTAAATTTGCTACAGTCCACTCTAACATATAGAGTGATCTGTCAGTCAATGAGAAGTTTGTAATGCTCAAAACATCTGAGCCTCAGTCGTGGCCTGGCCCTGCCTAGCCTGTCCTCGTGCTGTTTTATGCAGCTCTTTTCCTGCTCCTCCACGGTAACACAGCCTGATCTCAGGTCACAGAGGTCACAGTATATGAGCAGACATCTGGACCAGCCAACATCACCATAGGGAATCAGAGTAGTCAGTTTTATCGGAGTGAGAAAGGATACAGAGTGACAGGGGGATGTCGTAGCTCCTTTAACAGCCGTTTTTTTCTCCCTTATCCTCACCACAGCCTCCTCCATAACCTGGGCTGTCCCAGGTCCAGTAGGTTTGTGGTGCTGGTGTAACCTAACCTGGCCTGGTTCAGATCAAACTCTGGCAGCCTGCCGTGTCACAAGCGCCAAAGGTTTATCACTTCCTCTCTACTCCCATGTTGCATCTTCTTCCCCTTGACTTTATTTTCCTATTCCTCTCTCCAAAGGTCTGTCTTTATTGGCCTCCTCTTGCTACGCTCAAACACTTTTTCCTTTAGCAGTTTTGTTATAAATTAAATCGATCAGTATTTGTTTTCTTGTTTTTCTTTGACGTTAATGCACAGCAATCCTCTCTCCTGGAAACTGCATTTATGTACAATTAATTTGTAGTGGCAAATACATTTTGAGGGAAACGCATAATGAGGAAATGTTGTTAATAGGGTTGGGTACCCAACTCTATACTTTTAAGGGTACTGGCTGAATTATGTTGGTGCTACTGACTACCAATTCACATTATATCAATCTATGCCAAATTTCAATATCCGAAAACACCCCTGGGTGAGTGAGTAATAGAGAGTATAGAGGAAAAAGAAAAAGCAATGTCACTCATGCAGCTTGTTTACATCAGAGTGGAGTGAGATAGTCAAGCGTAAGGGTGAAAAGCCTGCCAAGTGCGGTCACAAGTGTGGTTAAACTTCAAAAAAACAAACCAAAAAAAAGAAAACGCAGCAACACTCATTGCACTGTTTTTGTGCATTGACTTAGCATTTTTACTAGCATTAGCCAACACTCAGCTAATTTCTTACCCACATGCTTTTTTAGTATGCTGTAACAATGTGTCAGATTATTTGTATGTCCGAAACCTTAATATGAAACCAAGTAGATGATTTGCACACTATTTACTGGGAAATACTAACCCACAGTGTGCAAGCACTAAAGTAGTAATGACAACGACAGCAACATATCAGGAGGGGTATCACATGTGCTTTCTCCAAGACCCAAACAACAGCATTAAATGCCCTGCTGACAGACTGGCAGGCTGCAGGTTTTACACACAGGACTCGGGGAAGGGTATTTCTTTTGTAAAACATCCCAAATAAATAACTAAATGTTCTAGATAAGTAACATAATAATAATGTTGAAATTGACATGTTTGGACTTATTCTACAACTGTCTCAATGAGATTAATTTTCTAAATAAAGGTTATTATTTATTTATTATTTTTATTTTTTTGTTATTACAGAGAGCATAAAGTACCAAAAAAGTTAATATTGGGTACCGGTACACAATTCTAAGTACCATTACTGTATCGGTTCACATGTGAAGGGTACTCAACCCTAATTAATGTACCCTGCAAGTCACAAAATGTTGTATGTCATTTGTTTTCCACCAGAATTGGCAATTTGACAATACATTATCCAGTCAGAGTCACTACAACATTATTCTAAAGTCAAGACTCGAGACATGAGATTTTTGTATTAATATTTAATCGAAATTGTGATCTTTCCCTAACCTTAAGTTCTTTTGTTGCCTAAACCTTAACCGAAGCGCTCTTGTTGCTGTTGTCTGGACATGAACTGCACCTTGTACACTCGCCTTCCACCCAAACCTTTTCCTTAGGAATTCAGCACATATATAAACTTTGTTTAAAAGAAATGTCTGTGAACATAATCCAGGCAGGAATTGCACATGTTACCATAACGTAACTGACCCTTCCTAAGTCCCAGCCCTTTTTGCTCTGTGCTCCAATAAAAGTTGAGCAAACTTGGTACCTCTGTCAACTTTCTACTTCTCCTGTAAACGAGACATATAAGGTCACATCTTGAGCGGGCTAATGTTAGCAAAATGCCAGCTAACTTGCTAGCTAATATTAAGAGAACTCTAGCTAACTATCTAGCTCATGATTGATATTTTTGTCCAAAGCAAAGTGTACATCATGTAGGACAAAAAAAAGCTAGATATCATCTAAAATTGTGAGTGTATCCCTTTGAAACAAACAACTAAAAGCATGTTCCATGCTACAGCACAAGTACTCGACATCGAGTATCATACTTCTTTTTTTAGACTCTTTTGTTCGTCAACAATGAGTTGTCAAAACAAGCAACTATTTGATGCAAAGAGACCCTTTTCATTTTTGGTTACACTGTTTTACCCTAAAGCACAATTGGATGGCTACAGTCACGCATTTGCCATGTTGGACTATTTAGGTCGGAAAAGTGCTCTTAACCTCATGTACCAATGCAATGGACTTCTACCATCTTTATGATCCCGCTCATTAAAATTAATTGTCTGGCTGTAAAAAATAGATTTCCCCTTTATGTTGCCTTCTGGATTGTCTTATGCACTTCAGATCTAACATGAGAAATTGCTTTCATCCTCTCCCCCTGGTGATTCAGTTCTTCTTTTTCTTCAGTCATATATTTTGTCTCTCTCTTTGTCAAAGCACTTGGCATTCCTAGAGGGAAGGCATGAGCAGACCAAGGCTCATGCTGTAGCAACCAGTCCAAATACACAGCAACGCACATAAATCATAATGCTCAAACTTGGAGAAAATGGCACAGTTTGAAATATTGCAGAATAATAGATAGCATACCTATTGTAGATTAGGTAATTACTTCACCCTCTATAGAGAGGGTGTTAATTTATATGTCGATCTGTCTGAATAGCTATAAATATGATTTCATATCAGCCTTATTAGACCTTAAAATTTAAAGTGAGCAAGTCATCAAAATTGTTGAGTGCCACTGAGGGAATACCCCTCATTTAATAGGGTGTATTTTTAAGAGATCTCCTAAAAAGCATGGCCTGCCCCTTTTAAAAGAAGGCCCATCAAGCCTCTACCTTTTGATCAACCCAATAACCCCCCTACCCCCTTCCCATAGGCATTTTTTAAACACCGTCATTAATGAGCCTCACCTCAACATCTCGTCTTCTCTGAGGTGACAGCCCGTCTTGTTGGTCCCTGGTTCGAGCCCATTACCACAGGGGTCTGAGAGCGGACACGGACCTTGTAAGGCCCTTGAACACCGCGCTCCTGTCCATAAAAATACAAAGTCTGCTACTCCGCCCTCATTTACCTTTTTGACTTCTTTGTGGACGCCTAGAGTTTGTACTTTTATAGGCAGTGGGGGTCAGGTGAACGAGGTCTTCAAGATTATTTACCCCGTTGTCTCATTCGCAGAAGCACCAACCTGCCCTCGCCTTCACCCTCACCTGGGCAGCTCTGGGCCTGTAAAACACAAACACAGGCAGAGTGGGATATGGGAAGGAAATGAAAGGAGGGGGTACTCTTGATGAACTCACAGATCTCATCACCTCTGAGTATACTGTATCTCCACTAGCTTTTCACTGATGATTGAAGGAGATGCTTGGAGCAGTGTGCTTTAAAGAAGCCCCAGGGTTTTCCTTGAGTCTGCTGTCTGCAGAGTTTACGATCCGCATGGCTGACTCCAAGGCCGAGTGAATCTGCCAGAGCCATGGAGGATATCTTGTGCTCTTCTTCAGCCAAACAATATATCGTCACTAAGGCCTTATTAAAAGAAACTAGAGCTTTTTGTCTGTACCTCAAAAACAGAACGACTGACTGAACCTTCGGGTCTGCATGATAAACAGACCTGCATCTTATCCAGAGCTAATCTCACATAGCACTGGACCAATCAGTATCAGCTTTTTTTATGGTTCCATGTCAGTAACGGCCATGGCCAGAGGCATCATGTTTTTGGGTCATTTGATTCTTGTGAACACGATATCTCAAGAACGCCTTGAGGGAATTTCTTCAAACTTTGCACAAATGTCCACTTGGACTCGAGCATGAACTGATTAGATTTTGTGGATCAAAGGTCAAGGTCATTGTGACCTCACCAAACATATTTTGGCAATAACTCATTTAATAACTCACTAATTTATACACAGATTATGACGAAATTACACTCAAATATCTAGTTGGGTAAATGATGAGGTGATAAACTTTAGTATCCATAAAATCACCTGCTATCTATTAACACTGGGAGGCAGGATTTATGACTTGCACTACAGCCTTCCACCAGGGGGCGACCCAGATGTTTTGGCTTCACTTTTGGGGAACTGTGATCTGGTCCATCTCTAATGTACAGTATGTTGTTGGACTGAACGGACATGGATTCAACTTGACTGGTTGGCGGAGGCATACAACTACGAGGCAGTAATTCCATTTTTTGACTGCTCTGTCTTATACAACCATTAACAGCTGAGCTCACTCTTCTTTCTGGCTGCTAAAGGGGCATCAACTGTTCAGTTTGGAATTTTGTTTCAGCTGGAGACAATGTATGTGGGCATGATGTTAACGTTGGTGAAACTTTGCAAACCTCTGCTGGTTGTATCTGACAGTTAAGGTGGCATTGCAGTAGGTGCTTCACCATGTGTTGCGCTCCTCTAGTTTTCCACTGTTGGTTGCTACAAAAGGCGACATTAGCAGCTTCCTAGCCAGGGGCTTGATGGTTCCCCTGCTGCCACAAGTTCTTCTGGTCCTCCCTATTATCTCCCACTCCCTGGGCCTTGCTGTTTGGTCCTTGGTTTTTATGGCGGGGTAGGAGAGGGCCATGAGGAAATGAGGTGACCCCAGGGTCACAAGTGGAGTCAGGGGGCTGGAACCGGACCACGGCCCTGCCAACCCCTCTCTCTCAGGACCAGCTTGTGTCGAGGCAGGCAGAGCAAAGGAGACAGGGGGAGACCGGGGACAGGGTCCCTTCCATCCTTGACCCCAGCATCATATGCCTTTAATTAAGCCAGATTTGAATATGTTTACAAGCCCCAGTAGTCTTAAATCTTCCGGGTCTTTGCTCGACCCCTCTCCGTCCCCTCATACCCCGAGTCATTCTTTTTCTTCTTCTCTTTAATATGGTGTCAGACATCTATTTATTATGCTGTTTTAACTGGTTTTCAGGAACGGGTTACAAGCTATTTGGGAATCCACCAAATAGGATTTGAGGGACACCCCTCTAAGATGTTAATCTGTTAGCGATATGAAAGGCTGCTCACCCCACTAAACTCCCCCCTCCACTGGAACCCGGGGGCCCTTTATGGCCCCATCAGGCACCCGCATGGACGACTTACTGCTGACCTTGTGACCTGGCAGTTGAAGCCATATGAGGAGGGAATCTTTCTCTTGTCCCGTTCTTCCAACTCTCTTCACTTCTGCCTCTGTTTCTCCCCCCAGAATCCCTGATGGTCTTTACTATTTCAGTCAAATTCCACAAGTCTCCTCTAACGCCATGTTTTCATTTATTGTTTTATATGCTCAAATTAGTGGGTCAAAATCACTGTGTAATCTCATCAGACTATTTAGTTTAAAATATTTTTTTGTTGGCATTCAGGATCTATGTCTAAGCCATGTGGCAGCATCTAATGAGATCTTATCGTCTTAATACCTGAAACTCTTCATCTCTAACAGGCACCATTTATATTCATTCTTTCACCCCCAACTGGTCTCTCATGTAAAAGATTTACACACAGCTCACCAGTCTTTATTAGGGAGGTACCAGCGTGTTTGCTATACAACAAAAAGTCTTTCGACTGGCTCCATCATATTAAAAATTTACACGTAACTGAAGAGCTGTTACAATTGGCTTACTAGCATGTTATCAGCCAAAAAGCCTCCTGCAAAAGGCCTGGTCCTGGGGAGTTGGGTGGCTAATTGGATCGGTTGGGTTAAATAAATGTTTGAGTTCTCTCCCTGCGCTGGGGGGACCTGGTGGCAGGAGCCTCTCATCTCGGCAGAGGAGGAAAAAACGGCACATGAAAGGGAGAGGGGAGGAAAATAAGGCGGGAAATGAGCTCATTTATGATAAGATCAAATTTGTTCCCAGTGTATTTTACACACATTTGTCACAGTGTGTATAGTTAGAAATAGTTTGATTGTAGAGCTGCTAATATCTACAGTGATAGAAACTTTAATGGTTACTTTCTTATTGCAGGTTCCAGATCCAAAGAGGAACCAGTGACCCAACCAGCTACAAGAGTCTGGGTGACTGCTTCAGGACCATCTTCCGCAACGAGGGGTAGGTTATCCACAAGAGTTGTTACCAGCTACAGGACAAAATAGAGTCACGAATTAGGCGTACAGTTTCTTCAAAGCACCAATGATGTCAGTCCTGTTTCCTGTGTGCAGGGAAGGAGCAATTTCCCCTTCTTCACTCAGATAGCAGATGGTTTGGTTTTGAGGTATTCAATTTGTGTAATAATTTAATTCTAAATACTTTATATATCTTTCAAGTGGCAATATTCGGCAAGGGCAAATACAATACTTGAACACTTGAACTTGGTGTCGTCACCATTACCTTTTTATCAGGCAACCAGCTAAGCAATGGACTGCTGTGGACAGAGTCAGCATGCAGAAGTGTTTTAGCCACTTTAATATAAAGGCCCACATAATAAAAGTCGATGTCAGTTGAAGAGTGCGCTATATTTAGAATATTTTCTCTGCTTTACTTTGCCATCAGACAGCCATTTCTGGCAGGAAACCCCTGTTATACCAGCCCAGTATCGCTCTCTCCTAAGCTACCAGATTCATTTGGCAAAATCAGTAACTTTGCCTCACAGAACACAGTTGTTGGGCTACCTCTTCCTCGGTCTCTTAGTTTGTTTGTGTTATTGTGTGACCTCTGTGTTTTAAATGGTTAGTTCTGACTCATAAAAGTCACTCAGTAACAGACAGAAGCAGCGGTAGACCAGCAGCTCCTATGTCATGCAAGGTAAACTGACTGATTTTGCCAATGGGGTCCGGTTGCACAATATTTGGCTTATATAATGGCAGTTTCCTGTTGAAAAAGCTGTCTGACAGCAAGGTAAATAACTGAAATATAGCGTACACTTAAACTGGTATTGAGCTTTTTTTAGGTGGCTAAATCACTTTTGCTGCTGACCTTATCCCCATCAGAACATTGCTTACCTTCTGTGTTAGTACTTCGCTTTGCTTCTCCAACTGGGAGCAAACCAACCGTCATCTACTGTAAGTAATACACTGACAATGATGTACCTTACATAACCCCAACCTCCCTTTAGCTGGTATTTGCTGACGGTGTAGTTTCCTTTATTAATGTATGTTTAGCCACCTCCATGTCAATTTCAAATATAGTTTTCTGTGGAAAACATGTAAGTGTGGATACATACAGTCTGTTGTCAAAAATATTATGACTCGTGCTGCTGTTATTCAAATGCCACTAACAGCTGGTGGTCTAGTGGCTGGAAAGTGTTACAGGTTTGGATTCTTTAAAACAGCCGTTGTGTCTGTCAACAGCCCACAGAAATATCCTGCAGCAAGCCGCTGAACGAGCCTTATCGCTCATTGCACCTCACATTGGATGAGAGTGCAGCTGTTATTAGCTTAAATCCCAAATGTAAAACTTTCACAACTAACTAAAGACAGTCCTGCGACCGCAGTCCCTCCTCCTCTGCCTGCCCGGTGACAGGACTGTGAGACAGTGCAGGTGCAGGAGAAAGTGGTTGCCACTCGCTCTGTTTACGGCGAGTCGACAGCTTTACAGCGGATATAAAGTTGATCTGCTGCGAGGTGTGAGCGAGCGCGCGGCAAGAGAGAGGCCGGCCAGTGACAGTTGGAAATCGTATGCTGGCGGCGGTTCAACAGACACAGCTATCCTGCTACAGTAGCTGTGCCCTCTTCACCCCCCACACACCCACACACTCTCACACACGGTGAAATTTAATGCCTTTGTGCCTGCATGTTTTCTGGGTGTGTCCTCTGGGAGTAGGTCCACATGAATTTCCAGAGAACTCTGTGACACAATAAAACCTTTGCCAAATTACACAGCATCTACACCTTCAACTATGACAGTTATTTGACTGTAAGCTCAGGTAACAAAGCCGTGGTATGTGTCGGAGAGTCCCAGTAGACGGATGATCCACTTTCTCGTCGACCAATTATCACTTACAGTATATTTTTGCTGAGGCTGTAATCACTCCCCAGTAGCACATTGAGGATTACCTCCAGGCCAAACCACTTAGTTATAACTTATACAAATAGTGTTAGGCCCCACTGTTGTAGAATTATTATTAAAAATAAACATCTCCCGTCAGCTCACGGCAAGACCGAGCTAACACTAGGCCTCACTTCTCTCTGAGGTGATGAGGGAGGAAACCTGAGCTCTCAGCTCGACCTCGCTGATTAAACTGAGGAAAGACATGGAAATGTACACATATCCCACACCATCTTTAAAGGGGACCTATAATGTTTTTCCTTGTTTTCTGTCATATTTAAAATGGATCTCTCTCAGTCCTTTAATGACATTCATCCAATGGGAGAAGTACTCAAATATATGCAAAATACAGCTGGCCTGAAAGCCCCCTCACTAATGGTTACAACCATAAACTGGCACAAAAATGAGCATTACCAACATAAGCTACCTTGTTCTGAACAGACAAAAACACCATTGACTATGAAACACAAGGCACTAGCATTTCTACTACTACTACTAGCATTGACTTTTTGCGATATGGATTATTTATGACGGTCGGGTACACCAACCTGATTATGTTGAGGAGTCACAGGTCAGAAAAGGTTGAGGGCCACTGTTTTAAAACACTGAAGTCACACAATAACACAAACAAACTAATAGATCAAGGCAGTGGTAGACCAGCAACTCCACTGTTCTGTGAGGTAGAATTCTTGCCAAAGGAATGTGGTTGCTTTGAAGAGAGTGATATTTGGCTTTTTTTTGTCATATTTAAAATGTTACAGTGTTGGATGTTCATATTAAACATGACTAAAGTGTCAAATAATAAGGTAAATGTGTGTAGAAGTAATCCATCTGAGTGAAACACCCAGGTTTCAGGCTGCTCTGAATGCACTGTTTTCAAAATTTTTTCTACTTTCTTTATATGGTCATCTGCTTCAGACACACAGCCTGCACAACACGCCCACCGCTCAGTCTGCTCAGGATTATGTTCTTGTTTAGTTTGTCTCACAGAATGTGTTTTTTCAGTTGTGAAGGAGTTAAATATTTTCTGGTTTTCTCTCTGATGTCCTGTGGCTGCTCAACTCTGTGATTTGCAGAGTTTCTGATTGACAGATATCTTTACTTGTTGCTTAAATAACTGCTACAGCTAATTAGCTGTGCGCTCCCCTTGTGTTTGATTTCCCAGCCCAGGCAGAGTCAACTGCATGTAGACTAAATGAGCTAACTAGCAATTAGCAGCCAAAGTAGCTATTTGTCTGTCAGGAAACTCCATAAATCGCCTTAAGTTGAGGCAGAGCAGCCAGAAGACATCAGCGAGAAAAACAGAAAATTTCTTCTGCTTAAAATATGATCCAGTTTCACCAAAATCAGTGAATTAAGTATAAAAGAAACACTCTCACTCACACACGTGTCTCATTTGTGGTCTGATAAACACTAAATTAATTCCATTCATTTGCCAATATTGCTATGCTCCATGCTAAAGACGATGTTTAGAAGCATTTGTTGCTGTAGTCTTGTATCGCCAGAGCAATCTCTGAGCTAGTAACTAGCCACCTAGCGGCTAAAGTAGCTAACCACTCACAAGTAAAACTTTCTATCCATCAGAAAACTCTGTAATGTAAACAGCTGAATGTTGAGGCAGAGCAGCTGGAGGACATCATAGGGAAGACCAGAAAATATTTTCTCAGTTTCCTATGGAGTCTGCAGTTGTTGAGGTCACAAGTAGAGGGTGCTGCCCTCAGCTGGCTTCCAGGAAGTTAACCAACTGGAGTATGGTGGGTTTGAAGGGAGAGAGGCCTTAAAGAAACAGGAGCTAAAATGGCTTGTTTCAGACAGATGGTGACTAAAGGGGCTGCATAAAGGGCCAGTACAAAATAATTTGGATGTTTTTGAACAGTGAATCATGCAAAGCTACTCTGGTGGAGTCCAAGAATGAAAATACAGAGCTGGAAAAGAGCATAATAGGTCTCCTTTAAGATTGTTTGAAGCCTGGACAAAATAACTAATAGGCTTAACTTTTTATGTAGCAGCGAGATACATTTTACACACTTAAAATGACTGTTATGGTGTGGATTATTTTTTTTATAAACTCAGAAGTCTACATTAGGTTGTTATTAAATCTGGAAAATATAGCATGAAATCCTCTAGCTGTGCTCATAAGTGTGTGACAGTGTGAACTATGCTCACCAACACTTGGTTGGTGTATTGCCTTACAGGCCACGCTCCGTTTTTCTGTTGCATGTGGGTGTAGCAGCATGAGCATGTGTTAAGTGTTTCCGTCTGGAGGGAAACAAAAAGACTCTATTCTCGAGCATTCTTTACCAGTGTGGTATCCAGAGACTGGGTCGGGACCCAAGCACGGCCACAGGAATATTAAAAGGGTCCATGCATTACAGCAGAGAGCGTTGGCCTGCGTACAGTAGATCGATGACTAATGCCTGGAACTAGTGCAGGGTTGAGGGCGGGGAGTGGGATGGGGGTGGGTTGACTCCAGCTGGGACCACCCATACAAAAAATATCTACATTCATGGAAGTATGAAGAAGTGCAGAAAAGCGTGTCCACCAAATTACATATGTTTCACTACAGTGACACAGAAATGTTTTTTATAAAGCAACAATCATGTTAAAGGACCAGTTTGACATTTTGGGAAACACACTTATTTGCTTCTTTGCCAAGATTTACATGATGTTTTTTCACATCAGTATTTACATGGATTAAACAAGATACAGCATGCTGATTTGGGAGCTTTGGAGATTCTTGTAGACAGATTTTGTACCACAGTTACTAGTTCTGTAGTTTTCATCAGTTTTTACTTTTATTTTGTTTTTAATTTTGTTTATAAATTCATTTAAGTTTCAGTTAGTTTCAAGAGTTGGTTTGCACATTTCAGTTTAGTTTTTATAGTTTATTTTAGTTCTTGAATCTTGTTGTTTAAAATGTTTGGTTTTAGTTTCAGTCTTAGTTTTAGTTTTTCTTAATATAAATGCCTCCTTGTCGGTGGCACGATTTTGGAATTCAGAAGGTATTACAATACAAACAACACTCTGTGAAGGCAACTGACTCACAGTCACATGAGTGTTGATCTCAGCATGCAAATAGGCATACTTTATGCAATGTCAGACTATTCCTTAACAGTTTGTTGTCCCTCAAAAAATGTCTTAGTTTGAATAAAAGTCTCTAAAATATGGTTCCCCTGGTGTAAGGCTGCATTCACATGGATTCAAATGGTGAACAGCACACCGGATATCATTGCAGATGAGAGCAGTATGGTAAAATTAAGTGAGGCCAGCAGAGAATACCAGCAAAGATAACATCCAGAGTTAAAATAATCTAACTTTTTGTCATCCTCTGCATTGCACTTGGCAACCAGATGTCACATAGCTCCCTCACACAGGGAGAAAACATGAGCAATCTTAACAGTGAGAGAAGTCTAATGGCAAAATGTGTTGGAATAACCAGTAAGGACACTGAACATTTAGTTGATTTATTTCAACACAGTACAACCTCACACAAAACAAATGAATAAATAACTTCCATCTTAAACAAATTGCAACAAATTCACCAAAACAAACCTTTGATCATCATAAACAACAACTGGAGGTTCATCATATCATAGCAGGAAAGAAATTCTCCTGCATTAATTAATTCAAGTCCATAAATATCAGATTTAATCATATTTTTAACTTTTTTTTTTTTTTGCTTATTTTAGATGTGACCTAATAATCATTCCTACCTAATGTTATGCATCATAAACCAAGAAGACATGTGTTGCTTGTGCCTTCTGTTCCTTGTCACTGGAAATTCTGTTGTATCTCCCTTGTCAGTGACAATGTCAAGGTTACAGTAGACACTGGGAAAGTGAAAATATTTGCAGATGAAGCATGCCGGTTGTTTACGTGTTAAAATGTTCCCTGGGGGCTCATATTTCTCATGGATATCTTCATAGCACTGCTGTGAAAATTTAACAAGTCTGCTGCTGACAGTGATTGCACTCGAGAGTTGTTTTTTTCATGCAGATTATCTGTTACTTTGTGCATGTTCACATTTCTACTGTGAAGATGTCAGAATTTGTGCTTAATTGATTATTTATATTATGTTATAACATTTTATATTATTATTGGCCCATTTATTTAATAGGTTATGTCTGTGTAGTTCTGTCACTACTATGCTTCTCTCCAGATGGATGAAGGCTGTTAAAAAAGGAAAGGTTTATGAAAATGAAAGACAAATCATACACACACCTACACACACACAAACCCACACACGTCCATCTTGCCCCCCCTCTTCCCTCGCTTTGTGTCAGGAGGCCATTTGTTTAGGAAAGCCAAAAAGGGACTTAGTGTGTACTTTACATTGGAAATCAAATTAGGATTCAAATGAAGGCCACTCACTAGAGGCCATATTTGTTCTGTAACAAATTTCACTCCTTCTTCATCACCTGGTGGCTCCCCAGCCTGACCACACCCGGGAAATCTGTGGCCACCATTTGCATGGACAAAGAGAGCCGAGGGAAGGGTCTTCCGTCTGACTGAAATAACTTGTTTACACAAACAATACAAGGGATTAATTACTGGTTTCATAGAGGGATTTTCCTTGGCCATAATCCCTTATTCCTTATTATTATTATGATGGCTCAATTACCCGGAGCCAGTGCCACTTGTGTAACTTCAGGTGTCGATGAAATGTGTTGGCTCTGTCACCTGATGGTAAGTGTTTTGATAATTAGTTGTGGTTCACTGCTGTGTTTGGGGAACAGCCTCGCTGCTGTGGAAATGTGTGCCTGCAAAAATATTTACACTTGGACCAAATCAACCAAGATCATCTCTGTTGACTTGTCGAAAATGTTGCCACAACAGAGCTGGTGCCATAGTTCACAGGATACAGTCGGTCACGCCACGTTGTCTTCTTTGTCCACAGATGTGTGTTCAGTGTCAATACGAACTCCCTTATACTCCCTCTCTGTTCTCTGTAACCTGCAAGCAGCTAAGTGGAAGGAAATGCCCTCTGTATAATGATCCTGTGCATGTTTGCAGATATATTATGATTTATTTTTATGTTGATTTTCACTGTTTTAAGTTGGTTTGACGGCTTAAACTCAGGCTGGTGATATTCTATATTTTTGTTATTGTCGGCACATCTCAAGAAAAAGACCAAAAGCAGCTGCACTCTCTGACATCCCTATCCTGTCTTTAGCCCTCTTTAGTGTGTATGTTTAAAGCAAGAAAACGACCATTTCTGGTTAAACACAACGTACCTTAAAAACAGGTCTCTCACTGCAGCACTCCTTTACATAATATTTTCAAACAGTAAAAATAACAATCTGAGCCTATCAGTGGCAAAAAGAAGCATAAGCAAATAAGCAAACATCACCTGCCCTGCGCGCTCCAGCACGTCACCGGCGAATGACTGCTTGAGTGAAAGAATCTCAGACTACAGATGGGTCTCCAACTGATGATTCAAATCGTCAACTATCAGAGGGCAGCCCTACTAGATAAATTGGTGTGAGTTGCCAAGTTTTGGAGATATTAGCTGTACAGATGTCTGCCTTCTGTTGAGTATAATGGGACTAGATAACACTCTAGATGGCTTGTGGTGCTCAAAGCACTCAACAGCATGTCTCTTTCCAGAAATCATGACCCAGTTAAGGCACCTACAGGCTGAGAGTTCAGCAGTCTTATAAGTTTATTGCAAGCCACACTGTGCAACGTGAATCTAATAAACTTGTGTATGACATCATGTTTGATGTATGAAGACTGTACCATAATCACACCTACTAAATCGATAACACAAGTCAAGAAATGGTGATCAGCGTGCGACATCCATCTGCACTGCTATAGTGATAAACAATGAAGCTAAGCAAGAATAGAGCTCTTGCAATAGTTGTATTTATGTGTGTGGAAAAAAATCCAAAGAGGAGGAGAATGTGGACCTGGTTATGGTGAGGGAAAGGAAGCCAGCTTGGGATGCTGATTCTGCAAGGAAAGCTTTAGGTAACATTAAGTATATGTAGTATGTTACATATGCTAAAATAGCATACATAAATGTGTGTTTGTGCATTGCTATAGCTTTGTTAGTAGATGTGGTTGTAGCAGCAGTCACATTGTCAAAATGGTTATCCTGAATTTCTGACACTGTCAGAGTTTTGTCTCAAGCTCTCTTTGGTTTGGTCTTTGAACCTTACACACAGTGTGGCGTAGGACCACTGTTTTGGATCCTCTGCTAAAGATATTGGCACATGGCTGTCTGGGACAGCCAAAAATCACACAGTGTATACCTGGCTCTACTCAAGATAATCAACAGACCTTGTTGTGAGCAGTTTCATGTAGGAACTGTTTTCTTTCTACCAAACTACACCCTCCAACCGTATCACAGCATAGAATGATGTGTGCATCTACTCATGAAGGAGAGGCTCGTGCTCACAACAGCACAGGATATAAAGATGGGTGGTGTCCTCTTTGGCTGAGCTGTAATGTTAGCACCACTGAGCTAGCCAGCACGATGATATGCTTAGCAGGTGTAGCTCGGTAGAAAGAAAGTAGTTCCCACAACAAACTGCTCACAACAAGGTCTGTGGGTTACCTTGAGTAACTGGGTCAGGACTTCTGGAAAGAGACATTGCTGTTGAGTTTTTCTGATGTATTTTGAGCACCACAAGCCGAGTGCCATTTAGTTCCATTATATTGGAGAAAAGGCAGACTCCTCTACAACAGATATCTCCAAAACTCTGCAACTCACACCAAAACAACCTAGATGGATAAATAGCTCAACAGGCCAGAGGGAAAATTCTTAGTATTTTTGATTGATGAAATGTACTGTATATGTAATTAAATTTCAGTCATTTCCTAAAACAGCTGGCCACTTTGGTTTTTAGCAAAACAGGAGTAATGAGTGTATTTGTTGAGGACTATTTTTAAGATAAATACACTTTTGCTGCTCTACTGAATATTTATGGCAGCAGGATGGGATGTGTATTTTGAATTGACTCCATATAAACCAGTCACCCAGGGCAACAATATGACTCATTGATGTTTGAATATTTTTGGTAAACAATGGCCGTCTGTGGCACAGAGGAATGATGTGTGTCAGGCTCGACTACACAGGCAGTTCTTGATAGTCGTTGATAGTAGTCACTGATGTTTTTGATCTTGGCATGGGTTCAGTTGTCAACAAGAAAAATAAAAGCAGATGGTATTCTAATCCTTACAATTAAAAAGAAACATTCACTTATTTGAAAGCTTTTAATCAATGCCACCATGAAACCTGCCCATCAACACTGTTTCTGAAGTGTTTGTTCCTCTTTCATAAGATGCTTTGAATTCTTGTGAACAACTTGCATTTGGTGCCTCAATAGTTGCTTATGGGAAAATGTCACAGGGGTTAAAAAAACAAGGAAGTGTGAAATCTTTTGACAGATGCTGGTGACCACAGAAAATTTTAATTCTGGCATAGCAACAGGTTTGTTAATCCCTGGTCCCTCAGCTCTTTATAAATAGATAACTTGTTGGTCCTGTTGTCCACAGTGTGAACTCATTGTTAAGGTACCCACACATGACCAGCGGCAAAACTGCTCTGCTCCGAGCTGGCTGTGCCATTGTTTTCCTGTGGCTTAGCCCAGATAGGCAGAGGCACTATCCTTGGTGATGACCAATGAGATAACAGCTGTATGTGACAACATAGCCAGAAGCAACACATACAAGCTGAGGAGGGAGTGAGTGGTAGAGGAAAAATGTTTAATTGTTCCCCAAAACTCTGTATCACAACTTTAAAAGCATACCAGAGTCTTGCTTATTAAACATAATGCATGGCTTAATGTCAACAGTCAGTTGGGGCTACAAAATTTGTGAATAGTCTTTTAAATTACAAACTTAGCTAAATCGCTTGCTAAAATTGGCTTAGCTGTTTGCATTGCAGGCAGACATGACGTATGGCACTGTGCTTTGCCGCTCTGCGCCCTAACTCACGGTGAGCCAAGAGCAAATGTCTTATCATGTGAAGGCAGCTTTAGACGTGCTTCAGAATGTCGCTCATGCTGACCTTATGTGTTATGTGAAACTGTGGTTTCAGTCTCATATTATAGTCAGCCCCTGACGAACATTTAACACAAATTCAACTTGAATTCTGCACAACCTTCCAATTTTGTCCAATCGCCGCAACTTTTTTACAAATTAACCAAAGCAGTCCCCCACACAAACATCATACATGTACATCTCAATTAACTGACTCAGTTTTTTATGTTGACCGAGTTCAAGCTCAACACAGAACAGGATGTGGAACAAGTTGCCTTTGGCTTTTAATGAATTATACAAAAAAAAAAAACAACAACAACAAAAGCAATGTTTTTTGCAGTTTTCACTGACATTGCAACATCTGTCACAATTGTTTAGAAAAGCTACCGTGAAATCAGGCATTGTAGGCCGCAACAATCCCAAACACAGCAATCCTGGAGGGACTGATTATAATGTATACCATTATAACATACAATTGCCCAATTTGTCAGAAATACTCTATACAGTGTGTAGATATAGTTTATGTGACATATTTAGGTGCCATATTATATAGCCCTGAGGCCTGTGCTGTGGAGCAGGATTTGGGGTTAGTGAGGTAACTTCAGGTTTAACCCTGGGTTTTCAGGGTTATGATGGTTGTTCATTTCTTATTGGGGTGCATCGCCATGGTAACTCATGCAGAGCAGGTTATGTTTGAGATAACAAATCAAAGCAGATAAAATCACTGACCAGTCATTTTTCTTGGTAAATGGCATCGCCATTCATAGAGGATCCTGTGGAGCTTGGTAGACAGATCGTGAGAGGGTCTCTTAGGAAGGCAGGAGTGTCCAGAGAAAAGTTATTTCATTGTTCTTTTGTGTATCGATATCATCTTTCAGTAGAGACTGATTGAAGAATTAAAGCCATATACTTGTTGTACTGAGAAGATACGAACGTAAGCCTTCTTACCTCTTTGAATTATGTTTTAATATTTATTATTTTATTTGCTTCCAATTTGCATTTCCTGTTTGACGCTGCCAAGGTAGCAACTGAAAGAATAAAGCTAAAACTGGCTTCACACCAGAAGAATAAATCTAAACCACACATAAATTTAATGGAATATACTAAAGTACTGGCAGATCTACTTGTGCCCTAATGATTAGACAGTAATATTATAAACCTATTATTTTATGCAATCACATACTCTGTTTTTTTGCCAGATGTCTTTCCTGCATTTGGCTGCTGCAACTGTTTTGCTTTTAGTTTAGATTATCTTCTTTGTATTTGTTTAGTTTGCTCTTTGTTTGTAAAATATGCCGCTCTGCTGCCAGTAGACTTGTCCGTGTTTGTGATTGGTCATATGCCACGACTTTTATGTGACTAGATGGCGAAACCCTTGGCTGGCATACCCGATAACAAAAAGATATCCTGGGGATGTTGAACTTGTTTTGTAGTACAGGCCTCTGATCTATTCCCACTAGTAATTATTTAATTGATGTCTTTATATGTCTGTCTGTATAATGCCTTAAACATCTTTGTTATTCTTACAAAATATAAGAAGATGATGGTGTGTTTACCGTTTCCCTTGTTTAAAAGTTTAGACCTGTTTTACCTGTTTCACTTTGAGTCAGTCTCCATAAAACAACATTTAGGAATGAGAGCAGAGGAAAACAGACACAGTTTATCTTCACAGCAGCGAATGCCTCAATGGCGTCTGATGCTTCAGGTGTGCCGTGTTTGACGCCAAAGCCAAAGCCACAGACACTACTGGTTTCCTATTTTATTATGTCCCAGTTATGTCATCGCGGTTTGAGAGGGGAACTTTGTTCAAAAAGTTTATAAAGAAAATATTTGAAAATCAATCAAGTGGCTGTAAAATTGTATTTGATTGACAACATCATCTGCCAGGTTCAAACAAATGAACTATTCCACCCATGTTTTCATCAAATTCCAGAGTGAGGGAAATGCACATGTATGCACTTCTGAATGTATACGAAACATGCTTTGAGCCCTTTTAGCAAAACAGAAAACATTGTAGTACCTTCTTACATGTATACATCAAAGGCTGGTCAGGCACTTGTGGGAAACCTCCACTTTAAAGTTAATCATTGTCAACCAACAGTATTTAAAAGGGGAAATCATAACTTATTCTATTTTTACATTCCCCTGATCTATCCACTAATAAAAAAAAGTCTTTCATATACAACAACAATTCCAAAAATTTGGGACGTTGTGTAAAACATAAATACAACTAGAATGCAATGATTTGCATTGTAAATATACACTCATTCTGAATTTGATGCCCACAACATGCTCCAAAAAGTTGGGACAGGGGCATTTTTACCACTGTGCCACATCGCCTTTCCTTTTAACAGCACTCAGTAAGCATTTGGGAACTGAGGACAGTAATTGTTTAAGTACTGAAAGAGAAATTATTTGTCTTTCTTGCATGATATATGACTTCAGGTGCTCAACAGTCCAGGTCTGTCGTGTTTTGTGCTATATAATGAACCACACATTTTTAATGGGAGACAGGTCTGGTCTGCAGACAGTCCAGTCTAGTACCTGAACTCTTCCACTATGAAGCCACGCTGCTGTAACACGTGCTGAATGTGTCTTGGCGTTGTCTTGCTGGAGTAAGCAGGGACGTCTCTGAAAAAGACATTGTCTGGATGGCAGCATATGTTGCTCCAAAACCTATGTGTACCTTTCAGCATTAATGGGGCCTTCACAGATATGACAGTTACCCATGATGCCGTGGGCACTAACAGACACTCATATCATCACAGATACTGGCTTTTGAAATTAGTGTTGGTAGCAGTCTGAATGGTCCTTTTCCTCTTCAGCCCAGATGTCAAAACGCCCATGATTTCTGAAAACAATCTGAAATGAGGACTCATCAGGCTACAGCACACGTTTCCAACTCAGAGAAGTCCGCTGCGTTTCTGGATGTTGTTGATTTCTGTAGATTATCTGAATCTTTTAATGATATTATGGATTATAGATGGTGAAATCCCTAAATTCCTGCAGTTTTGCATTTGTACAGTGTTGTTCCTAAACTATTGGACTATCTGCCAATGCAGTTTTTCACAAAGTGGTGAACCTCATCCCATCCTTGCTTGTGAACAGCTGAGCCTTTTGAGGATACCCCTTTAATACCCAATCATGATACTGTCACCTGTTATCACTTAGCCTGTTTACCTGTTGAATGTTCCAAGCAGGTGTTTTTGAGCATTCAGCTATCTTCCCAATCTTTTGTTGCTCCTAGGGGTGTCAACGTTTACAATTTTTTCTACACGTGGAAACGGGACTTCTAACCGACGTGTACCCGGTTACACGTCGGAGAGCTAACTGTCGCTCTGCAGGGAATCTCATAGCCTGGCTCCAGATATTTCATCAGCTGAAAAAATCCGTCGTCCTCAACCATTGACACAGGCTGCATGTCGAGGGCCCCCATTTCAGCTATTAAGTTGCTGATATGTTCACTCCGTGCCTTGTCATATTTCTTCGATTTGTTGTATGTAAAATACCTCATGCTAGCCTGTGAACCGCTAGCGGTAGCACCGATGCCGGCAGCAGCAGTCTCTCCCTCCAAATTGTTCGGGTGTTTCCATCGCAGGTGGTTTCGCATGGATCCCGTGCTGCTGTTGTAAGCCAGCTTTGCCTGACATAGCCTACACTCAACAGTATTTCCACTGGAGGAGGAGGAGGAAAAAATGACGTGTGCACGGTTATTGATTTTTCTAAACGGTTATGATTTGTTATCCGTGTACCCGTTTACACGTGTAGATGTTGACACCCCTAGTTGCTCCTGTCCTAACTTCTTTGAAACATGTTGCAGGCATCAAAATTCATCAGTTTGAACATTACATGTCCTGTCTTAGTACTGTATTAAATTGAATACAAGCCACAAATGATTTGCAAATCATTGCATTCTGTTTTTAATTTACATTTTACACAACATCCCAACTTCTCTGGAATTTGGGTTCTATTTTAGTTTTATATTAATACATGATTATTTACATACATTGTGTAGTTTAAAATCAGTGGGATGAATGCCTGAAGATTTCAAAGGGAATTTGCATAAAACTAACAATCTAACCAGACTGTCCATTTACTCTGTAAATACACTCCATAAAATGGATTGCTTACAAAATACAGTCTGTGTTAAATGTAGACATACATCTCTATATACATAACTCACTGTATCATTTTATTATTTTTCCTGCTTCCAAGTACGCTTTAAATCATGGCTGGACGTATGATTGAGCAAAGGCAAATGACCAAATTGACTAAAATTATACAGCTACCGTCTTCTGAAACATCCAGTATATCAAACGCTGAAATAAACTCTTAAATCATTTCCTCCGCAGATTCCTGGAGAACTTGTTTGCCAGGGTTTGTGGTTTCAGAATATATCTTGGTAGTTATGTTGCCAAACAGCAACAGCAATATACTTTCTGTTTCCATTTTGTGAGCTTGGTATTAGTCCTGCAGTCTGTATTCAGTGTTGTCAGTTGATTCCCGCTGCAACCTTATGTTTGAGAAAGTGTCATGTGTAAGGACCACACCAAGATGTTGGCAAATTTAACATCCTTAGAGGGTAACCCCACTTATTTCACATCGTTTGAGGGACTTTTCATGTCAGAGAAAATAATCCTCATCATGTCTTTAAAGGGGCAGTTCACCCCAAAATCACTTATACATATTTTTCCTCCTACTTGTAGTGTTGTTTACCCATCTAGATTGTTTTGGTGTGAGATGCAGAATTTTGACTGTAGAGATGTGTGAGATGTGATCTATTTTCTCTAAATGACACTTGGTTTCTGGTGCTCAAAGAGCCAAAAACAATACAGTTGAAAAACTCAACAACAGTGTCTTTTTCCAGAAATTATGACCCAGCTACTCAAGATAATCCACAGACCTTGTTGTGAGCAGTTTCATGTGGAAAGAAAGTAGTTACAGTAAATTCTACAGTAGAAAGAAAGTAGTTCCTGCATGAAACTGCTTACAGTAAAGTCTGTGGATTCTTTTTAGTAACCAGTTCCGAATTTCTGGAAGGAAACATTGCTGTTGTCAAATGTACTTTTTTGGCACTTTGAGCACCACAAGCCAAGTAACATCTTGCTCCATTTTATTGGATAGAGGGGCTGACATCTCCAAAATCCAGCAAGTCGCACCTAAACTACCCAGAAGGATAGCACTACAGATAAGAGGAAAAGTATGTATTTTTGATTTGGGGTGTGAACAATCCCTTTAAGGTTATCTCAGCTTGGGCTGGGAGATGACAAAGCTGCAACAGAAAGCGTGTAATACAATACAAACTGAGCATGTGTAGTTTCAAAGATATTGGCATTTACCAGGCAGGGAGGGCCTAGTGATGGACCATAACATTGTCACATCATCTGTATTGGCTGTTAAAGGCTTTAAAGTGAAATATCATATCAGGCTATAATTAATATTACTGTTGATATGACAGATTACATGATGATTCAATCATGTGAATGCAACACAATTATGTCTGCAGTGTGGAGGAGTTCTTTTTAAGTGTCTGAAACGAATAGCAAAGTTGTTATTACACTGACTGCACATGAGAGGAGGAGCCAAATCTCATTCCTTCAACACCACAAATTTAATTGCCCATATAAGAGCTGTCATCCAAATCATTATGGCAAATTTGTTAAGAAAAAAAAAAAGAAATAGCTTGGTATTTTATGTCTGCATCTTCCAGTGGGCCATCACAATATCTGACATATCGGCATCAGCCAAAATTAGTTGGAAAACATTGCAATATTCAATATCAGCAAATATCCAATATTGTGTATCCCTAAATAATCTTCTATTGGCTGCATTACATGAGATGTAAGATCCAGCTTTTTGGAGTTTGACACATTTTTGGAACTGAAAGTCAGGGATTTTCAGCCTCTGTTGCATTGATTTTTACTATTATTTCTAATTTCTTGTAAAGCACCTTGAATTTCCTTGTGTATGAATGGTGCTATACAAATAAAATTGCCTTGCCTTGCCTTGCCTATTATCTTCTCAACAAGTTGACTAAAAATGGCAAACATATTTTCTACTTTGCCAACCAAAAGCTGATGCCTGGTTGCCAGCCTGGCAAGTGTTGAGCCCTGATATGATTTTGCAAGCCCTAAATTATAAATTATATAACTACTTTAGGACTGCAACTAATGATTATGCTTATTATTAATATTAGATTAGTCTGCTATTTATTCACGCAATTATTTGTATGGTCTATAAAATGTCAGAAAATGATGACATCTTCAAATACTTTGTTTTGTCTGACCAACAATCTAAAACCCAAAGATTATTCAGCTCACAATCACATATGATGAAGAAAATCTTCTGAACTGAGAAGTTAGAAAGAAGGTGCTTAAAATTGACTTAAATGATCTATCAGGACCATTCATTTTCTGTCAGCCCACAACTTGATTAATCAACTGATTGTTTGGGCTCTTGACTACAACTGCAACACTACTGTTACTACAACTATTAACCAGATAAACCAGATAATTATTTCATTGTCTCTCCACAGAGTCTTTGGTTTCTACAAGGGAATCCTACCTCCGATCCTGGCAGAAACACCAAAGAGAGCGGTCAAGGTGAGATAACGGATGTGCATGTTGGTTAATAGAAAACCGCCAAGCTTTTCGTGCCATGATGCAACGATCAGGCTCTGGTTTCACCGTGAACTACTCTACTGCCATATGAAAACACTCCGACCGCAGTTGCTCTAACATGGTACACACATGTTGATTAAACACATGACGCCCTCCGCCATGTCTGCCTCCTGAGCCACTCCTGTTTGTTCTGCCAGCCTACCAAATATTGACTTACAAGCGTTTACAGCAAGCCTTCCCCTGAGCCCCATCTTTTGATATGTGTTTGTAGGAGGGCTTAGCATCTCTCACTTCACACTAACATATAATGGGGTGACGGGAGGCGGCACTGATGCCTGGCATGGAGCTGCTCAGTAATGAGACGCTGGAGACGAGAATGTGTGAACTTTAAAAATAAGCACTCACACTGAGAAGATGGGGTAATCGCTCACACAGCGAACAAAGCTGGCTGATGGTGAGAAATGTCTGGAGTGAAGAATTAAAGCAAATTAAAGCTCCGATTAAAATGCCTCTGCTGGCGTTTTGCCGCTTTGCTCAGATAAACAAATCAGTGGATGCGTCTCCTTTTTAGACTTTTCTCTTTCCACAGAGATTATCGTCCAAAAGTTAAAGTGCGGCACAATTTTCATGTCAAATGGAGTTGATACTGTATTCCTCCAAGTTCCCCTTTCCTCCTGAGTTTTTCTAAGGTAGCTGCTTTTAATAGTGCGTGTACATACATGAGTGATGTGTGCAGAGATGTCAGTTTGATAATGACTTTCTGACAGCTCATTTATCTCCATCTTTCTTCTGCAGTTTTTCACCTTTGAGCAGTACAAGAAGTTGCTGAATCTGACCCCTTTGTCTCCTGGTGTGGTGAGTCTCACACACGCAGGAACACCTGAATACACTCTCACCTGAAAAATAAACAAACACACACACACACAGGACCAGGGAGAGCGTTACACCCAGTGTCAAAAATCAACTTTTCAGCTCACCTGCGCACGCTGGTAAAACAAAGACAAATGCCAAGAATAATTTTGGCAGCTAAATAAATTCATGCAAATTTTCCTGTCAGTGCAGAGTTGTGAACGTACGGTTTTCATTACTGCTTCATGTACAAATACAGGCGATGCATGAGTACACTTAGAGAATTTATTACACATTTTAGACTGTTTTTTTCTTTTTGTGGCTTTTTACCTTCTAACCTTAACCCAAGTATAGTGTTTCTACTGCTGCTAGCCTAAAATAAAACATTTTGGCATAGAGGCTGCTTGAATGCTTAAACAGAAGGTCATCTCATATTGGACAGGATAAAAACAAAAATTCTCAAGTGGGGATTAAGTGAGGAGCTCCTAGAATTTGTTAGGTGTGAAGCATATACTGTATGAGAGTTTCCTTGATGACTAACTAACACATTCAAATGTTGGGTGTATCATGGTCAATGGTCCGTGAACCAGCTCAAATTAATAACAACTGGAGCCACTTTAGATTGTGTTACATAGTTTGTCTCTCCCAACCAGTCAAGTTGCAGTTTACATCCTTGTCTGTCCAGAATCATATAATGTTTGTAGAGAAGAGTTCATCCTGAAGTCCAAGTGGTTGAAATTTTAAGAAATCCTGTCAAGGTTTTCCTCACATATTGCATTCATAAGAATGGGATGGACGTCACACATGGCTTCACATTCCTGCCTGACCCTACACTATATGAGCTTTGTTCCAAGCAATAGAACAACCAGAGGAAAAGCCCGTGTAACTGGCATGTTGTCAGGAGCCATTTTTTATTACAGAGGCATTGTTTTGATTTTATTTTATTGGTTCCAAGTGTGAAAATGTATAGTGGTTAGCATGGGAAGAAGTTGAAAATATAATAAACAATGACTGCATATATACTGCAACTAAGACTGTAATCCTCTTGAAAGATTATAAGATAATACAAACAGAGTTTTTTTAAGTTCAGTCTGTACTGTAGGCACTGGGACTTTTTTCCTTTGGCTCTTTATTCTGTCACATTGGATTTAAAATGAAATAATTGCTGTGAGGCGCAGGCTTAAAGCTGGACAGGCAATGTGCATTTTTATATGAATTTTTTGCTCATGACAACAGTCACTACTTGGGTGCTCACTCTGAGCATGAGCATGGGAACCCCCAGCTGGCAAAATGACTGTGTCCTCAACGTTGTTGACAAAAAGAAAGAACGTCACTTCATGCAATTATGATACGAATGTAAAGTAATATCGTAAGTAGGATCTGATGACAGCAGCCATGTGGGACCGTGGATCTGCTCAAACTGCAATACAGCCGACAAAATCTTTGACAGACCATAATCCAACTCTTGGATGATCGTTCAAAGAGCCAGATCGTTTATTGTTCAGATCAACGCTCAGGAGTTGTGACCCCCCTCATACTGCAAATAAAACCTCAACCGATCAGCCCAATTCCAAAATTAGTCGAGGGTAACTCATTCAAGATTAAAATCATGTTTGATCCACACAGTGTCAGCCCTGTATTAATCTGAAAACTTCCACATCACATGAACCATGTAAAAATTAAAGCCCTTTTTATATACTGTCTGAGGTAATACAGTGTGATTTCTATCAATAAAGATATGACCACCCACAACACCTTTTAATGTAGAAATTTGTCACTTAAACCTCAAAGTCATTAACTCTTTTGAAACAGAGATCCTGCAGTACTGCTGTAAAGAAGGCCCTTTGTTACAGCAGCTTTGCTTTTTACACTGACCCTAACACCGGCAGCATAATACTGCCTCAGGGTGTGATTTTTAGATGGCATCCCGTCCTGCCAGCTCACCCATTTTACACAGACATTGATTCGGCTCTGTTACTGAATAGTGACAAGTTTCATTCATAATGTTGATGTTTGACTTCTTAATCAACATCAAGTGCTGCACAGCTTCTTTTTTTCATGTCTGTTAATTCTATTTAAACCCTGTGTTTCTGCACAGTTAACAGGATGACGGTTCTTTTCCACGTCATTTATGGTCACGCTAGCTTCTCTGTCCTTTTCTCCTCTGCGTGTTTGACCGAGGGCGGGGCTCAGCTCCTCAAGTTGATGACAGGTTGAGTAAAAAAGCAGAAAAGCCATATATCCACCTGGTTTTTCAGCAGTCAGTGCGCTTATTAAACTAATAGCAAAGATACTGTTGTCATAGAAATAAAACCTAGCATTTTTTTTTCTCCCACCACGCAGAGAAAAATGTGCTATCTGTACAAGCTCTTTACTCATTTAATCTGATGAATCACTTTTTTTGAATCAATTGAGGATTCAGTTGTTGTTTTTTTAGGGTGATGACTTCATAAAATATGACGCCAGAAAAGAAAAAGAAAGAAAAAAAAAAAAAAAAAAAGTACAGCCCTTCCATGTTTGTATGTTTTATACAGAACGGTGAGGCAGAATAGTGGCGCGACATTTCCGCCTTGACCGAGCTGTGCAAAAAGGGCTATTGTTACATTTTAAAAAGAGTGTGCTGGCGCAAATCCAAAATAATAGCAAACATAACACTCTCCTAATAAACAGCCTCCACTGTATGTTTGTTTGGTGGTTCCTGATTCTGCAGTCTGGGTACACCACAGGCCATGAACATACAAGCGGTTTAAACCTTCTCGACTAACCTGCTTTCTGTTATATTGAGTCAGAGTTTTAAGTAAGACAGATTTGCGTTGCTGGGGTGCGGTCACCACACACCACCTATTCAGGTGGCAGCCATCTGTCAGGCGTGATGGATGGCTCACCTGTAACGCAACGCGGAGGCCGCCCCGGCACAACGCATATCCCCGTCTTGTTTTCACAGCCATTGGTGGAGAAATGTTTACCTGTCCCATCCATCATGCCCTCCTCCTCCTCCTTCTCCTTCTCCTTCTCTATCTCTTCATCTTCCTCTTCCTCAAGTGCCTCTAACCCCATTTCCCCCAGAGGCCCTCTCGCGTATCAAGTACTGTAATCACATCAGATCATTAGTGCGAGCGAATTACAGATTGGTTGTGAATGGCGCTCTCTCTCCTCTATTCAGTGTGGCACAGCTGAATGCCTTCACTCTGATTAATGAGGACACACACAGTAATAATACAAATAAGGAATTAAACCGTGGCTGGCTGGCTGTGTAAACATCGTGAGGCATGTCTGAGAGGATGGGTCCCGGGGCCCTGACAGCAGGATAAAGAGGCAGGAAGAGTAATGAGCTATAGACACGATCTTGACATGTTCCCATTACGCTTCTCTGTGAGCACGCATGCCCGCACACATGCACGCACACACACACACACACTTACATGCAGACATTTTCAGCCTCATAGACATGTCAGGGGTAAAACTTTTTAATAAGCATGATTAATAAATGGAAAATTCATAGTTAATTAAGATTAAGATAATAGTTATTTCACCATTAACGAACAATATTAATTATTTGTTAATGATTACCAAATGATATGTAAACCTTTAAGAAATCATTACATAAAGAGATATTTGTAACACTTTTTTAATGGTTAAAAAATACTTTGCTATCTAAGACATTATTTGGATGGTTATTATAAAGTTGCTGATGGTTATAATACTGTACGTAGTTACATATGTAACTTACTTAAGTAACATACTTATTTTAATCCAAAAGCAGGAGCTTTTCCTCAACCTAACCAACTAGTTTTGTTGCCTAAACCTACCCAAGTACTTTTTGTGCCTTTATTTGGAAAGTCTAGGTTGCATATGTATTATTGCTAACTTGGCCGTGGAGCCCTGACACTTGAGGGGTACCCACAGTGTCATAGTTTGCAGCGTAGGGCCAAGATGCTGTATTTGTTTTCTATAAATATCTGGACGTTTTTTTGTAAAGTTGCAACTGATGTTTGTAATACTTTGTAATACTGTAAATGGTTAATAAATACTCTGTATTATTTGGGTGGTTATACAGTTGCAACTGATGTTTATAAAACTTTGTAAATAGTGGTATTCATGATGGTTATTATAAAGTTGTTACCCTTTGAATTAAATTTTCTGCTTTATAATAGATGAATCCTAAACAGCTCTCTTACATTCCTGCTTCGTTCATTTCATTCACCTTCCTCTCCCTCCTGTCTGTCATCTAACAACATGTCAAATGCTAACAAACACAGGTGTCTTGTGTGTCTTCAAACATTTGTCAAACAATAACAATGACAGACATGACAGAAACAAATGTCCATTTTAGACGAGACAAAAATACTCGGGGAACAAGTTTCTGAAAACGAAACACTGATTCAGCATTAAACTCTTGTAGCCCGGACACGTTGACATTAGGAATATAATGATAACAAAAACTCAAGATACAAAATATCACAACAAACACTATTAAAAAAACAAGGAAAAATTACTTCATCTTACGTTATTAATTCATCAATCCGATGTGTCCCACATTTTTTGTTGCAAAATAAAAGTAGCCAGCCATGTTTTAAGAATATGCAAAAGTTGGCATGAGTTGTTTTTGGGAATGAATGTTTAAGTTATGTTTGTGCAGTTATAAAATGCAGTCCTTATATAAAACAAAATAAAACAAAATCCTTTTATAAAATATTTTTTTATTTCCATATCACATCATTCAATATATTGCTACATCCCTAGTTGACAATCCTCTTCATTTTCCACATCAGTTCATCTACTCTCCTCTGTCTCTACCCAAATATTATCTCCACATTCTCACTCACTAAATCATGTCCATCTCCCCTCCAGGCGCTGTCTGTAGCCGGGCTCGGCGCGGGCTTGACTGAGGCTGTTGTCGTCAATCCATTCGAAGTGGTGAAAGTCAGTCTCCAGGCCAACAGAGATTCCTTCAAAGAGGTCGATGGAAATAAAATACTGTCTCAACTCGTAATGTGTCCATAATGTGCACTTTTCTCGCTTGCATTTGACATGTCCTTTTGAATTCACAGCAACCTTCCTCGTTCGCTCAAGCAAGACGTATCATTAAGTCAGACGGATTCGGACTGAAGGGCCTGAATAAAGGATTAACATCAACACTGGGACGCCATGGAGTTTTCAACATGATCTACTTTGGCTTCTACTTCAATGTCAAGGATGCTATTCCTACCAACCCGGTAATATGCCAATCAAAATCTATGATCGCACTTCAACCTCCAGTACTGTTTCCTTTTTTTGCCAACAAATGCAAACCCAAGCCAAGTGACCGGTGTTTGTAACCTTGACTACACCTAATTTTTGCTGCCTTCAAGCTATGTGATACGCACGTGTCCCGGCCACCTTGCCAGTGGGGAATTGCAAGTGTTTGACAGTATGATTAGTTATCCTGCCTGCCATGGCAAGGAGGAAGCGAAAATCAGAGAGGAGCTTGTAAGATCAGCCCTGCTAATACCTCGTCTGTTTGCTCCTCATAACATCCTCAAAGTCTCAGATTACACATCCGGCAGGGCCTGATGGCCCAAACAAAAGTTAATTTTGTTTAATGGAAACGTTACCATACGCCGGTTCCACATGTACAAACTGGGAGCATTAGATTAACTCCAATGAACTAATTGGAAGCAGACAACGATACTATTTTCAAGAGAAGGTTACAGTGGGAGCCTGAGCTCGGCTATATTTTCAACATTTTTCCAGTGACGCATGATGTACAGAGCACCAAGTGGTCATCCTCTGAATGATAATTATGTGGCTGGATGACCCACATAGCTCTCTTCTTAGATTGTGGCTGTCGTTTTTTGGGAATGATCCATCGGTATGTACATTGATGGAATGATCTTGTTTGTGAGAGACTAACGACGGCTATTGTTGAGGCAGAAAAGGATAAATACTGTGGCTGCCGACAGCTTACAGGCTGAGTTGAAAGTGGCGTGTCTCCAAGCCTTTTGTCAGCAACATGAGCAATGAGCTTGCAAGTCAAACATGTCCATAGTCAAATCGGGTCGGCCGTGCTCTTGTTTCTCTCCCATCTCCATTTTAATACTGCAGAGGAGGCAGATAGCACACTGCCATCACTCACAAGTGAATGTGTGAGGAGATGTTTGCTTAAGGCTGTTAGGAAGTGGGTTGATGGGTGTACTTAGGCCGTGGGTATGTTACCCCCTTCCCAACATCCCACTTGAAAAAAAAAAACAGAAGAAGTGGGATTAACTGTTGATTTACCTCGGCTCTCAGGGTGTCCAGCCGCTTGAGAAAGGCCTGGACCAGAGAGGCTGCTGTCATTTGTAAAAATATCCCGGCCAATTAGCTGTCAGAGCTCTCTGAGTCTGGGCTTCTTTGGTACAGTAATACCCCTGTGCCGAGTCACAGCCCAATTACCCAAATTGTCCCCATATGCCTCCCCAGTCTGCCTGCATGCACCCTGTTTATAAATCCTCTGTCTTGGCTCCCCTAGAGAACATGTGCTTCTGTTCAGCCAATCAGAACGCTGCACCACAGTCAGGAAGCACTAATCTGCCCCCCGCTACCATAAAATGATCAGGGCTTTCATGCCAGCTTTGCAATCATATGCACAAGCCCCTTCATGCTCTCCCTCATGTTTGCTCACATATATAAACACATAATGTCTCATCATTTATCTTAGTAACTCCACTTTCTCTCTGTTGCTCTAAGTTTCATGTTTTGTGCATCATATTGAACACCTGGGGCAGCATTACGGAAACTTCCTAACTTGCGGATCCTGGTTGGTAATCATGGTAATTAGGGTTAGGACCTGAGTTAGAAAAAAAGCTGTCGCACATGGACAGTTCCTAAGTCAATGTTACTACCCTAACTTAAGATAAGAAATGTGTATCACACAAGCATCCTGGCTTCCAAAAAAACTAAAATAAATTCTCCTAACTTTGTGACCCTTGTTAAGCTGTCCTAACCATCACTTTTCCACCAGTAGTAGTAGCTAACTTACTAACTAGCTAACAGTAGTGTTCACTAACAGTAGCAAGTGGTAGTCTTGCCAGTTGTGTTCAGAAGGGAACCCTAGATTTGAGAAACTCTCGCAAGATTTGTACTATCTGGGCCTACTGTGCTGTAATTGGCTACTACTACTGGTCTGTGATTGGTTAGTTCTCATTGCCTCAACAATACGTCCTTGTGATTGCCAGAAAGGTTTTGTTACACTGTGAAAGGGTATATTTTAACCATGAACCACAATCTTTCCCAAGTAGTTTTCTTTTCTAAACCTATCCAATCTGCGACTGAAACCCGAAAATAATTTTTCAAAAACTGAAAATAATAAATCAACAGTAAGTATTTAAAAAGTGACATTGTGTGCTGCTGTGCTGAATTGAATCAAGTGTGCATGCGCAAGAGTTTCGCAAATCTAGGGTTTCCTATAGACACACCAATGTTAGCTAACAGTAGCTAGCAGTATATTGTTTTATCCGGATGGCTGTTCTTTTCTTGTTTTGAATGGTGGATACAGTGAAAACTGCCTGCTATCTTGGCCCACTCTCTTTCTTTTATCTGTCAAGTTAGTTGTTCTCTACAGAAACCAAAACTTCTAAATTATATGTCTTGAAGTTAAGTACCCATTGTTGTTTTTGCTCTATTTCACTGATTTAAAAAAAGCAACAAAAAAAAAAAACAGTAACAGCGACAGTTACGAAGTTTTTTAGCTTGAGAAGATGAGAAAAGTAGTGTCAATTTCTTGGTAACAGACAATAAAGTTGATAAGCGATATTCGATTGAGTATTTAGGATTTCTTACCTGAGCTAAGATAGGATGAAGTTAAGACAGGACTCCTAAAGTTAGTTAGGCTTTGCGTCTTTAATGCCAAACTGGAAAAAATCCTATTTCAGACTCTTCTTATATTAACTTAAGATGTCAGGCAGGAAGTTTCTGTAATACAGCCCCCGGTGCACACTCTAGAAATGTTTCCAGTAAGATGGTGCTGTGTTTTTTTAAACCTGTGACTCTTCTTCTTTACCAGGATCCTACTCTGGAGTTTCTGAGGAAGTTTACTATCGGCCTGGTGTCTGGGACCATCTCCTCCTGTGTGAACATTCCCTTCGACGTAGCCAAGAGCCGCATCCAAGGCCCCCAGCCCGTGCCTGGAGAGATCAAGTACCGCACCTGCTTCCAGACCATGGCACTGGTGTACCGGGAGGAGGGGTAAGAAGAACAAAGGGGGGAGGAAAGTCAGGGAACAAACTTCATTAGCCACGTTTCCACCCGAAGCACCCAAAACTTTTAGTCCCAGGAACTTCTTATCAAGGAACTAAAAGCTTCCTTCAGCCTGTTGTGTTCTGTGTTTCCACCGTGGTTTGAAAACCAAAAAAAATTAAATAGTCCTGTAATGGTGGTCTAACTGGTGGTCTCACTCCAAGTGCAAGAATTGAATTTGAATGGCTCTGTCATCCAGTTACAGTCTTTTGGGTTTTTGCTAATAATTAGTTGGAAAAATGTTCTTTAAGTTAACCAGATAGTGTCATTTTGTCTTACTTATAATTTTGAACTTACATGTATTTATTCAGATGCGTACGCTTATGTTTTCACATTTGATGTTTAGTTTTATTGCAAAATTGGCCTTCAATTTAATTAAACTAAATTAAATTACATCTTTAAAAGTGTTACATTTAACTTGTTGGTACATGTAGACACCCTGGTCGATTTGTTGAAGCACAATGAACAAAAAACAGTTAGCTTGTGGCTGCAGTTTTGTTTTCTTTTTTAAAGTGGCTGAAAAAAATTTACTCAACTAATCAGAAATGTTCAGAGCTGAAAGCCACACTCCCAAAGTTCCTGTACTTTTAGAAAACACTACTGCCAAGAAAAGACTTTTAAGTGGGGTAAAATAATGTCCCCGGAACTAAATTTAGACCGTAGTCCCTGCAGCGGAAACGCACCGAGTTCCTCCAAAGTTTCCCAGTCCCCGAGGGAAGTTTCTGCGGTGGAAACGTGGCTACTGTCACTAGTGCATCCAAGAATTAATGAGGCACTTTGTCTGCTTTGTTAGCAGCTTGATAGTTGGATATCTGCCAAACTGTCAAAAAAGACAATTATACCAGCTGCAGCTACATGTTAGCAGGGTTTGATTGTGCGGTGTGAGTTTCCAACACTCAACAGCTTGATGCAAAAGCTGTGATCTGATGAATGGAAACCAAATAGTGACACTACATTCTGGGCTGTTTTCCCCTTGTGTGTGATCATACATTTCTGCAGTCTGTCAGTTGTACAGTAAATGTTAACATATTTTCAAGCCTCAGAGAATGACAGCTCTAAATGGAAGCTTCAAGGAAAGATGTATGTTATGTTAGCAATTGCCCCGGGCTTTTCCACTTTCCCCCATGCAGCTCCACGAGACAAGGGCCAGCGAAATGTTTGTAGTTAGTGGACGCAGGAGCCTTGGGGGCGGCTTCAGGAACGGCACTGAAACGTTGTCGTCGCAGGGGTGCATGGAGGGTGCCCCCTCCGCCACATCCAGTCCCCTGCTCTAACACAACACAGTCCCAGCTAATTAGTGGTCCCTATGGGAGACGTCGTTAAGCAGACCCTAACGAGCCGCGCGGCGCTCCACGGGTCAATCTAATCAGACAGAGGGCCAGGGAGGAAGTGGGTCGAGCCTTATTAACGCCATCAGTGGCGGGGGCAGGGAGCGGGACAGGGAGCACGAGGCGGAGGCAGGCAACCACTGATCACCTTGAATGCATTAAGGGGCAGGTCCTTGCCTCCGCCGGCTGTTAGACCCCAACTATGTACCTGACGGGGTGAGAGACAGACAGCCAGGCAAGAACTCACCGCCACACTCCAGCCTGCACACTCACGCAAGCATACATACATACTAAAGCCCTATACATTGGATTAAAGTATTATGTTGAACTGGAGTCTTGACTTGGTTTACATACTTTGAGTTTTAACTGTGGTATTTTGTATTTGTACACCATTAACCTCCTTTTTTTTCTATAGGTATTTGGCTCTTTACAAGGGGTTGGTGCCCAAGATAATGAGGCTTGGACCAGGTAACAATAAAAAGTTCTTTATACTGACATTAAAATTGTCCTTATAATCAAAAATTGCTTGTTACAACACATGAAAAATTTTCCTTTTCAGCTAGATATAGTTTTTGTTTGATTAATAGCTTTTGAGATTGGTAAATACACTAAAATCTAGATTTTTTTTAATGCCTGTGACATCTCAAATTATTAATCTAGACAGAGCTTCCAAGACAAGTTGGTACTAAATTCAATTTTGCGTTAGTGATGTTCTGAATGTCTGTTGATTAAACGGAAATTTAAATAAGACTATTTGACTAGTCTAATAATAAGGAAACACTCAGGGTGGTAAACAATGTCATATTGGTTTGCTGATGTGGCTAATGTTAGCAGTGCCACCACCAGCAGCCTGCTCTCCCTGTAGGTTAACGTCCACATGACTGTGCTGAATGTGGTTACACATTGCGTCGAGTAGTTACTGTATATGCCAGTTCATGTTTCCACAGACTACATAGAACCTTATTTCCATCTGCTAAATCAAAATACCGTCGTACCACGTGGGTTTAAATGCCATCTTTGTCCCACCTTGCTGGTTTATATCCGGGCATTAGCGTCCAGCCACGGCGGCTGTACCCCCTGGCCAATGGCGGGTGGTTGCCTAACATCTAAGACACAGTTAATCAGTGTTGTACATTGATAAGATATTAATAATTAGTTTAACTGCCTAGTATTTCTGGTACTAACTAGTCGGGGTAGCAACATTTAATTGACTAGACAACTAATCGCACATATTCCTACTTTGAGTGAGTGTTAACAATTAAATGTGGCAGGATCAAGCACTACTTCACTCTCAGATGTATTAATTCTTACTGTTTGTACCATGTATTCAATAATAAAGATGTTAATTCCAGGTTTACATTAGTGTTTTTTATGTCTATGCAATGTTTGAATGAGGGCTGTCATCATATCACACGATTATTGTGATCAAAAGAATTCACAATAATGATATTATTGCAATATCTCTAGAACATTTGAAAAAATAAATAATTTGAGTGGAAACATTGTCAGCTAGATCCACTGTCTGTCCCAAAAGTCTGTCCTGTTTTGCCCAACAATGAATACATTTACAGGCACACAATATTCTTTTTTTTTTTTTTGCCATTATTCTAAGCTGTTTACTTGGCTAATGAAAATTAATATTTCCATTCAAAGTAGGTGCGTTTCTCCTTCTAACCAGATCTGTGTGCCTTTCTTGCGTGCATGTCTCTCTACCCAAGCCTTACAAACTGTGAGCTAGTTGGTTTGTTTACACACAGCTGACCATAAACAGGAAAGAGGCTATGTGTCGTGAACTACGATTAAAAAAAACCCGTATTGAGACTTTTACTCTGAATGTGGTTCAAAGACTACTCCTAAAACACAAACAACTTCATATGACCCATGTTTAAATTGGAAAATGCTACATTCAGAATAAGGCTTAATTAGTAATATGCTGTTTACGTGACCTGTATCAAATTTGGAATATTGTCACATTTGGAATAATAGTAGAAAATTAGTGTGCATGTAAACTTAGTTAATGTCATTTCTATCCAGAATAGAGTATATTCCTTTGTGTTTCCCAGAAAGCCTCTGAATCAGCATTTTAGGTCACATGGCACTAAAACTCTGTTCCTATTGGTCATTTGAAGTGGTTTGATTTACTGCTGTCTCTCTTCTGTTCGGTTGCAGGTGGAGCAGTGATGCTGCTGGTCTATGAATATGTGTCTGGATGGCTGCAGAGGAACTGGTAACCAAAAACAAAAATCAAGGAAAGGAAACACATGAGAGTGCCTTATGGATTGTGCCTCAGTATCACAAGTTGACTCAAGTAACGTCAGACCAAATTACTTAGTTTTTGTTTGTTTTTTTACCTTGAATACACAATACTGCTCTGCAAAGTACCAAACCAGCATTGCAATATATGTTACAGTGCAGCTTTCTGCAGGATGAGCAACATCTCCATCTTAAGTTAGTTTCTCAGGAATTAAAAACAGCTGCAATATTTGAAAATTGAAAATACATTTTTAATAGAAAACAGGTTTTTACAGTGGATCAGAAGGCTTTAAAGGCTCTGAAAACCTATTTTCTCAATCAGCTTCTTACTATGAACAACAAGGTCCTACAAGAACACAATATTTTCCGCCAAGTTTAGAACTGTTTTGGTTATTTCACATGAGAGATTTATGTGTTTTGTGCTTTTTTTATGTGCTCCTCTCATTGATTCAAAGTGGGCGGTGCTCAGTTGGGGAAAAAAGTGATGTCATGTACTTCTGTACACCAATCAGATTTTAGTGAAATTTTAATCAGAATCTGATGATAGTTGTGGGGCTGTTCACTTGTTTCAATCAATTCTGAGCAAATCACATGTGCACGGTCCTGATGAAGCAGATTATATGAGTTTTTGAGTGTTAAACTCTTAGTGAAGAATAACTAAGAATGTTTTTTACATGAAGTAGCTCATTTAGTCAAGATTATAGGGATATACTTGATATTAGAAAGCAAGTTTTGAGGGGCTTTGAAGGGATAATTTGGATGTTTTAAAATGGGGTTGTATGAAGTACTTATCCACCATCAGTGTGTTACCTACAATGGCTGGCAGTCAGAGGTGTACATATTCTTAACTCAAGTAGAGGTACAGATACTTGTGTAAAAAAAAAAAAAGACACTAATTCGACTTTTTTACTCAAGTAAAAGTGAAAAAGTACAGGCTCTGCAATGTACTCAAATTATAAAAGTAAAAAGTAGTCCTCTAACTGACTTTTCTGCCGGCTGTGTCTGTGCAAAGCTAACTGACCCTCACCTTCTCTCCACGACGGAGTGTCCTTCCCTATATTGTGCTGCTACATCTTTTATATGTCATTCTTTGTCTTGTTACATCATTTTTCATCTTGTTACATCTTTTTTGTCTTGTTACATCTTTTAGGTTGTTTCTAGTCTTATTACATCTTTATTGTCGTGTCACGTCATTTTTCGTATTACAGCTGTCGGTGCGCAATAAAAAAAGTTAATAATTCCCCTCTAATGCATCGAAATTAAAGTAACCAGCCTGTTTTGAATGTGTAAAGGGTAGAAAGTACAGATATTTGTGTTAAAATGTAAAAGTAAAACAATTAAACTTAAGCAATGAAAACATTAAATATATATATGTACACTAGGTGGCTAAAATACATTTTGCTGTTAACCCTGTGTACTGCAGTATGTTGCTTAGCTTCCTACAACTGCTTCTCCAAACTGGAGGCGTGTTAACTGCAATCTGCTGTAGGTAATACACGGAGTATGGATGAGTACTTCATACAACCCCACTCCAAATAATCCAAACTACCCCATTAATGTTCACCTTCAAATGAAATAAAAACCCAAGAATGGAGTGAAGGTCTTTTTACATGACAATCACAAAAGGACTCAACACTAGACCCACTACAGAGGACTGAAGTACAGACCGTCATCATATAGCTGCACAGTATGTGACAAAAGGAACGCACATTCATGAGTTCAGATGAGTCTCACTTCCTTTGACCAGAGCTCTGCTGGACTCAAACATCTCTAGCAAACATCACTCATATCTTAATACAAACTGTTGGTGAAGGAGCAGCCTGCGAAGTCAGGTACAGTCAACACACCCACAACAGCAGAGCAGTGACGCACACATGTCTATACGCACACATACATACTGTCTGTATGTACATGTCTTCATTAGCAACAATGCATACATGATTGCAAATATATACTGTGATCACACCCATAGTATTGAGCCTTACTTTATATCTAAAGCAAACCAAACAGTCACAATAGTGCCTAATAATTCTTATAGGAGTAACTGTGTAAGAATTTCTTATTGTTCAGGCCTATTGCAGAAGATTTTAAAACTTTTTGCATGACTGATATTTTTATGTACCTTGTTTAAATTGGACTAGTATGAAATCTTTATTTTTCAAGCTTTTATTGGTAAGAAATTGTTAGTTTGACTATAGAAAGCTAAAATTTCAGTGTTGAGATTTGTCGAAAGTTATTCACATGTACTGGTAACAAATAAAAAGGACTCAATATAAAACTCCTCACTTGGTTCCTCACTGTGCTTGCATGCATGTGTGGGTGCATGTTTGTGTTTGACTTAGCCTACTTTGTGGGGACACATTTCAGACTAAAGACCAGTTAACTGGGGACGGCTTGTTCACGTGGGGACAAAAGCCAGGGCTCAACAAAAAGGATTAGGGTAAGTATAAATTCACATCAGGCTACTAAATCGAACAACTCACTTGCCGAAGTGGACGAGTGCTGAAAAGAAAACGCATTGTTTTTTCTAGAGTTTCTCGTGGAAATAGCTAAGTCATCTCGCTTCCTTCTCATCTCTGCTGAGAGTTGCACATGTGCAATACTGATCCGGCACCTGTGAGACAATGCTATTTTTTTTTTATCACAAACATGCTAAGTGTACTGTAAGAATATGGGGAAGTAAACATGAAAGCTGATACAAGTCAGGTAATTGCAAAACTGATTACCACAGCATATCATGTTTCAAAAAAATGCACAGCTGGTTACTACTTACTCCAGTGCAATTGCTCCTCAACAGGGATTGACTTCAGTACACAGTACCACACCAACATGGCTTTTCAAATGCATTATTTAACTGCTAATAAATTAAACAATTTGTACAGGGGCAAGTAAAAAATGGACTTTGGGCAAGTCAATTTATGACCTACTTGCACGACCAGGCAAGTGGAAAAAAAAACATTAATTTCACAACCTGAAAGCTGTGTCCCTAACTGGGCAAAGTCAGATTTGTGGGTCAGTAATTTGTTAGTAGTTAGTTGCTTTTTGTGTTTCTATGCTGAGCAAGTAGGCTGCATAGTTAAATAGTTTCTTTTTTTGTCTTTTTTAATGATCATGGGTCATCTCCTGCTCTGGGTCTTTTATTTTGATAAATTCTGTGTCTGACTTCCAGTCCGCTCAATCTGCTCTGTGCAGATTGACGGCGCATCCGTCAGAAATTTGTCTGACTTAATGGATGCACGCTGTAGCTGTAAGGATACCACTGGTGGCCTAGTTTCAGCAGGCATGGTGGCATCTGCTATCTATGCTTTCAAAGTCCCCGGAAACAACAGCAACCTCCGAGATAGCAACCTACTCGCTGAAAATGACAAGTTAGCGTGTGAGACGCTAACGTTACGAACGTAAACATGCTAGCAGCTGTTACCTTTTCTTTTGGGGTGATTTAGCCAGTTTACTGCCAAAGCTCGCCTCCTGACATGCGAATATTCCCCCAAACAACTTCCTCTTGATACTGCTTTGCAGAATCACCATCATTGCATCCTGGGCTTAGATCCGGGGTGTTTTTTCCCCTTTGGCCGAACGTGCATGTGCTGAGCACTGTCGAGAGGTCTGGCTATGTGAGACTAATCACAGAAAGACTTGCCGCGCATTCTCGGCAGAGCAGAGCGAAGAGCCACCTCTGGGACGCACTGCTGTGCATCTGGTGGAATCACAAACATTGTGTAGAACCAGCTACAATCAGCTCCAGCGTGTGTTAGAGCTGAAACACGTTAATTTTTTGCCCACAATAAACTAGAAGACTTTTTATCAGTGAGTGCCCGTGTCTTGTATGCTAGTGCACCATGCTATATTAATCAACATTTAGAGTTGTGCGCATGGCTAATTCTTAGCTTAGGGTTAAGGTAAGTCTCCAGAAAATGAGTGTAAATCTGTGTAATGTCCCCCTGTGTATGTTGGGTTAAGCATTTGTGTGTGTTGTGTTGTTATGTGTCTCCTGTAAGTTTGTGTTGTTGTGTGTTTGTCTTCTCTGGGAGCGTTTTCAGCTTGGCGTTGATATAAGAGTATCACCTTCCCTCAGTTTACCACTTCTTCACCCTCCTCCTCCTCCTCCTCCTCGTCTTTCCCCCATCAGAGCACTTTGTTGTTTGAGAACCTGTCAGTAGAAGCTGTATTAGCCAACCAAGCGTCAGTCCTTTCTCTCTCGGCGGCGATGGGAGAGCAGCTTTAGTGCAAGCTAAAACAACAAGCTCAAGAAATGCAAATGTGGTTGCAGGAATGGAGGGGGTTACCGCACACATTCTCTCCCCCTGCCAGTCTATCTCTTACACAAATATGCACACATGCAAACACACACACACACACACACACACCTGTTGCACAGCCTTAAGGGGTAATGGCTGCTCTGTAAGATACTCATCTTAACCTCATCTGGTAGTAGCTTATCCTGAGCCACGTTGGCATTTGACAGTCATCATTAATGTGGGAGTTTCTCAGTGCCAGAATGGAACGGCTCCTGGTTCTTTGCCCAGGGGCCTGTGGTGATAGACTAACAACTGCGGCTTGCAGACTGATGGAATTGTAAGCGCTTAACCTGTCCTTTCTGTAATGGAGAGCTGAATGCGAATGTTTGTTTCAGACTTGACAGCTTGTAACATGTGCGGCGTGTGTTAGCCGGTAGCTAAGCAACAGAGCCACCCTTCACCTGAATTCCCCGCACACCGCACTCATCATAAATCAATAGCTAACTCCCTTTCTCCTCATTTTGTTTACACCTGGTGCATGTGTGCTCCTTATCCTCACCTGTAACATTTCAATTCCAACGGCTCCACTTTGACAAGCCTGCAATTTTGGACATGGCTTCACTTGTCTTTTCCAGTGCTGCAGCAGTTAATGATTAAAATAGATCAAAACGTCCAGGATTTACACTGCAGCTGAGTTGCACCAATGAGGATTAATTTTTAAACCCAATTAAATAATGGTTTAACTTAATTGATATGTTGATTTAAACTGTCTTAAAATTAAGAAAGATTAAATTCAGACTTTAGTTTTTACCCTAAACCTACATTAATTTTAATTCTGTTGCACCAAAACTTTAAACTCCAATGTAACTCTAACTTTAAAATGGCTGCCTTTTTTAGACGGCTTGAGAAAAATAGTCAAGTTCCTCGAAGAAAGTTAAGGCACAGACTGAACCCAACTGAGTTTACAATGTGTCTATTCTTTCTTTGACTCCAGTTAATAATTCAGCCAACAAACTCCTTTTTCTCAGAGGAGAAATTAAAGCTTCACTCTTTGCCTTACATCTTTTTAGCTAGCTAGCAGCACACAGTATAACGTTTGGTAAGTTTTTAGCTAACAAGCAAACAATGTAACATTTTTTTAAAACTTTTTAGCTAGTTAGCAAACAATGCAGTGTTAAGGAATACGAAGCAGGTGAAAGTTATCACCCCTCTATTATACGTATTAGGTACTGACAGCGCTTCAATGTGTTTTTCGTTGATTTATGTTTGTTTATTTGGGTAAGGAAGCATCTCCGCATTGATTAAACTAAAATTAATGTCGCTTTACATCACTAAACTTTGATTTTCTCAACTGAGATTAGTTTTAATTTTGCAATAGTTTAAAATCTGGGTTTACTTGTTTTAAACCTAGTTTTGCTAAACTTTGATTGGAAGTTATCTTAGATTAAATTAATCTTTGTTGGTGCATCCCAGTCTACATGTGAAGGAAAAAGGCGTCGATTGAATACGGGCATACATACCAAAGACGCTGAGCCAGACATGTTGTGATTTTCCGAACAGCACAGTAGATTATTTTTTTTTCTATTTTTTTAAGTTTTACTCACCTGTCTGCTCGACTGTGCTGTTTTAAGGCATTAAGAAAACACTCTGGCTGTTGTCAGCTGCTTTTAAGAAATGTTCGTTGAGCAGGAGCACGCATGAAGTTACTGTACTCACCCACTCTGCTCTGTGTTACCCTGCAAATGGCTGTCTTGTTTCTGATTGCATGTGGAGAAGTAAAGATAACCATATGACACTGAAGTCAGACTCAACATCATTAATTATAAACACGTGTCGGCCTCTATTTTTAAAACTATGCCTTTTGAGACCTTCGCCTTCATAAAAGCTGACCAACATTAAGCTACAAGAGCGGGGATTATTAGACTTTCGAGAAGCTATTCCTCCTCCTGTCTAGAAAACACACTGTTCCTATTTTTTAAATACTGGTGTCAATTAAGACGACCACATTTTAATTTTGTTGTATGAGTCAGAGGAGGCTAACAAGACTGTGCTCAGTTAGTTGAAAGGAAAAGTTGTTTGGCCTTGTTGTTTGTAGGCTGAGGTAAGAACACAGGGCATGTAACGACTTTTTCATGCCACTCAGAGGGTTCACCATCATTTACTATACGTGATGGATGGTGCAGGGTGAAGGGGGAGGCCATGAGGGCGAGCGTATCATCATCACGTCCCTGTGATGTGGTTCACATACGGTCAAAGAAACACTGCGATCCCTGAGCAACGGTCCGTGACCACTGGATGCGGGGAAGAGTGCTTTCCAAGTCAAATCAGGCCCTGCCTGGGGAGGACTGTTGACACTGTCACATGGAGGGACTGTTTATGCTGTAACACAGGAGGAATGGAAACATGATGGGGCCGTAATCACCCTCTGAACCCTCAGCAGGTAATGCTATGTAAAGGAGCAGGTGAGCATTTTTTATCAAGTCATTAATCTACAACTTCACGTCTATGCTGGAGCCCAGTTTGTTTAAATCTCTGGTTTCCACTGCAGGGCTAGACAGGGCTTGCCAGAGACACACTCATAATTTATTACACTACACCCCCCCCCCTCCAAACTTTCAGAAAGTATTTTTGCATCATTTTGCAAACATGTCATTTGTCAGCCGGGATGTGGCGTTTTTTCTTTTGTAATGAACACGTTGAGTTGGCCCTGACAAGCCCTATTTGGCCCTTTTTGTGGCTGCTGGAGGTTCGTGTGTGGGTCACATGTCTGATGACCTTGGAGACCGCAGGCCAATGAGCCTATTTGTGGCTCTTCTGAATGCACACGGACTCCACCTCACCCCGGGAGTCTGGGAGTCCCCCACGGCACACACATCTCAGATTTTAATGCAACAGTGATGTTTTTTTAATTTACTGTGTCTTACGCACGCTCACAGCCAACTCAAAAATTCTTCATGATTTATAACTGCCTGAACAAGATTATCATGAAAAAAAATCACAGTAACCATATTATCGCAATATCTCTAGAACATCTGAAAAAGAAAAATGCTATCATTCTAATTCATCTTTTCTTTGTTTAATGTGTGTTATGTCTATTTTTTTGGCAAATGATTTAAACAAAAACTGTAAGTGTAAGGAGGTGGAGTGAGAGTCTGAAACTATAACTGTGTAAAAAGTGCACAAAAAGTGCAATTACACTAAATGGATAGGGAAAAGGTGTGCGTGGAGGGCGTTAGAGGAGGAAGACAAAGCAAGAACAGAAAATAAACAGATGATTTAAGAGCGTACAGTATGTTTAAGAGGCATTGGATTATTTCCATTTTTTTATAATATGCGTATTATTAACATGATATCAATATTTTATTTTTTAAATGTCACGATTACCATCAATACTGGTATATCCCTAGTTTAAAATGATTATAAATTATTATATGTAACATTAGATGTCTACTATAAATAACAAAGGGTAGTTAGGCTCTAAAATCCTACAACTAAGACATATTTACTAAAGGCAATTTTTAAAATATATACAAGCAGATTAGAAAATATGTCACTATATTCTGATGATACTGTCTTTTATATTTTTATCACCTTACTTTCAACATGAAATATGTGCTTTAGATGCAAAATTTATTTGAGTAAATTGTGCAAAAATAATCTCTAGGACAGCATATAAGGGTGTCCCTTTGTACTGGTACTGACAATAACCATGACGTCTATGAAGTAAATTATTGATATCATGTTAGTAATTTATATTACATATGATCATATTTGGCATATAATTTCTGTTTCCATTAAGTGTAATTGCACTTTTTGTTGGATTTTGTACAGTTACTTTCTCTCCGCTGACCTTCACTCGTATTTCGAGTGTAATTCATTCACCAAAAAAAGAGACAAAATCGACAATAAAGTCTGTAAGTAAAGAAGTAGAGAATAATATCATTTCTTTGTGATACACCAGTATTGATGATAACCTGTGATATTTAATAAAGGAAATGTTCATGATGTGTCAATACACATATGATAATGCTGTGTAAATAATCCAGTGCCTTTTAAACAAACTGTTTGCTCTTAAATCATTTCTGTTGGCGATGTCTCTCTCTCTCTCTCTCTCTCTCTCTCTCCTCTCTCTCTCTCTCTCTCTCTCTCTCTCTCTCTCTCTCTCTCTCCTCTCAACTCACACTCACACTCACACTCACACACACACACACACACACGTTTTTACTATATGCATTGTGTAAGTGTAATAGGACTTTCTGTGCTCATGTACAGTTTTGGTAACAGACTCTCTCTCCACCACACTAGACTCCTATTTTGAGTGTATTTAATTTGCCAAAAAGGGACAAAATGCACAATAAACTAAGCTAAAGATCAATTTGATAAAATTCTTTCTTTTTTCAAATTATACATAAATATTGCAATATTATCATTATGAATTCTTTTTATCACAATATCGTATCATGAAAGCCATAATATGTACATACAGTTTAATTTCTTTAACCCATGTATTCCTTTGTCACTGAGCTAATATTCAGACAAACGTTTATGAATCTAGATATTAAGTGTAATGAGGTGATGTTATTTTAATGACTGAAAGATTTGAAAAGAATTGCTTCATGTGGTGACACACTGTGTGTGTTTGTGTTTGCTCAAAGTATTTCTGATGAATTTTCCTGGAGATCTGTGACGCCAACAAATACAGAAATACAGGCCTTGTATGAGCACGTACATGTTTGGAGGGGGTTGTTGTGTCTTTTTTTTATGGAAAGCAGTTTCCTGCTCATGTAAAACAGGCCAGAGAGATACAATAGCTTGTCTCTACTATAGCATTAAGAGAGAGGGAGGATGAATATTTGTAGCTGTGATGGTATAGACCGGTGAGAGCTGCAGCAATCAAAAGAAAATAAGTTGCCAACTATTTTGATAATCTGTTAATCGCTTCAGTCATTTTTCAAGTTAAAATATCAAACATTTGTTGGTTCCAGCCTCTTAAATGTTAAGTTCTGCTGCTTTTCTTTGTCATTTATGCCTCTTAAATGTACTGTACGTTCTTAAATTATTTCTGTTAACACTTTGTCTCATTCCCCCAAGGCCCCCCAACACACACACACACACACACACACACACCACCTTTTCACTCTGCATAACTATGCATTAAGTGATGGCACTTTTTTTTTTTTTGCACTTTTGTGCATTTCCACTTGTATTTTGAGTGATTTGCTGCTTTTGTCATTTATGACAGTAAACGAGTCTTTGAGTTCTGGGCAAAATTCTCAGTTTGAAGACGTCACTTTGGGCTCTGGGAAACCGATGAGCATTTTTCACAATTTTTCGACTTATCACATAACTTTAAACGTAAAATGTGTACTTAAGATGCTAAATGTATTTGAGAAAATATTTTGTAGGGCTACATATAGGGGGTCTTGACGATAACTGTGATATTTGTTTTAAAAATTAAATACACAGCTGAGAATATAGTTTAAATAATCCAGTGCTGCTTAAATATACTGTGTGCTCTTCAATTATTTCTGTTCTCGCTTTGTCTCCCTTCCCTAACACCCCCCAACTCCTCCACACACACACACACACACACTATTCACTTTCTGTTATTGTACTTTTTGCAGGCTTTCATGCATGCTTTCTCTCCACCCCCTACACTTGAATTTTGAGTGTAATTTTGAGTGCTTCGCTGCTTTTCTTCGTCATTTAGGATAGTAAAGGAAGAGTCTTTGGATTTTGGACTGTTGGTTGGACAAAAGAAACAATCTGAAGATGTCATTTTGGCTCTGGGAAACTGTGATGAGCATTTTTCACAATTTTTTTTTGACATATCACTTCACTTTCAACATAAAATATGTGCTTTAGGTGCTAAATGTAATTGAGACAATTGTATAGAAAATAATTTGTCGGACTACATCGTGGGGTGTTCATTTAAAAAATGAAATACTGACATCATGTTTATTCTACACCTATGATAATATCGTGTAAACAATCCAGTCTGCTGTATGCTCCTAAATTATTTATATTCTATTCTTTGTGGCCTTCCCCCATGGCCCCACACACACACACACCTTTACACTCAGCGTTAAGCGTAATTGCACTTTTTGTGCATTTTTTACACTTCAAGTTAGAGACTCTCTCTTTACCTCCCTACACTTATATTTTGAGTGATTCATTGCTTCTCCTTGTAATTTATTACAGTAAATGACGAGTGTTTGAGTTTTGGACTGTTTGTTGGACAAAAGAAGAAATTTGAAGACATCACTTTTGGTTCTTGGAAATTTTGATGAGCATTTCTCACACTTTTTTGACATTTTATAGATTAAATTATTAATATTGTGAAAATAATCAGCAGATTATCCCCCACAATGGTCCCCAGCTGTCCTGGTTGGACTGCGTGATACCTGTGCAACTGTTGCAAATTTATTGTCAATAATTATTCTTTCCTGTATATACAGCACACTACAATACACTTAATTATTCCTACTTTTATTCTTAATTTGCATGTTATCCTTATTTGTATATAATTCTTGTTTTTAACTTTTATCTTTCTGTATTTTTACTGTCAGGATTCCCCCAAACAAGCAGCAAACTCCAATAACAGCCAAACAATTTAATAAGATACATTCAATTTCATTGTGCAACATGTGTCAATTGTTATTACTGCTCTGTAGACTCCAACAGAAGACCAAATGCCAATTTTGTCTGAACATGCGTGGAGGATCCCATGCTGTCTGTGAGGCTAATTGCACTTCATTCAACGTACCTTAAATCTAATAAATAAACGTCTCTCTGGAGCTCTTGCATAGGCTACATTTTTTTAGAGAAGTGGGGAAAACGATGCTCCATAAGAAGACATAAGTTGCTTTTATCAAAACATAGACAACAACAACACAAAAAAAGCATACAAACATATAAAAACAATAGCAATTAATAAGCACCCTGAAACACTAAGGCAAAGTTTTCCCTCTTCTTTTGATTGCTTATTCGTGACGTTATACATTACCCCGTGTTTTTGCCCCAAAGACATTTTGCAGAAGTGTGCAGTAAAGAATCTGAGAGGGATTGTGTTGATGGATGGAGGAGCAGTCATACATCAGTCCTTCAGTACACCTGTCCTGCAAGTTCTTTAAGAGTTTGTAGTAAAAATCGACTCCTCGTGTGTCTTTGGTCTGAGTGTGAGGAGCAGTGAGGAGGAGGAGGAGGAGGAGGCACAAATATGGGTCCTGGGGGCCGAGTCCTTCATAGAAAAGGAGGAGATTGAAATGAAGCCACAGGGGACAGACTTGGTGTCTCCTGTCCTCGCCGTCTCCCCGCTCCTCCCCTCCTCAGTCAGTCTGCGGAGCTGACTTTCACAGCGCCGAGGCGGTGACTGGGTGGATGGCGTCACGGCTGGCTGTCATGCTCTTGAAGGCCAGAGGGGTGGCGATGTCACAGCTGTGGGGAGATAGAGCACTGCCACTGGCCGGCTGCCACGTGGGTCCGGTCACATAGGCCGAGGTGGTGGCGCTGTACCCCATGTAAGGAGACACTTGGGTGGGAGGGTGGTAGGGAGGGATGCTGGGTGCTGTGACATAGCTGTTCACTGTGGGCAATCCATTCGGCGTCTGGAGGAAAAAAGACGAGAAACAGAGGAATATTAATAATCATAATAAGAATAACATTATTTTTTATAAAGCTTTCAAAAGTGCTTCACAAACAGATCAAAATCAAATCAAGTAGAAGAAAACTTCACCACAGACCAGTGTTATATACTGCACATTTTGCTGATTGTTGCAAGAAAAATTACTTGTATAAATTGTATGAAGCCTGACCCTCCCACAATTGTTCAACAGTTTGAAAAAAATATTCGCCTGCTTGTAAAAAGGAGATGGACACCAGTTATTGACTACCTTAGCTATAGGTACTTTATTTTTTATGTATAATTTTTGTAGTTAAACATATAGGTAGATATTAGATCTGCAATGATAAATTGATTATCTCAGCAGCCCTTTTTTTTTTAGGCAAAAACAACTAAAATGAAACCCAAGATGAATCAGGAAAAACTCCCCGACCATCACATGCATACTTCTGGTCACTTTTGATAGGTAAGAACCTAAAGAATAGGAATTCATTGTATTGAAACTTATTTCTATCACCATTCCAGAGTACTACTGTAACTGCAAATCTGATTAAAAAGACATTAAACGTGATTTAACAACATATTTTATGCAATGTCTGACGATATACTATAGGTTTTGACCGTGTTTATATTGGCTGTTAATTGGAGTTTTACTTCAAAACAATATTTACTTATTAAAAGCCAAGTTACAAATATTATGAACCTCCCCAAAACACTGAAATATTGATAAACACAAAGAATATTGATAAATTTTGAAGAGCTTCATGTTGTACAGGCAGATAAAAGGAGAATACAAGAGGTGAATTGAGTTAATTATTCATGAATTAATTATTAAATTAATCACCAACTATTCTGATAATCAATTAATCAGTTTGGGCATATTTTTAAAGAAAAAAAACTCCATATTCTCATCTGATTTCAGCTTCTTACATGTCAATATTTTCTGGTTTCTTTACTCCTCTGTGACAGTAACATGAGTATCTTTGGGTTGAGGACAAAACAAGACGTCTGTGGACGTCGTTTCAAGCTTGATCAACATTTTTCACCATTTTCTGACATTTTACAGATGAAACAACTAATCAGTTAATTGAGGAAATGATCACCAGATTAATCAACAATGACATTAATTGTCAGTTGCAGCCTTAGTAGATATATATATGTGTGTGTTCTACCTCTGTATACTGTTATTTAATCTATTGTTTATGTGCATGTATGTGAGGTGAAGCCCAGTTTGTATGACAATGTAACTTCAACAAATAAAAATAGCAAATAGAACAGCTAAACAATAAAATAATGGATAAAAGTACACAAAATAAAAGAACAGATAAGGTCAGTGACAAAATAATTAAGATGGTAAAAATTAGTCTTGCGTGACGACTTAAAAGAGAGCAGTGAATTTTCTTGCAGGCTGTTCCAGAGAGTTGGAGCCCTGTCAGCCTTGGTTTTCAGCCTTGACCGTGACAGAGCCATCAGGGCCTTATCAGAGGACCTCAGGCTACGAGCAGGTGAGTAATGGATTAAAAGTAAAGCCAGATAGCTTGGTGCCACAACATGCAGGGCCTTGCAAGTCGAGACTAAAATTCAAAAACGGACAGGCAGCCATCAGCAGGTGAAAGTCTGGGTTAGACGTCTAAAAGGTCACTCACTTTAAAAAATCACGAGTCAAGAGGACTCGACTAATGTGTTCTCCTCTCATTTTCACATTAATCCACAAGTTTTATTTATCAAAGGCAATTAAACTTAGAAATTCTAGCACTTATTTTCAGAGCTTATAAAAATAAGTTTTCTATCTTGGAGTCTTGACGTGAAATGATGAGTTGAATGAACGTACTGTACAAAGTCCAAACAAATCAAATTAAGGCCCTAAAGAAACATGATCTGCATATTATGGACATATTAGCAGCATGCATTGTTCAAAAGTTAAAACTCTGCTGAGACCCTCCTTTGTTTGACAAAAACATACGAGATAAGTCATGGTTTTTCCTTTTCACAATAATGAAAACACTGCGAGTCATGATGAGGGTTGGTATTGAATTACACTTAAAATTTAATAAATTCGCTGGGAGCATTTTCACATCTTGTGTTTTGTGCCAGTGCTGGAACAAAGTAGCTCCAACACGAGCAGCTGTAAGTCCTCGTGTGAAATGAAGAAGTGACTCTTAAATGTGAGAAAACGTAGAAGGAAATCAAACGTGTTTGTGATGTCTGTCAGTGTGACTGAACAGACGTCGGCTCAGCTTATTATTTTTAGATAATTGATCATGTTTTCTCAAATACAGCTGAATTAATATGTTCATGTTTTTAATTGTTACAAAATTAACTCAACTTCTCTTTTCAAATTCAGACAACTTAAAATTTTGTAACGCATCCAGAACAATAACCTTTTTTTTTTTATTAAAACAAATAGTTTGCTTTTCCAGTGAGGTGAAAGTCTGGATTCAACTTAATATTTTATATTTATTGAACCTTTTTGTCATGTACAACTGAATCAATATCAAGTTTATTTGACTAGAAAAGTTTATTTCTTTTGCATTGTCACAAAATTACCTCAACTTGTCTTGTAAATTTCAGTCAACTTAATATTTTTAAGTGGTCAGAACACTAACTTTTTTAAGTTCAAACAAATTGTTTACTTTAACAGTGAGGTTCAACTTATTTTCTTAAGCTTATTGAACATGTTTTCTCATGTACAAGTGAACTGATATCACGTTTATTTAGCTACAAATGTTTGTTTTGAATCATTGCAAAAATGCCTCAACTTGTCTTTTCAAATTTAGTTGACTTAAATTTTTAACGCAGCCCAGACACTCACTGTTTTAAGTTAAAACAAATAGTTTTCTTTCACAGGTGAAACTTAGACGTTAGACGTCTGTAAAGGTCACTGCTTGTTGTAGAAATTGCGGTTGTCTTCTTCAGATTTTGAAAAAAAAAAAAAAAAGAAAGAAAGAAAGAAACACACTTAAATCTTGCCTCTTGAAAGAGGACTGAGAAGCAAAACCTCAGTTTTAAGCTACATTATTTAGTGACGTGACCTCGGCCCAGGTAGACTCACACAAGCAGCTGAGTTATAATGGGAAAAAGCTGAGGCAGGCTGTAGGAAAAGAAGGAAAGTGAAAGGAAAAGTGATGCTGGTTGAATTATAAACAGCAGAAACTTAAATTCTAACTTCACAGCCACCACATAAAAAACCCATTTTCCCAATTTTGCTGAAAGTATGAATGATCAATTATGCGCTCTCATGCCCCTGGAACATATTAAACGTGTATTAAAACCATACATGCATGATTGCCCGTCCATGTCTACGGGTCTTGTTTTCTACCCCAAAAAAGTGGACGTCGTCTACTCCGGCGGCATTGATGCACCACGTCAGACGATGGGAGACGGGGTGGTTGGGGGGGGCGCCACAAAACAGATGTCATGAGAGATTGAGAGTGAAAGGGCAGGAAGAGGGGAAATATGATAGAGAATGAGGCGAGCACAGGGTTCGAAGCATGAATGGGCTTTGCTTTTCTGGCACGGCGACAGGACTTAACTTGAGGAATTCACCAAAGCATTTCAACAGGGAGGCCGAATTTTCTGTTCCTGGGTGGTCTGAGACTACTGAGAATTATTTCTAAAATTGGGATCTGTGACTTCTTTTCATTGACGGGCAGAGCACCGACCGTTTCTTTAAAATACACGTGAAAAATTGTACTCCAAACTGACATTTGTGGTGATTATAAAACATAACTACACAGAGAAAACTGGTGTTGTGTGTGTACGCACACGCTTGTGGGTGTCTGTGGGTCTGCGTTGGGTGACTGTGGGTGTCTGTCGGTGATTGTGGGTGTCTGTGTGTCTTCACTTGGCTCGACGATACTGAAGCTTATTTCACAAATGGCCTCACAGGCTTTGAGCTGTATTTAAAATAATGTTTTTTTCTAAATCAACTAGTCTCTTTCTCCACAGATTATCACATCTTCTGCTACAGTAAATATACACACATTCTGTCGCAGACACAATATAGCCTATTTTGCATAGACACTCACATAAACCCACAGTATGCAATGCAATCCACTGCAAGAACACCACTGACTGCAGCCTAATAAGTGACCCCAGACATGTCTGACACAAAGTCAGCAAAACTTAAAGGTACAATACGCAGGATTTGTCAGTCGCTGTTTGTAAACACACCAGAAAGATTGTCTCGTTCCCAGGCTGTCAAATAGTGACACTTCGAGTTGGTTAAGTATCCTGAACACAGCAAAATAATGACAGAAAAAAAAAATAAAATACAGGCACGAGGGAATGACCGAATCTATACTGCATAGTGTGCCTTTGAAAGATTTACAGAGGAGGTATTTATGGCAGTGTTCTTGTATCAGATTGCATCATTTGTTTGGGTGTACCTGTTATTTTGTCCACCCATTGTCCAAGTGAATACATTATAAAACCATACTATATACACTATATGAATATCTTAGAATTTAGAGGTGTGTTTTATTTAATATTCTTATATCTATATAAAAAAAATACCCTGCATAACAAAATACAGAACTTGCATTTTAAATTGCGTCAATTGTGCCATACATGTCATGTTCATGTCATACATGATATGAATCAGTTTAAGTTTAGTTCAAAACGACATCTGTATATGTAGCCTATACATGTTATTTTCTGGAATTAACTAATAAAAAGTTGTTCACAGAAATATGCTGAACGATTTTTAAACAAATTAAACAGGTTAAGGTTCATTTTCTCGTCTTTTGTCAATCAAAATAATTTAATAATAATTGCATGCCTCGGTGTTTTGATGCCTGTTAAAATTAGTATTATTAAGTACAAGTAAAACCAGAACAGAATAATGAATAATAAAAGCACTGACGCCATTCATCCAAATAATTACAAACTCAAACAGTTTAACTTCGTCACGCTCTGATCCCTTTGTTTAGAGTTCAAATAAATCATTTAAACGTTCAACGTTAATCTCGCGCGACCAGGGGAAAAAAACTTACATATTATATTTATCTATTTAACGTTAAAAACGGTCAGTTTTTTCTGAACGTTTTCAACTGTTTCCGAAACATGAACGGGATCAGGTCCGGGCCGCCGCACGCACTGAGCTCATGACTTGACCTTAAATCTATTTTAATGACGCTCTTCTTCTTCATCATCATCTTCCTCTTCTCACTCTTCTTCTTCATCTTCCAGAGAAAAACCCCGAGCGTCCCATGGGTGCATCTGCCCTCCAAACAGCGCCTATAGGCCTCATGTTATCCTACAAACCGCAACCTCTACTCTTTAACACACAAACGACTCACATTTGACAAAAAAAAATCTTCAGAAGTTTGCGGAGTCCCACTTGAATTATAGTCAATTTTAAGGAAAATGTAAAAATAAGGGCCTTTAGCTGTTGAAAAAAAAATAAGAAAAACATAACTCGGAGAAGATGAAATGTAGTTTGGAAACTTTCGGCTACCATTTCCTCACGCTCTTTGCATGACATCTCTGTGTTTTACAGTGTCTCACAAACACAAACACAGATCTATTTAACATCCCAGATCTCAGCAGGCCCTGCGTAAAGTCTGAGCGACAAAGGCACGGTTAATCCTCCGGTCGTTTGGTGGAACAGTTCCTCGCTTCACCATTCTTTGTTTTTCATGCAATAAACTCTGTAATTTATAGAGTTGTTATTTTGTGCCTGTAATGGCTCACTTCTGTTTTTGTTGTATAGTCGCTTGGCTAACCGCTCACGCAGTTAGTGTGTCCACTTTGTGCTGTTAACTTCTGAGCGCTGCTAATCTCACTGCGCCGGCCCTGTTCTCTGCGTATAATGAGCATGAAAACTCCCCCGTGATAAAGTGGCAAAATAAATTATGCGGCATGAAATTGTTTTTTTCTTTTTTGGTCTGTAACGAGAATCGCACGCCTTCAAAATAAGAGAAAACCAGCACGCATGCGCGCACACATTGTGTCATCATAGGCCTTCACATTTGTGACCTAACAGGGTTTTTTTTTTTTTTTTTAACTTGGGTGACATTTGAGGGGGTTGTTATCACATTGTTTGGAAGTTGGTCGTTTTGATTAAGTTTAATATGTAGTGATCCTACTGGATCATTTATTTAAGGCTTTATTCTCGTCAAATCTAAGAGATAATTTTTAAAAAATGAAATAATTACTCATAGGGGATTCCTGCATCTATTTTTTGGAGTCTCTGCTCAAGAAAACCAAAATAAATGGCAACAAAAATACGTGTGCATAAACTTATTAAAAGTTTTGAAAAGAAATGTAAAAAAAAAAAAAAGAAAAATATAAACTGATTTATTGCTATCATAAATTAATTTATACGAATTTTACGCAAGTTCCCAACCTTTAAAATTAGGAAAACTTTATTATTTGTAATGAATGTGATAAAGTGTGACATGCGTGAAATTCGGCGTCGATGAATATATTAATCTCGATTAATACACCGCTTTATTTATCGCCTTCAGCAACTCAGTACACAGTCATTAATGTGCCGAAAGTTCAGGCCCGCACGACAATAGTTTTAGACAAAACATCAGCCTGTCAGCTGCTGTATTTTTTTCTTAATAAACCAGAATAACACAAAAGTCAGTGTTGTTTCTATGCAGTTCAGTGTCTTAGCTGGGCTGTATCACTAAACCAACCCATTAAAATACTCCTGTAGGCCTATGCTGGAATAATTTACCAGGAAACCGAAAAAACTGACTCCTTTTTTTTTATGGGTCCAACCACTTTCTGAGTGTTAAGCACGCTGCAATTAATTTCAAAAACCTGACACACCAAGCTGGAAAACGAGAGTCAAGAGAATTACTGGGCTGTCCAAAACTCTTTGACCTACTAATTATGAAATAATTTACACTCAGATGATTCATAAAAGCACTGACCATGTACCAGGGCCTGCAGGAAGAGCACCTTGTTAAGCCAAAATAAAAAATAAAAAAAAGATAGTATCAAAAAATGCACCATTACAGCTATAGCCAACAGAAGGAGCGCATTAATGCTGTGAAAGGGAAATTTCCAAGCCACATAATTGTTAAAATATTTTTGAAAAAATACTCAAGACTTTAGCCTGGTTGCCAGAAGTTTCTCTTTTCACTAATGTTGCATTAAAATGAGAGGTGTCCATATTTTTATTTACCTGTGTGTATTTTGCTTCAGGTTCTAAATGCGGTTTATCCACGCCATTGACTAGCGGAGAGCTTGCTGATGGTGGGAAATTAGTCCTGTTTATAGCGCTCCATTCTTCTAGTTTGGCGCTGGGAAAGGATGGACTGTCACTAACTGGGGGGGTAAAAAAAAAAAGAGGACAGAGAGAAGAGAAGAGAGGACAGTCAGAGAAGAGTCTTTTGAGATTATTATGGGAAAAAAGAAAAAGACCCGCATATATAGGCCGCTGGCTGCTTCTGATCATGCATCCATCAGGCGCAGGTTAGCCAGGCTGCATAAGACAATAAATATATCCTGTGACATTTTGCACTAAAGCACGATTATTTGTCAGTTTACGCACAAATAATAATTTCTCAATGTGCGTTAAGTTTTTATAAGACGTTTCTATTCTTGATCAGTAAAGCAAAAATAGTATCTAAAACAAAATGTTTTTCTATTTTTTTTTGCAACTGAAACGTCTTAAAATGTAAGTTTGTGATATTTTCTCTTGTTTCAGTCATTTAAATCAATAAAGGTCATGCAGGCCTCGACTTTTTCTGGTCAGGATTTTGACCAAAAACATTGAACACCGAGGAAAGGGAAAAAAGTGAAAATACCTGTCATAATTAAGTACATTTGTTTAAAGTAAGTGAGACTAAATGTTTTGGTTCCCCCTGCAGATCAGATTTGAGGCCCCGGTTGAAGATGTGCAGCGGTGAGACGACTCTCTGGTGGGTCGAGGACATTTTCAGCCCACCAAAACGTCCTCCTCTCTCTCGGGGACAAATTAGATTTACTTTCACCGTCGCCCTCCTTTTGTGAGTGATGGCTATTATATTACCTGTAGGCCTCCTCAGTTCCCAGCGTTTACACTGAGCAAAGCAAGCCCACCGAAGTTATACCTCGACAAAGATCTTTTTTTTTTGAATGTGTGTATGCGTTTTGTACGTGTTGAAATAGCGTTGTTGATGTGTGTCAGCCTGCCTGAATTCAAATACAGCGACTGACTCCATGCAGCCTGTGTGTTTCAGTCAATTGTGTGTGTGTGTGTGTGTGCCCGCGTGCGCGTTGACTTAAATATCACATCAGGTAAAAATCACTAACAGTTTATGATAATAGCCAGACTGCCCAAGACAACAAATAAACCGCAT